>VBSM01001124.1:30450342-30477067 GCA_008086735.1 Cheirogaleus medius | reverse complement strand
AAAAAAAAAGTAATATCTGGAGAAGAATGAAGGATGTGGAATGAAGGCCCATTTTTCATTTGTTTTGTTTTAATGTGAGGGACTTAAACACACTCAAAATTTAATTTAAAAAACAAAGTTAAGTCAGATAAAACATGCAAAAGAGAAAAGCAAACAACAAAGAATGTAAAGTTCCTGAGAAATCGGGAGATGTGGCATTGAAAACATAGGTGAGGGAAGAATCAGAGAAAGAATACTTGTTCTAATTATGGCGGCCTTATTTTTTAAGTCTTTAGCCTGAAGGATAGTGAGGAAACATAGGGAACATTTTATTTTTAGAAGCAATTTTGTTTTTATTTTCCCTTGCTTATTTTCCTGAGTTTAGATATTGGATTTATGGAAGCATATTGGTAGAACAGAAAGATCAGGGGCATTTGAATCCACATAGCTGTATTTGAATGCCAACACTGTGGTTTAGCTAGTTACATGATATCTGGTAAATCACCCAAATCTCTCTGAGCCCAGTTTTGTCATCTAAAAACATTAGTTAATTACAGCACTTTAAAGGCTTTAAACTGAAGGGTACATGACATAATGGAATGCAAAACACCTATTGGTGTGTTTTTCACATTGCATGCACTCATACAATTAAAATTAACTAATCTTAATTCTTTTCTGAATTTAGTGTGATGAAAGATTAAAATTTTAATTTCAAGGTTGATGTAAGAATGTGATCTTTTCCTCTAAAAATAAACTTAAAATTTGTGGTTTGTGGTTGGTTTGTGTCTTGCCTGGACAGCCATAAACTCTACTGATGCAGAGTCCTTCCTCATTTTGCTGAAGGAGGAATTAGTTTTGACAAAAACATTTTGGGTACTTATACTGGCACCTAGGGAGCTTTTTATATGGCCAACTAAATGAAGCTCGCTCTCTCTGATAATGTGTGACCAAGTAAGTATTGGAAAGTGATAAATTTAGCCCTGGTCTCAATGCATGCATTGTCTCATATCAGAGCTGACCCATCAGGGCCTTTGCTCTGGCCTCTAAGACCACCATATTAAACTTTCAGAACTGAAGTAGCTGTGTATTCTGTGCCACTCATAAAATTAACTACACATCAAGCATTCTTGCCTTGAGTATAGTGATTTAGTTGGGTCTTAGGATCCCACTGCTTGCATTAGATAGTTTCATCACTCACTAGCTATGTGAACTTGTAGGAAAGTAAGACATGAGGAGAGGAAGTATGGAATGGGCCCAGTAAACAAATGGGATGCTGAGTAAGAGAGCATACTATAACAATAACGGGATAAGGGTAACTGCAAGTATCACAGGAAACATAACAGAAACAACACAAGGCACATTATATACCGTGTTTCCCCAAAAATAAGACCTACCCATAAAATAAGTCCTAGCAGGATTTCTAAGCATTTGCGCAATATAAACCCTACCCCGAAAATAAGACCTAGTGATGGGCATGGCTACGCAGCCTATCTGCACAACCCATGCATTTCGTTGACGAGCAGTAAAGAAGACGAGCAGTCCTTCTCATCTGCCCCATGAGAGCTCTATTGCTCGACATGAGAGATTGGGGCCAATGGTTCTAAGGCAAATAGAGTCGCAAAAAATTCAGGATGGAATTCAGGGTTTGGAGAGTTATGATGATGTTACAGAAGAAGACGACTTAACTATATTTGAATAAATGTAGATTGTTGTACTGTACTTAAAAAAAATAACACATCCCTTGAAAATAAGCCCTAGGGTGTCTTCTTGAGGAAAAATAAATATAAGACCCTGTCTTTTTTTCAGAGAAACACAATAACATTACTGTTTGCCTTCTGCTCCAGTGGGATTTGGGCATCCCAACACATCTGGGCCTAACTATACAAGGTGAAAAACTCCCCTGCCGAATGGCAGGAAGGAGACAACATCCCCATTGGTCAAGAAAAAAAGGGGAAGAGACAACTTCACAAAGGAAGAGAGGTCAGACAGGAGAAAAAGGGATGACACAGAAACCCCAGTGCCACTATCCGCTGGGATGTGTGCCCAATCCTACCCATTTTGGAGTGTACTATCACTTGCAGATTAAAACTTTGCTTGCTTACACAAATTGCCATGGGCCTCGCTTTCATTCTTCTATCTGGAGAAGACAAGATTTGAGGTGTTCACATCAACCTCTGCTAACAACCTGGGATAAGTGTCTTAAACTATTAGTGTTTGTTTCCTGATTGGTAGAATGCAGATAATAACGTGGTCTATTTTGATGTTTAAATGATATATTAAAACCCTTAAATGGAAAAACAAGCACCACATGTACTCACCAGCAAATTGGTATTAACGGATCAACACCTAAGTGGACATATAGGAATAACATTTATTGGGTGTCGGGCGGGTGGGAGGGGGGAGGAGGGGATGGGTATATACAAACATAATGAGTGAGATGTGCAACGTTTGGGGGATGGTCACGCTTGAGGCTCTGCCTCGAGGGGGGAGGGGGGCATGGGCAATATACATAACCGTAATATTTGTACCCCCATAATATGCTGAAATAAAAAACAAACAAACAAAAAACCCTTAGAGTAGTCTCTGCACATGGTAAATACTCCTTACTTATAAGCTAGCCACTTTCTTGAAATTCTGAAGTCTCTACTGTTGCCTAAACTGCATTAGTTTCTATCATTTTTCCTTTTAAAATTTCAGCTTAAGTTTTAATTGAAACTAATCTGTTAAAGCAAAAGCTTCAGTTTAAAAGCACAACATGCTCTTAATATCCCAGTCCAGACTTTTATTCCAGATTAAGGAGCCTAGAATTTATAAGATATGTCTTGAAAGCCTTAAAGGAGAGTGAAAATGGAATGAAAACCACACCCTCTTTTCCTATTAATGAACAGAAAGAAAAAAAAAGAATGAAGATAAGAATGAAAAACGGACAATTTAATTTTTAAATTTCTTATCCATTTTATTATTTATATCTTAGAATAATTTTAATAATTTAATATTATTCCTCTTTCCATTGTGAAAAACAAGTATATATAATACTTGGTAATACAGATAAAAATTAATTGAGCATGTATGGAAAAATTTAGAAATAAACTAAAGATCATGCTTGGTTATTGAATTCATTTATGGAAGGCTCAGAAACATTGTGACATTTAGCAAATATGTGTTGATTTGCAGTAAAAGACAATGTTTATATTAATATAAAGTCTTTGAGAAAAAATTGTAGATGGCATTTTGATAAAAGGAAAATAATTTTGAAAAAATTGTGATATGTGAGCAAAAATGAATGTTTGATCTTTGGAGAAAGAGATAACGAATGCTATCCTCATTTACATTCTTTATAAGCAAAGTAATAGTGTTTTTATTTTTCTAGAAATTTGAAGAAACTATTTCTTGAATTTCCCACAAAATTAAATATTTCAAAATTAACCACACACTTCTTCCTGTGCAAAAGCAGAAAAACACAAACCTTTAAAGTACAGAAGTATTTGAAAAAATCCACCTGGGTAACATGTGCAAGAGTAATTCTGGATTTCTTTAGGTTCAGCACTTGAACATTATGAAATTGCACAAGTGAGGCATATAGTATCTTGGAATTTTTCTAAACAAATATAAATAATCATAAAGAATAATGAATTTTGACTTTTCCTTCAAAAGCATTGTGAGCTAGGGTAAATTAAGCAAGAAGCATAGTTCATGTTTTACTGTCCTGAACTTCTCTCTTTAGAGTTAAGTTTCCCATTCCCTAATCATTTATTTTATCCCATCTAATGCCCTATATATGTATGTTTGTTAGGTTTGTCTGTGTGGATGTTCCCTAGTCCCCAGGTTCCAAGTGTCAAGAGTCCAGCTGATGACGGAGTGATCACAAACACTGAGCAGTTTTCTACAAGCAGTTTATCCCATAAAAGAATGAAAGTAAAAAAGGTAGTTACATAAAAGGAAAATACATTCCAGAAAGAGTGCAACAGGTCAGTCTCCACGAGTGGAGAAGGACTCCAAAGTTCTGAGCACACGCTGCCTTTAATAAGCCCACTAATTTGTCCCGCCTTTCCCCTGGCAGGATTGGTTGCTGTTTCCTGACTTTGGGGGTGATTGACAGGTTGGTGTTAGATAACAGGTTCCATAACAGGGTAGGTTATATAACAGTTTCCCTTTCTCCTGGTGCATCTACCCCAGAATCCTCACAAAGCTCCACCCATGCTATGCTAATTAGATGGTAAATGAACTCTAGTCAGTTAAAAGTTACTAGGAACTTTTGACTATATATGTTCCTACCAGGGAACAGTTCCTAGCCACAATTTGGTTCCTCACTACTGTTTGGTTCCCACTCTCTGTCCTTAGCCATTTCCTTGCCACCTCTTTATCTTATGCCAGACCTAACATATTTAATTTGTACTAGTCACCTTTTATTTTTTTAGTTATTAATTTTAATTATTAAGGGTACATGATAGGTATATATATATTTCTGGAGTAAAATTTATATATATTTCCTTGTACAACATGTCAGTTAAGATAATGTGAATATCTGTCTACCTTATCTATCTATCAATCATCTATCTGTATTTACATATCATAGCTGCCATCTCAAGCAATGTTTGTAATTAATAAAAGAATCTTATGTAAATATTTGTAATTATTTTTATATATACAAAAATACTATCATTACCAAATTGTTAATAACTTTTTAGTCATTATTTACTTCTTGATCAACCCAGACTAAAATTACATGAGATTATTGAATAAAGAGGATGTCTTCATATTTGAAAGATTCATAACTATTTCTATAGATTAGGTGTTTCTAATAGATTTTCTTAATAGGTATGCATAAACAAAATAGTGATATGTAGACAAATGACTTTTGTATATGTTTACTAAAATGAAACAAAATGGGATTCTTAACTGCAGAACTCTACCAAGCTCTTGATCTACTTATGTGTTATGTGTATGAAATATTCTATAAACCTATTTAACCCAGATACCTTTCTACATAAATCCTTTTTTGGAACTAGTTTTGGAAGAAAGGAGTTGTCAAATGTTGAAACCCATCTTTTTACCATCTCATATTTTAAAGTGCCATACTATTGCTCTGATCTCAGATAGTAGTAGGTAATTTTCTTTTCTTTTCTTTCTTTCTTTTTTTTTTATTTTTTGAGACAGAGCTCTGTTGCCTGGGCTAGAGTGCTGTGGCATCAGCCTAGCTCACAGTAACTTCAAACTCCTGGGCTCAAGCGATCCTCCTGCCTCAGCCTTCTGAGTATCGAGTAGCTGGGACTACAGGCATGTGCCACCATACCCAGCTAATTTTTTCTAATGTTTTAAGTTGTCCAGCTAATTTCTTTCTATTTTTAGTAGAGATGGAGCATCGTTCTTGCTGAGGCTAATTTCAAACTCCTGACCTCAAGTGATCCTCCCACCTCAGCCTCCCAGAATGCTAGGATTACAGGTGTGAGCTACCACGCCCGGCCCATATGTAACTTTCTTGACACAGTTTCCCCATGTGTAAAATTAGAGACTTGAAGAGATGATTTCTAAAGTTTCTATGTCCCTTGTGTCCAGATGTTCTATGATTATATAATTTTATATTACACATCACCATGATAAATTCATGCAGCAATGTTAAGGATGAGTAGTTCATTTTTCTCTGGTAAATTCCATTTACAGGACTATCACGTAGGTTGCAATTTTTTAACATTCAAGTAAAAATAATGAAATTTTTGACTACCATGAAAGACAAGCACAACCTTCCTCTTTGCCAAGGAGTTCGCTCCGCAGTATCAGATACTAATTAGGCTTATGCTACTGTCAGAAATGTCACAGTCTTTAGAGTGTATATCCAAATTACTAATCTGGAATGAAGATCGAGAACCTTTTATTTCTTGCTACTCTATAGTGGATATATTATTTATCTTAATATCCCCCAATAAAAGGTTTATGTGAACATGAGCAGAAAGCTGTAGCAGAAAAAGCATTGACAAAGTTCAAGGGTTACTAAAGATAATTAACTTAATAGCTTTGAGTCTTAAATTTCATCACTGTAAAATGGGAAAATAGTATCCCCCATGTTATTCCATAGATATGCTTTCATTCCAGCAGTAGTGTGACTATACAGTTTTCATCTAAATCAGAATACTTTTAAAAGTTCAAGTGGGACAATAATAATAATTACACCAGAATAGTAGATATAACCATGTCTGTTCTGGGCAAACTAAGATATCTGCTTATCCTACCTGAAAAGCAGGATAAAATGAACTAATGCTTGACATAGGGTTGAAAGACTCAATAGTTGTACAAATGCAGGCTGCTGTGAAATCTTATAACACAAATGTGCATTTGATGAAGAGATAGGGAAATTGCTGAGCCATTTCCAGTTTATAAGTGGAGAAACCAGGTATGGCAGAGTTATTAATATTAATTACCCAGATTTGTATGGGGAGGAGATTGTGAGACTAGAAAGTTGCAGGATTACTGGTTATTAGATTAATGCTGAGTGACTTAATGATTGGCTAATTACTAGAATAACATTCATTGTGGCAATGGGAATACAAATTGTATTCCAAATATAAGGGAACCCGTATTTGGCTTCTGTACCATAGATGAACAAACAAATTATGTATTCAGTACTTTTCAGGGTCCTTTTCTCAGATTTAACTATATTTTAAAATTTATGAATAGGAGCCTTTGTCTGGAACCATTTAGGTTATTTGTTATTCTATTTTCTATTGTCTTAATAGAAAATACTTTACCTAGTATTAGCTTCTGTTGGCTTAGGCAGATATGTCTACAATAGAAATATTCATATATAAACATTTGAGAACAGCATAGTAGTAGTTCTGATTTAAACTGCTTGTTTAATCTTTAGTGACTTATAAAAGGTTTGGGGGATCCAGCTTAAATTACCATGTACAAATGAAATGTTAAATATTTGGTCTTCCACTTCAAAAATAAGATAATTGAAGTCAAGCTTATGTAGATATTTAAGAAGTTTTGTTTGGGGGTTGTTTATTCTCAGAGTAAGCCACTTTAAGCTCTCTGACAGTATTAAATGCATTCAGAACACATATATTATTTTGGCCTTTATGTTCACTAAACTTGTCATCCAAACAGGGGCTATTTATTGCATAGGGTGAGAATAATAAGAGCACACAGATCAGTGCTGAGATCATGAAATCCATTTCATCATTGTTTAGCAATCTAACCAAAGTAATTCTTAAACAAATCTTATTAGTCTAGATATGAACATCAACCCCTGAAGTAAGCTATCTGTGATTAATTTATTTGGCTACCCAGTTCCATTTTCTATTAATAATGTGTTTATCATATCACTGTATTCGAGGGTTTAGCATTTTATCTGATATATAAACACACTTAATACATTTGCCAATGCAAGTTTTCATGTATTTAATAAAATGTTCTATAAAGTTTATTATTAATGTGTAAATTTCATAGATAACTGAGTAGAGACTATATCTACTATCTAGGTCATACTCTAAACAATATACAACTATTTAATGTGTTATTTAGATGCCTTCAGAATATGAAATGAAGGGCTTAACATGAACCTGAAGCAGCTTAGCTGGCATACTTATTTCTGGGGGTAATTTCAAAGTTCTAATAGAGATCCATGCACATAGAACCTCCTTTGGAAAATATATATTTTAAGTAGATCTCAATATGCAATGGAACATTTTTTTTTCTTTAAAAAAAATACATGAACCAAATAAAATTCATCATTTTCTCCCCAGCAGTATCTAAGTTATGAAGTGTTTCTATTTCAACATTTTGTACTTTGCCTTCTCTACTATCAAGATTACTTTTCTGGCATGTATTCTACTTTCTATTTTCGAGAAAGACGTTTTAAACAACAGCAACATAGCAAATGCCTACCTATGCTGTTTTGAAATCAGTGTGAAGTGGTAAATCAACCAAGTGAGACAGATGCCCAGATTAGGGTCTAGAAGGGAGGAGATGATGACACAGAGAGGGAAATGTCATGGTTAGGAAGGGAAGCTAAGGAATTTTAAACACTATGAATGGGGTAGGCTGTCATAGAAATGAAGATAACTAAGGTGATATTGAAAATATACACGGAAATTTAGTGGCCTGTACAGTTTAGAGAAACAAGAGGTAAAGGGTTTTGGTCAAGACAAAGCACACTGTCTTTCTAAACTTAATAGAGTGACTGTCCCTTTGGAAAGGTGCCTGCCTAGACTACCTTTGATTGTCAAAAATATCACAGAAGACCAATAGATTATATTACGATCTTATATTTCTCAGGAGAAGGTTTTTAAAATTTTGCTTATTCAAATAAAAATAGAAGGATCCGTTAATAAAACTATCCAGATTTCTTTGTAGTTATATTTATCATTTATATTATCAAATTAAATTTCTTGTACAGAGTCATCTTGTGTAAATTTATACAGCCTAAACTCTCTTCTCAGTTCAGGTAATCCTAGGAAAGCTTCAGTTCTAAAGTATCAAACCAGCTCCAGCAAACAACCAAATTCTGAACTGTTCACGGCCTGGTGTTCACAGCCCTTTGTCCTCTTAGAAGCATGCATCAGAGAACATTCTAACATACTTGGTACTGTATATATGCATGTTTCTGAGGTTTCCTTCCTTTTTCTTATTGGAACATAAAGCAATAGACAACTGTGTTATCTTGAATAGCAGGAAAGAAACTAAAAGCCAATGCAAAGGAAGAAGCTAATTTTTATGCTAAATGATCTGATTCCTGGACCTTGCCCCTGAAAAAAGAGGCTGAGTTACTAAAGCAAAGCCTTGAAGTATCATAGAAAAATATTTTAAAATAGCTTTGAAAAGGTTTCTGGTACAGAAGATGAGCAGAATTTGCTTATATATCCTAATTATAAAACGCAGTACCAACTTTCTTTTTGGGTTGTTGATTATAGCTATGGCTGGTTAAACCTAGACTGAAGATAAAAATTTCGATGTGAAATAAGTTTTGAAAAGATTGTTAAGGAAATAGAGCTCATATTTGGTTGAGCACTTCTAATGTATGAAGCATTTTGACATTACCTCATAGCATCTGGGTGAAGGAATTACCATCATCTTCACTCTTCAAATGAGAAAACCTCCCCAGTTTAGGGACAAGTAGCAGAGATCCATTTGACTCCATGAAAGTTCTTACTCTATTGCCCTACATAATATATTAACATTTCTATAAGAAATTGAAAATAAAATATTTCTCAATTGCTCTTGTAATGCATTAAACGGGTGTAAGTTTTGTTAAAACAAAAGAAAAATATCTGATGTCTATATAGGTGCCATGTTAGCCAGAGGAGAGATGGTGGCCTACATTGAGCATGAGTCAAATCACAAGAAAAAGCAGAAGTGAACAAACTAGAGATGTTCACGCTGAGTTCTCTTCTTTGTTCTCAAGCCTGCTACTCTCGGTGACAGAGATTCCATATTCTATGTCTGATGTAGGCAGTGAAGAAACTTGTAGTCTGTGGAAATGAAGTTATGTTCATGACTCATCACTTTTTAAATTCCAAATGTAGAAGTCATCCATGCTCATTTTACATCATGAAACAATGAAAATATTTTTCTTTAAAGGTAAAGTATCTCTTCCCCAGCTCTCTCTATTAATAATAGCTTAATGGCATCTCTTATGATTCTTATCCAAATACATATACGGGGGTTTATTGCTTTCCTTAAAAATGCGATAATTGTTTTGACTCTCCATTTTCTTATTTAAAAATGCATGATAGTCATCTGTCCAGATTAAGATATATTTCTAATTCTTTTTTTAAATAACTACATTAATACCCAGAATACGATCATATAATAACATATACATTTAACTATTTTAGCTATTACAAATAATGCTGCAATGCTCTGTAAATATCAGTGCTTTTTATTTTTTTTCTTTTTTTAAAAGATAAGGTCTCATCTCACTATGTTGCCCAGGCTGCAGTGAGTGCAGCGGCTATTTACAAGTGTTATGTGTTACAAAGACTGTCATTAATTATAATGAAACAGTTATTTTATCTCATGGGCATTTTTATGATTTTTGTGGGTTTTTTTGGTATACATCGTGTGTACATCATGTTTGCATCTAAGGCTCATTGCATTGATGCATAACCTATGATGTAAAACACATTGTTAAAAATATTGACTTCATCTAACACTAACATAATTCAGCATCTTCAACCAAGGTTTTAAAACTTAACCTCAAAAACATACTACAAAAGCTATAAGACTTGTACGAATTATAGCAAGGGGTAATATTTTTTTTATTTCTGTTAAAAAATGAACTATTAAGTTCACTTAAGGCAGCAATAATTTCATTAGGCTCTTGGTCTTTTTAATTTCTACATTTGGCATATGATAAGTTATATCACATATGTAAATTACATTCTCATTTATCATTAAATTGTAATATTTGCCTTGAATTTCTTTGTTTCAATTTTTTTTAAGACTAAAGATATCAAGTCAGAGCTGATGAGATTTAGCCAAAAGCTGCCCTTTAGAGAGTAATATAAAAATAGTTTGATGACAATAGTAAATGAAATCTGAACTTAGAACAATAGCTGTATTAGGTCCTCCAGAGAGACAGAACCAATGGGCTATGTGTGTGTGTGTATGTGTGTGTGTGTATGTATATACTCTCATATATATATAATTATCAAATATATATATATAATTATCAAATATATATAATTATCAAATATATATATATATACACACACACATACACACAGATATATGAGAGGGAATATATTAGGGGAATTGGCTCACACGATTAGGGAGGCTGAGAAGTCCCACTAGAGGCCTTCTGCAAGCTTGAGACCCTGGATGCCAGTAGCTTGGTTTAGTCTAAGTCTGAAAACCTCAGGACCAGGTTAGCCAGTGGTGCAACTTCCAATTTGAGGCCAAAGGCCTGACAACCTCAGGGCTGCTGGTGTAAGTCCTAGACTCTAGAGGCTGGAGAGCCTGAAGTTCTGATGTTCAAGTGGAGGAGAAGAGTGCCCCAGCTTCAAGAGAGAAAGAAAAAAAATTCTTTCCTCTACCCTTTTGTTCTATCTGGTCCCCCAGTCAATCGGATGGTGCCCACTAATATTGAGTGCTGATCTCCCCACTTAGTCCATGGACTCACACCCTCACAAACACACCCAGCAATCAGGATTTACCAGTTCTATAGGTATTCCTTAATCCAGTACATTTGACACCTTAAGTTGACCATCATAATAACAAAATCAAATATCAAAGAAATAATGGGAAGGACAGGAAATAAAACAGAGGGACGTGCATTTCTGAGATTTGGAGATGATTATTACTAGAAAGGAAAGTATTAATCATATGATACTGTTCAGTCTTTAAGCCATGATTCTTTGGAGGTGCTATTTTCACTTTCTAATTAAAGAATGAATATGGAAGGGTCACATTATAACTATCAAAGTATAGTTACAATCAAAGTATTTCACAGTTTAATAAAAATTTATAAATACAGTTGATGCACTGTACTTTATGGAATAAACCTATAGAGTTTTTAAAGCAACTTTACCAAAAGTTTTGACTTTATTGTCATTCGGAATTGTCTTCAGATAGTGAATGAAATAGCTTGCTGAGGAAACTTAAATATCAAGGGAAATAGAGTCCACCAGACAATTAGCATGATTTAATTATATCTTCCTTTTAGGCCAACCATTAAGAGTCAAGACATTTCAAACTTAAGTGAGTGAGAATGACATGTCTCAACCTTCCTACTCTTTATCTTCTCCTGCAAGATGCAGCAAGGCCACTGAGCATATGGAGACTGCTTGTTTGGAAAATATTTGAAATACATTTTAATTTGCACATCCAAACACAACAATCAAGTCAGTCCACTTTGTTTCTGGCTTCATATCCCTTCCTCCCTGAGCTGCACTGTGTGCTATCAAATAAATAAACATTTCTCACTTGGGGCAGAGCTCTGAAGCCAAATTAGACTGAAGCCAAGTGCTATTGAATGGTAATTTAACATTGAACAAGACTAGCATAATTTATCTATGCAAACTTGAACTGTTTGAAATATAATATTCAAATATTGTTATTATCAGAAACATATTTAAAAGATTCTTAGACTTCATCAACAATGTATCTAGACCATGAGTATTGGGTAGTAAGTCATCATTCTCTGGCTCTGATATTTTGATCCAGCCAAGCCAAGGTTAGTATTTATCCAGTTGCTTGAGTTCCCCAGTTGTGCTGCATTTGGAGTGACTTTAACTTCCAAGGCATTTTAAAAAGGTAGCTGACACTTTCTTACATGAATAGCATGAATAAACAATAAAGCAACACCAAAAACTCATTACATTGACTAATTTGTTTACTTGTTAACCACATTTGCCCCCAAGTCAAAAAAATAGACTGAGTTGGAAGTGTAGATTCTAATACAATTGATTAAAGGGTAATTATAGAGCTGCCTTATCTGAAAATTACTAACCACATATGACAATTAAAATTTTTAAATTAATTTAAAAAATTACAAATTCTGCTTCTCAGTCATATAAGCGACAATTCAAGATTTCAGTACTCGTATATGACACGTGTCCACTGTATTGGACAGTGCAGATATAGATTATCTGTATAGATTAAGAAAATTCTATTTGACAGTGTTGCTACATAGAATCATGTATACTTTGCCCAGGGATTTGTTCTTTGCTCCTCCTCCTGTACATTGCAACACAGTGCTTTGCTAGACATTCTACTGATTCAGGGTGACTGGATCATATTGCACTCATGCCCTACTGAGCATTTCAAAGTCATGTTCTGGTGCCAGAATTAAATTTATAACTTCTATCATCTATTCCAAATTACCACTCTTATACCATTTCCTAACTAGGAAATTTGTGTGTACTTACAGTTAAATTTTTTATTCTATTAATTTAACAATGTGCCTTATATATTTTATGTGTGAAATCAAAGATTTTGCTTTATGCATATATTCATTTGGGCTCTAGAAGCTTTGGAGAAGTGTGGGCTTGCATCATATTGCCAATTATTGATTTTTGGTCTTAGAAATCTTATTAATGCATCATTCTACATTTTATCAGATAGGCATTAGTTTATAATAGATTATATATGAAAAATTACTAATTTGGGGGATATCACTGCTCATTATGTGACTCAGTTCATAATTTTGAATATTATTTTTCTTATTTTTAAAATTATAAACAATGCTGAGAATGATTTTTTGAAGAGATACAAAAACAATATTTTTTCCACTAGTTGAATAAGAGAATAAAATGTTTTAAGATTTTGTCTTAAGTCTAAAAATAAAACATATGTTAGATATCAAATGTGAATTGATATCATGCTACAAATATGTGGGTCTTATCCATATTGTGAAAAAAGGCATTATTGTTTCTTAAGCTTGTGGGCATAAAGTTGTATAATTAATTGTTATGATATAATACTTTTGAATATTTCAGAATATTTACTTTCATGCTTGATTTTTAATATTTTCATTTACTTATTTAAAAATTATGTTTTAAACATCTACTTAAGCATCAATGTCAATATATGATCAAAAAAACTTGATAGACTAAAATAAATTTCTAAAATTAAGGCAATATTTTAGCATTCAGAATATATATCTCCTTATATATGTGTGTGATGAATTGTAAAAGTATTGGAAAAGTTCTTCAGGGTATTTCATAGTGCGCATACCAAAATTCATGAGGAACTTAGAAATTACACAAATGCAAAATGAAAAAAAATCACCTGTTATCGAATAAAGATAATCACTGTTACTTTTTTGATATGTGATGTTGTAGATAATCTATCACATTTGTATACATGTGTGTAAATACATATTTTTATATATTTAAACATTCATTTGAACCAATTTTAAAATGAAATTATACTTTTTATATTTTATTTTGTATATACTTTGTCCATATGTAATCATTGTGTCTCATGTAATGTCTTGTGAAACATTCTTGATTCTATTATCTTCTATAGTAGCATTTAAAATAAATATATGTTCTTCCATTGTATGGTTTGGAAGGAGAAAAATCAACAGAGGACATTAGTTCACACCTTTATTAAAATGTGTCAATTTGATAACAGCAGCAAGACAAGTTTTCTGAGGAAGTGAGGAGCTTAAAAATCTTATAGGGCAGATCGGCTAAGGTCAGGCAAAGTTGCATTAATTATGGAAGAGGATGTCAGGGCAGTAAGACTGTGGTCACAGTGCACCAGCTGTTGGCTAGTCATTTTGGATTTAAGAGTAATAGACAAAGTAGCTGGGTAATAAGGTCTTGCAAGGGTCACCTTGGAAAATTTTTAGTTTTTCAGGGTCTTTTACAATGTATATACCATAATTTATTTAATCAAAAAATAATCAAGCCACTATTTTAGATATTATTTTCCTCATTTAATGAAAAAAGCCAATGTTGAGATGAGTTTTTCTAACTCTTGGTAGCCTCTCTACGTATTTTCTTAGGCTTTATTTATAAAAATATATACTCATAAGAATGGAACCTGAATCAAACAGGTACATTTTTTAATGTATTAGGTGCCCATGTTTATATATTTTTGCACATATGGTAACAGCATCTTTCTTGCTTATTATGTTTGCTTAGACTGATTATCTGATTATGTCTGTTTTTCAAAGATCCCTGAATACCTTCCTATGTTATTGCTGGTAAATGCAAGGTCCATGTGAAAGTCACAAACCTGACTCAAACAGAGGTTGGAAATAGGGTGCGGTGTGCACCGTCTGGGGGATGGACACGCTTGAAGCTCTGACTCAGGCAGGGCAAAGGCAATATATGTAACCTAAACATGTGCACCCCTGTAATATGCTGAAATAAAAAAAATTTAAAGTTAAAGAAAAAAAGAAATAGTGCTTGGACATTTTCATCTCTCTTCCCTCCATGTGATCTCTGTGAGAGTATGTCTGAGCTAGTCTCTTAGAATAATGTGATGAATTTATAGAAGAGAGTGGAGTGATACAGTTAAGGCCATTCTAGACTAGGCAGCACTCCAGTGACCCACTAGTTTACCAAAGACACATGAGGAAGCATAGCTGAGATCAGTCAAGCCAGGCTCATACCAGCAAATCAAGCCAGGATACTCTCAGACTCATATACAGAAAGGAACATCTATTGCCATATGCCAATGAAATGTGTGGCTGTTTGTTATGCAACATTTTTGTGGTAATAGATAACTGATAAACTGGCCAAACTAAAGTACGGGCAAAGTCAATGTACCCTGTTGCTTCCAACCATTCCAAATCCAAGGAGGAAATACTTAAGTGTGAAGTGTGTGTGTGTGTATAGAGTAAGAGAGAGAGAGATAGTGAGAGAGAAAGAGAGAGAGACACACACACACACACACGCACAGATATTAATAACACTAGAAAACCAAAAAGTCCACTACAAGAAATTATGAGGACTTCTGGAAGTTGGATGGAAGATGGCATTAGATACACAGAATAAAAATTCCAGAAGAAACCACAGTTTCAAACCTGCAGGAGAAATTCTGCAAGGTTTTAAAGATCATTACAGGACAACTCCTATTTCAGATGTAATAAACTAGGTGCAATAGGAATCCAGAAACAAACAAAAGAGGGATTAACTGAAACATTGCTTTACCAGAAGGAGGGTCATTCTGATTCTGATGTATACACTTTTAATGAAAAGATGCTTTTGGAAATAAAGAAGAGAAATGCTATTTTGAAAACAAGATCTGCACTTACCATTAAAAAATATGGTATTGATGGGTCCATATTATTAAGAAAATAGAACACTGCTGCTATATCTAAATATAGCCTCATGCTAATATAAACCAAGTGTAGTTTATTTTCAGTTGATGAGCTTTTGATACAGTTGTGCACAGTTGATCTAATTTTGTAGTTGATTGACAAAATCAAAATAACTGGATCTGATATTCTGAGGACCAATTCACTCTGGCTGTTTAACAGTGAGCTGGATCTCTGCAGATCTTAACTGAACATTTCAAACAGACTTTGGCACAAAGCTAACCTCTCATTTAGGAAACAACAACGAAAATAAATCCCTTCATATGGGCAAGTATGTATTGAGTAAACATTTGAAATCTTTTTTTATACATTGGTAATAGCCACCCTCTGATCCCAAATTTAAAGGTTTTGTTCTATAACATACAAAATTCCTTTTTTAGGTGTCTGCAAAGCTTTTTCTAGTATTCCATCCAGACCTGATTAAATCAAGGCTGGTTAACCACACCAAAATAATCAGATTGTTTAGTAGACATTTGAAATTTTGAACTGAGAATCCCAGAGAATGGGTAAACTGGGAGAGTAGTCATGATACTTTGGAGAGGAGGCTCCTTGGACAATTCTTATTTCTTTCTTTGTGAGTCTTCATTGTCCAAAAGTTCCTTAGATATTATTATCCCCCACCCCCATATGCATGCACAGGTGTCAGACCTGGCCTCCTGCCAGACTGTTGTCCTGGTTCTTTGGCTCCTTGCTTGGAAAATTCACAAGCAGGGCACATGCAATGGAGTGACCACAGACAGGAGGCAATTGCACACAAACGGATTTTATTGCAGAAAAGAAGGGAGCTACACAAAGTAATAATATGTTCCAGAGAGGAATGGGTCAGTTTCCATGAGTGGAGAAAGATGTCGAGGGCTCCCAGGTGGTTTCCTTTTATTGGCTTGGTCTGGGGAGGGCTTACAGGAGTTGTGGGATGTTTTTTGGTGATTGATGTACACGATTGACAGATTTTCTTATAACAAAGTTGCAGCTCCACAGGCGTGTATGCCTCAAAACCTCTTGGCAATTGGTAGCCACATTTTCCTGTAGTCGCTTCCCTGGTTTTTCAAACCCTAAGAACTACCCTCCTGGCCTGTATCTGCCACCTGCAGATTTGGTCCCTGCCTAACACAGTGATGCGCGCGTGCACACACACACACACACACACCCCTTGACTAAGTTAACTGAAATTGTTTTCTGCTTCTTCTATCCAGGTAGGTTAATATCATGACATTATAAGAAATTCTTAACCTACCTGAAAGAATCCATGGCTTAATAGATTGGTTCATTCTTAGAACCAAAAAACAACCTTAAAATTGAATAAAATATTTGATTTAACAATTATTTGTTGAATATTAAGTAGACATAGGCAACAAATAGATTTCTTCTTTTTTTGTTTAAGATTATTCAAGTTGCTCATTTGACAAATATAAAATTAAAAAGAATATGTACTTATGTACTTTTTGATATCTTAGGTACTATTCCTTACCTGGTTCTGAATCTGTTTAATACTCTAACTGAATTCAAGAAAAGTTCTCTTGATGAGCACTGTGGAATGTACAGCAGATAGAAAACTGCAGCTATTTTTCTTTACTCTAGGTAAACATTTGTTTAGCATCAGCTGCAAACTATCTTAAGAGTAGCTGAAGAACATATTCAGCATTAAGGCCTCCCTGCCTAGTGAGTTTGTCTCATTACTGAGCCAGTTTGACTCTGAAAAAAATAGGAAAAAAAAAAAAAAAAAGCTTTGTCTGTGTAGCCAAGATAATGTAATTAGGCTGATGTGGAATTGTTTAATTGTGACTGTAGAAACACAACAGGATACCTGCAGAACCAAATTTCATCTGAGGTAAATCTATCCCTATAAGTTTAAAAAAACAAAACAAAACAGCAGTTTCATGCTTAGGTCAAAACAAGTTTCATAACATCTTATCCACTCTTCAAAGTTAACTAATTTGTATACATTTAACACTATTTTGAAAGAAAATAAATATGGGCTGTTTTATTTATAGGCAAAAAAAAAAAGATGTAAGTGATAAGATTAATCTAATTATAAAAACTTTTTTTTTCCTGGAGATGGTACTAGTAATTTTGATGTAAATTGATGTTTCTGTAGGTTTATAGTCTCAGGAAAACAGAGAAACAGATAATCTTATATATTAAATTATAGTATTACTTAGAAATCACCTTTTCAAAGATGCATGCATCTAGTTATATTAAATACAATTTGGCAAAAAGAAGGAAAATTTTACTTTTGGCATTTTAATGTGTGAATGAAGTTTTCATTTAAAAGTAATACATTTGAGAGGGGAAACAGAAAAAATTTTCCATTACCACAGCAAAATGTAAACAGCTACTACATCTGGGTAGTTAGTATATGAGTGACCTTTTGTCATGTACTCTTTTTTTTTTTAAATGGATTTATTTTTTTACTTTATTTTTTGAGACAGAGTCTCCCTCTGTTGCCTGGGCTACAGTGCCATGGTGTCAGCTTAGCTCACGGCAACCTCAAACTCCTGGGTTCAATAGATCCTCCTGCCTCAGTCTCCTGAGTAGCTGGGACTACAGGTGTGTACCACCACTCTCATATAATTTTGGGTATTTTAATAGAGATGGGGTCTCACTCTTGCTCAGGCTGGTCTTGAACTCCTGACCTCAAGCAATCCTCCAGCCTTGGCCTCTCAGAATGCTAGGATTACAGGCATGAGCCACCGTGCCTGGCCTGTTATGTACTCTTGTTTACTAGGGAAGTTTAATAATTTAAATTAAAACATAGTGTTTATATAATAACAATTTGTGATAAATACATACAACTTTCACATATTTATAATTTTATTATGGTTATTCTAGTTATATTCATAACTATAAACATGAATGTATATTTTAGAAAATATAATTTAGTCAAGCAATTACTGAATTGGAGAAATAAGCAAAAACAAATTTAAATAGTTCTAACAATGTAAAGTGCAGAGAAATAGTGTTTAACTTGCAGTTTTCTTGTTGAAAGATAGATTGAAGATAATGAAAGAATGTTTCTTTCACATAGAATAAAGTAAGAGACAAGTTTTCAGGAATTTTGTGCGATACATAGATTCAATTGCTGAATTCTAAGTAATATAAACTGTCAACGCACATATACTTTACAAAATGAGATTGAGCATATATGCAGGAAATGAATCTATTGTGAATCAGTGAGTAATGTGGTTTTCCTCACATCACACTGTATAAAGTCATCATTTGCTAATTAATCCACATGGAGATTAATTAGGTAAGGCAGGGGGTTATTAGTCTCCCCATTTTACAGATGAGGAAGCAAAGGTAAGAGAGGTTAGGATATATGCCACAGGCCCCAATTAAATGATGGCACTTTTGTTTACTAGTGCCATTCTCTGACGACCTCAAAGCACTAGACTGAATCACTAATCCTCTTAATTTGACTGTGCAGTTGGTAGGGCACAGGTACAATTATCCTTATTTTACCTTTAAGGAGAATGAACTGCTCTCACATAAATGGTTTGCCCAAGGTGCTTGGGAGAGTTTAGAATTAGCCTCAACTTTAATTTACAAAAGTTGTTCTTTGCTTGTGTCAGCATAATCCACATTTTCCTAACTGAAGTCTTATAATTTAGAAGCAAATCAAATTATTTTTGATATCCTGTCTTGATTTTAACCATTATATAACAGTTTCTTCCAAAAAAATTCATAAGAATGTATCAATATTTAAAATAGTGCCACCTCCAAATAATGTTACTGCAAAAACACTATAGCCACAAGAAATTATATTGGCTTAAATATATGAAGAATGATGTGAGCAGCCTGTGTGAAGCATTTCATTAAAACATGATCCTGATTATACATCTTAACTTTACTACTGATTGCCCATGATGAAAGTTTATTATATACTAATCAAAATATTTTAAAAATATACAAAATGGCTATGAATAACCACATGAATGTATCTTTTCAGGTCATTAATTATAATTTTTACTGCTGCATCTTTGGACACTGCTGAGAGTATTTAATCACTAAGGATGGAGAATAAATACATGTTTTACAAAATGCAATTATTAATGCATTTATTCTTAAATGAAGAGTGTGTGCAAAAATTTTTCCCATAGGTTAACTAAATTAGCAAAACAATGATAAAATCATAAATGTTTAGAGCTGAAATGAAATGAAATTTCTTGTTTATGCTCTCCTTTTAAATGAGAAAATTGAATATCTGAAACATGACTCCATCAAGATTGCACAATTAGGGCTTGAACCACATTAAGAACATAAGGCTTTAATCCTTCCAATTCAGTACTCTATTCAGGTCAAATAAAAAATTAAAGCCTAATGTATGTTGAGATCCAGATACAAATTGAATGATGCTTTTTCTGAAAATGCATATATATCAAACACCTTCTCTGAACTAAAGCCAGTTTTAAATATCCTATATAAACCATAGAAGGTATCCTTCTGCCTTTCTCAGATGATTGAAGTTAATGTAATCAGAAGAAAATTTGTAAGGACTTCTGTTTCAAACATCCTTATTTTTGCACACAACAATACCGCCAAGTAACATCACACAAGCTTAAATGTTTAAATTCAGTTTTGACCTTTCTCTTGACTTTGGTAACTCACATTTAAGCAGCTGCCAAATCTGTTAGTTTCATCTCCAAACTATCTCTCAAAATGCTTGTCCATCTCTTGGCCATTCCGGGGATCATTTGCTTGGGGAAGGATTTTATTAGCTCTTATCTTGGCTACTACTAGTAAATTTAGTTGGTCTGTTTCAGTACCTTCTCTACACTCTACAAGTTTTATATTGCCCAGAGAGTAATATTGCTAGATAACAGTAATATCAGCCTGCCTTCCACATGAAAGCATTTCATAGTGGCCCATTACCAATTGATTTGATACCTTCTGTTCTGCAAACATGTCCAGTAGGTTTGTGTTTCACAACCTTTGCATTTGCTGTTCCTCTCCCTGGAATGCTCTTTTCTCCATCTTCTTATGGGTGGCTCCCTCTGGTTGTTAAGTTTTCTCTAAATATTACTGTCCTGCTATCCCCTCCCTGAGTCAATCTTTCTTCATAGCACATGATGTCTGAGGTAATCTTGCTTATTTTTGTATTTGCTCGTTGTCCGTTTGCCCTCACTGGCATGTAAGCTCCAAAAGAATGGGTATCTACATTGATTGTTGCTGGATCCCTCAAGCCCAGGATAGCAATTTGGTTCTCAAAACATGTGTTAAATACTAGAAGTGTTAGCTTTATGTTCAAGAGCCTCATCCCTGGCAACTACTTACCTTTCAAGATTTATCAACCATTTTTTCTTTCTATGCACCTATGTGCCTTCAGTTCCACCCACTTAAGATTCCAGGCTACGTCGAGCCTTTTCTCAGGTTGTCATAATCCAGGGGAAGGCAAGCATCACTGCCTTGTAGATTATCCGCTTTACTGATGTCATTTGTGAAAATGAAAATTCCTTGGCTTCTCTCCAAGCTCCTCATAATGACTCACCCTACAATTCTGATTCAGAAGTCTATGAATTTATATAAAAAGAGTTTCCAAGTAGTAAGCATGTAACCCCTTGTTTGGGAACCAGTTCCTTACCTACACCTTCTCTACTAGTGCAAAATTATCCACCCATTAATACCAGATACAAATGTTACATCTTTACCAAAATCTTTCATACTATCCTTAAATAAATATAATTTTCCTTTAAGACTTTACCAGCCTCAGTTTGTCTCTCCTTTTATGGTTCTAATAAAATATTTCCACTGTGAGTATTAAATTTATAATACGTGTACAGTGCTTAGAACATTCTTTGCTGAATATTAGGGCTCTGTTAACCATTATTTATGATTATTATCATAGATATATTTTTGTGTTCTGCCTTCCTCATCCTCCCAAGGAAACAACCCACTACCCACATATCGTCATATGCTTGTATAGTAGATAGCTATTTTTAAAAAATGAAGCTTTTTAGTCTGTTAATCTTGTCGGTTAATCTTATCTAAATCAGTACTTCCTACATGTCATAGTATAATATTTTTCACAAATAAATTATTAAATGCTTGAAACAGAAATTAAAGAAGCAGGGAGGGGGGATAATAAAAGTTGGCTAACAGGTACAAAAATAAAGTAATACAGTGAGATAGAGGTAATGAGTTCTACTATTCGATAGTGTAAGAGGAAAATTATAATGATAATTTGTTGCATATTTCAAAATAGCTAGAAGAGAAGAATTGTAATGGTCCCAACACAAAGAAAAAACAAATGTACCCCAAAATATGTGCAACTATGTTATATAAATAAAATAATACAACAAAAAATAAGACAAAAATAAAATAGAATGAAATAAAATAGACAAAAGAATAGAAGGAAGGAGGAAATAAAGAATGGAGGAAGCAAAGAAGGAAAAAAAGGCTTATACTATTTTTGAGTAACAATCACTGTTTCCTTACTGTGCTGGATATGAAATGTATGCTATTTTGAGCTGCCCTCATGATGTATCTAGCGAGTGAGAATGACAAAGAGATGCATGAATTCCAGACTAGTTTTCTAGTGTCACTATTTCTATTTATACAAGCCACACTCTGGATCTCCATTAGCTAGTGGAAAGTGGCTAGTATAGATAAATCTATTGGACTTTCAGTTCTATACATGGTACAAATTGAAATAATACAATGAGTATTATAGCTCACTGTCTTTAAGTGGCAATATTAACAAGTGTCTGAGACAGCAACAAAAAAATTGCAGTGTTTGGAACACGTGTAATGTATGAATGACACATAATAAGGCAGGCACCATTCAAGGATTTGAAAAGTCTAAATGCAAAAATAAAGGCAGAGGTATCAATTACTTACTCCATCTCCTATGCCACTCAAAATGCCTGACAGAGGATGCCAATAAGCTTAGAATGACAAGGACACAAAACGGTAACCATGTCAGTCCAGCTGAATATGTCTTATCAAATTTCAAATAGTAAGGACAATATTTGCAAATATATAGACAAATGTACATGCATGATTGACAAGCACATGTTAAAAATGTAAGACAGTGAGTGATAAATAAGTAAAATAAAAATTCCTGGGTAGCTTGTTTGCCTCCCTATAGTGCAGAGTTTAGGAGAAGTTATTTTCTCCTTCTCTTTCTTTTTCACATGAAACCAACTGAATAAGATGCTCCAACTAGCTCACTTTGTTGTACACAATCTCATATGAAGGATGTGCTAAATATTAGTTTTCCTGTAGACAAAAGTTTAAAATATTAAACATTAATGGTGCAATTTCTCTATGTCAAGCCCTGGGCTCATTGATGAATGTATAAATAAATTAATTAATAAATGCAGTATCTTGGAGTTCACAGACTGGAAATAGGAAGAGGAATAAGAGACAGAAAAGTAAACCAAGAATAAAGTTTGTTAAATGTTATAATGTGCTATCCGTGCACAGAGGAGGGACTGACATCTTTGATCCTGATACAATTTTTTGACGGGGATGCCATCTGTTCTCACAACTGTCAAGAGCTGTTGTTAACAATAAACAACTAATTGTTACATAATTAGATAGACATTACACCAGCTGAATTGATAGCACTCCATGAAAACCTGGAGGAAAATTTCTGCCTAAGAGTTTTAGGAAGATAATATTTTATCTAAAACTTGAAGAACGACTCAAAGTTTATGATGTAGAAAAGTAGATAGCAGGAAATAATGGTACCAGAGGCACAATAAACAGTTATTAAAAAAATGTCTAATAGTCAACATGGTCAAAGATGATCGCAGGGGATGGTATGAATGAGCAATGACAAAGGATGCTGCAAGATATTGAGTTTAAAATTTAAGTTGGGAAAGATCGTGGTGATTTTTTTGGTCATACTAAACAAGTTTGATTTAACACTGTAGGCTTTCTGGGTGGAGATCAAAGATACTGAAATAGAGTAATTGCACTTTTACACTGCATTGGCAGTGTGGATCATAAATTGAAGCAGAAAACCAATTAGGAGGCTATTATATTACCCCAGGTAAGGAAAAATGAGAACGAGATAGAGAACAGGGATACCAATTTGAAAGTTAATTCAGAATTGAACTTCAGTAGACTTAGAGATAATACATAAATGATACCTATTACAATGTATATATAATACACTATACATATTAGATATATATTCAAAAATATTAGTATTTGAAAATTCTTATTATATGTTCCAGATATTTTGTTAGAAGTTTTATTTGCAATATTAATTCATTTAGCTCCTTGGGATGTATATATAATTTTCCCTTCTTTCTTTTTAAGTGAGGAAACTGGCCTTCTATGGCCAGAATATGGTGAACATAGGATTCAGCTGATACTGCTTTGTGACAGGAATTTTTTTTTCCCCTGCTCACAAGAGATAATTCTGGATGAAATTATGCAAAGAAGAGAGGAATAGTGGCAAGTGTACTAAATACAGTATTTAGGGTTGGGTGCACATATTCATTTTTCAGACCACTAGGGCACCATTTAGTGTGGTGCAGTAAATTAGAAAAACCCAGCTTAATACCAAGGAATGTCATAGACACTGAAAATTATGAATCTCCAAAGAATCGTAAAACTCTGAGCTAGAAGAAATGTTAAAATGTAATATAGTCTATTCCCCACTTGTACTAAGATTGACTGAACATAAACCACCTCTAAGAGATGGGTGCAATCCACATGTTTTAAACCTAAGTTTCTGCACTGTGAGAAAATCTTCCAAGAGTGGTAAAGGACTCCGTGACTTGGTACCCTGATCCCTCAGCCTGAGGTGATCATCAGGAATCAGGGTGACTCTTGGATAATGGACCTAACACATTCTGTAGTTGTTACATGAGATCAGATGCTCAAATTTTGTGTCTCATCTTCCTTCCTTATTACCTTTTCTCCCCTTTCTAATACAAAATTATTTCATTTTCTTCTAGGAAAAATAGCTTATTCCTTTGCTCTACTCATCCATAAAATGGCTTTAAGGGCAGGGGTTGGGGAAGAGAGAGAAAAACTATAAATGTGCCAGGGTGCAATCTATAGCTAAATCACAGGCATTTTGTGTGCAATGCTTATGATACACCACCTTTAGATAGCATTATCATAATCATTACAACTAAGAAGAAGCCATGTAGTATAGCAGAGGGAGATAAAATGCCTTTTGAGTGCCAGATCTCTCACTTCACTTCTCTGAAACCTACCACTTACACTCGTCCGAAAAGGCAGAAAATTACTCATACCCTCTTACTTTACAAGGCTATATTAAGTGCCAAAAGAAACAGTCATATAAAAGGACTCTGGGAACTGAAAACTAACATGAGACACACATAGACTTTATTCGAGAACAAGCGTCATTATGTAATGGCCACTGCTTGCCTAGTTCACCTACAAGAACATGGCACATTCTTGCCTGCAGCTGTCACCTGGATCGCAATTGCTTAATAATAAATATTGTTCATATTATTTAAAATTCCGGTAGAAACATTTGGTTAATGGAATATGTTTATACCAATAATATAAGAAAATACATGGACAAAAGTAAACAATAAATCTAATGTGAAAATGTATAATCAATTAAAATTGCTACTTAAAAAGATATTTATATAATTTTATGCAGTTCAATGGCAGCAAAATTAACCTCTGATGAAAAAAATCAGAATGATAGCTACTTCTATAAAAGGGAGCAATAAAGCTTCTGGGGTGAAATAAATACTTTATATCTTGAACTGAGTCATGGTCTAACTGGCATATACAAATACAAAAATTCATTGAGTAATTCCTTTAAGACAGTGGAATTTACTATATCCAGATTATATCTCAATAACACCTTTGTCCTGATTCCATTGTTGCCACCTACTTCTTGACAACACATTATTTTCCCTTGGAGATCTTTGTCTATGTCCCACCCAAGCACCATGTAGGAGAACTGAGTGCTTCCTTGGAAAAAATAATGACTTTTGTGACTGGCCAGATTCTGAGTACAGAGCCTTCATCACACTCATTTCTATGTAGGTACGACTCTTTCTCATGGCTACTACACATAAATGGACTTCAGTGCTACTTGAGGGAGTCAATTATGCTCCAATGAAAGGGACCATTGAATCTACTTCTGGTTCACTTTTGATTTGCTAGTTATCTCCATCTCAGCTTTGAGTTGTGAAAGTAAGAGCAGTTGTAGAAATATATTGACTGTCTAAGGTTAGAAAAAAGTTACAGGATGAATTCTAACTACTAACTCCCTGTCAGTGTACAAGAACATGAAGTTATGTTACTTGCTGAGCCATTCCACCACATTCTGTTCTCAACTGAGGCAACCCGAGGTTTTGCTCTTTAACTTTTTAATGGCCTCAGGCATGTAACATTGTGTAAATGTTGATTATTATTATTATTAAATTATAAAAGCTGCCACTGTTTAGGAGAATATAAATACATTTTACAAACAGGATTCTTGCTCTTTTGTAGGATACTGGTTGATATATCTAATACATGACATACATGAGGGTAGCATTTCCTGATGTAGTCATCCCAATTTTCTGTGCATGAATTCTGTTTTTTGTGGGTTATCTTTTGACTTCTCTCCTCACTTACATGCCTGCAGTCAGGTGGCAGGAGAAAAAGATCAAGGCTGGATGATGCATCTGTCAGACAACTTGTGTATATTAAAGAATAATATTAAAATGAGCAGTAGTGATTAGATTGCAGTGCATATTCCTTGAATATCCACTCTGTGCCAGGCACTCTCCTAGGAAGATTTACTTACAGCAACATCTTATTGAATATTAAAGAAACAAACAATAAAAACAAACCACCCCAATCATTACATAGCATTGTTAAACTAGTCTTACAGATAAGAAAATGGAGACCAGAGGTTATTTACTTTTTCTAAGGACACATATAAAGTGGTAGAGCTAGAACTGACTCCATCTGACTCTACTATTCAGTCTTCAAGGGTGCAGTGGCTCACGCCTGTAATCCTAGCACTCTGGGAGGCTGAGGCGGGCG
>VBSM01001124.1:30432425-30446963 GCA_008086735.1 Cheirogaleus medius | reverse complement strand
GGCCTCCAGACCCCCAGGGCTGTGGGGCTGGGAAACATTTGCTTACGTGCAGAACCTCAAACTCTTTGTTATGCCTTCGAGCAGCAACCCTGTTTGTTAGGTGAACCAAAGCTGGAATGTATGACTCTCACGCCGCTCTGGGCTGGGCACGTACTCCTTCTCCTAAGATTAATTCTTAAGCTGCACAATTATATGGCAAGCCCCCAAGAATAGAGTCCATGGAAAGTTTGGAGAACAAAGCTCACAAAACAGCATGAACAAAGGATGGGTAGCCAGACCATGGCCACATTTCCAACACAAAGCATGTCTGGACATAGCACTGGTATCCACAGCTCCAGCCACTGTATTGCCAGCAGGCAGTGCTTGGTTGATTACTAGCTTTGTTGTCACTTTGGCTCTGCAAACTTCATTTGTCTTCCAGTGTCCCTGTGGCCAAAATTAATTCTCTATCCTCCCTTCCCTGCTGCACTTCTTGGAAAATAGTTCCAAATTAAAATCCTGGGTGTTGGAAGTACCTGTCTTAGCATCTATCACATGTCCATGTCCTAATAATCAAGGAAGAAGAGACAATGAATATTTAGTCTTTTGGATGCTGCCTCCTGGCATTACTCATAAGGCGAGATATCCAAATCAAAAGAGAAAGGAGTTAATAATAAGTAATAAACAAAATTAACAATGATTATTACAATTATGTCTTTATTATTTTATGGGTAAGGAAATAGATTAACTAAAGGCTCATTTACGGTCATAAAACTAGTAAGTGGAAGAACTAGGTTTTCAAATCATTCTCTAGCTGGTTGTGGAGACTAGATGTTATCTTCCATGTCATATTGGAATTGAAAAGTAATACTTTAAAAATGGCATCAAAGTTATAACATACTGAGGAGTAATTTAATGACCTATGTGTACAATCTCTACACAGAAAACTGTAAAATATGACTGAGATATATTAAAGACCCAAATAAATAGACAGATATACTATGTTAATGGATGAGAATACTCAATTTTGATGTCAATTTTCAAATTATTTCTAGATCCACACCAACTCTATTTTAATCACAAACTATGATTTTTAAAAATAATTTATGAAGTGATTCTAAAATTTATGTAAAGGCAAGAAGACTTTTCCAGCATTAGAGTATAGGACAGAGTATTTTCACTACCCTAAAAATCCAATGTGCTCTTCTCATTCATCTACCCCTCTCTTCAACCCCTGATAACCACTGATGTTTTTACTGTCTCCACAGGTTTGCCTTTTTCAAAATGTCATATAGTTGGAACCATACAATATATAGCCTTTCAGATTGGCTTCTATCACTTAGTAAATATGCATTGAAGGTTCCTCCATATCTTGTTCTGGCTTGACGGTGCTTTTTTTTTTAAAAGTACTGGATAATATTTCATTGTCTCACCTACTGAAGGACATCTCGTTTGCTTCCAAGTTTTGACAATTATGAATAAACCTGCTCTAAATATTTATGGACAGTTTTTTGTGTGTGTAAAACTGAATTTTCAGCTCCTTTGGATAGATGTCAAGGAGTGCAATTGTTGGATCATATAGTAGGAACATGTTTAGTTTTGTAAGAAACCACCAAATTGTGTTCCAAAGTTTCTGTACCATTTTGTATTTCTATCAGCAACGAATGAGAATTCCTGCTGCTCCACATGTTCTCCAGCATTTGGTGTTGTAATCCAGTGGTTCCTGGATTTTGGTCATTTGAATAAGTGTGCAGTGGTACCTCACTGCTGTTTTAATTTGCATTCCCTGATGACACATGATGTGGAGCATCTTTTCACATGCTTATTTGCCATCTGTTTATCTTTTTTGGTGAAGCATCTATTAAGGTCTTACAATGCCCTCTCTTTAGTTTATCCCTACACAACGAGGTAACTTTAAAGTGAAATGTAGCAATTCAGTCCTCAGTATATTTTATTTTCTGATAAATTTAAGTAAAATCAACTTAACCTTTAAAATTAGAATATGTACAGAGTATATTTGTACAAAATATATATATGTTGTATTTTGGTGAAATATATTCCATATGGGCTATGGCAGACATCACTCATGAAGGGCTTACATTTTGTCCATTTTGTACACTTTCCTCTTTCCTTTTGTTGGGATGTCTTCTTAAGGGAACATGTACCTGTGTTGAGCTTAGACACACTGAAGCTGTGTGAATAGGGAATACCCACTTCCCAAAATGATTTAAGATGAGAAAAGAAAGAATATCAGTGCTAACCAGAGGATCATTTCAGAACCAAAGGTATACAGAAACAACCAGAAAATATAAAGTCTTTTCCAGAAACCAAGAAGACTGAGATTTTCGTCAGTTTTCCAGACTGGGAATTCAAGGTGTTATATTTTGATATAAAAGAAAACTATGATTGTAGAAGGTTCTACAATTTTCTGGTACTTGTGTTACCTTATTTAATAAATCAGTTGCTTAAAAATAAGCTATTTAATTTTTTTCAGCCCAGTGGATGAATATAGCTATATGTAGGTTAGGAGGAAGGTGTACATGGGCTAAGATGAAAGAGAAAAGGGAAACTCATAGGAAGAGCATAGATTAGATTTATGCAAAAATATGTTTGGTTTTTATTCCCCCATATCTATCACTCACTAGCTGGACAATTTTGAGTTTCAGTGCCTCATCTAGAATATGGGAGAAACTTAGGGCAAAGCATATAGCAATTATGATAGTTAAATTGTAAAGTTCTATTACAATACCTGTTATGTGAGTGTAGAAATATAAGCTCTCTTATTATTTTTAGCTCTTCTCCAGTGTTGTGTTAAGGTAGTCCCTTGGAGCTTTAACTGTCAAAGTTGCAGTGTGAACATATGGGTCTGATTCATTTTCTTCTTCATTAAGGGGACAGAGAGTATTTGAAAGAGGTTATGAATAAAATGGAGAAAGAAAGAGAAAATGATTGGCTGTGCTGTTCTGTTATTTTGTTAAGTAGATGGTGCAGGTTCCCTTTCCCTTCCTGGAGAACTGAGGAATAAGGGTAGCCTATTGGAAAGTCAGTAAACAGAAAAAGAAACAGAGTACTGGATATTTAGGTCTCTCAAAAATGTTAAAGCCGATGATTATAGATTTTGGCCAAGGAACAGGTTGTAAAAAGAAAATTAGATTAGAGGAAATGTTCAGAGTATTTTTTGTGTCTTTGAACTGCCATTTATCTCGGGTGTCAGGCAGGTGTGGGGAGGAGGGGATGGGTATATACATACATAATGAATGCGATGCACACCAACTGGGGGATGGACATGCTTGAAGCTCTGACTTGGGGGGAGGGAGGCATGGGCAATATACGTAACCTTAACATTTGTCCCCCCAAAATATGCTGGAAAAATATAAAATAAAATATCAAATAAAAAATAAATAAAATACTCTCTTCTATACAAAGAAAAAAGAACATTAGAAAGTTTTTAAACATCAACTTTTTCAGAACTCTAGAAATTAACCAGTAACTTGCAACTATTTGAGCAGAGTTTATTCAAGTAAAGAAAGTGGCTACATCCCAGTAAGAACAGAGGACTTTGTAATATTTAATTTGCCAAACCTCTGTGGTTACCTTGAAAATCAGCTGCTTCACAGCCACTGGAAGGGACTGAATGGCTTTGAAACAACCCAAAATGTCCCTCTCCTAGAGAATTGTCACAATTTGACCTGTTGGGAAACTTACATGAAAAACTCCATTCACAGAGGTTGTCTTTATTTTACTTGACTGAAATCTTGCTCGGTGTGAGGAAAGACCTTCTCCCAAGGCATTTAATTTAACATTGGCTGCCTATGGCAGTGATAACAGTTGGAGCCAATGAGGACTGTCAAAAAAGGAAAAAGGAAAATCTGTAGAGTGAAATGTCCTTAAGAAGCTTGAAAAACTGCAGCATGTTCCTAGGAATTTATAAGGCCAGTCATATGAGCAGAGCTTCTGCATGACCAAGAAAGACTTTAGAAGACCCATAAATCTCACCTCTGGCTAACATCGAGGCTCTGTGCAAGCAAAAGTGAAGATGAGCCACAGTTGTAAGCTGCTGGAGTGATGAACACATGCCTCACACTCACACAGCACCTCTTGGCAGGAGGTGGGAAGACTGACTTATTGTTTCAAGGCATTTAAGGAACTCTCTATCTATTAATAATTAGCAGGTGACCAGGAAGCTGAATAGAGCCTTCAGTGGCCACACACCATAAAGAACATATACTTTACAGAATTAATTCAACAAAGTTACTAAACCAACAAAAAGCGACAACAAAAATAGCAACAATAACAAATTCTGGGGAGGAGTAAATTTATTTCCAGAGTCTCCACATTATGTTATTTAATATGTCCAATTTTCAACGAAAACCTTTGACACAGAAATGAACAGGAATATATGACACATAAACAGAAAAATAAGTAGTCAATAGAAACAAATCCCTGAAGTTGGACAGTATTTTGAAGCAAGCTAAATTTAAAGAACTATTGTTATTCCAAAGTGCATATTTATTTGGAGGAATATTTGCTTTTATGTGTATAAGACTCAGTTAATATTTAAAAAATGTTTAAAAGTAAGAGTGCTTATCAAATATTTGAACAGTGTTGCTTACATTGTTGTTAATTAACACAAACTAGATTTGGGTTATTCAATGACTTAGGCATCAAAAATTAAATATTTGCTTTTCTAAAAACATAACTACTGAATTTGTGATATGAGAAATATAAGATATAAGACTCTACTCATTCATAAACAGAACAATTTTAGCTGCTATCAGTAACTATCAATTTTTAATTATATTTATTGTAGCTGCATGTTCATTGATGCTAAAGTAATCAGTGTAATATTTTTCAAAAAAAATTGATCCTTGGTTAATAATTGTATCAACATTAAATAACATGTTATATGCTTTACCTCCATAGCTTAAATATTACCTACAAATAATTTTCAAATATACTTATTGTCATTGGGTAATGCTATAAAGTGATGTTAGGAGGAAGAGATTTCCTTCCTCATAATATGCCATAAGAATTCCTCAAAGTTTTTACTTGTATATTTCTTTTGGAATTTTTAAGGAAACATGATGAATACAAAGCAAAAAAGTTTTATAGTTTAGTTTATACTAAAGCAATCCAAGCTCATAAAAATATAGCTTTAAAAGTTTCAATTTCAATGTTACTAATATTTAAAAATTATAGGTTTTTTTGTATTTATTCTTAAGTCATTTACTTTAAACTGTTACACTTTCTTAAAATCTAAATAAATTCCATATACTTTCCTTAACAGAAAGTGAGGTAAAGACTACAACATAATGTAAAGGGAATCAGCTGGGCTAGATAAAAATATATTTTGATACTGTTGATGTCTTAAAGTTCAAGTAACCAGACCAGTAATGTGAAGTTGTTGTTGCTTTTCTTCTTTAGATTTGTTTCGTATAGACTATGAAGTACTCATACAGAAATCACCTTGGTCAAATCTAAGACATTGCATTTTTGACAACTTTCTTGAGGGATTCATTAAAGATTTGAAAAAACTACCTGGCAGCTCTGTGAAGAGTAGAGAGTGGAAGCCATAGATGTTTGCATATGGGCTAAAAATAGAGAGCATTTGAGGAAGGTGAAGAAAGCAGGTGAGAAAATGCATTTTCCTTTAGCAGGCTCCATATAGAGCCAAGGACCTCCATATCACCATATCACTGTGAAATCATAATGAGAAAAAAAGGCCAACTATATTAGCCAGGAAGAGTGATCTCTGTACAGCTTTAGAGACATATCCATGATTGAAACAAATGATCTCAACTCTGGGATGTTTGACAGATGGGGTCATTAAGAGCAACCGTGGAACCTACGTTGGAGGTCAGAAGGAGAAAGAAATGACTTATCATGGTTTACTGTGAGTGTAAATTAAATAATTTAGGCATTCGATGGCAGAAAAGATAACATCCTACAAATCATGCTAGAGGGACTATAGTCAAATAAGTACTTTTAAACTACATTTTTAAGTACATATATAAAACATATATATAATTTTTCCTCAAATTGTTATGACCCAGAGAAATATGTTTCTCTTTTCCTTTACTCTGAGAAATAAAAATTTAATGTAGACTATCTCAGGCAATTTCCATATAGCTTATCTTTTAATGTTATAAACAAATCTATTAGGATAATTTAACCATTTTACTTTGTTTGGCAAAATAATCATTGAATTGCAATTCTGTGGTAAGCACTTTAATAAGTACAGTGGGCCTATAAAACATCTAACAAATAGTGGTTCTTGTTTTTAAGGAATTACTAAATTAGGTAGAGTAACAACCATCTATGGAAAATTGAAATACTAAAATTAGATAACTATCTAATGGGAACTGCAAATGAAAAATGCTGTACATATTCAGAGAGAGCAAATTACTGGGTCTCAATGCAGATAATCTTGAGGAAAAGTTCCGTTTTGAGCTGGTCTATATTTAGATAGGCACTGAAGAGTGTTATAAATATTTTACCCAAATAGAAAATATATATTAATGGTAAAAGATAAGTGGGCAGTAATTTTATTAGTCAGGGTTCTTCAGAGAAACAGAACCGACAGGATATAGATAGATAGAGAGGTAGATACATATTAGAAGAGATTTATTATAAGAATTGACTCACATGATTTTGGAAGCTGAGAAATCTCACAATATGCTGTCTACAAGCTGGAGAACCAGGGAAATCCATGGTGTAATTCAGTCCAGGATAAAGATCTGAGAACCAAGGGAGCCAATGGCAGACCTTCTGGATGGTGTCCCAAGGCCTGACAACCAGGGAGGTTGTATGGTGCGGGAGGGCACTGATATAAACATGGAGGCTGAAGGCTTGAGAGTCAGGGGCTTTGATGTCTAAGGGCAGAATAAGATGGATGCCAGCCCCCCTCAAGAAGAAACAGAGAGAATTCACCCTCCCTCTGCCTTTTAGTCCTATTTGGGCCCTCAAGGGTTTGAATAATACCCACTGCACATTGGATCTTTACTTAGTCTACTGATTCAAATGCTAATCCCTTTTAGAATACCCTCAAAGTCACACCCAGAAATAATGTTTTACCAGGTATTTTTGCATCCCTGAACCCAATTTGACACACAAAATTAACCATCACAGTAATGTGTAAGGAATAGTAAGTACAGCAACCTTAATTGATTTAGAAATTTAAGGATGTGATTAGTTGATAATGCGATTGGAAAAGACTGATAAAATGAATGAATGCCAGGCTAAGCATTCACTTCTGGCACATAATACACAGGGCCCAGGGAAAAGTGAAAATATGAGGTTCTTCATTTAAAAATAAAAAGAATTTCAAGATGGTGACAGTAGGTCAATAAACCAAACATGGAGCCCTGCTAAATATGAAGCCCTGTGATTATAGTTCACATGGCCATGAAGGCAGGTTAATCTACACTTAATAGACAATGGGGAGGTGCTGAAGGGATTTTATTAGGGAGAAAACATGATGAGCATGATGATATATGAAAATAACCTGATAATGACTTGCTGGCTGAATTAGAAAAAAGGTCAAGGGAAGCTTGAGATAGTTGAGAAATAAATGTCATATTCTAGAAATGTACAACTAGGAGTCTGCTTTCCGACCGAAATAGAAAGGAAGAAATTTTCAAGGTGTAAAATTGGACAAGGCTTGTGAATGGCTAGAAAAGGGGACACAGGAGGGAGAGGAGTAAAAGTGATCTAAGGATTTCAAATACACTTGACTGAGTGAATAATTTGAAATAGGTGTGGACTGAAATCATTAGCCTTGTTTCAAATGCGCTCATATTGAGTGATGGCAGAGGAATGAAGTGGAGATATCCAGTCATTAACAACACATAGATGCAGGGCCAGAGTGCAGGAGACAAGTTGGTGTGTAACATCTGGAAGATGATGCAATCAGTGCAATCGGCTAATATTTAATGATACTGATATAATATATGTCATTCTAGCTCTTAGTACTATTATTGACTTATTTGTGGATTTCATGTTTCTTCACTAAAGAGTTAACAATTTCTTTCCTCTCAGAAACAATACTTGACTAAAACCAATGATTGAGCATTCAAAGGCAAAAATTAGTTATATGTGAAAAAACCTACCGTTATTTAATAAAGTAATCATACTAAGACCCATTATAAGTCTATTATCTCTTTTAATATTCTCAACAAACTTATAAGATCTGAACTGTTTTGATTCCCATTTTAAAGATTAAGAAACTTAATCATAGGTAAGCTAACTAAATTTATTATTTATTTGAGGACTATTCATTGAGTGATTACCAATCATAGTCTTCTAAATGCTAGTTGTACAGTAATAAATAAGACCGTCAGCCACCCTATTCTTGAATAATTTTATACGACAATATCAAAAATACCAAGTGGTGCAAAAAATTTGAAAATGATATACCAGAAAAAAGGATAAATATTTTAGACTAATGGTAACGGGAATAACTTACCCAAAATCATACAGTTAATTAAAGTAGACTAGGATTTGAACTCAGTTCTATGATGGTAGAAACTTTGTCTTTCATTTTCACTGTTTCATTACTTGTGGCCATAACTCTGTCCAGCATATATTTGGCACTCAAATAGTTGTTGAATAAAATGAGTAACAGCTGGTATTTATTGATGGCATATCATGCATTGTACCATATTATTTTCATGGTAAAAATATGCACAAGATAAATGTTATCTACAATTCTTATTGTAAGCATTTTGAATCTGAGATTTAATAGTAAAATATATAGCCCAGTGTTACATTTGGACTGTATAAATGTTGGTATTTGAATTGGTGCCCATAGCATTCCAAAGACAGGAATTTCCCACTGACATCCATTTGCAGTGAACCATTTTATTCCCTCTAGTTTAGAAATATTGCCACTGTGTCAGTCTTAATGGAAAGATACGGAAAAAGGCCAGATTCTTATATCCCAGGCCCTTGGCAGCCAGTGGATAAATGCTTACCTAAGATAGTCCCCAGGGCTGGTGATATGAGGAGAATAAAAATTCAAAAATATTTCTTGAACACTTTATCAGTTATCAAAAAAATAATTTACAGAACTGTTAAATATGAAATTAGTGTGAAATATAAAATATGAAAATGTGCTATAAGTTAGTTTTTATAGTACAGATTGAGTGACAAAAACTCTCTTTTGCTTTCAAATAGCATTTTGCTAAATACTTAGCATGAAATTTTTAATGATTATTTAGTTAAATGATGCCTATGTGTGACCTACAAACTGAGTGGTGGTTTGGGTGCTGGGTCTATTCCAGCTCTTGTGATATGCAGTAACAATAGACAACCCTAAAGCAATCTACTTGGCTATAAAAATAGGAGAAAATGGACATAGTTCAAATCATACTTTGTTTTCTCTATTATAGATACTTTATGTTTTGGCATCTTTATAAAAAATTAAATCGAATATATAATTCTCAAAAACAATAAAATTTCATATCTGAATAATATAAAACTGTGTTATTAATTGTATTATGAGATGGAAAATACATAGTTCAATGCCTTAGTAATGATTGGTATTATATCACATATAATTTAAGCATAAGTTAGAAAATCTATTAACATTTTAGCCTATAGCCAGAAAACATGCTGTAAGGAAGGCTGAAGATAAATCACTTTTAGGTGCAAGGATCAGTTGATGGTAATAAAATGCCTTATTGTCCACATTATCATGAACCCCTCTTTAACATTCTGTGAGGACATGCTACAAATCAGGCAAGCCAGGGTAGATTGGTAGGCTATTCCACATCAAACCGTACAGTAACTTGGTTTGCTGCAACCTAAAGATAGCCACCAGCTGCTTTCTAAGAGGAAATACATCAAATTATTCTTTTGATTTTTTCTTTTGACTTAAAAATAAGCTGATCTTTTCCCTATAACACAAAGAAAGTATTTATTCTCCACATTCCAAACATTTTTATAAAGCAGATATATTGTAAGAGTCTATTTATGATACATATCATAGATAGCTCACAAATGGCTTCCATAACCTGGTCCTGATTCACCTTCTCCTCCCACGGTGGTCATTCTCAAAACTAATTCAATACATATCTGTTGAGTTCTCGTAAGTGACACATTGAATGGTTGACACTAGGAATATAGTGGTGAGTAAAACTGACTCCCATTTCTGTTCTCAGGGTGGCTCCTTGCCAGGGAAAATCCATAACCAAACTAATTTTTCTATTCACATAAAATTTTTACATACTCCCTGCCTAAAGCTCTCAAGTGTCCTATTTTTTTTTTCAGGTCCTAAGCCTCTATATAATCATACTGAAGGATATTGCCAATGTACTAACAAGTTCAAAGTAAGAAATGTAAACAGGAGAAATGTGCAGTGATGTGAAAGATAATCCAGTTCATTCAAACCTCTCAAGTTAAACCTGAATCTATCTGAAATATAGTGTCACCTTCTCACTTCATTTTAGTTGGATAAAAGGCAGAGGAAAAGACCGTTCACTAGCATGCTTATTTATATTTCTAGGATAAGCCTAGGCGGGGGCAAGGTAATCTATCTCCTTATTTTTTATTGCCTGTGATCGCTGCATTTTTTATGATCTCTTCTTTATGCATATTGACTTCTCTTATGTTGTTGCAACTCAGGAAACTGTAAATGATAAATGATAGTATTCACAATTAAGCCATTAAGGTAATACAGTCTTACAATAATGTTAAGATATATTATAAAACAAGTCCCAAGCGAAGAAGTTGTTGAAGTTCAGTTTTTAATTTCATTCTTTGACAACTGTACACAGACCCAATTTTAGGATTATATTTACCACATTCAGTTTTTACTGTGGTTCTTGAATGCAGTCTAGTGTCCTTCATTCACAGCATCGATATCTTTTCAAAGATTTTCAATTATTTTAAAACTTCTTATAAATGCAAACAAGGTTTTGTTATTTAAAAATTTCTAAATAAGATGCTATTTCATAATACTTTATAAATATTTTTAAATATTTTGATAAACTCATCATATAATTAATTTGGAAATGACAGTACAAAGAGTTTTATCTATTTTCTTTCTAATTTTCTTTTGGTCCATGAATTTTTACATTTTTCAACAGGTATTAAATGGTGTTTCACTCATGGAATACTAATTGATTAATTGATTCACAAATATTTTATGAGCATCTACCTTGAGTTAGCCAACATTCTGATTTTGAGGCTTCAAATAAAAATTCACAAGGTTCTTGATATCATTAGATGAGGAATGTAAAATAGGCAATAAAGGCACGATATATTGAAGAAAGCACAGAAAGCAGTCAGAGCACATAGAAGAAGTACTTAATCTATTCTATACATCTCTTTCTTTCATACCATCATACTCTAAGCATCAAGCCATACTCAATCTTATTTGTCCAAAGATTAATCAGTCACTTGCAAAGAGTCACTGGATAAAGTGTTTATCTTCTGCTTCAGTGTCAAAGGGATCAAAGTCATCCAAAAACATAATTTTATATCTCTGTATCTATGCATCTGTGTGTCTGTCTCTATGTATGCATGTATGTATTTGTGTGTGTATATCTATATCTATATCCACAGATACTTTAGCCTGGATCAAGCCAGATCATATGATATCTCCAACATTAGATTATACTGCTTTTGACCTTCATAGATTTGCCTGTACTGAATTGAAATTTTGTCATTTTACCCTGAGATTGCTTTGAGGTATGTATACATCAGAAATCATATGAAACTTTGAATTTATGATTTTATTCATTATAAAGGCATTTTGAAGGGTACTATTTTTCATACCACATAGGATCTTCTTTTATAAAAACTATAAAGATGCGGATGGGAGATTATTCTCAGGCTTTATTGACAGTAAAAGCCATCCTTCTCATGAACCAAATGTTTTCAATCTTTTAAACACAGTGATTTTTGAATTGCTCATGTTTTTATTGTTTCTTTAGCCACAGAACTTTAGAATAAATTATTACTTCTCTTTACACAAGTATGTATGAGCTTAAAATGAATGTCTTTTTTTTTTTTTTTGGCTTTACCTTTAACTTTTTCTTTCTCTCTTTATTTTGTTTATCCCTGGATCTTTCTTTTTTAAAACGTTTTGTTTTCATGGGTATTATCTTTGTATAATTTTTGTATTAATATGTATTTCATATGTATTTTCTCCATTGAAATTTTATGAACAAATTGAAATATTAGCACATAAAATATAAATGTATACTGTTTTATTATTATTTTTTTACATGTTTATATTGATAACATCTTGTTTTATTGATAATCAGTCTGAACTTTTCCTGACATGGTTTATATATTCAATTTTATTACACTACCTTTATTGTAATGGTATCTGTAATTCCTATTAATGATATTTGACAATAGAATATTATTTATTTTTGCTTATTTATTTTCAATAAAACAATTTGGGGCCTTCTTTCACCTAATCTTTTATCTTTTTATTTATTTTTATTTCAAAATATTAAGAAGGTGCAAATGTTTTTGTTGCAAGGATAGCTTTTATAATGCTTTAGTCAGGGCTATAAGCGTGCCCATCACCCGAATAGTGTTCATTATACCTGTTAGGTAAGTTTATTCTGCTGTTGTTTAGAGTGAACTTTCATAAGTTTATCAATGTAAAAAGAGAATAATCTGGTTTAAGGATCTGAAGACACTTTGTGGTTCACTTCACTGTAGAATAAAACAGAAAAGGAGACTATAGCAGCTAAAGGTTCTTTTTTCCAGGATTTAGCTTTTACTTCATTGAATTGTTTTCACTATTGATTGACTCATATTCTCAATGTGGTTAGAGCCACTTCATTTCCTCTTGATTTATTAATATTTTTTACTCAGCACTTTTCAGTGGCTGTGCAATGTTTCACACTAATCAAGGCTGCCTTTATTGGCTGATCCAGTAATCCTTTGGTAAAAGAAAGGGTTGGAAGTTACAGCTGAGGAAAGAGAAAAGGAGATTTTAATTAAAAGGTAGGATTTTCTTTATTCTCACCTTATTTTGTGTTTTTGTGTGTATGTGTAAATCAATTTTTAGATTATAAAAATAGTACATTCGGAGAGCTTGGAATAGTTAGGAAAACAAGAGAAACAATGGAAGAATAAGAGCAGTCAAATACATTAAGAATATTTTATGCATTCAGTTCATGATTAAAAGCATTTAGGGCACTAGAAAATTTTACTCTATTGATTATTGTTTAATAGTAAAGTGGTGGTCAGATGTGAGTTCAAGAACTTTAAATATTTAAATGTTTCAATTATATCCTGAATTTTGTTGAATCTATTTTCAATATCAGCAAGTTATACTGCATCTTTTCTTTTTAAATAATTAACTATGGTCATAGGCTCAGGTTTAAGATCGTATATGCTGTGCTCAAGTATATATATATATATATAAAATATTCCCCATAATCAAATGATTTAGTTCTTCCTAATATCATCAGAGATTTGCAATTAATTTGTGCTGCATATATGAAATGTCAACTGAGGCTGTAAAAATGCAATATTACTTGAGCTTCAGTGACATGCAGGATGTTTGTATTTGATGACGAATATTATCTAATTTACTCTTAAAACATGAAATATTCAAGAAACAGGTGTGGTGTGCATCCACACTTATACTAAAATGAAAACATGTTAGTGGTTCATTGTTATTAGGAAGAGAAGTGGTTCTCTTGACACTGGCTTGTAAAACATTGGCCCTTAGAACTACAATATGATAGCAGGAGCTGGGAAATACAAGAATTTACTTTTAACCAGAAAATGGATAAAGAACCATATGAAAAAATCTCTTTATATAAAGATCTGTCATACAGCTAACAAAAAAAAAAGATAAATACACAGAACAGGTATTCAGAAAGTTCGCCAAATCCATGATCTTAGATTAAATGTAAAATTACTTGACAAAAACATTTTAGAGACTGAATTAAACTTTGTTTATCATAATATGAAAAAGAAATTTAGCAACTGCTTGGAGATATTTAGTTGTATGGGTACAACTAAAGTTTATTGAAAACAAGAATTTTTTTTCTCTACTTTTTCTTCCTAAATAAAGAAGTTCTGAAAAACTGGTTTTTGATTGTTACAGATAATTAACATAAATATAAAATTGTAAAGTGTCCCTTTATTTGTTTTATAATAATTATTCCACAAACCTCTGTTGGATATGGTTTACAGATAAAGAAATTAAATGACCTCTAACCTATGGCATTTAATAATTTAAGACAATGAAAACCCCAACACAATTTGTCTTGTTTTGGCTTAAATTTCACTGAGTTATTACTTAATGTTAACAGTGGGGACTTAAGTTTTTGGCAAACATAATTTCTTTATTTTTTAAGGAATTGGTAAAGCAGAATGCTAAGAGGTGAATAAAAACTCTAAATCTAAAGTAAATTTAATTACACAAGCAATTATTGTGAATAATTTTTTGGAACCATAGACATGATACACTTTCATGTGTAAAGAGGAGAAATATTTCTTAAGAGTTAAGAATTTTGGCTGAATGAGGTGGTTAACATCCTGCTACAACACATATAAATGCATATATGTATATATGCATTTTTT
>VBSM01001124.1:30412858-30432325 GCA_008086735.1 Cheirogaleus medius | reverse complement strand
AGTAGCCTTCCAGACACTAGTGACATGTTGGAAGATCATACATATTTTTAGGATTTATCATGGTGAAATTTTTGATACTTAAGAATCTGACTTCTGAAATGGCAGAAATCTACTTTAAAGATAAATTGTTGATGTAAAAAAAATGCACTGGGCTTCATCAGTAGCTGTAAACCTTTAGGTAAAACAGTAAGTCAAAAGTTTTGGTGAACAAATAAAGAAATTTTAATACAATGAAAGAATACTTTTAATGAATTGTTAAAACAGAATCTGTGGTATCTTATATATATTGTGTATACTTCTGTTTGCTGGCTTGTTTGTGGAGATATTTAATTGATGTTTAAGAAATGAAATTTGAAATCAAACAAGAATATTTATATAATGCATATTTTTATCTTTCAAATAAATAGTTTGTCAGCTAATTGACTAGAAGTGTGGAATGACTACGCATGTAGAATCAAAGGATTAATTTGTTGGCCAAAGATTTTTATTGATTCCATCTAAAAATACAAGGTAGGAGAATTTAGAACATTTCAGGACCAAATAAAAATTTTGTGTCTGACATCTATACATTGATTCCAGAAGTTTTACCCTCTTAGATTTTGAGTACTTTATTTTGGTAGCTTTCAAGTAGTCAGAAAATTCACATCACAACCAATGACAGTTCTTATCAATTTTCTAGGACAAATGTTATTAAATTTATAAATTTATAAACTCCATGATATGCATATATGTATATATGCGTTTTTTTCTGGCAAGAAGCTATTGTGTATAGAAGGAATATATCTCAACATAATAAAGACCATACAAGCCAACAGTTAACATCACACTCATCAGTGAAAAGCTGAAAGTTTTTTCTCTAAGAGCAAGAACTGGAGAAAGGTTCCCCTTCTCACCACTCCTATTAAAGATAGTGCTAGAAGTTCTGACCAGAGTAATTAAGCAAGAAAAATAAATAACAGGCATCCAAATCAGATAGGAAGAAGTTAAATTGCCTCTATTTGTAGATAACATGACGTTATATAGAGAAAACCTTAAAGATTCCACCAGAAAACTACTGGAACTAATAAACAAATTCAGTAAATTTGCAGGATACAAATATTATTTGTGTTTTTATATACTAGCAATGAGCTATCTGAAAAAAAGAGAAAACGATCCTATTTAAAATAGAATGAAAAACAATAAGTTACTTAGGGATAAATTTAACCAAAGAGGTGAAAGATCTGTACATGTGTGCATGGAATACTATAATATAAAACACTGATAAAAGAAATTGAAGAAAACACAAATGTGATGGGTTCATGGATTGGAAAAATTAATATTGTTAAAATGTCCACACTACCCAAAGTAATCTAAAGACTCAATGCAATCCCCATCAAAATACAATGGTATTTTTCACAGAAATAAAAAAAAATCCTAAAATTTATATGGAATCAAAAAAGACTTTGAATGGATAAAGCAATCTTGAGAAAGAACAAAGCTGGTAGCATCATACTTCTGACTTAAGACTATATTACAAAGGTATAGTAATCAAAACAGCATGAAAATGGCATAAAAACAGATGCATAGAGCAATGGAACAGAATGATAATCACAGAAATAAACGCATGCGTATGTAGTTAAGTAGCATTTAATGATGGGGCAAGGATAAGGGGAAAGAATAATTTCTTTAATAAATGGTACAGGGAAAACTGGATTTCTTCATGCGAGAAAATGAAACTGATGCTCTATCTTTCAACACTCACAAAAATTAAATCAAAATGAATTAAAGACTTAAATGTAAAATGCGAAATTATAAAATTCCTAAAAGAAAATGGTAGAAAAACTTGACATTTGTCTTGGCAATGATTTTTTGAATATGACACCAAAAGCACAGTGGACAACAACAAAAATAAATAAGCCGACTCCATCAAATTAAAAATCTTCTGCATAGTAAAGGAAACAATCAACAATCAACCTATGGATTAGACAACCTACAGAATAAGAAAATATTTGAAAACCATATATCTCATAAGTGGTTAATATCCAAAATCTATAAGGAACTCAGTTGAGTTAATAGCAAACATAATAACAATAATCCAATTTAAAAATGTCTATTCAAAAGTCTTGAATACATATTTTTCCAAAGAAGACATTCAAATGGTCAGTATCTATGTAAAAAATGCTCAACATCACTAATCACCAGGGAAATGTAAATCAAAATCACAATAAGATATCAGCTTTCACTTGTGGATGCTACTATCAAAAAGACTAACAGTAAGTGTTGGCGAGGATGTGGAGGAAAGGAAACTCTTGTATACTATTGGTGATGTAAATTAGAACAACCACTATGGAAAGCAGTATGCAGGTTCCTCAAAAAATTAAAAATAGAACTACCATATGATCCAGCTATACCACTTCTGGATATATAGCTGAAGAAAATGAAATTATCATCTTGTAGAAAGATCTTCACTCCCATGTTCACTGTAGCATTACTCACAAAGCCAAGACATGAAAACAAAGTGCTCCTCAATGGATGAATGGAAAAAGATGTGGCATATATATCATTTAGCCTTTAAAAAGAAAGGAAATCCTGCCATTTGCATCATGAAATTATGTTAAGTGAAATAAGTTAAACAGAAAAAATGCTAAATGATTTAACTTATATGTGGAATCTAAAAATACCAAACTTATAGAAAGTGTATGATGGTGGTTGCCAGGGACTGGCTGTGGGGTGGGGGAAATGAGGAGATGCTCATCACAGTGTACTGTTTCAGTTTTAAGGTGAACAAGTTCTGGAGATCTAATGCACATTATAGGAATCTTAGTTAATAACACTGTATTGTATACCTGAAATGTGTTAAGATAGTATTTCTTAAGTATTATCACTACCCACCCATACACACACACACAAACACACACACACACACAAATGATAACTTTTTGAGGTGATGAACGTGTTAACTAGCTTGATTGTGGCATTCATTTCACAATGTATTGGTACATCAAATCATCATGTTGTAAACCTCAAATATATACACATTTATTTGTCAATTATACCTTAATAAAGCTGGAAGAAATTATTTCATTTTCTAAATTGTCAATGATTTAAAACAACAAAAGAGAAATGAGTTCTTTTAGGGACAAATACGTGTTTGGAAAAGCATGTTGGAAATCTAGGATGGGAGGGTCTCACATTGACACAGCAAGTAAGAAAATATATCGATCAAATGTGAAAGGAAAAAAAGTTGTTCAACTCAATTAAAAGTGAAATGGACACTATGGTATGAATTAGTAAACATAAAATTGTTGATTCCATGCTTTTTGTTCTCTCTCACATATCATGTGTCCAAGTCTTATAGGGGAAAATATCAATCAAGTTAATTATTAAAAAATATTATTTTAAAAAAAGTATTAATAATTATAACTAGGAGCCTTTATTTTAAAGTTGAATTCCATTGATATAACTGTCTCCCATGCTTAACAAAAGTTCAGTTATATTTTCCTTTATTTTCTCAGCTAAAATCATGTTCAATTACTGTTTGTTGATTAAATGATATTTCAAAGATTTTAAATGTACTTATAAAAACTAATATATAATAATTTCCAACATAAAGACTCTTGATTTGAAATTGTTTGTGTTATTTGCATAACATTATAGATTTTTTTGATGGTGACAGAAATCAAAAGAACTTTACCCACTACTTTTACTGCTCTGTTACAATGCAACATAGATATTTTTAAGAGAGCATAATGTGAATAATGATCTTGATGTTGAAAGTTTTTTAGGGAAAAATTCAAACTGCTTCTAATATTTAATTCAAACCCGGCTTTCCAAATTTAGCTCACATTTGGGATCCTAAAAATTTAATTGAATATTTTGTCCTCTATTATCTGTCTAGGTCTATGCTAAATCAGAAGTGGAAGTACAGAAAACTTACAATAGGTTCTGTTATAACATTTTTTGACTGAGATTAAACAGGAGAAACTTGAAATTTAAATATATAACTTAAAAGGCTGAATTTTTCATAGCAGTTTTTAATCAAAAGAGTTTTGAATAAGTTCTAATTCATTTTGGGGCTTTTTCAAACTTCATTTCTGAAAAGGAATGTGCCGCCATTTCTTTTATCCAAACTTATGAAGCTATCTTTTATGGAAAGAATTCTGACTTTTAATGAGGGGTAAAAGAGAAAGCTAGAAAGAGAGACAAACTATTTTCTTTATTACAAGATGATCAAATAATAAGTAACTTGAAGACTTCTTTTATTTGGGGGTAGAATGGTATTTTATTATTAATTTTTATATTAAACAGTACTTTCTCCCTTGTCATGAAAGATCAGAAAATTCCACATTTACTCTTAAAGAATGTTGGACTTTAATAAATAAAACATATGCTATTTCATTAAAGTGGATGATTGTCATTTCTTAGGATGTGGGCATTTTCCATGACTAATCCTTCATTAGTCTTATTTGTACCTTTTGTGTGCCCCTAAATAATTGTACAAGACCTTTAGGATTTTAAATGTTCCAACTTTGAGTAATAAGCTTGTAGAAATTATTTAATACTCAACTTACAAAGCATTTTAGTGTAAGCAGACACCTTATTGTCCATCATTTAGATAAAGATCTACATGAACTCTGAAATACAACTGAAACAATTAAACTTTAAAATATGATTCTGCTAGAATTCATTACAATATTCTAATCCTTCATCATGTGCTATTCAACTACATGCATTGATATTGGGATGACCCCATTAGTTATAGTGACAAAGTAATGGATAAGAGTTGTATTGCACTATCATTCATGGCGATGGTGGAAAGGTAAAGTGTCATTTTTGATCCCTTTAACATTAAGTGTTAGAATAACATAAGGACTAAAAGCTGAACACTAATGTACTTGTCACAATTTTCTATCTAAATCCTTTCAATATGAGGATGAGAATGTTTTGATATGTTATTGTGCAATGATCTACTTGGGATGACGGAGGTCACTGAATCTGTGTCATCTCTCCTCACGTGACTAGGAGTAGGACATGTCTATCTATACTGTAGAGAAAACCATCCATTCTTGCTATGGAAAAATTAACTATTTCAGCATATATGAAAGAGCATTTCCAAGTGTAGATTTGCAGTAGACTAGCACGTTTAACTAGATTGGAAAATTAAGTTGTTACGTTCTAAGTCTACATGAGTAGTGACTCACAGTGGATTATAATAATGTCTAGATGGCCTCATTTACTTGTTCTATAAAAGGTTTACAGAGGAAGAAGTGAGCAAATGATATAAACAATTAGGTGGCAGATATATAATTTTTTTTAAGTTTTTACTTTTATTAAAAGTATGATATCTCTTTGCTTTGCACCATCTTTAAAATTAAATAATTATCCTTGAATTTTTATAAAATTGTTATGAAAATTTTTGTCATTTTTAAAGTAACAAATATTTTGAAATTTTAGACTTTTTTGAAATGCAAACTCATAGGTTTTTATAAACCTCCTAGTAGAAAATAGGGTGTTAAAGACAGTAGTTATTTCCTTTAAATTATCATTATACAATTTTTTCTTAACTCCAATAGCATCCAAATCCTGAAAAAAAATCTATGAATTTAAGTAAAGGAAAAAAATTGGTTCCATTCACACTTCTAGAAAATATAAAAGTTAGAATCTAAACCTGGGTCTGACTGGCCTAAAGTCTGAGCAGGAGGCTCAGTGCTTGGTGCACAGTAAGCCTTCAATGCGTGATAGAGTCTTTGTGCTTTCATGTCCATGTTTGAGTTTTGCATATTTTTCAGGGTCAAAATAAAATTTAAAATATTTAAAGCTGTTTTAGTTAATGTAAGTGTAAAATACAATTTCATTATTGTATTATTAATAATTCATTGCCCATGGTCATGGTATTATTTAATTATTCATTGATTTACTGAACAAGTAGTTATTTTTGTATGTATTAACTTTTAAAATTTGGTCACACACCATGCTTACACATATATTAATAACTTCATTATTAACATTACTTTCTTTCACGAAATATTCCTCAAAAGAATTATTTTTCATGACTATTATCATCTGTTTTTTCCTAAAAGTTTTCTATAATAATATCAAACCATTTTCAGACAAGATACTAAAACTTCCAACAACAGATAATCATAAGCCAAAAGAGCCTATGATAGGTCAAAAGTCACCATTTCTCCCCTGACATGCAAATCATGTACAGTGTGGTAGGAGTATTCTGACTTACAAAAATGTGAAATGATAAATTTGTGTCATTTGAAGCCACTATACTTGTGATAATTTGTTATAGCAGCAATAGAAAACTAAGCCATGTTTTGATGTATTTTGCAAGTAAGAGCAGGTGCGGGGGAGGATGTTGTCTTGAGGAGATCAATGAAATAGTTTTTAATTTGAAATATATAAAAATTACATAATGACTTTGCATGTGGGGCATATTAATGTTCTCTGTATTCTAATTTTATTATATATGTTCTTGACATGAGCCTGAGAGTTAGAACCTCATTTTTCCCCAAATTTATTTATTTTATATTAAGAAATAAAAATTGTGTGTATTTATAATACCTATGGAACTAGCTGCTTTTGGAAAGAGAAATGAGAAAGGAAACTGAACCAGGACATGCAGAATAAGGTTCCAGAACTATTAGGCATCTGCTGAAATTAGAGACCATAAATTTTTAGTGGCACAAAGCTATGTACTAAGGTTGGATAGGATGGAAATTGGCTCAGGACTAGTTGTTTTTACAGGGATAGTATTAAAAATACAAGGAAGTAAATGACTTGTGATATTAATTAATAAGAGTGTGTTAGAATTGCTGCTTTGTGATCCAGTTCTAATAGTGAAGGGAGTGAAGCACTTGAGGGTCTCAGGTGTTTGGAGAATTTGATGGAAAAGAAAAAAATTGTATACATGTAAGAGTGAGAAAGTGAGAAAACTGAAAGTATGGAAAGTAATGGTCAAAGAGTGATATTTGATTTTAAATGTCTCACTGTCTAATTTTCTCAATAATGTGAAGATGTTTTTGGTATTTTTTCCTTCAAATATCTTTTGAAATGTCACTGAAGATATACAAAATGCCTTATACACAGAAAAATAAGAACACATTACAGTATCGAGAGGAATTCTCATAACAGCAGCAATAAGTGCTTGTCCTGGCAAACACACCTTAAATTGGTCACACTTTATTGTGTGATACAGATGATTACTAATGGCCAGAAATAAAACAAAGTTGGTTTTAGATACTTCTCGAGTAATTTCAAAACCTAGGCCTACTATGGTAAGACTTTTTCTTCAACAACTTGAAACTATCCAGGAGTTTCAACTAAGTATAAATATTTATGCATAGTAAATTTTAAAATTACTTGTGTTCTTTAACATTTTGAAAGTAAGATGTGTACCTTCTATATAGATATCTAGATATAATATTTCTATAAATTAGACTTTTTATATTTGAGGTATAATATTTAATAAAAAAATTGTTTATTCTGCCAAATATTAAGAAATGTATGATTTTGTTTGCCTGATTTCATTTTATAGCCCAAATGAAAATATTTTGGTTCAGACTTGTAAATAAATGTATATTTCACAAAAAAATAATAAAAGTGTGTGGTAGCTTTTATTTTGCCTTGGCCCATGCTAACTTTGTTCTATTGTATAAGTTTATACAGCTGACATTTTTCCTGCTCATTTTATACTTTTAGCTCCTATCAGGACTTGAACAACAAAATGAATTATAAATCAAGAGCTCCAAACTCCATGTATAAAATATTATAAAAAAAACGAGATAGAAATAATAAACATTTTGGTATATTTAGTTTTCTGGGATTATTATTTTTGTGTGAAAATAAAAATTTGGTAGGATATTTAGACTAAAATTTAACAGTTATTAGACATTGCTTGGCACACAGTAAACACTCCATAAATATTTGCTATTTTATTGTTATTAAACTTGTTCTAGACTTAGACTTTTTGTGCATTTGGAGTCCTGTCATCCTTCTTAACAATATAAGCGTTGCTTTATGGAGCTGGGTACCAAGAAACTTTTCACAGAACACATTAATATAGAAGAAGTAGCTTCTGTAAACAAATGGCAGAAGACCCTAACTCCTTCTCTTTGATGTTCAAAATTATTAGAATCTCTTACAGAGAATAGAATGACACTCACCAATGTCCTTTTCTGAAATCATACACTAAGATCTGAGAGGTTTATCATGAGGGTGGTAGCGAACAGCACCAACTGGCTGGTCTTGTCCCAAGGGTGAGGATCAGAGGGAGTGTGATGGTAGATGATCAAATAAATGGATAATTTTGGTCCTTATTCAGATTTCCTGACTACAGATTAGTGAAATAAAAGTTTCTAAAAAATTTAACCCTTGGAGCCCTAGCCAGTTATCAATATAAAGCAACCTTGATTAAAAATAACATTGTGCGAAGGAGAATTTCCTTTTGCATCTCAAGTATCCACTGCAGCCCCATCAAAATGGCAAAAGATTGCATGAGTAGCAAGGGCCATGAGCAGAGGGCATATAGGAAGACAATCAGAGCAAGTGGTCATTGGACCATCATTGGATGGCCAAATCTCTGCACTCCACTTACACATAATGAAAGCACCAATACTATGTCTTCCATTAAGGCAGCAGCCGAAAAAGGAAGATCAAGGTCAGCTGTAATAGATAGTGAGTTTGATCACTGAGATTTTGGCTTCATTAACAGTGCTGTGTTTGACATTTAGATGAACAGAAATCCTCATGTCTATAGAATTTCCTGTCCAGCTAGCTGTGATGGCAAGAATAATAGCTAAATCACTAAAGTGGCTATGTTACACTTCTAAGTAATTTTCAAAATACGTAATGTCTCTCTTTTTCGAAGCAGAACTGATATCAATTCTTTCAGTACACACAAGGCAGCAGTTTCAGAACAACAATGAGTCTAGAGATATGTCGAAGTGTTAGTTTAATCTTTTTTTATCCAAAACAATATTATACAGTATGTAGACATTGCCATGACTTCAGCCCTCCACTGGTAAGATTCTTCTTTGAGGGGAAAATTCAAGCGAATCTTTAAATTCCCCACTTTTTGTTTGCTTAAAGAGTTTTGCTTCCAACATGGTGACTATTTGTTAAAAAAAGGTAAACATTCTATAAAGCCTCTTTGGACAGAAATGATTACCAATGGTGAGGTCCAATCACAATCCCTTATTTTTTTAAAGGGGTTTATTGGCCTTGGCATATTTTTGTGGACTGAGATTTTATACAGAAACTTGGTAAAAATTTTTATACAATTTGTAGCAATTTGTACAAATTATTTCTTTTAGAAAAGTAGGTGTACATCTCACTGATGCTTAAAGACGATAGAAAATAATCAGCAATTTGCTATTGTCATTTGTTTCTCAAGAGTGGAAAGTAATGGATTGGTTGATGTTAAATAGGAGTCAGGAATATTTGGATAGGTTTTCTGAGACAAATTATTTGGATATGGAAGAAACTGGGTATTTTATTTTTTTTTTAACCACATTTCTTTTTTCTTCTTGGGCAAATAGCTAGATGGTCTTTCCTGATAGATGGGTCATTGTGCCTAAATTCTAGCCAGTGGATTATGAGAAAAATCAAGGTTGTAAGAAGACAGGTTTTGGCCCTTTTTAAAAATAAAATTTAAATTAAATATTTAATTTATATTTATATTTTCAAAATATGGAAATGTGATTATACATATGTATGTTCATTTCTGTATGACATTCTCTCTAAATACACACTGCTCAGAGCCCTCTTAAGTAAATTTTATAGATGCATCATTGTTTATATTTTCTCCAACCACTTTGTCCAAATTTGTTAAAAATCTGTCCTCAGTTTCAGTTGCTGTTCAGAATGATTGCCTGCCATTCACGGCTATACTGTACAGTTAATTTTAAATGCTTACTTTTTAAAAATCAAGCCATCTCAAAAATACCATCCAAAATTTCTACAAACTACCCATTTGGTTCCCTGTAACACAGCCTATAAAAAAAACTAAGTAGATTTCAGTGAAAGCACTATATATTTTTAATTGTTCACTTATCTATAATAGAAGTATGTTATTTTCAGAAAATTTAGGTAAACATCACATTCAACCAATAAAATATCATATGATAAATAAAAAGGTCTTTGGCTTTTGTCCACAAAAATAAGGGTGTTATATTTTGTGTCTTAATGGGTCTTGTGTTAGAAAGACTAATTGAAATAAGGTACTGTAGAATGGAACATTCACATCAGTGAAAATTGAATCTAAAATGACAACTGAATGACTTTTCAGAGAGATAGGAAATAGCCTCAGGTGATGTTGTGTGGGGAAGTCTTTGTGATTTTCACCTTTGAGAGTCATAGAAAGAAAAAGATGTTCAAAAACTAAAAGCAAAGTGGAATGATGGAAAAGAAAGTTCTTTTACAGTGCCACAAGACCTTATCACTGGGAGTTTTTTTGGTTCTAAGTTAGAAAACTGTGTCTCCCTATGTAGGATAAAATGTTTATGCCAATTTGTATCATGTTTCCACTACAAACGAGTGTTATAAGTTAGTAGAAAGGCATTAAATCCCTTCAGCCCTTCTTGAATATCAACTTTAGGGTATATGAGCCACTGAAGAGAAAGCCTTTGTCAGATGATATGAGAAAAGACAGAAAGACTCACTAAAGAGAGTTGACTCCACATTCACAGGGGATGCTTTCAATATGCATTCTCTCTGTTTAGATAAACCAAAACTTTTTTGATTCCTTTGTGTTTGCACAATAAAGCACCGTCTTTCTATCTACAACCCAATGCAGTCAAGTTAATAGTTCAAAAGTGATCATTTGGCTTGTATTACAGACATACACTTCCTGCACAAGAATGCCAAAATTATTCATGTATCTTAATCAGGAACCAAAGTTGGAAAAATGACTAAGGAGGTAAACAGGGAATATAACTCCTACATTCTTAATTCGCTGTATCTAAGAAGCAAGGCTCTTCGATTTCCAATTGCTTCATGTTGAGAATCAGGCATTTATAATGCCCAGTGCATGTAGCATAGTAAGGAGTGGGAAAAACTGTTTTCTACAACTTTAATTGACCTCACTCCTGAGGCTGACTAAGGCCCCTAACCATCCTCTCCTGGGAGCATTTACTTGAGAAGAATATGTAATTGTAATTTCTTTCTCTATATCTTTGAAATGTAAATATATTTGAAAACCTCTTGCTAGTTTTATAATCCAGGAAGGTCTTTTTCAAGGATCTGGGAGCCATCTTTTTGAAATGCAATCATCTGGGTAGCTATCACCTATCTCTCCCAGTCTCTGTGGGAGAGTAGAAGCTTAGCTTTGGTAGACCTCTGCTTTGAGTTGTAAAATTACTTCCTACTATAAAGATAGGAGGAGAACATTTACTTTTCTTTTGGGTAAAACCAACTAGCAAACACACATGTCCCATGATTCCCCTCTCACGTTAGCCTTTAAAAATTCTCTCACCCTCTGTGTCAGCAGAATTGAGTTCAGATTTTACTCCTGGCCTCTCTGCCCTATTGCAATAGATGAAGTCTTTGCCTGTTTAACTTTGTCCAGTGCAGTTTTTGCTTTGACAGACCCATTGTAGAGACCCTTCCACTGGAGAAGGATCACTGGGAGGTTGCCTTGTGTTTATAGAAATTTGTTTAAGTGAACTTCAGACCTGTGTATCTTCATGCATGATGTTTTTAGAGGGGATTAGTGGTGACAGAAACCACAGCAACTAAAAAACAATTTTGTGAAGGAAAACATGAATGGCCTCACTGAAACAGACCTTGGCAGCTGGTATCTGAATTCCTCAGATAATTTTGTGGTCAGAATCCTTCAAAGAGTTGGTACTGCTCCAGTAGCAATCACAAGATACAGAATAAGTGATGTATCTTGACAAAAACCATGTTTCCTACAATTATATCCTAGGATCCTAGGTGCTTTTTTTTTTTTCTTTTCTTTTCTTTTTTTTTCATGCACAGCTTGATCTTTCTGTTACATCACGAACTATCTTGATTACTGGTTTGTCTTTCTATTATAGCAATGTTCTTGTGTAACAACTAATGCTTGTTAACTCAGGCCTGTGGAACTCAATTCTTTACAACAATCCAATGGCATAATGAAGCTAGGAAAATCAGGATGGGGCTTTTCCTGGAGTAGACCTTGTATTTATTGTCTAGTTTTGACTAACAAATTTCCACAAACTTAATTGATTAAAACAACCTATATTTACCTCATAGTTTCTATAGTTACTAGAGAAACTAATAGTTTAGGTGGGCCTGCATACATGGTTTCTCACAAATGGTAAAATCAAAGGTTGAGTAAGGCTAGAGACTTCTCCCAAGGCTAGAGAGAGGAAGAATCACTAACAAGCTCAAGTGGTTGTTGACAGAATTGAAGTTGCTCAAGGGCCATTCAAGGGAAGTTCCTAATTTTTTTGGAATGAGGGTCTCAGTTTCAGTGGGCACTTGCCTGGAGGCTATCCTCAGATCCTTGCCATGTAGGCCTCACCAATATGGAGACTTAATTCACCAAAGGCAGTAAGTAAGAGAGTTTGCTAGCAAGATGAAAGTCATTATATTATATAACCCAATCTCAGAAGTGATATTCCATTACTCCTTTGCCTAGGATTGCTAGAGGATTAAGCAGGACATGAACACCAGGGGGCAGGGCCATCTGAGGGCAATCTAATAATAGACTGCCTGCTATAGGTAGGAGGTATGGCACTAGATGGTTTCTTTTAGTTCCCAACACATTATATTTTACTTCCTTGACATATCCATCAAATTTCAGTGTAGGTAAAAGGTAAACTTTAGAATATAAATGGCTAAAATATTATTTGTCAGACAAACTTCTTTACAGTAGAGTAATTGGGAGATTGCAATCTGATATTTTTCAAATTGTAATCAGTGAAGTTAGTGAACTTCCCTGCTAAAAAGGGCTCACATTTATTTCTGGGATTGATGGGATAGTAAATCAATTATAATCCATTGAATTACCTAGATAAAAATGATCATGATCTGAAGAAAATAATGCAAGAGAGTAGCTTCAGGTTTACAGTTCTCAAAGTAATAACATATTTTCCTAAATACCTTTAATATCCAATACTGAGCACTTAGTTGCCTTGTCAATATAATTTTGATAATATTGCCTAATTCACAGGGTTGTTGTAAAGAGAGAGTGAAGCAATATAAAATACTAAATGAATATACTAATATTACCACCATTAGCAACCATTTTTTGGTGAGACAGTGTTATTAAGATAAGGATAGGGAGCAGGTGTGGGGATAAACATAGGTAAACTAATTTTAAAAAGTTCAAATTAATCTCCAAGTTATCTATTCTTATTATCCACAAGCTTTGTAAAAACCTTTGGTGGTCTAATATTAAGAAAAGTAAAGGGATTATATTTACTTGAGCAGAATTGCAAAGTAGTTAAGAGCAGGAAAGTCCAACTGTTCAGGTTGGTTTCACCACTTATTTATCCCATAGGACTCTATCTAAAAGCATGTTTATATAATGGAGATAATAATCAATTCTGACTTGATATATATGTTTTTAACATTAAGTACTATAATGTATGTGAAATGATTAACACTGGTATCTGGTACATTGTTAGTTCTCAGTAGATATTAATTCTTATCTTTATCATCATTAATAATATAATTTCTAAGATCTAGGACCATAGTTTAAATATTTTCCATATCTATATCTTCTAATCTTGGCACAATACAATAAAAAATACAAGGTGGTATGGGATTTTATTTTGATAAAAAAATAATCAGAAAGAAAAGCAAAAATGGAAATTAAAAAGGAGATTGGTTTTCCCGCCAAGATGGTGGAGTAGAAGCAGCCCCCACAGGCCACTCTCTGGGAAGGGATAGAAAACCGCATGTAGATGCCTACCTGTGGATGGACATTCTTGGTGAGGACATTGTAGATCATCAGAGAACTTACAGCAAACACTACGAGTGAAGAATATGAGGACAGGCAGTTCCACTTGCCAAGATAGGGAGACACTTACACATGAGGAAGTGATAAAGAAGACAGCCCTAGGGCCCCAGGCTCCCTGCCTGGACACTACAATTTGAGCTGTGAGGGGGCCCCTCTCATCACTTTGGGTCTCCGTGCTGATGGGGGAACTGCTTTGAGACTGTATAGTGAAGTTGCATCAGAGATCAGGCTCAGCAGGGTCTGGTTGGTCTCTGTTCTCAGGTGCTGCAGCTGATGCCACTTTGAGCTCTCAGGTCTAGAGCTCCAGGTCTATACAGAGATTGTGGTCCCTGCACCTGCCCCTTGCCAGTCTGGGGAGGGAGCAGGGAGAACAGACACTCTAGCACAACCCTGATGGGGAGCCAGGCACCCCCAACCCCCAACCAGGAAACTTGAGCAGATCTCGAGAAGTACCACGGTAGCATCCTCAGGACCTGTGTGGGGAAAGAGCCCCATCCATCCAGTAGCCCAGCCCCCACAACTCCACACCCTGCCCAGTGGAGCAGGCAACTTGTCCCATGCACTGTTGCACAGAGACTCATACCCCTGTGGATCTGGGTGCTGAGCAGAAGTCCACACCTACACAGACCTGCATGCTGGCAGGCAGGCCACAACCTCTAATCTTGTATGTGGGCAGGCAAGCCACGCCGCACTCTGAGTGCCATGCTGTGGGCCATGCCCTTTAGTTCTGTACACTGCCTGGCAGGCCACACCCATGCAGCACTGCCGGGCACCACATCTGTGTTCTAGCTCTCCGCTATGGACCTGCTAGCCACAAGCCTCCCCCTCGCTGTGTACGACCATTACATCTAGACCTGAATGGAGCAAATGCCTGACGACTGTGGCCAGGGCCTACATAGCGTCACCAAGCAGCCACTCCCACCACTGTGGGGAGACCCCAGCAGAGCAATCTTCCACAACACTCACCTCAGTGGAGAAGGACTCACCTAGTCTCCTGCCTGAGACTTTCAACAGTGCCCTAAGGATGAACTCACTGTTCCACAAAGAGATCCCCCAGCACTGGTCAATGTCCTGTGACACACCCAGGCACTCATCAAGTTCCCACGGATGCCCAGGCACCAGCCAAGATCACTCCATTTGCCTCTGTGGAGAAGGACTTTTGCAGCCCCCTGCCTGAGCTTCCAACAGTGGCTTGAGAACCAATACACCAATCTGAATGAATACCCCCAGCATTGGCTTGAACTATGACAACCACAGGGGATCATGATGATGCAGAAGAACAGATGTGTTACAAGCTCTCGTTGCATCTGCCCCTCTCCCAATGGGTCAATACTCTATAATAGGATATAAAAGCAAAGCATTGTTTAGGGAACTCTCCCCCTTTTCAAAAAGTAGTAGAATTCCCAGCAAAGGAGAATAGGTGTGCTACCAGCCCTGAGCTGAGAGATGAGATTTCAGATGAGAAGAAACCAGAAAAAAAGATCAGGCAACATGAAAAAACAAGCTAGTTCAACACCCCCAAAGGATCACAATAGATCCACAGCAGTGGACTCCAGCAAAAAGGAAATTGTCAAAATGTCAGAAATGGATGGCAAAATGTGGATGGCAAATGTGATGAATAGAATTGAAGAGAATGTTGAAAACCAACATAAAGATGCCAAAGAAAATATTTCAAGATATAAATGAAAAAAATGAAAAACTCACTGAAGAGACAGACAACATAAGAAAGGATATAACAGAACTTAAAGAAATGAAAGAACCAGAAAGCTTCAACAATAAGCTAAACCAAGCAGAAGAAGGAATCTCAGAGCTTGAAGACAAGACTTTCAAATCCAGATGGTGAAAGTTGTAGAAAAAAGAATAAAGAAGAATCAACAACCAGTTAGTAAAATGAATCAATATGTGAATTATATGTATCTCTGAGGGAGAAAAAGAGAAAGAAAAAAAGCATGGAATATGTATTCAAGTGAATTATTGAGGAGAACTTCCCTGGTATGGCCACAGATTCAAATATCCAGATACAAGATAGTTATCAAACACTGGGAAGACTCATAGCAAATAGGATATCTCCAACACACATAGTCATCAACCTAGCCAAAGTCAAAATGAGGAAAAAAATTCTACAAGCTGCAAGATGAAAGCAACAACTAACCTACAAAGGAAAACCCATCAGGCTAACAGCAGAGTTCTTAATGGAGACCTTAGAAGCTAGAAGGGAATGGAGCCCCATTTTTAATCTTCTTTAACAGAACACTTGCCGGCCAAGAATTTTGTGTGCTACAAAACTAAGTTTCATAAATGGTGGAGGAATAAAGACTTTTCCAGAAAAACAAACTCTAGGGGAATTTTTCAGTACTACACCTGCCCTACAGGAAATGCTCAAAAGTGCATTATGCATGTAAAAGCACAACAGGTACATACCAGTGTGAAAACACTCAAAAGTTATAGCTCACAGGTCTTATAAAATTACAGCACAATGGGAAAATGAAAAAATAATGTATCCAACATGATGAACAGAACAGCATCCCGCATATCAATACTAACACTCAATGTGAACAATGCCCTCTTAAAAAACATAGAATGCCTGAATGGATGAAAAAACACAACCTGAGTATTTGCTATCTCTAAGAAACACATCTAAACCACAAGCACTCACACAGACTCAAAGTTAAGGGGTGGGAAAAAAATATTCCACGCACATAGAAACCAAAGTGAGCAGGTGTAGCCATTCTCATATCAGATAAAATAGGCTTCAAATCAGCAATAGTAATAAAAAGGGCAAAGATAGTCATTATATAATGATAAAGTGAGCAATTCAACAAGAAGATATAACAATTCTAAATATATATGCTCCTAACACAGGAGCTCCCAGATTCATAAAGCAAATTCTCCTAGATCTAAGCAATGGAATAAAAATATTAGCATCTTAATTGCCAGGGACTTCAACACTCCACTGACGGAACTGGACAGATCATTGAAGCAGAAAATGAATAAAGAAACACTTAACTTATACAAGATTCTAGAAAAAAATGGTCCTAACAGATGTTTACAGACCATTCTGCCCCCAAACTACTGAATATACATATTCTCATCAGCTCATGGGACATTTTCCAAGATTTATTATATCTAGGGCCACAAAATAAGTCTCAGCCAATTCAAAAAAGTTGAAAATCATACCATGTATCTTCTCAGACCACAGTGGAATAAAACTAGAAATCAATTCCAAGAGAAACACTCAAAACTAAACAAATTCATGGAAATTAAACAACTTGCTGCTGAATGATACTTGGCTCAATGATGAAATTAAGATGGAAATCAAAATATTACTCAAACTAAATGACAAAGGCAACACTAGCTTTTAAAATCTATGGGATACAGAAAAAGCAGTTTAGGGGGCAAATACATGGGCTTAAATGCCTTCATTGAAAAGAAAGAAAGATCACACATGAACAATCCAATGTCATATCTCACATACTGGAAAAAGAAGAACATACCAAACCCAAAATGAGCAGAAGGAAAGAAAGAACAAATATCAGCACAGAAATAAATAAAATGGAAACCAAAAAAACAATACAAAGGATCAGTGAAACAAAAAGTTGGTTATTTGAAAAGATAACAAAATTGATAGGCCCTTAGCCAGATTAACAAGAAATAGAAGAGAAAGGACTAAAATGATCTCATTCAGAAATGAAAAAGGAGATATTAAAACAAATAGCACAGAAATACAAAATATCATCTGTGAATACTAGAAAAACCTCTATACAGACTATAAAATCTAGTGGAAATGCACAAATTCTTGGAAACACACAACCTCCCATGACTGAATCAGGAAGAAATAGAAATCCTGAACAGACCAATTATGAGTGCCAAGATTGAAGCAGTAAAAAATTCTCCCAACAATAAAAGCCCCAGGCCAGATATATTCACAGCCAAATTCTACCAGACCTACAAAGAACTCTGCCCATCTTACAGAAACTATTCCACAACATTGAGAAGTAGGGAATCTTCTTTAACTCATTCTATGAAGCCACTATCACCATGATACCAAAGCCAGGAAATGACACAACTAAAAAGAAAACCACAGACCAATATTCCTTGTGAATGCAGATGCAAAAATCCTTAACAAAATACTAGCAAACCAAATTCAGCAGCACATCAAAAAGACAATCTACCATGATCAAGTGACTTTCATCCTACGGATGCAAGGATGATTTCACATACACAAATCAATAAATATAATACACCATATAAAAAGAAACAAAAACAAAGACCATATGATCATCTCAACAGATACAGAAAAAGCAGTCAATAAAATTAAGCAACCTTTCATGATAAAAACCATCCACAGACATGGCATAGAAAAAATATACCTCAAAATTATAAAAGGTAAATATGACAAACCCTCAGCCAACTTCATACTGAATGGGAAAAACTTGAAAGCATCCCACGTAAGAACTGAAAAAAGACAAGGATGCCTATGGTCATCACTTCTATTCATCATATGCTGGAAGTCCTAGCCAAAGCAATCAGGGATGGGAAAGAAATAAAGAGCATTTGAATCAGGAAAGATGAGGTCATACTATTCCTGTTTGCTGATGACATAATCTTATATCTAGAAAACTCTACAGACTCTACCAAAAGACTCCTGAAATTAATAAACAAATTCAGCAAAGTCTCAGGTTATAAAACCAATGTTCACAATCAGTAGCATTTCTACATACTAATAACAGTCAAGCTGAGAGTCAAATAAAGGTATCAATACGATTTGTAATAGCTACAAAGAAAATAAAATACTTACAAATATACTTAAGTAAGGAGTTGAAAGATCTGTACATGGAGAATTACAAAGCACTAATGAAATAAATCACAGACAAATAAAAAAGAAAAAAAAATCATTGCTCATGAATTGGTAGAATCAATGTCGTTAAAACGTCAATACTGCCCCAAAAGATTTTCAAATTCAATGCAATCTCCATCTAAGTATCAATATCACATTTCACAGATCTAGAAAAAAAATTTCTAAACCTCATTTGTAACCAAAAATGATCCCAAATAGCCAAAGTAATCCTAAGCAAAAAGAATAAATCTGGAGGCATCACATTACCTGACTTCAAATTATACTATAATACAAGGCTATAAATAGCAAAACAGCATGGTAATAGTATAAAAGTAGAAATAGAGATGAATGGAACAGAATAGAGAATCCAGAGATAAAACCATCTACCTACAACCAACTGAAATTTGACAAGGCAGACAATAATATACTCTTGGGAAAGGAATCTCTATTCCATAAATGGTGTTGGAAAAATTGGATAGTCACATGCAGAAAAATGAAACAAGACATCCATCTCTTACCATGTACAAAAATTAATTCAAGATGGATAAAAGACTTAAATATGAAGCATGCAACCATAAAATTCTAGAAGAAAACATAGTAAAAACTCTTCTAGACATTGGTCTATGCAAAGAATTTATGAATAAGACCTCAAAGGCAAATGCTCCAACAACAAAAATATATAAAAGAGACTTGT
>VBSM01001124.1:30401096-30412786 GCA_008086735.1 Cheirogaleus medius | reverse complement strand
ACAAAACAACAAAAACTCAAACAAACAAACAAAAAACCAACAAAAACTAATAACCCCATCAAAAAGTGGGCAAATGATATGACAGAAGTTATTAGAAAGAAGATAGAAATGGCCAACAACATATGAAAAAATGCTCAACATCACTTATCATCAAGGAAATGCAAATTAAAACTATAATGAGATACCACCTTACCCCTATCAGAATGACCATTATAATAATAACAAGTCCAAAAACAATATAAATTGGTATGGATGCCAAGAGAAAGAAGCTCTTATACACTACTGGTGGAATTGCAATTTAGTACAACCTCTGTGGAAAACAATATGGAGATTCCTCAAAGACATAAATGTAGACCTAACATTCGATCCAACAGTCCTCCTGCTAGGTATCTACCCAAAGGAAATGAAGTCATTTTCTTTTTTACTACAAAATTTTTACAGGGGTACAAATGTTTGGATTACATCTATTGCATTTTTATCAAAAAGATACCCTCGCATGAATGTCTACACCAGCACAATTCACAATTGAAAGGATATGGAATCAACCTAAGTACCCATCAATGTATGAGTGGATAAAGAGAATGGTGTGTACACCACAGAGTACTACTCAGCCATAAATAGGAATGAAATAATGTCATTTGCAGCAATTTGGGTGGACCTGGAGACCATTATTCTAAGTGAAGTATCTCAGGAATGGAAACCCAAGCATATACGTTCTCATTAATAAGTAGGAGCTAAACAATGGATACACACAGGCACAAAGGGACATAAAGGACATGAGAAACCAAGAAAGGAGGATGGTCAGAAGGGCTGCGGGGGATAAAAACTTACCTGTTGGGTACAGTGAATGCTATTCTTGTGATAGGCACACCCAAAGCCCTGACTTAAGCATTATACAACGCATCATATCCATGTAATAAAAACACTTGTACCCTCTGAATTAGTATTTTGAAATTTAAAAAGAAAGAAATTGAGTAAGTCAAAAGTTCTGTGATAATCAGTAGTGGGTTCATACCTGTAAATAGCTACTGCACTGCAGCCTGAGAAACACAGCAAGACCCCATCTCTAAAAAAAAAAATGTTCTTGGTTAAAATGCCAATAGGGAACCTATTCTATTAAATAGGAAGTCTATCGTGTAGGACAAAATAGCATGCAATAATACATACATCAGCCAAAACCTCAACCAGTTTTCTAAAACTCAGTTACATGCCTATATATTTTTTAAAACCATGGTTTAGAACACAGAAAATTTTTAGGGCATTGAAACTACTCTATATGACATGATGATGGTAGATACATGCCATTATACATTTGTCCAAACCCATGAATGTACAACATCATGAATGAACCTTAATGTAAACTATGGACTTTGGATGATGATTGTGTCAATGTAGGTTCATCAGTTGTAGCAAATGCACCTCTCTGGTGGGTGATGTTGATAACAGGAAGCTATGCATTTGTGGGAGCAGGAGGTATATGGGAAATCTCTGTACTTTCTGCTTAATTTTGCTGTGAGCTTAAAATTGCTCTAAAAAATAAAGTGCATTTTTACAAAAAATAAAAAAAGGATATTACAAGAAAGAATATGTGGAATATATGCAAAAAAGGGAGAAGAGATGACAGAAGGACTTGGATGGAATGATTATGGATGCTTACTCTGTTTGAAGTCTCTCCACCCATCTGCTTTAGCCACCATTTTTTTCCCACATAGTCTGGGATCCTACCACTCATCTCATGTCCCCATCTTTAATCATATCTGCCTGTCTCCATCCCTAGGGTGTGAATACTATAGATTCTAGTCTCCTTCGGGATATTCAGACTCAGGTAGATGAAAATTAGGACAAACCATACTCTGTTCATCTCTAACTAACATATTAATAATAGTATCAAGAACAGCATTGAAGGCAGGAAATGTCATAAAATGCTGAAATGCTCTGTTCTGGTGAAGAGTAAGATGTAGTTTTTATATGAGTCTCAGTTTTCTGTGTTTTGTTTTTCTATGGGTTTAGTAAATCTGAAGACATTTTGTTATTTCCCTCTGCTGCAGTTTCAACCTCCTCAGGATGGGCAGAGTGCCGGATGCCTTAAGCTTCTGCATCTAGAATGCCCAGAGCATTAGGACCTATTTGACACTTAGTAACCACTGAAGCAATTAGAAATGTTTAGCTACTAATTTTCAGCGCATTTGTGGATATGTTTTTAGGTAACTTGGCAATAGGACTTTTGGCATTTAAACTTCCCCTTCCCCTCACCTCTCGCTGCAAGCCATTTTTAACACACACTTAAACACATAGTCCTTCTTACAGAGACTTCATGCTGTCTTTGGCATTATTCCTTTTACACACTTTTTTTTTTAAATTTTCTTTTCCTTGTCCCAGTGCCACATTTGTGACCAGGCTGCTGTGTGGTGAATGAGGTACGTGTTTGGAGGGACAGGAGAGAGAACTGTGACCGCCTGCGGGATGGACTTTTTACCTGCTGCTCTTCTGATTATTTGTGCTTGGATGAGGCAGCTCTTAAAAAGATCTAAGATTAAGGCTGCTCAGAGGGAAACTGAACTGGGTATCAAGAGAACACAGGAGAGAATCGATGAATTACTGACTGTATTTACCTCACCTCAGCAGCATATTTAGAAATTCCCATCTTTCCAAATTTATTGTACCTGGTTAGTTTCTCTCTGCATCTATCATATGTAAAGGGAAAAGATAACCGAGAGTCTCGATGCTAGAGATAGTGTTTTCTTCATAGGCTTTCTATAATATGTTTGTTGACAGCCTCCTGTTGTGCAATTTCCTTTCACTTCAAAGATTTCTTTTTTCTTATATCAGATCCAAGGTTGTTATTTAGGAAGAGGAAAAAAATGCTTTTAGGAAAATGGAAAGTTCCTTCACTGTCCCCATTCTATTTCTGGCAGGGGAGAGAAAAGATGAGTAAGTTTGCTATTGAGGGAGGGGGAAGTGCAGTAAGAGATGCCAGGTGAACTTAGGTCAGAGTGAACACATGTAGTATTGGAGAGAGCCTGTGGTGACACGAAACTGCAGCCACTGTGACATAAAGCCTGCATCAGAACACTGACCACCCTTCTGCTCACACACATTGCAAAAATCCATCATTTTCTCTTTCTTTATTTCTGCTATATACCTACCGTAGAGCTAAGCATCTGCTCAGTGACTTTAGGTCCTTCCCACTCCGGTTCGTCTTTACATAGCTTCTACATGGCATCCACATTTAGCTTCCCAAAACACACGTCTGGTCATAACACTCATTTTATGGTACATACATGTTCAAAAATTTTGTATTGTCTACCAAACCACCTGAACTCTTCGGTTTGACACCAAGAACAACCCTAATTCACATCAACACACCCCTTACTTATTTCTTTTCTGTTTCCTTCTATGTTTATTCTCTTGTGCTCTTATTTTTCGCTTTCTCTCTCTTTGTTTTTTGTTGCTCTCTCTTCCAGGCTTTAAATATATTCTTATAGTTTTCTTATATATGAATCTATTTAAGCCACATAATGCTATGAGATGGATGCTATTTTAGTCCCATTTTATAGATGAAAAAAACTGATGTTTAGCAAGCTTAAATACCTTGTCTAATATAATTCTAAAGCTATCAAGAAGTGAAGCTTTAACTAGTATTTCAACAAGTTATTTTTAAATGTACCCTTTAGAAACATTAAATAAGTTATTGGATACCATGTACATCCAAGTACTGACACACTGCAGATAGTTGAATATATGCATCTCAATTTCAAGGAAAATGTTTGAGCTACAAATGTAAACATAGGAGCCTATCATAAAATAGGATGAGATTACTTATGAATTACTATTGATAGAAAATGAAGAAGAGATTAAATCCAGAGGCAATGTTGCCCTGGTTTCATAAAGTTGCTTTTGAATTCTGGATCTATTTTGTAACCAAGCATAATCTTGGAAAAGGTACTTATTACTTTAAAAATCATTAATAAGCTACAAGAAGCAGTGCATTTTAATTTTTAAGAATATAAATTTGGATTTGCCACTGCGTGATGGTGAAAAAATTATTTAAAGTTTCTAAATATCAGTTTTCCCATCCACAAATGGAAAAAATAATTATACCTTCTTCCTTTGAATTTTTATATTAATTAACATTTGCAGAAAATATTCAGTGTATTTATGGCATTTAGGCTAGACATTTTAATTTTTCATTTTTTCTCCTGTCTAAAATGTAGTTGGTAATAATACATACTCCATACTCCTTTTTTTGACACATAATTATACATATTTATGCAGTACAATTTGATGTTTTGATGCATGTATATGTTATATAATGATTCAAATCAGGGTAATTAGTATATCTATCACTCACGCATTTATTATTTCTTTGTGGTAAAAACATTCAAAACCTCTCTTCTAACTATTTTGCAATGTACAATACCTCACTGTTAACCCTAGTTACCCAATTGTACAATGGAACACCAGAACCCATTCCTCCTATTTAATTGTAACTTCGCACCTGTTGACCAACCTCTCCCTATCCTCCTATTCTCTACACATCTCCAGTCCTGGTAACCACTGTTCTACTCCTTACTTCTAGGAGATCAGTTTTTTGACATGAGTGCAGTCATTTGGTATTTGTCTTCCTGTGTCTGGCTTCTTTCACCTAGTATAATGTCCTCCAGGTTCATTCATTTTGTTGGAAATGACAGAATTTCATTCTTTTTATGACTGATAGTATTGCATGTCGTATATATACCACATTTTTTAAATCCATTCATCTACTATTGAACACTTAGGTTGATTCATATCTTGGCTATTGTGAACAGTGCAACAATAAACATGGGAATCCACATATTTTAATATACTGATTTCTTTTTCTTTGAATATATATACCTGTTAGTGGGATTACTGGATTATATGGTAGTTCTATCTTTAATATTTTGAGGGACCTCCATACCGTTTTCCATAATGGTTATACTAATTTACATTCCCACCAATAATGTGTAAGTGTTCCTTTTTTTCACATCCTTGCCAACACCTTTATTCTTTTATCTTTCTGATGACAGCTATCCTAACTGGAATGAGATGGTATCTCATTGCAGTTTTGATTTGCATTTCTCTGATGATTAGTCGATACAAAATTCATTAAAAATGTCTAATGTATGATGAAATATTGAATTTAAAAGACTTTAGACCTTTTCTTTTTCCTTTTATATATCTAGTATTTCCTTTAACTAATATTATATCTTTTCCTATAAATGATCTCTGTTGCTAGCTTACAGATTTGGTAAGAATAAATGCCATCTTCTACGGTTTTAAATCTGGTAGTTTTAAGAACATACTTTTCCAAATTGGATAAATCTTTAACTTCTAAATATTTTGGATACTTCTTCGTAGTTTTCAGTGTGTGCTGTTAATGTATTTACAGTGAGTGAAGATTTTTTAAAATTTGAAAGCATTTTCACTGCAAGGATTTTTTCCAAACTGCGAATAGATTTGTTAGCCTTAATGGTTCTTACTGGTCTCCCTACCACAAGACAATATCTCTTTACAACTGGCAAGGGAAACTAGCTTGGCTGTCTAGAGACATCTATGAGTTTTTCCTTACTCAATACTTACCTACATGCATATTCTCTAGGGAAAACTCTAGGAAATTTGATTATATTTGTAAATAGACAATATTATAATCAAAGGCTGCCAAGAAATTCCTAGGAGGTTTTCAAAGAAATAATTTGAAATAAACAGTATTATTAAACAACATAACACCATGGATTTAGCCCACATAGTGTATAATTTCTGTGTAGCTTGAAAAGTGTGAGCAATTCTATTCTTCCCTAGGTATGATTATCAATGCAGAGATTATGAGGGCATAAAAAGTCAGACAGGAACTAGGAATATTGGAAAGTTAAAGAAGAGAAAACTGTGATTGCTGCTTTTGTCTAATTCTATGTCTTTCTTGGTGGAGTAAGGGGACACATTTATATTGTGTACATCTTCCAAGATTTCTAAGAAAAAGAGCAGCTGTTACATTCAAGATATAAGTTTTCCAACTTGTCATCATGATGGTCATAGTACGCCACAGAGGGAGTAGGGAAAGATAAATTAGATTTGTATGTTCAACACATCATGTCCAGAATCCACCTCCATACTAGCTTTTGAAACTTTGAAGAATAAATGGAATATGAAAGTTATTAATAAAAAATTAGAAATGATAGAAAGAGGTGGAGGGTTTACAATAATGGCAAGCACAGTTGGATGAGTACATATAGATTCCTGGATGACAATACTTGGAGAGATATGGAGGTATGCTAGAAAGAACAAACATGGGAAAAGAAACCTGTGTTCTATTTTGACTCTGTCATTAATCTGGCTATATAACACGTTTAAACTTTTGTTCCACAGTAGCCTATCTGAAAATCAAGATGATGATTCCATGTGGTTCCAATTGTGTTCCTTGCACTTTGGGAGTTATTGGAAATGGTTCTGGGATCTTAGCACATAGGAGATTAGGGATAGAGCTGTGACAAATCCTAGTTCGTGGAGTCTGGGGTCATCGACTTGATTTTAACCAGAAAAGCTTTATTTCAATTTTTTATTTTTTTCCCTCTACTTTAGGATAAATTATCTGAGTTCCCTTGGGGTTCTAAAATGATAAAATATTATGTTGCAATGACTGATAAAATGATGAAACAATTAATTTTCAATAGAATAATTAATTTTCACAAAATTGTCATGGAATGGAAAATGATTCTAAATATATTTCAAAGGAAAATGCAATATAAAGTTCCAAAGATAAATATTTCTATAGTATAGATATCATACTATACAGAATGGTGTGTTAATCTCTACTAATGGCAATGATAAATGTAATATAGCTGAGACAGCAACAATCTTGTTTGTTTCAGAGAGATACATTTAATTGAAAGTTCTCATAAACATGAGTGTAATTTAATACAGATGTACTCATTATGGCCTTAAATTAATTTTTCTTTATCAGCTAGCTTAAAAATAACAACTATGAATTTAAAAGTTACTTATAATATAGGCAAAACATTCTTATCCTATTAATATCAATTGGTATTTTTAAACAAAACATGAATAATGACATCCATGGAAATGAACCTTTTTTAATATGAAATAAACATAAATGCATGTGTATTTTTTATAAAATGACTTTTTTCCCTTCAAGTAGATCTCCAGTAGTGGGATTGCTCTATCTAATGGTAGATCTACTTTTCATTCTTCAAGAAATCTCCATATTGTTTTCCATAGATGTTGTATTAATTTACATTTCTACCAATAGTGTATAAACATTCCCTTTTCACTGTGTCCATGGAAAATGAAGTCATATTACAGAGGAATCCCCAACTATAATAGTTTTTCAGTAGACCAAAGAAATCCATATTATGAACATAAAGTAAATTCAGATATGTTAATCATTAAGTTGAAAAAAGAACTTATACAATAATAAAAGGATGATTTATTTTTGTTTTGTTTATATTTCATTCAATATCAAATAAATATAAATAAATATAGCACATAAAGTATTAACAATAATATAATAAACATATTTGTCTAAGACTCAGTTTAACACAGAGAACATAAATATTATCTTGAAATTCCTCCATATGGCCTTTGAATCCCATCACCTTCTCTTTTGCCTCAAGAAGTAATAATTATTCTCAATTCACTGTTTTTTCACTTTGTTTTCTTTATAGTTTACTATTTATATTTTATCCATATAAATCAAAGCATCTATGTATATATTGCACCTTGCTTTCTTTTGCATTATTATAAATTCAAGAGTTATCTGTGTTAAATGTGGCTGCAATACATTCATATTCATTATTTTAATAAAATAAGGAAATACTAATTGTTAATCAGTTTTTTGGTCTCAGAGCTTCTTCACATGCAAAAATTATAAGCTTCCTTTGGGTATACACCTAGTACTGGAGTTGGTGGGTTGAATGTTAAGTCTACATATATTTCTTAGAGGAATCACCATACTGTTTTCCATAGAGGTTGTACTAATTTGCAGTCCTACCAACAGTGTATAAGTGTTCTGTTCTCTATGTATCCACACCAACATCTATTTTTTGGGGGGGCTTTTTCATAATGGCCATTATGACAGGGGTCAGGTGATACCTCATTGTGGTTTTAATTTGCATTTTCCTGATGATTAGAGATACTGAACATTTCTTTAAATGTTTATTGGCAATTTGTGCATCTTCTTTTGAAAAACTTCTGTTCATGTCTTTTCTCCACTGTTTAATGGAAGTTTTTTTTTCTTTGCTGAATGCTTGAGTTCTTTGTAGATTCTGAGTATTAGCCCTTTATCGTATGTACAGCTTATGAATATTTTCTCCTATTCTGTAGATTGTCTATTTACTCTGTTGATTATTTCCTTTGCTGTGCAGAAGCTTTTTAATTTAATCAAGTCCCATTTATTTACTTTTGTTGTTGCTATGTTTGCCTTTGAGGCTTTAATCATAAATTCTTTACCTAGACTGATGTCTAGAAGAGTTTTTCCTATATTTTCTTCTGGAATTTTTATGGTTTCATGCCTTACATTTAAGTCTTTTATCCATCTTGAGTTAGTTTTTGTAAATGGGGAGAGATAGGGGTTCTGTTTCATTCTTCTGCAAGTGGCTTTCCAATTTTTCCAGCACCAGTTTCATTCTTCTGCAAGTGGCTATCCAATTTTTCAGCACCATTTATTGAATAGAGCTTCCCTTCTCCAGTGTATGCTCTTGTCTGCTTTGCTGAAGATCAGTTGGTTATACGTAGATGGTTTTATTTCTGAGTTCTCTATTCTGTTCCGTTGATCTATATTTCTACTTTTATACAAGTCCCATGCTGTTTTGGTTACTATATCCTTGTAGTATAATTTGAAGTTAAGTAATGTGATGCCTTCAGATTTGTTCTTTTTGCATAAGATTGCTTTGGTTGTTCAGGGTCTTTATTGGTTCCAAATGAAGTGTAGAATTTTTTTTTCTAGATCTGTGAAATATCACATTTGTATTTTGATGGGAATTGCATAGAATCTGTAAATTATTTTGAGCAGTATGGACATTTTAAAAATGTTGATTCTACTGATCCATGAGCATGATATGTTTTTCCATTTGTTTGCATCATTTCTAATTTCTTTCATCACTATTTCATAGTTTTCCTTGTAGAGATCTTTCACCTCCTTGGTTAAGAATACTCCTAAGTATTTTGTTTTCTTTGTAGCTATTGTGAAGGATATTGAGTCTTTGATTTGAATATCAGCTTGATTGTTATTAGTATATAGAAATGCTACTGATTTATGTACATTGATTTAGTAACCTGAGACTTTGCTGAATTTATCAATTCTAGGAGTCTATTAGTGAAGTCACTGGTGTTCTTTAGATACAAGAAGTCATTTTATTAAAAAGATGCCTGCACTCAAATTTTTATTGCAGTACGACTCACAATCACAAAGATGTAGAATCCATCTAAGTGCCCATCAATTCTTAATCCATGAGTGGATTAAGAAAATGTGGTATGTATGTATATATACCACAGAGTACTACTCAACCATAAAAAGCATTGAAATAATTTCTTTTACATAAATTTTGATGGAATTGAAGAACCTTATCCTACATGAGGAATCTCAGTAATGGAAAAATAAACACCACATGGAGCCTGTAATAATTTGGAGCTAATCAATGAGCACACACAGGCACAAGGATACATAAAGGTCATTAGAAATCCAAAAGTGGGGAGGATGGGTGGAGGGGAGGGGTAAAAACCTACTTATAAGGTACAATGGACACTGTTTAGATGATGGGTACACTAAAACCCCCAACTTAAGCATTAATAAAGGTATCCATGTAATAAAAACATCTGTACCCCCTTAATATTTTGAAATAAAAAAATTTTAAAAACCTTCAAAAGTGCTTTGTTTATGTTACATACCCATTGTCTATTTTCAAATGTGTTTCTTTATCTACTGAAATGATTACACAGTTTTTTATTTTATAGTATTAATTTCATGAATTACATAATTGATTTTCTATAAATAAAGCAAATTTTAAGTTTTGTTATATATTATTATACTAGTTTAGCTTATAATTTTCCTTTTTATACTATTGTTATCTGATTTTGGTAACACATTATGCCAACATAAAACGGGGGAACATTTTTCTATATTTTAAATTAGAAAATTGAGGTTTTGATAGACATTTTCTGTGAAACCATTTGTGCCTGGTGGTGGGAAGATTTCTAACTAATGATGGTATTTCTATAATTGTTATAGGGAAACATGTGTTTTCTATTTCTGTTTTTGTAAGGCTTGAAATCCATTATTTCTAGTAATTTATCTACTACTATAATTTTACAAAATTGTGTTGGCAGAAAACTATTCAATTTGTAATGTCATCTTTTACTCTATGATATCTGTATTTATATATTTAAAAAATTTCTACTGTCATTTTGTCTTCTTTCTTTTATTCTTGAATCATCCTCTCATCATAAATATCTTACATGTCAGTCCTTCAAAGAACCAACTATCATCTTTATCAATTCTTTCTTTCTGGAAAACAATTGACTTTTAATCTTCTTCCTCATTCATTTTTTCCCCCACTAGTTTGAGTTATATGCTTCATTTCTATTCTTGTAATAGTTACTTGATATATATATATGACATATATATATATATATATATCATACATAAACTGGAGAAAAGCAATAGCTCTCTGCCTGCCCCATCCCACCAACAACAAATAATAAACTTTAAAATGCTTTGTCAGATCATCTCTCTTAAGTTGTATGTTATAGCTGTTCACCATTTTAGTCTTGTATTGTTTTCATTCAAATACCACACATTGCTGCTATTATTGTTTTGTAAAGCCCATGTTAGCTTAGGTTTGTCTAGATTTTTACACTTTCTTTCTTCTTTATTCTTTCTTATATCTCGGATGTTTCATCTGAAACACTTTCTGATTTCTATTAATAAATTTAGCCTTTAGAATGCCCTTTATCAAAGTTCTGAGTTGCTATTTCTCTCTGGTTTTGTTCATCTTGTCTGAAAAATGTTTATATAGCCCCCATTCCAGAAATAGTAGTTCTAACAGGTTTGTAATTTTAGCCCAACAATTACACTCTCTTATTATTTTGAAGATATTATTCCACTGCCTTCTTATTTACAGTGCTGCTATTTAAATCCTGCACTTTTGGTAACTCCTACTTTTTGAAATTTAATCTCTATTTTTTTCCTGACTCCTTATAGGATATTTTCTGTCTCTAGTAGTAGTAGCCTGAAGTTGTCTAGACATGGTGTTATTTGTCTTGGTGTGGATTTCTTCTCATATATCTTATTTTTGATTTGAAGGGATCTTAATAACTTAGAAAATTAATATCTTTTAACTCTTTGGAAAATTCCCTGACATGCTTTCAAATATTGTCTTTCTCTTCTTCACTGCCTCTTCTTCATTTGGAATTCTAATTGGAAATATATTGAACCATTTTATGGTATTTTTATGGGTTCTAATCACTATTCATTGCCTCTATATTTGCTGAATTATTGATAGTATCTCCCAAACTCTTTCCAATTTACTTTTTTTCAACGATTGTTAATTTTATCAATCCCATCTATTGTATTTAATTTTAATTATATCTTTCATTTCTACCATCTTTATTTTCATTTTTTAAATCTGAAGATTTTATATCTCTTGATTCTTTTTTTT
>VBSM01001124.1:30348713-30392906 GCA_008086735.1 Cheirogaleus medius | reverse complement strand
ATGCTCAACATCTCTAATCATCAGGGAAATGCAAATCAAAACTGCAATGAGAAACATTTCCTTTAATCAAAGAGGTGAGGTTATATGTGGTATTAAATCCCAATATCTCATTAGCTTAGAACAAGAAAAAATTGTCTCTCATTCAAGTCGCAACTGGATGACCATAAGGCAGTGCTTCTTGGCCCTTCTATAAATCTAAAAATAGTGTTTCTAATCTCCACATTCTTCCCTAATGTAGTGATACTAAATGAAACTTATAGTTGTGAGGATACTGGGCAAGGGAAAGAGAGTGCTAGAGTATTGAGAGGCTGCTTTTCAGGGCTATGATCGGAAGTGGCCATATTTTACATTATTTCAAATCATATTTCACTGGCCAGAAATGACTCACAAAATTCCCAACTTAATTTTAAGGAAAGCTGAAGAAGTATGTGTGGAGGAAACATTGTCACCACCACAGTTGGTGATAGTTTTGGTGCTATGCTTGCAAAGTTTCTCTTTATCTAAAGATTAAAGAGCTAATATAATGCTACCACCACTAATAATTATCATTTTTTATTGTTATTATTTAAGATTTTTCTCATTCTTTGTAAAAATCAAAATAATTTCACAGTGTTTATCATAAATTTAAGTGAAAAAAAATCATCCTGATCCACAGTTTTCTTGCATCTTGTGGTAGTTATTTTGATATATTTTGAAATAATGAGTATGTTAAAATATAGGTCAGATTAATGTGGTTGCTTTATATTGGGTAAAAATATCCTGTGGCATTGAAATTACAATTATACCAGGCCAAAAATATTATAGTATACCAATTTGATTAATTAGTAATTTGTCCTTTGTTATAATATGACAAAAATATATTGAGTTTATTATGTGCTAGGCCCTTCCATTTGTGTCCATAATATAAAGGTGAGTAACACACAATTCCTGGTCTAACCATAAAAATAGCACATTGAATGTTGGCATCTCAAAATAGTATTTAAATGTTCTAACTTCCAGAACCTATGCATGTAACCATATTTTGGAAATGTGTCTTCACAGACATCATAAGCTAAGGATCTACAGATATGAGATCATCCTGTATTATCCAGGTGGGTCCTAAACCCAGGAAAAGTATCAGGGCGGGGGAGATTGGATACAGAGAGAAGTGGGATGACAGGCACACAACGGAGGAGACAATTTGAAGGAGGCAGAAATCACAGTTATGCAGCCCCAAGCCAAGGAACATCTGAAGTCATCAAAAGGTGGGAAAGACAAGGAAGGATTCTCCCTAGAGCCTTCAGAGGGAATTTGGCCCCTCAGACTTCTTGATTTTGTACTCTGACCTCCATAACTGTGAGAGAATAATTTTCTGTTGTTTTAAGCCACTTGATTTGTGTTAGTTTGTTATGGCAGCCTAGAAACCTAATAGAGTTGTTGCTTGGTATCTGTTGGAAGTTGCTTCCAGGAGCCCTATAAGATACCAAAATCCACAGATGCTCAAGTCCCTTATTTAAAATGATATAGTATTTGATATAACCTACACACATCTCCCTGTATACTTTAAATCACCCCTGGATTACTTATAATACCCAATAAAATGCCCATTCATCACTTCATTCATCTGGATTCAACATAGTACTCAGTGTGTGACATATTCAAGTTTTGCTTTTTGGAACTTGGTAATTATTTTTTTTTCTGACTATATATGTATAATTTCTGATCCCATAAAGCTCTGTGTAGTGAAGGAGTTTATATATATATACACAAATAATTAAACATATCATTTTGATCACTTTGATATAATTTTGAAAGCATTGTCTTTGAGCCAGATGGACTTGAGTTCAAGTTGCTCTTCTTCTAAAATCTGCCTGTGTTTCAATTTTCTCATCTGTATTATGAAAAACACAGCTCTAACGGTTGTCCTGACTGGTAGATGAGTTGATTTTTGCATCACACCAATGCTTATTAGTTTAGGAGTTTGGGGTGTGATCGTCCATTACTTAACAATCTTACTAATAAAGCACATATGAGGAATAATAAAGAATCTATAAAATTTTACTTCGCATGACTTATAAATAATTTCTTCCAAATTTTATTGAATGTGCAAGGAGTCAGTGTGGGAATTAGTCAATATTAGGAGACTCTCTATTCTTTTGACCTCCCACTCCCATCTCTGAGTTTTCAATGGGTGTAGATCCTTTATGACAGGCTCTTTGGATTATATTTCTTCTGTACACTTCCTTTGAATCCTTGGTACTCATTCTCTTTGTCTTTTGATTCCTACCACTTGTCTACTTGTCCATGTTTTCCTTGCTCTGTTGAGTAAGGAGGAAAGAGTTTCCTTAACATCGTTTTACTGTCATCTCTTCTTATCACATCTCCTGTAATATATTCGCTAAAAGTATTTCTGTGTTTTCCTCAGCAATAAATTGCTAAATCACGTTCCATGTACTTTCCAAGAATGTTAATATGGACTATGGATGATAAACATCCACATACGTGCATGAACATACATGCATACATGAATAACTCACTCTGCCATATATATAAAGTGGTTTGTGCAGTGCCTTACACATACTATAACCTTAAAAGTTGTTTTTTTTATTAAAAAGTAGTAAATGAATATTATATGCAAAATATAAAAATGTCTGAATTATGTGTTATTTTTAAAGTAATACAAATTGCATGAATTTATATCATACAATTTCAGTGCATTTTAAACCTTCAGTAAATCTCCACATTAGATAATTTCTTGGACTTCTGTTCACGGCTTGATTCTTTTACAAAGCATAATCAATCATGACTGAGTTCCCAGAATGAAGAAACTTATTTTATGAAAGTTTAAAAAACAGCACAAATTTTCAAAGAACTTGATTTTAATGCACAAAACTGATTGAAAACTACTCCACAGGAAACTCAATTTCTAGACATAAAAGTATTGCTGAGCTTATTGATTTGAGCTGCATCTTCACCCTGGGATGCCACTTTCTTAACAAATGTTCTACCTTGTTTTTTTTGTATATAGAAGAAAAGGAAAATAAGGCAGACATTAGTTTTCCATGGTTTATAATATAATATTACTTAAATTATAGTAAACTGTCAACTAATAAAAGCTTTAAGAAGATGAATAGGTAATAAATACAGTTTAAGATTGGCTAATGAAGAAGACATATCTAAATAAAATAGATAAGACATACTCAAGTGCAATGAAACCTAATGCAGGCCAAAAGTAAAAAGAATACATTATTTTAATATATTATTTACAAAATGTATCACATCATCTACCTTTGTATGAAGAACTTATCTAATGATCTTTTAACAAATTGCATGAACAAATTCCGTTCCTGCCTGGATTCTGGGTAATAGCACATTAAATATTTAACACTTCTGTGAAGAAGCTCCACGATAACACTTCAGTATATTATTAAATCTTTAAAATCCTACTATATAGCTTAGGAGTGGAATGGGTAGAATTTTTTTCAGTACCCTTAAATGTGGGATTAGTATGGGGCAGAATAATATGCTCTGGGTAGAACACAAAGGAAGGACTCTCTTTCACAGTAAGTAGCCGGGGGAATAGATCTCAGAACATTAGTTTTAATAAGAAAAAGTGATAAAGGATAAAAATTACTGAATATTGTCTTGCCTACTATTACTTTACAAGTAGAATGAAAGCAGCTTGGGGGCATAATAAGACGAGGTTGTGAAAGGAAAGTAGCAGTAATACTGAAGTCAAAGTTAATCCATTTCACTACTTTAATAGTTTTGTTTTGATGTGCCCGTATGTTTAGTATAAATGACTAAAAGTCATTGCTTTGATATAACATGCTAATTCACAGTATTAAAAATTATTTATTCATTTATTCTTGGAACAGATATTTTTCAAGTGCCCACAATGTGACTATAAGATGTTTGGCTAAATGCTAGTGACACAAAGATATATGACAGTTTTCACTTCAATGAAAAATTTTTCTACAGCAAGAGACAGATAAATATCTATAAATAGATGCTTTAATGTAATGCAGCCAGTATTGATATAAAAGTCTTCACAGAGAGCTAAGGCAGTGGAACTATAGGGTAGGCATTCCTGGGTAAAAACAGAATTCAATGTCAAGGTAGTTAATCCTTTTACACTAAGTTTTATAAAATATTTTAATCCTTATATGGTGGTTTTTGTTCTTTGAGAATTTATAAGAAGTACTTTCATTTTAAAGGTGAATTATTAATATGTAGCTGTACCAGAGCTAAAATGCTAATATTTAATTAGTAGAAAACAAACATCCCAAAGGGAATTAGTCTAGTTCAATGCTCTATAAGCTTTAAAGCAAATTACCACCGAATAAACAATAAGAGTTTCTAAACAGTAATGAAACATTAAATGACTTAGTATTCAGAATACATTTTTCACTTTATTTTTCCTATTTCAATGGCTCGGTACACAAAGTGAGATTTCAGTTTATAGTAACAACGTAATGAAAAAAAATAGATCAAACAGAAATACATTCCAAAGTCTTTGGTATGCCACAGTGGAAATTTTCTATCTTAAAACAAAACAAAAATCCAATTGCAGAAATATCTCAATGTAGAATGAGAAATTACTAGTGACTTATTCAGCATGTAGAATGATCTATCTTCTGCTCTTCTTGGATATGAAGTACAGAATGATAGTGTTTATTCCAAATTAAGCCATAGTAATCCTCCATTTTTCTTTTGAAAATACAATGGAACCATGGTAAGCTGCTCACAACTGAGCTAAAGCTTCATTCTTCTTAAAAACCACTACATGAAAATTAATACATTAAAAAGTAATGTAGTGTTGAAGAAAGTTTAAGGGCTCAAATACATTAGAAAATATATTTAACCACTGTCTCATTTATCTAATGTGTAGAATGGAATGATATCAATTATTGCTAAGTTTTGTTGTGAGGATTTTATAAGAAAATATTTTTGATGTACCTTAGCACACAGCAGGTGCTCCATAAATGCAGAAAGCTCTTTCTTTCTAAGTGTCCACCTGCAGTTTTCTAAAAGCCACAGAACACTACTCTTTCTTAAAAATTATTTTTATAGATTTAGGGGGTACAAGTGCAGTTCTTTTACATATATATGTGTGTGTGTGTATATATATATATATATATATATATATATTACATGGTGGTGAAGTCTGGGGCTTTTTATCTAACCATCACCAGAATAATGTACATTGTACCCATTAGGTAATGTTTCATCCTTCATCTCCATCCATCTCTCCCACCTTCCCAAATCTCCAGTGTCTATTTTTCCACTCTTTATGTCCATGTATATACACATTACTTAGCTCCCACTTATAAGTGAGAATGTGCAGTATTTGGCTTTCTGTTTCTGAGTTATTTCACTTAAGATAATGCTTTCCAGTTTCATTCATTTTGTGGCAAAAGACATGATTTTATTCTTTTTTATGGCAGAATAGTATTCCATGCTGTGTGTGTGTGTTTGTGTGTGTCTCTGTGTGTATCACATTTTCTTTATTCAATCATGCATTGATGGACATTCAGCTTCATTCCATATCTTTGTTATTGTGAATATTGCTGCAATAAACATACAAGTGAAGGTATATTTTTGATGTAATGATTTGTTTTTTGTTTGATAGATACCCAACAGTGAGATTGCTGGATTGAATGCTAGTTCCATTTTTAGTCCTTTAGAAAACCTTCACACTGTTTTCCATAGAAATTGTACTAATTTATACCATGTATAAGCATTTCCTTTTCTCCACATCCTTGCCAACATCTATTATTTTTTTTTTTACTTTTTAATAATAGTCATTCTGACTGGTGTAAAATGGTATCTCATTGTGGTATCTCAATGGTATCTCAATCTCATTTGAGACTGAGTCTCAAATATGACTAATCTATAAAAGATGATAATAAATGAATATATGTATATGTATAATTATATATATACACACATATGTATAAATTCCTAGCAATAAAAATTATCATTAAAACTTAATTCATGGAATAAAACTCAAAATAAAAACAGCTCAAGAGTGAATTAGTCAACTAGAAAAGAAATTATAAACTGAAGAAATCACCCAGGACCTCCAAAGGAGGCAAAAAGATGAAAAATATGAAGTAATAATTAGAAAATTAGAAGATTTTTTAGGACTGGATGAGAGTGTTTACTGTAATTTTAAACAGAACATTTGGAAAGAAGAGACAGAACTAGATTAAACAATAAGTGATGAAATTATTACAAAACAATTAAAAACATGAATTTACAGATTGAAGAAAAAGAATAAATTCCAGGATAAATACAAGCAAATTTAAGCCCCAAAACATCATATTGAACCTGCAGGACTTCATATAAAATAAGATTATTTTAAAAGCAGTCAGAAGGGATGAATAAATCATCTAAAAAGAAATGATGACTATAGTGACTATATACTTATTAACAGTGACAATATATATCAGAAAATGGTGGAAAATTCTCAAAGAATTGAGAAAAATAATTAATTTATTAGAAATCTGTTTCCCAGTCAATCATTTTTAAAGAAACAATGTGACATAAAAAGCTTTCACAGAGAAAATGGTGAGAAAGCTTTTAAGCAAAAAGACCTGTGGTAAGAAATAAATAATTATTATTGGAGAAAATAAGTTATCTCAGATTTCATATAGAAAGGATAGTGAGCAAGTGAAAAAGTAAATATGCTTGAAAATAAAATGTGCACATAAATGAATCAAAACAAGCATCATTCCCCATTAGGATATCTTTGATTTCCTTCTCTTGCCTGATTGCTTTGGTTAGGACTTCCAGCACTATGTTGAATAAAACTGGTGACAGTGGGCAGCTTTGTCTAGTTCCAGTTCTAAGTGGAATGATTTCAACTTTTCCATGTTGAGTATGATGTTGGCTGTGGATTTGTTGTATATGGCTTTTATAATTTTGAGGTATGTTTCATCTATGCCTATTTTGTTAAGAGCTTTTATCATAAAAGGGTGTTGAATATTGTCAAATGCTTTTTCTACATCTATTGAGATAATCATATGGTCTTTGTTTTTGATTCTGTTTATGCGGTGAATAACATTTATGGATTTATGTATGTTGAACCATCTTTGCATCCCTGAGATGAGGCCTACTTGGTTGTGGTGGCCAATAAACTTATGAAAAAATGCTCAAAATCTCTAATTATCAGGAAAATGCAAATCAAAACCACAAAGAGATATCAGCTAAGTCTAGTGAGAAGTGCTTTTATCATAAAGTCACAAAACAACAGGTGTTGGCATGGATGTGGAGAGAAAGGAATGCTTATACACTCTTGGTGGGACTACAAATTAGTTCAACCTCTATGGAAAATAGTATGGAGATTCCTCAAAGAACTAAAAGGATCCCTACCACTTGATCTGGCAATCCCGCTACTGGGTATTTATCCAAAGGAAAAAAAAGCCATTTTACCAAAAAGGTACGTGCACTTAATGTTTATTGAAGCACAATTCACAATTGCAAAGATGTGGAATCAACCCAAGTGCTCATCAATTTATGAGTGGATTAATAAAATGTAGTATACACACACCATGGAATACTACTCAGCGATAATAAAAAATGATGAATTAATACCTTTTGTAACAACCTAGATAGAACTGGAGACCATTCTCCTAAGTATTGCAGGACTGGAAAAACAAATACCACATGTACTCACTATTAAACTGGAACTAACTGATTAGTGCTCATGAGCACATACAGAAGTAAAACTCAATGGAAATCAAGCAGGTGAGAGGGGGGAGGAGGGGATGGGTGAAAGCATACCTAACAGGTACAGTGTACACAACCTGGGTGATGGGCAGACTTATGCTTTAACTCAAGCTCTACAAAAGCAATCCATGTAACCAAAACGTTTATACCTCCATAATATTCTGAAATTGAAAAAAAATCATGAATTTGAATTAAAAATGGAATATAAATTAGGTAAAAGTGATTGAAGTGTTAAAATATATCTGTATTGTTTAAAAGATGCTTTAAAATATTTATTATATTTAAATTTTAATGTTTATAAGCATGATGAGTGTAAACACTACAAAATTAAAAATAAAGTGAATAATTTTCAAACATCAATAGATAAAAACATTGAAAAATAAACAATAAATATTTAATAAGTCAAGAAAAAGGCAAGAAGTATAGAAAAATGAGACAGAAAATTAAAAAGTAATATAGTAGGGAAAGACTATATCATTAATAACAATTAGCAATAAAAGATTATTTTTACCAGCTAAAAGAAAGAGTTCCTCAAATTGAATATTCAGTTATGTACTGTTCACATAAGACATATATAATGTTCAAGTTTAAATATTAAAACTAAAATAATAAAAGTTACTGAAAATGAAATATGAAAACATATATAATAAGCAAATAGAAAAGAAAGCTGGCGTATCACCACTGATATCAAACACAGTGGGCTCAAAGGCAAATTATATCTATTGACAAAAGATGTACCAACTATGTATTGGTAAAAGTATAAGTACACCTGTACAATATTAGGATTTTAAGTTTTTATGTATCTAACAAAATAATTCTCAAAACAAACATACCAGAATTGATAAAATTGCAGAAATAATTCGACTAACTTGGTAGATTTTAACATAATTCTCCCAATATTATTATGTTAAATGAACCCAAGAAAAATCCCATTTATACTTACAACACAATTAAAAAACTTGATCTAATAAAATTCTATAGCACTCTGCACTCAGCAATTAAGTTATAGATTATTTTCAAATATATATATGCCACATAAAAACATCTATGTATAATACTTTCAATAGCTCACATCCTTTTAGTTTTAATACTTGATCTTAAACATTACATATGATTTATGAAAGCTGCATATACATGAATATTTTTGCTATTCAATTAAATCATGTCCCAATAAATTTCAAATAATCCATCATTCAATTCCCTTTCTGTTACTACAATGCAATTAAGCAGGGTCCATATAAAAATAAAAATGCCTCAAATATTTGGAATTTTTTTAAAAAAAGCACATGGTCAACATTTAAATAGCTCACAAGACAAAAAAAAATCACAACGAAAATTTTTTAAAAACAGTTCTGGGAAACTGACAATAAAATTTTACATATCAAAACATTTTAAAAAGCCAATTACAAATGGATATATGTATATGTATACCTATATACACACACACACGTACATATAAATTTCTAGCAATAAAAATTATAATTGTTGAAAACTCAATTCATGGGTTAAACTTAAAAATAGAAACAGCCTAAGAGTGAATTAGTGAACTGGAAAGTAAGCTGTAAACTGAAGAAATCACACAGGAACTCCAAAGTAGGCAAGAAGATGTAAAATATGGAATGATAATAAAAAAATTAGAAGATATTTGGAATTGGATGAGAAGGTTTAACATAATTTTAATGAGAATATTAGGTCTTTATACAAAAAGCTAATAGGAAGACTTAACAGTATGTAACTGTCGCAATATTGCAGGGTCCTTTATCAAGGACAAGGGCGAGGGTCTTTGATCTCCCATCAAAAAGACCTCTAACTAAAACTGGAACTGGATGAAAAAGTAAGGCTTTCCATTTTGATGCTTCAAGTCTGCTTTCCATTCACCAGAGAGGGTTTCATTTACACTTATTTGTTTTTATTTAGAAGGATACTGTCACTTTAAATTGCTCAGTTCTGTAAAACTTTTGATAAATTAACCACTGGCAAAATCCCTGAATATTATATCATTTCAAAATACACTTTCAGACCTGCTCACTGTATTTTGGATATCATACCCATCTTTTCTCTGATGGTTAAAGGCTGATTAACAGACACTCCAATTGCGATGTTCCGAAATTCACATTGAAATCAGAGATTCTGTTTCGATGGAAGTGTTCCCCTTCTTCATCCCCAGGCAGATAATACATTACTTTTCATGATACTGCCACCCAGTTTGTGATATTTTGTTACAGGAAACTAAAACAGTTTTGGTACCAGGAATGGGGTGATGTAGCAATATCGATAGATACCTAAAAATGTGGAAGTGGCTTTGGATGTGGATAATGAATAAAAACTGGAAGTATTTTGAGGCCATTGATAGAAAAGATTAGATTGCCTTGACGAGACTGTTGGTAGAAATATGGACATAAAGGTGATTCAGAAAGAAGTGAGGAGAGTTTTAGGAAAGTTTACTTCATACTAGAGGATACATGGATTGTCATAATGTTGCTAAAAACAAGATCATTACATGTTTTTCTGTTAAGGTCTTATATGGAAATGAAGACCATGTTATCGGACATTGGAGGAAAAGTGAACATTGGCTGAACTATGTTCTTTGGATGGAAAATAGAAATTGTTAAGCAATGGACTTGAATATTTAGCTGAGGACATTTTGAAGGAAAGTGTTGAAGTGTTCTTTCTGCTTATAGTAAAATGAGAAGGAAAAGTGATAAACTGAGGAATGAACTGTTAAATGAAAAGGGACCAGAACTTGAACATTTGGAAAATTCACAGACCATGTAGACAATGAGCTCTGGAAATCGATGAAATGCATGGGTGGAAACTATTTGCAAAAGAAATTAGGTATGTGACCCTTGGTGCAATCAACCATGTCAGCAGAAGCCAGAAATGGAAATATGGTTAACCAGGAAAGATTTGTGGATAGACTTCTTGTCAGATGGCTTAGACTCCTGTGAATTGCACAGGAGGCTGACAAGAGTTTTAGAATTTTATACCAAAAGAAACACTGCCAGATTAAAGTGAAATGGGCAGAGACAGGATGAAATAAAGAAAAATGACTTTGAGGGCAGAGACATGGTTGCAGAAACCTGGGCTGATAGGACATCCTTGGGCTGAGATGTTGGGGTTGCTGTCACAGCAGGCTAAGAAGGTGAGGCCATCACCCCAGTGAGCTCAGAGGATAGATCATAGAACTATTGCCTGCTAGGTTCTAGATTTGCTTGGGGCCCATAATCCCTTTTACTCATCCAATTTTTCTCTTTTTAAATGAGAATATCTATCTTATGTCTGTCCTACCATTGTATTTTGGAATTCACGGGTTCACAGATGGACAGGCATTTTGCCCCTGGGTAGAATATACTCAGCATCTCATTGATACCAGATTTAGATGACTTAGAAGAGTATTTTTGAGTTGATTATATGTATTAAATAGTTGAGATTCTGAACTTAATATCAATACTGAAATTGTTTAAAAATTTGGGTGATGTCGGACTGGGATTAATAAATTTTACACATGAGAATGATATGAATTTTATCTTATCAGGGGACTGGAGGGCAGATTATGTTTCAAATTTTGTCCCCCGAAAGATATGTTGAAGTCCTAGGCCCCAGTACCTCTGAATACAAACTTATTTGGAAATAGGGTCTTTGCAGAGGTAGTCAAGTTGAAATGAGATCATTAGTGTGGGCCTAATCCAATGTATTATCATAAGTAGAGGGATATTTGGACACAGACATGGTGGAAAAACAGCTGTATGAAACAGGGGCAGATATTAGACTGATGCCACTACAAGCTACAATAAGTCTGGGTCCACCAGAAACTGGAAGAAGCAAGAAAGGATATTTATTCTAGAAGCTTCAGAGGGAGCATGACCCTGACAACAACTTGATTTCAGACTTCTAGCCGTAAGGACTGTGAGTGAATACATTTCTGTTGTTTTAAGTCACCCAGGTTGTAGTACTTTGTTACAGCAGCCCTAGAAAACGTATACACGTGGTAAAGGGAGTATCTTTAGCGTGTGCCGGAAGATAGAGTCAAGCATTGAATGAGTAGGTTACACGTGATGAATTCATTCCCCCTTCCTATAACTAAATTCTTCTGGAATTAATTTTATTTAAAATTAGTGCCTATTGAATCTAGATTTAAGTCAAACAACCAAGAAAACAATTCCAGGTGCTTGAGAGGTTGTTAAATGCAAATTCTCTGGAAAAGGGATAGATGATATGAATTGATCTTGTAATAAAAGTTTCTTAGTTTAAAATCTGCAATACCCCTCTGCATACACATTCTTCTTATCTATGTGTGTGTGTGTGTGTGTGTGTGTGTGAGTGTTTGTGGTTTGTCTTAATTTTATTTTTCTCTAGTGCATGCTGAACCTCAGAGTTTAGTTATAAGTCTGACAGAACACGAGGATTAGCAAAGACTTTAAAGATAACTATAATACCTCAGATGTGTTCTTTATAGGGTTTTCAAATAAGTCAGGACCATCTTACTAAAACTGGTTATAAAATTTCTTAGAACTCTACACAAAAACAAACAAAACACACCAATTAATGCATGCACAAACTAATGAAGTCCAAATAAGGGGTGTAGTTTTATTAACATTATTGTACTAACATCATTTCATTGGGTTTGATTCTATATTACAGTTATGTAAGATTATACTGAAGAAGCCAAATGAAGGATACTCAGGAATTTTTTGTATGTCTTGCAATTTCTTGTGAATCTAAAATTCTTTCAAAACAAATTTTAGAAAAATCATATTTAAAGTGTTTTTGTAAACTACTTAATGCTACTTACAAACTTGGACTTGAATAAACACATCCACGTATACTGAAAAAAGAAAATCACTCAGTGGTAAGGGAGGTTCAGTGAGATCTAAGGTTTGAAATCCTCCAAATTGTTAAGTTTTCAATTCTAGTGGCATGACTCTTTCCAAATCATTGCCCTAACTTTCTTGTAAGAGACTTGATAAGGCTATGAAACAAAGTTATGACAGCAGGGACACTCATTTTTTTAAAGCTGAGTCAGCCTTACAGCTAAAGAGATGAGAGAGTTTTTTGAAGCAGTCATGGACACTTACTTGCTGATTCTTTGACCACACGGTCATCTAAGAATTTAAAACTTTGAAACTTAAGCATTTATGTAAGCTCTCTAAGTTCTTTCAGAAACAGTAAAACACTATTATGATTATTGTTCTTCATATTCTTCACAATGCTGTTGTTAGTGGCCTATTATTTAACCAAAATATCATTATCAATAGGCATTTCATTCCAGACAATTATAGGTAATAATTTAAGTAACTATTTCACAATTACAGTATGAGGACCTCTAGTATATTAAGTGGATAGTATAGTTAAGTAAAATCCTTAAGTATAATAGAATGTCACTACCTTTCAACTCACCATATAAACTATCCAATCCCAGATTATAATTTCTTTGGGGGTTTTCTTTGGTATATAATTGCTATAACCCTGGGAATGTGACTTGTCTTCAGAAAGAAAATAAATCACTTTGATTGAAACATTTTTGACATTTTGAAACCTGGACACCAAGTGAAATCAAAAGGTAGATGTAATATCAGGCTGACCACTGTTAGTGATATAAGTTTGATTCTGCTACTATTTGCAGAAATCTTACTATTTTCCTACTCTTTTACTAGACCCTGGAGATAGAAATGAGAATAAGGTAGCTACTTTTGGGTAGAGATGGAAGACACATTCTAGGATAAAGGGATAATGAAAAAAAGATTCTGAGATGGTAAATCATGAAACAAGTAGTTGAAATGATGATGGATGGAGTTCAGCATCTGCATAGGAAATAGAATGTAAGTCTGGAAAACAGATTATAGCTATATTGTGGAGGATAGTGTGTCAGGTAGAGGAAACTGAACTGAATATGGGAGGTTACAGGAGCCTCTGAAGGCTCTTTGACCAGAGGATAACATGACCTATGTTACTTTATAAGAAGATTATATTAAGATTCCTTTATTTAATAATACCTGAGAGGTATAAAGGATATTTATTTTGAAAGTGTTTTAATAGGTATAATCTTATTTTATCCATATAGAACTCCTAATGCCAGATAGGTAAAAGATATTTTTGCTATTTCACTGTAAGTTATCAGTTTTCTAAGGTCAGACAGTTCATCTGACACAAATCTATATTTTAAGATAACTGTGAGATCATATTTTAAAAATATCTTCCACAGGATCTTTTCATGATTTTAAATAGGTCAAGCCATATTTTCTTTTGAATACCTTAAAGCTACAGATCATCTTGACTGAAACATTAATTTACAATTCAGTACAGAAAAGCAGGTTTAAGTATGTCAACAGAGGCTTACAGTTCAGATAACCCACAAGTAGTAAAATGGTTTCAATATACAGAAATAACTCGTCTTCCTAGTGATGATGGTTATTGGAGCAAAATATGATGTATTTACAAACGCTTGTTTTTAAATTGGTTTTGCTCATCCATAGTGACCAAATTAGGTTGAAACTAGTATGAAATTATGAAATTAACTTTACTAATTATATTTGTAGAAAAGATTTTCAATGCAGAAAAGTAAGATCAAAAGGTTAATTCATTGGCTTAGATTTCAGTAGTTATTAGCAAGCATAACTGGAATTCTGTTTGCTTGAATCACATTTCCATGAACAGAAATTGCTTTGTAACAGAATCATTCATGGAATTATGCAGAAATCAAGAGAATATTAGACAAGTGGACCTAGAGAAAGAGTTTTTTGAGTTGTGCTATCATAGCAAAGGTCAAATCCTGAATCATACTTTAGGTACATTACTATGTATGTATAAATGTATGTCTTTATTTAAATATCTCTGCTACATCAAGTAGAGATTGCAACATTCTTGACTTTTACTCACCCCCCACTCTAAATACTGAGTAGATGTGGAGCTTAAAATCCTGGAGAGCTCAACACATGAACACAGTGGAGAAAGATTAAATAACCCTTTCAGTGATATTTAGACCTACAGGCCCACTGACACGTTGCTCTTTAAAAGAGCATTTTTGAGTTTTAGTTCAGCACTCACAATCCACTGATAATAGAACCAGTCATCTGATGGACAGTGAAAAAGGGAAAAATTCTTTAATTTACTAATCCTTAGTTGGGCATGCCATAAGTACATATACCATTGGCCCCAGAGTGTTCAAACCTTTCATTCTATTACAGATTAGAACAAAGATATTTGGAGTGTTGTTTCTTTCATCCATATTACCTTTATCAGTTTTATTTTACTGATAAGAGAAAAAAATTCTTCATTGTGATTCAAAAAGAATAGGTACATTTGATACTATTATTTGTTTATTAAAATATACTTGATTTTGATTTTAATAATGGGATATTTCAAATTAACACACACATATTTTTTCCTTCTTGCCAAATACATTCCTTCATGCAATTCTTCTGCCATTAATAAGTGAAGCCTGATTACCCCAGGGAACAGAGAATTTTAAAAAGAACCCAAATAGAAAACTATGTGAAATTGCTGGCTTTGAGTTCCAAAACTGTCTTGAAACAGAATTTGAATTTAGATTGCAGAGCCATACATTTGCAAATTTTTTAAAACATTTAATTATGATAAATTTGCCCTTGACTACCAAATTAAAGTTTAGCAATCTCTTTAGCCTAAAGCACCGAGGGTAGAAAAATGCAAAATGATACAAGAAAGGTTTCTTTCTTTGCAGAACAAAAGGTATGGAAAATTTCCATACTAGGGGTAAGAACTTTGAAGAAGATTGAAAAAGAAGAGCATGAGTATTTAGCTGTTAGTTTGTGGAAACTCTGCCTCCTACTTTCCTTTCACTGAGGAAGTCTGAGGGAGGGGAGGGTGGATTTAGCAGCAGAATTTCCAGAATGGTTTAGGAGATGGCAAGAAATTTGTGGATTAATGCCTCACTTTCAGGACTTTTAATCCTGGACTTTTACACATAACCCACTGACACTGTAGCAGAAGAATAGGGAAGGACTGGGTATCCAGGAAAATGGGACGTATCCAGGAAAATGGGATTTAGGGCATCCTTACAGAACTTTGTGCACTACAGTGAATTGTAAGAGAAGCAGCTAAAAGCTATTGTACCCAAGGAGGAATCAGAAGGAAAATAGTCAGTCTAGAACATCTGAAAGGCTTGCGGTCAGTCTGAGAAAGACTAGAATGCCTGGAATTGGTAACCAAAGTGCATATATCAATTATACACATCAGCAGAGCATGGAAACTCACTATAAGGATCACCAAATGAGGACAGCTACTTCCCCTAGGATGTCAGCAGAGAACAGAAGAGACACGTATATGTAATGATGTTCTTCAGTGCTGAGGACATGCCTAAATCCCTTTGCAATTTAGATAATCCCCAAACAGAAGGAATGGTGAGGAGTGAGGAAAAGAACCCTGCATTTTGATCAAATATTGTCCAGAAGAAGAGACAGAAGAATGGGCAAGATTAAAATTTAACCATAAATGGAGGGATGAAAAACTAAATTTATTTGGTTTATACTGATAAAGTTAATGTTTGCATACTTGAGTGTTGCGAACTATCATTCTATGAAGTATGTTTGCTACATTAATTACCTTAACAACCTTAAAAATCTATCATGTCTTCTTAATATATGAGTTGAGAATGTATGAATTTAAATGGGAAACAAAGATTTTATTTGGGCTGGTACATATACTTATAACATTATATTTATTAAAATTGTGTTATTAAACATACACACACATGCATGCACACACAGACACAAATCCACACACCAAATTCGGTGTTTCTCAAACAGCCATCATTTGCTTACTGCCTTCAGTATATTTCTGTAATATCTACATACCACATTGATTTTAATTGATTTAACATTTTATGCTTTCTTTTAAAATATGACATACCCGGTTATCTTAGTTTAAATCAGTTTCATTAATTAAATCTTTAGTATTACTGTATATCTAATTTTATTTATTTGTATTAATTATAAACACTATTATTGAAAAAATAGTAAATGCTCTATTACACCCCAAATCATAACTAATATTATCAGGCAGTCATTACTAAATTTTTAAAAATATAAATCTCATTAATACTCAAGTAGAAAAATCAAATGACAATTTACTTAAGGATCTAATATTCAACATTTCTTAATGAGGTAACATTTGGCATTTCGGGCAGCTGAGGGAATTTTCTTTATTCGTTAACATCGGTCTCTCCGTAAATGATATTAGTGTCCCTGACTTTCAGGTATTAAGTGCCATGAACATCTTATAATCATAATGAAATCCATTCCCTCACCACTTCTCACCTCTTCCTATTAGATTTTTGTGCCAACAGACTTTATATCATAAATACGTATGCACTACTAAATAAAAAAAAATAATCCTTGATTAAATCAATCCATTATTATAAGTGTAATGATTTGTAAAATAGTAAAAAAGTATAAGAGGGCTTTGAAAGAAAAATAAATGAATAGAACAAGACAGCAGGTACAGGAGTGTGTGTTTTGATTAAGATTTGCAAGAAATTAAGAAGTATAAACCAACTAAACTGGTGGGCTAGGAATTATACTCCTACATCTTGCAAGTAAGAAGTTTTTGAGGCTTGTGCAAGAGGAATAGAGCGGGCCTTGGTTGGATCAAAGAACCAGTCATTTCCTTTCTAGATTCTGCCATGCTTTGGCATGAGGTTATAAAGAAATTGTGGGATAAACTACAACTAGCAGCCCTACATATTAAGATGATGGAATTATCCCACGGTGCACTTCCTGGTTCTTACAGGGATGCTGAGCTCAGGAAGATAAATAAATTTCACCCAGAGCTTGTAGGCTATCAAGTAAACTTACTTATTTTTGAAACAGAGCCAGGAATCAAAAAAGAAACAAAACCCCATAAATCTTTTTTTCTATGAATTTTAAAATCTTCAAGAATATACGCTCTATTGCATTGTTATGCAATGGATCCACTTTTGTAAATATGTAATAGTTTAAAGCAAATCGGACAAGGACAGTTACAGGATCGGAGACAAACTAAGTAATTTTAAAGTCTTATTTTTGTATTCTTATGGTCAGTGATATTATTAATATTAACATAAACTATTTGTATAAAATATGCTGAGGAATAGTGGTATATCTAGGTTAATGCATACATTTAACTTCTATTTTTCAACCCTAAGACTACACTTGATTGGAGTTTGTCAAACATATAAGTAATTATATAAACACTTGAATTCTAAAATTTACAAATATTTACTTTGTTAAAAATCACTGCATTTTGTATGACAATAAATATATTGAGAAATATTTCGAAAACTTCTGTTTAGTGGAAATTATGACTGTAAAAGCAACTGACAATGGATTTCTTCAAAAAGTCATTTTCAAAAATAAAAATAGACATACACATAAAAATACACATATAAACTAAGGTAGAAAGTTGAAATAAAATTTCCCATCTAAGAGAGAAAAACACATTTACTGAAGAAGAAATGTTGGAAACAAATTCTTACTGATTGAACACAAATTGTCAGGAACTCTGCTAGATATATTCATATAGGTTCTCTTATACCTTCAGACAACTTTATTAAGTGAGAATTATGTGTTGTGCATTTTAACTGAGACACAAAGAGTTTGTGTTGCCTGAAGTGGGTGATCCCATGGGCTTTACTGTCTAGTCCAGGCAAACCTCTAGATCAGCGGTCCTGAACCTATGATGAGTTGTATAATTGTTTCATTATATATTACAATGTAATAATAATAGAAATAAAGTGCACAATAAATGTAATGTGCTTGAATCATCCCAAAACCATTTTCCCCCAATCTTCCCAGTCTGTGGAAAAATTTTCTTTCATGGAAATGGTCCCTGGTGCCAAAAATGTTGGGGACCACTGCTCTAGATCTTTAGTTATTCCTCAGAATCATGGTTAGAATCTAGACTCATTGAACTATGTTTCATTCTAAAGCATAGAATATAAGGACTTTCCAATGCTTTTCAAACTAAATAAAAAGGTAGGTTTTGGAATGCTATATTTAAATTGAGTATAATTAAGAAAATTACTATTGCATTTTCTTGCTTACATTTTATGTTCTGGGAGAGATTTATAGTGTTTAAAATAAACTTAATTTTAAAACTAAAGAACCCAGTCATGTTTAGATGGGATTACACTTAAATTGGCAGAAGCAGGAGGTGGAGAGTCAGTTGTAAATTAAATAGGTTTGTTGTATATTAAGAAAGGATAATGTGAATTTACTGGGAGCACCTTATAGCTAGTTACTGTAATGATAGAGATGAACGTTGTTCCCTTTTGAGTAAATAAATATATTATTAATACAGGGATTCTGGGTAGATAACATGTTATTTCCTCCTAATTTTCTTTTAAAGAGAAACGAGAAGAGAGAAAAACACAAAAGGATGCCTCCCTCTCATTAGATCATGATCAGTTGGTGGCTACCAACTGGAGAGTCAAGCAAAGATCGTATGAGTTATGCTGAATACAGGCTTTCCAACCATCAGCAGAAAAAGACCGAAAATTCACAATTGTGAGAATTTTATCATTGTTTAGTAAATGCTGTCAGTCAAATCAGTTATCTTTCACCATTAAAGAGTCTGTCTGCGCTTTGGCTCTTACTTTCCTTCTCTGAAAATGAAGGATTGGGTTTAATGAGGTTTTAAGAGTTTTCCACCCTTTTCTTTTTATGCGTCTATGTTTGTCATTTTTACAGAACAGCTCTTAGGTAAATGACACAGAATCATAAACCACAGTGCATTCACAGTATTAAAAGTTACTCTTTTTTTCTCATAATTAAATATAATTATGAAAACACAGCTATTTACTGATTCTAGATCTCCATATTTTGGGTGCTAATTTTAGGACCCTAGGCATATTAACTATTTTATTATTGAAATATGATTCTACAAAACTAAACTGCTTAGACTATAGATAAAATGCTCTTTTTCCTAATGTAGCACTATATGAAAATTTGTTAAAATGCATATATTTAAAGCTGATCTTTTAAGGATTCTTTTTCCTAATATAAGCCTTTTTAAATTAGTCATGCAATTGCTAACATTTTCTAGTAATAGAGAGATTGAAAATAGACACTTTTAATTTACTGAAGGATTTTTCATTAAGTCAGAGTAACATCAAAATATTTTTTATCAAACTGTCTTCTGAAACAAAGTAAAAATTGAAATAAGTATATTTGCATTCTATGTATTTCTTATTATCCTATCAATTTAAACAAGTTTGCTTGGGCTGGAAATCAATTTGGTTCAACCATTTCTAGGTTCTTGTTTGAAATTTAATATATATATGTGCGTGTTTGTGTGTGTATATATATATATATCTGACTGATTTAGATGCATATTGGAATCTCTTCTTAAACCTGAATTGAGACTCTAAAGCTCTCCCTGACATGATGGCCTATGCAATAGCTATGCTGACTCCACGGTTCCATTATGTAAATAAGGTAACACATCTATTTGTGCCCCTCAGAATGTGACTGAAAACTGTGAAGAAATACATCAGAGTGTCATGTGCCTGGAAAATTTTTACAGAGCTTTTTATGTCTGGTTATCAAACTCCTCCACCTAATTACATTCATAAGAGAAGAAAAAACACACATCCTTTACATTGTATATAGCTTCACAAAATAAAATGAGAACAGAAGCAGCTTTTTTCTCTTTCTTATAAAATACATTAGGTCCATTTAGTTACATATAAAGTGAAAATTATTATTTTTGCATGGATATTTTAGGAAGAGTTGCATCAATCAAACCGTCTGTTTTTGGTCTATATAAATCTCCATATTTCCTATCAAAATATTATACTGAAATATATGACTTTGGGGATTTAATAATAAAGGAATATTATTTTGGTTTCTCACTATTCCTTTACATAGATACAGTGGAGCTAATTTTCCCTCTGCTACTGGATAAAATATAAAGAACCTTTTTTTCTTATGACTTCTCATACCTTTATAATACAAACTGTATTTACTTAGTTATGAGAAGCCCCAGTGTCATGTCAAAATCAAACTTTGAATTTGATTCAAAGTCAAAGTGCTCCTCTCTTCCCTCCACCCCTCAGTTTTGATTCATTGCAATGGAAAAGTCTGTAATGAAGGAAGAGGAAGAGTTGGCTGCTTCTATCCTGCCACTTTGCTAAGCATTGTTCCTGATCCACACCTGTTATCAAGCTTGGAGTAGAGGAATGGGGGGAAAGATGGTCAGAAAAATTATCATGACTGGTAATGTTGTACATTGAAATCACACTCTTAAAGCTGGGGAGGTGGTTAAAGCTAATTCTCTCATAAGTGTTTTTATAGAGTGCTTGGATAATCTATGCACATTTGGGGCAATATCTCATCTGTTCTGTTGTTGCAGATGATGCTCTTTCTTCCAACTCATTGGTTGCAGTTTCTTTTTCAGACTCTGTAAATGTGGGGATTCACTTTGCTTTTCTATGATGCTCTCCTAGAAAATAAACTCCAGCCAATTTTCTTTCTTATGTGGCCCAAATCTTGTTCATGGGAAAAACTCACTGGATAATTCCTACACAGGAGAATGAAGACAAAAATTGTACCATCATTCAGTGTGAAAACTATAACAACTTCAAGGTTATATTGTATTGGACATAGAATAAAATGTAGATAGATGTATAGAGATGTACTCTATTAATATGTTGAAAATTCTATTAGTTGTCTATGCAGTGTAAATAACTATGTAAAAACTCAGTGGCTTAAAATAATAAATACTTTTCCTGTCTAACTGAAACTTTGTACCCTTTGATCAATAACTCCTCTTTCACATCCAACGCAGATTTTAAACATTTTCATCACAAAAAACTAATAGATATGTGAGGTGGTAAATTTGTTAATTAGCTTGACTTAATTATTTTACATTGTAAACATATATCAAAACATCACATTGTACTTCATAAATACATATGATTAGTATTTATCAATTGAAAGTAAAATTTAAAACATAAATATTTCTTATGTAATCCAGGAGCAGCTTAGCTGGGTGATTCTGGTTTGGGGTATCTTATGATACATGGTTAAAATGCATCAAGTATTGCAGTTTTCTGAAGGGTTGGCTTGGTTTGGAGAATCTGCCTTCGAGACGGCTTACTTGTGTGACACTAGTTATGCCTACTCATGTTATCTCATGACATGTTCTGGTCTTCACTCAGAGAGAGTAAATCAAGACAGAATGGCAGTTGCCTTCTATGACCTAGCCTCCAAAATCACACTCTACCATTTTCACAATATGTTACCCTAATTAGTTCTATTCACTGAGAGAGGGAGTCCAGTGATTTTTGAGTGCCAGGAGGCAGGAATCATCTGAGAGCTCTTGTAGGCTGGTTACCACAGAAATGCAGTTTAAAATATCCTATTCCATTTGAACAAAAGAATGCATTGTGACTTTCCTTATCCCCTTAACCAACCAACCAACCAACCAACCAACCAAAAACTTCCAAATAAATTTCAGATGTCAATAAAAAAGTATATAAAACCATTTTGACCTCTACATTTCTGTTAAGTATGCAGCATAAAATAGGATATCAATAGATGTCAATAAAAATATTTGCATGTTGTTAGAAAATATTGATATTTCTAACAGCAAAATTAAAAGCTGAGTCAAATATTAGACTTAAGTTATTCTACCTAAAAGTCCAAAATGAAATTGAAAATGAAATACAAAATCCAAGACATTCCGTATTCTCCTAGAGTTCTTCTCATGTCTATTACTCTCTGTCTTCGTAAGGAACATGGAAGTAAAGCAAATTCTAACAGGTAATATTTTTGTTTGTGTGAAGTATAGAAGACAAACAGAAATGAGGAAGAAGACCTTTGTTTGCCCCTCTGACCTGCTCAGTCTGTTTTCTCCTTTCTGGATACTTAATTTCCTGGTAAGCCTACTTTATGCAGCATTTGTTGTGGTCATATGACTAAGTTCTCACTTATGGTATATAAGCATAAGTATATATGCAACTTCCACTATAGTTTGTTAAAAATAAATGCACAAACAAACAGAAATCCCTTGGTCCCTTTTTTTTTTTTTTTGCCTTTTCAGCTGACTGGAAATAGTGATTCCTGGAGTGAACTTGGAAGTATGTTGTAGATGATATCTGCCCAGTAGGCGAAGGTTCCTAAAATAAGTCCTGGAGTAGATACTACCCACTAGGGGCTGTTATATGCCTGAGAAATAAACTTCTATCCTATTTGAGCCAAATTCATTTTTGGGTATTTTTGCTATGTGATTCAGAATTAACCATAAATTAGAAACATGAATGAAAAGGAAAAAAAATACCACAATGTGCCTGATCCAAAGAAACAAGCTTGGAGAGGTAAAAGAATAGATCTCCCTGTAGAGCTTAAGCCTCATTAAGGTTCCTCTTCCACAGGGAATTCTTACTGTTGCTCAAAAGGAGGAACTTGAATCATTTTGTTCCCAAATTTATTTAAAGACCAACATTGATTGAATTTCCTGAGCTACTTATCTATTCTGTTCTTCCTTTACTTAGAAAATTTCAAAGTACCCTTTGGACTACATAAAAAGATCAGATACCATATACCAGGGGTCAGAAACTAGCAGCTGCAGCTTTATTTTATATTTTACTTCATAAGAACTTTGTCTGAAAAAATGCAAAACCAAATGCCTTAAAGGGTTGAGGCACTGTCACTACAGGCTGTACTACTGAGACTATCATATACTGGCTTATTTATACCCTTATAGAGTATCCTTGGCCCCAATAATCACTTAAGTTTTTGGCCTTTTCTAGCCCTTCCTTAGTGTGCTTCTGTAAAACTAAAGATGGGCTTTGCACCATCTCACTATTTTGGCTTTGTTCATGGTACCCCCTCCCTTAGTTCATGTTCTCTAACTTTAAAGCATAGATCAAAGTTTCCTATTTCAAGTGAACCTTCCCAGAAAACTCCTGGTGAAAATAATCTCTCTCCAGTGTATTTTTTGGATACTTTATTTCTCTTTTATAACTTATTAATTGTTTATCAATTAATTATTAACATGGCTTAACTCATCTACTGCACAATAAGGTCACAAGGAACTCATCATTCATTATTGTATTCCCTCAAGGTTCGGTACCATATGCAATCAATATATTTTCAAATTATTTAATACATTTTATTAATTAGAAATTAATTTTAAATGTGTCTCCTAATCTAAGGTAATATGTGAGTATATCAATCAAATATATTAGTTGCAAGAAACAGAAATCTATTGTGGCTGATTAATTTTAAAATAATTAGTTGCATAGTATTATGTAGCTGAGAAATCACTAAGAACCTAGAGAACCAAGTTCAAACAATTGGGCTGGAACAAAGGGAAACAAAAGAACAATCTGTTCAATTCTTATTTAAGATAGGAATAGCATCACTGCAGAGGATCAAGCATTGCAGTTAGTTCTGACAAGACAGTGGTGCTCTTGGGAAATTAAGCTAATTGCAGCTGCCACTCCAACTGGGCTGATTTTTTGTGGCACTAATTATTTTTTGTCACTATCTCCCAGTTCAATATCTGAGGTATGTGTGTCTGCTTAGTATAACTGTTCACATCCTAGCTTCAAGGGAAAGCCGGGAAACCCAGTACTTGGGATTTTCATCTTTCTAGTAGGATGTAGGATCTGCTTCCCTCTAAATCTCACAACGTGATAAGTGTCTCTAACCAAGATAGGGCCACAAATACAGAGTAACAAAAAAGAATAAAAAAATGTATATTTTCAGGAAATCAATTGTTGACATTGTTTTTGTGAGAATTAAGGAAGTTAACATATGGGAAACACTTAAAGGTGTTCTTGGCAATATTAAGTGTTATAAAAAGTAAGCTATTATTATTCTCATAAGAAAATTTTCATTTCTTCAACAGATGTTTATTGAATCCCTACTATGTATCAAGTTGTTTATACTGGGACAGAACTGGGATTGGTAGACCAACGTGTGAAATCAGGCAATAAAATTACCTGCCACATTTAAATTTCCTTTCATAAATCCTCCATGTTCCATGGGCAGGAAGAAAAATATCATTAACTTTGCAGAAGGTTTTCTGGCACAAATATTTATAACCACATAGTCTAATATGTCATTGTCTGGGAAGAATCATATAAACAAAACTTTGTTGATAAGTTAGGTTTAAGCCTATTCTGTTCTTTCTTTGGCCTAGGCAGATGGTGACCAACAGAAACCAAGAATGCTCTTGTGTGTATATATATATATATATATATGCACAGAGGAGCTTACCTTTTGTCTGGCTCTAGAATATTAGCAACAAATTCTAAGAGTTTCATAAAAATATTTCAAATACCAACATAGTAAAAGTGCTTTATTGTAGGGAAAGTTTCAGTTTGGGCTGTGCCATTACTTATAATTATTTAATGAATACCATGATAGAGAATATTTACTTATAAATTTTTGAAATGATAGAATGAAGAAATACAGTGACCAGGGAAAAGAGAAAGTTTGGAGGAAAAAGTTTTAAACACTTTGGATCAAGTGTTGGTAAATAACTAGTTTTGTCTAGAAAGAAGATATTAATATGTTTGTTTACCCTTGGATTCATTAATTGTTATCCATTCAACAAATCTTTATTGAGCAATTTTACAATCCAAGAATTATAAGTAGTGAGGATACTGCGGTAAACAAGAAAATGAATACTTTGCTTTTATAAACTTTGCATTCTATATGGATGGGAAAGACTGACACAACAAATTGTCTACCTACCCAAATTAAATTAACTCACTTTCCCCAAAAGCATCTTTTCTACAAAGTTAAGGAAAAATAAAACAAGCATGATGACTGTTACACTTTAAATTCATTTACATTGACCTCAGTTAGACTCTCAATCATGCCTTTCCTACCACATTTCTGTTACACTTTCATCCTCCACAGTCTGCGAGGTCCAAGTTATGCCCACTCCACTCCTGAAACTTCCCATCCTCAGCTGTTGTTTCTAGTTACTAATCCACTGAGAAAAGAGAACCAATCAGAAAAAAAAAAAATTCTACATACAATCTACTACATTTCCCACCTCAACATGCAAACAAGCAACTGCACTCATTCCTTGCTTTTCTTTTGGTCCCTATGGGAAGACTGTTTTTTTCTCCTAAGCCCAAACTATTCATTTGTGTATAAGATTTGACTCCTTTCATATCCTCAAGAACATCATTTTCTAATTGTCTCCTCTCTTTCCTAGAACAACTTTCCTTTTACCACCTGGATCATTTCTATCAGCAAACAAACAAGTTATAATGTTACTCATGTTAAAAATAAAACTGTTTTACCCTATGTCCTTCTCCAGTGAGCCCAGAACCCACCATTTCTCTGTTATTTTTAATGGCAAAAATCTCTAGGAATTTATTTATTTTTGTGGTTTCCAGTTTATCTCCTTCCCTTTCCCCCTGAATTCAGTTTAGTCAGGCTTTGGTCTCCAGAATTCCACTAATATAACTCTTCCCAACTATAACAATGGCCTCCATATTGCTCATACAGTGGTCAGTTCTCTATGGTTAAACAATAAAGTTCATAAATTGCATTTGACACAGTTAATAATTCCCTTATTCTACAAAAATACATTTTCCTTCACTTGGATCCTGGAAAATGCGTGACTCTTTTTCCTCTTACAACGTAATTCATTTTTCCTAAATAATTTCTTACTAGTTTCTCTTTACTTTCCAATTTCTAATGATTGGAATGCTCACTAACCAGGTCAATAACCAGAATTTGAATTTGATCTGCTAATGGATTCTAGGGAGGGATTACAAATGTTTATTTGGCTGTTTGACTGAATCTTGAACTTATCAGTAGTCTTTGCCAAATGAAATTGAGAACCCACATATTTCTTGGTATGCTCTAGAAAAAAAGAACCCAATGTCTTAGGGAGATAGGAGTATTACAGTGGATTTATCGTTTGTAACATATTGGCCCTCCTCCTAGCTATGTTACGCAAGAAGGCCTAGAAAACACTTCCTGGATCATGGCATTGATAATGGATGAAAGAGGTTAACACTAGCCTTGGCAATGAAAACTCAGTGTTGTGACTGTTTTCTGTTGACTCTGGTTGTCATGAGGTGCTATTCCTAAATGATATCCCTGTTTTCAGTGGGGAAAATGTACTCCCAGAGTGGCATATCAAAGTGTAGTGTATATCATCTAGATTTCTAGTGGGCGTGCTTATCATAATAGGGAACAGGACCAAACAAGTAGTTACAAAATTTGAACCACGAGGATCTTGGCAGTGACTAATGACTCTGGGCACTTTAATGACTTGGAAAGCCCAAAAGGTCCTACTTAACTGCACAACCATGACCATAGCAACACAGACTCTTTGACGGGAGTGAATCTACTCAGCTCTGCCTGTGTATATAGTCACAGATCTGGTAACATTTTCTCCCTATTCTTTAATAAGGGAATACTGGCAGCACTTATTTGTTTATTTTTTAATTGGCAGATAGCAATATACCTTTACAATATTGACAGAGGTTTATATCAGCTGTCTAGATTAATAATAATTTTTTCATTTAATCACCGTAAGCTGCAATAGGACAGGCCAGTAGGTCTCTGGTAGATTATTCAAGATGATATGTCTAGGTGGGTAGGAAGTCACAGGTATTTTAGATTCCTTGGCAAGTTACTTTTGTGCCTGAGATAGGAAGATAAACCACAAGAAAATTCAGGCTCCTGCTGTCTTAATTACTTTCTGAGTGTCCCTCGAAAGTAAAAGATGGATTTTGAATCTTATATTTTCTTCAACTGTGAAAGAAGCAAAATGCTTGCTGATTCTCTTTTAGTTTTGAAGTCAACACATACCAGTGGGTCTGTTGCATTGCCTATGTGAACTGTAGCTTGTAAGCTCTAATAATTTCAAGATGATCAAGGCTCAAGTACAAGCATGAATGGGACTTTATCCTGAGGATCTAATGTTACAACTTAGTGGATATGCAAATTGTGACATACATATTATGAGGCAAGCTTAGGTAGATTAATTACGGAAGAAGTAGGCTTTTCTTGCTGCTATTACTTGCCTTTGTTTTACCAAAGCCTTATCTTGTTAAGCAAAAAATCTTTCTGTTTAGAGATAATTCCTGGTTTGCTGATTTACCCCTGTAGAAACCCTAACCCAATCCTAGGTCACCTAACATCCATCGCACCAGGGAACCTGATAAAATTAAGTTAAGTAGCACTTCATCATCACATCAACTTATGTTTCAAAATTGTAACTGAAAATTTCCTGAGGGCTTAAATGCTGTCGTGCCAGCTCCACTGCCTTCTCTCACATGACTCATATTTATAGTTTCATAGACAAATCCTCATGACCTCCTGAATGATGTGTAAGTGAACCTGGTTGGCTGATAACTCTAATCGATATGCGAACAGAAACAGGAGGATAAGCACTGTAGTTCTATAAGCACACATAGAGAAAGTCCTTAACGATAGTGGAGAAAATAAATATTTCCTGTGGGGGAAATATCTAACGGTATGCCAAATTTCTTGACTGAAAGGATAGGTGTTCTAAGGTAAGGCTATACACTTATTTGGTGTAGATGCTAATGGTTTTGACAGATTATCAGGGGTATGGGGGAAAACAGCTTGGAGGATGGGAAATGAGAAGACTTATACAGAAAGTGCAAAAAGTACATGGATGGAACTCTCAAAATGGACACAGAATGTGAGAATGTTTACTGAGCAAAAAGTACCTTTGCAAAGAAGGCATCCGAATTTAGGTATATAAGGTGACATGCTCTGTGACTATAAAAAAAAAGCTCTTGCCTTATATACTAAGTGGTTATGATAGAAGGAACAGGGGTTGCATAAACCTAATAGAGATGGCCACTCATCAGTCTGACCTGGCTATTGCCACCGCTGTCTGCCCATCTGAGACAGACAGACAGACAGACAGACACATACACACACACACACACACAGGTATGTATTTTCTAGAGAATTTGGACTAGGACATTTTTACTATACTGTACTACAGGGGTGGTTAACTCTATACCTTAATCAAAAATTTCTGGAAACTATAAGTGATATTTTGACTAAACTAGAAGAGAAATGAATGTTAGAAATAACAATGTGGTATCGTGCACTTTAAAATATGCTAAGAAGACAGATCTCATGTTAAGTATTTTTACTACACACAGAGAAAATAAATAAAACACATGCACACACACACACAAACAGAAATTTTTGGAGGTAATGGATATGGTTAGTACCATTACTGAGGTGAAGGCATCATGGGTGTATGCATACATCTAACCTCATCAAAATGTATACATTAAACATGTGCATTTTTGATATAACTATGCCTCAATAAAAATTAAAACAGTTGTAATACTTAATGAATATTGAATCACTTTTTCTGGGGAGGGTTGAATGTGATTAAATTTTCATTTGTATGAGGAACAGTAGTAGTGTGTCAGACAAGATCAGCTTGGTACAGCCATTATGTAGATGTTTAAATGGAGATATGCATGGAATAGTCTAAAGGCTGAATACATACTTAATCAAACTTTGTACTTTTTCCAATGAGTTCTAGATTGATTTCTGCCTGCCATTTTCTGGAAATCCAGCAAGGACTATTTAAGACTTAATTTTCATGAGATACATCCGCCTGTGGGAAACTTGGAGGTGGAAGGAGAAGTGTGAAGGAAGAGTAGTGTACATTGTGGCAGAGATATTAGGAACTCCTGAGGCAGCAATGGTAGACCTTTTAACATTTGGCTCTTGCTGTCATTAGGTCAGATTTGGACAGCACGGGCAGTGATATTTTACTGGAACATTACTTTATCATGGATGGTGCAGCACGCTCTTTGCAGTGCCATCTAGAAACCCATCGAGGTCTTCCATGTGGTTGAGAGTGCTGTCAGCAGACATCTCTACAGCCAGCCCTCTCCAGGAATTGCCACGTGTCTGCTGTAGAGAGCCACTTCTTCAAGGTCATGGCCCTTTTCAAGGATAACATGGATATAATAACTGATCAATGCAAGTTTGTAAAGTGCCATCCTACTTGCTCCAACTTCAGAAAGGTATGAATGGCCTTCTCTGATTCAGAGTTCCTGATAGGATTGGCTGAGAGCATTGCTGAGATGCCTCACTACCCAACTACATTTTCCGTTCAAACCATGTTTCTTTAACTTCTCGTAAATGTTAATCTCAAGAGCACTCCCAAATTAATTTACTGCACACACTCCCCATTTTAGGATCAGCTTCTTGAGTAACCTAACCTTCCACTGCTGGGTATTTTTCTTGTACTATTTCCCAGTTCTTTGGCTCCCTTGGATATTTTTAAGTTGCATCATATGTTTTAAAAATTCTCCCTTTGCTTAAACTTGAAAATGTGGGTTCTAGTGTATGAAAGTATGAGCACTAACAAAATATTATCAAAATTCATTTCTCCCTTTGACTTTATTGTACAGAATATGGGCACATTTTTTTGCTCCTTCAGAGTTATTTAAATTTATATTTAAAATAATATGATGTCATGAGTTATTCATTCTGCTGACCACATAAAAATATGTGTATGTATGTGTATATATATATATATATATATATGTCTATGTTTATAACAAGGGCAAATAATTGAAAATTACACAGTAAAATTTCAGATTTTAATGAAAAAATGCATTTGCGATAGTCATTTATTGCTCTTTGAAATTACATTCTTTTAAAAGCCCACACTTTACTGTCACATATAGGTTGTCCAAAGATTTCGAAGGTATCTTAATGTAACTACAACACTATTGGCTCAAAAGACAGGACGCAGTGAGCATTGTATGGGGAAAGGGCACACCTCAAATCTTGGCTTGGGTGAGGCAAAGTCATAACATGTAACCAAAATGTCTGTATCTTCATAACATCCTGAAATTAAAAAAAAAATAAGACAGGCTTTTTAAATTGTTTCTGGACAAATCCAGCTAGAAGTCATCATTAAGAGTTTTTGTTAATAATGTTTTGTTCTAAAGTTGTAAACTGTAAAGGGAAGCACCTTTCCATATAGATTTATAGTTTAGGGCATTTGTCCTTGTTTGTTTTCTACTTGTATAAATTGGTAATAGGTTGTGAAAAAGAAAGGACATACAAAACAGTAATAAGTGTTTCTATCCAACAATGTCTGCCTGTTTAAAAGCATATATTTGGGTATTTTAATTTTTAAAAATTTGTTGCATTTTAATCTTTTATTGGTCATTCTTTTTGCTAGAAACTGGCTTGTGGCTCAAAATGCAAAATGTAGTGACTAGCAGAAGGAGAAACCTGCAACTAATGAAAATTATAGACACTTAGCCTTAGAGATTTGAAGTGGCCTTTTTGATGCAGCTCTTAATTAAAACATCTCAATGTACCCATTTTGATGAAAAGATGAATTTGCAACTGAAGGTATAAAATATTAAATGTTTTACTTATTTTTATTTCTACTTAATTTGTGAGATATGACTCTAAACGCTTAGGTGAGGATCAGCCTTGGTGTAAAGATGGTAACAAAACGATGCTGAGAATACATTGTGAGTGGTGAATGGAGTGAAAATTCAGTATATAAAAGGAATTATGTGTATATAACATTTAGCTTTTCAAGAAAAGGGCATCAGTTTTTATAAGAAAACATCTACTTAATTTTCTGAGTCACTTGCATTTTGCATACTGTAGCTTATTTTTCAAATTCTCATATTTCTTTCTTAAAGTTGCATTTTAATTGATAAACAGATTTATCTGCCAAATGATGATATATATGTTCTCTTTTCCATTAACAAATCTAAAGGCTGGTGGTTCCTTATGGTATAAATTGTCTGATTTGTTAATTATACTAATTGGTTCAATAAAATACAGATATAAGAAATGATGGGGAAGATATTTAGTCTATAATATGATTTTTTATTCTCATCTCCACATTACAGAGTGTGTAAAATCCTAAAATATTTTTAAAATTTCACTAGTACTCAGTGTTATAGAGGTAAATGTCTTCTAGATATTTCTATAATAACAGTTTTAAAGAATAAGTATTTTAGCTATGGAAGCTAACCAAGTTATTAATCTAAATAGACTTTAAAAATGTACTTATTTATATTTTCTTTTCTGCTTTTATAAGTTATTGATAATGTGAAGTTCTGTTAAAGAACATCTTCCTATAAAGGTGTATGTTTTATTGCAAAAGTAGGAACATTTTAAAGGAAAGTTAATAAATTACTCAAATAAGATTTAAATTTAGACTACCTGAAATTTCTGTATGTCTTACAGAAAAAAATAAAAACCCAGCTGAATGTTTTTATTGTCTTTTTCATCATGAAATATAAAAGAAAGTGAAGGTTAATATGTAGCAGGACTGGAACTAGGAGAAGATTGTTGTTTTTCTACCCTATTCATCAGGGAGAAGGGTTATTCAACTTGTCTTCTCCCAAACCCACCTTGTGAATTACTATATTACTAGGTTAAATTGAGCCTTACCCTTTCACCAGTACAAAAGTCAGAGTGGATGATCATCTATTGCTTGAAATTTACTGAGCCATTGAGCCAGTTGAGTGATTGCTGCTGTTGAGATATAAAGAATGGGTAAGGAAGAGAGGGAATGCCAGATTTTGGTGCATAACATGAATATCTTACAATTCTATCTTTTTATAAGGCATGGATCTATGCTTCCCACGGCCTGCAATGACACAAAGGAAGGTTTTAGAGGCTTAAAGCATCACTTAGATACTTTAAACAGATATCTTGGATATAGAAATTCCATTGCTCAAAGCTATTGGTGGCTTCATCCATGGTGAAGAGGAATGGGGAAAAGAAGAGGGAGATCTTATTTGGGGATGTTGCAGGGGGAGCACCCCTTAGGGCCCTAATGAAGAAGCAATAAATATCTCCTTTGACAAAAGCAGCATTTGGATCACTTATCACAAGGCAAATAAAAAAAATTGGTATTTAACAAATTAAAAAAATCACCCACAAAGCAGAACATTGTCTCCACTGTTAATGTTGGACCATTCAGATGAGAAAGTAAATGAAAGAGTGCCAAGCAAGCAAAGGATGGCCACCTAGCCATGGAGTATCTCACCAAAAAACACATTTTTCCTCCTTGTCTTCCTACTGTAACATCAGTGTTGTAAATGCAGGGAGGGATGGCAGCTACCAGGCTGGACCTGCCATAGGTTGCAACATCCTCAAACCTATTTTCCACTAAAAGTAGAAAAAAGAATAAAATATGAAATGAGGTTTTAAAGTTATCATTATTAAGTATTAAGGACTTTAATAACACTAATAACTGAAAATGAATGACAGAAATACTATGGAATAGGATTGATATATCATCAAAGAAATCTGATATCCAGTGAGAAAAATGAGGTAGACATAGAAACATAGTGGCTCTTCTTGGAAAAATTAAAACTATATATTTGCATCCATGACAAGCAAAAGGAGTGTCGTGGACTAACTTAGGTTTATAGGGATCATTGTGACTCATATTAGGAGAAAAAAATGTAGAGAACAAGTGCAGAAGCAGGAAGACTAGTTGGAAGGCATTGCAGTAGTCCAGGTGACAGATGATGGTGCAGTGGAAGAACAAAGAAGTATATCATTTCTGAATGTATTTTTCTGAGAAGTGGGTGAGCTTTGCTGATGTCGATTTCAGACAACAAAGATTTTTGTCCTGAGCATCTGGATTGAAATGTTGTTAACTGACAGGGAAAGAACTGTGAGAGGAGTAAAGTTTGATGGTTTAGGAGTGTTAAATTTGAAGAAGTTTAATAAAGATCCCAGTAGAGATTTCAAGTAGGACATACCACATTTGAGTCTGAAGTACAGGGAGGATGTTAGGGTGGGTGATATAAATTTGGGAGTAGCTAATGTCTAAATATTTATTGTCCTGTGATTGAGTGATATCACTGTAGGAGTGAGTATAGACAAAAAGGCAGAGGAAAAGAACATGTGAGGCCTGATCCTGGGGCCATGATTGTTTGTAGTGTTGAGGGAGATGAGGAAGAATCAGCAAAGGAAGTTGAGAAGGAGTGGGCAGTGAGACAGAAAGCAATCAAAGAGTATGAATGATGACTCAGAAGTTGAGACAAAAAATATTTGAAGAATGAAGGGGTAATTAGCTGGCTTAAATAAATCTTGCTGGTTTTTTTAGCAAATTGAGGACTGAGAACCATTGGTTTTGTCAATGTGGAGGTTATTCATGACTGTCACCAAAGAAGATTCATGTGCATGGTGGGGAAGAATACCTGACTGGACTATGTCCTGACAGATGGTCAAAGAAAAGAGACACTAGACGGGGACTATAGATAACATACTGAAAGATTTTTCTTACAATAGTGTGATTATGAAAAGTGAGAAAGCCAGAGGGTGGTATGGGAACAATCAAAATGTGTGTTTGAGACAGTAAATGACACAGTGTATTTGTGCACTGCTGAGAGTTGATCAATTAGAAAAAGAATAATTAAAAATATAAGAGTCAAACCAACTCAAGGAATAATATTGTTGAGCAGACAACAGAGGATATTCCAGTTTCTTGATGGAAAGATAAGCATTATAAGGGCTTACAGTATATCCACAGTAATGGGAAAGAAAGCAGGGCATGTAGGTGTAAATGCAAATAGATTGATTATTACAATTTTGTAAACTAATAAATTGTATTTTAATTTAAGCCTCCTTTAGTTCATATTTTGTTATTTGCAGTTAAATTTATCTGGAACAACATACTCCTCAAGGTCAGGAATTATCAAATAGACGTCTTTGTATTCTTAAGGTCTTATTCAAAGATTGGCATTTGCTTGATCTCGATAAACATATGTCAAATGAACCGCTGTACTAAATGGCATCAAAAGGAATGGAAATTTGATGTATTTAAATGAGGTTTCACTTACAAAAAAAAAGACAATCCTAGTTCTGCAAAAGTTAAATTTTCACAAACCAAGCAAATTAAAGTACTCGAACCCTAACTGGCCATTTTAAATGGCAACCAACAGATTCATAGGCCTTAATTCAAGAGTGAGGCAATGATAATGATGATGATGATGATGATGACAATGCTATTGTTAAAACTAGCCTTTATTGGTTAAAGCACTCTTCTACATGGTTTACATTCAATATTTTAATCTCTACCATAATTAATATTATTATTTTTTAAATTTCAGAATATTATAGGAGTATACACGTTTTGGTTACAGTTTGCTTTTGTTTAGTTTGGGTTAAAGTTATGAGTGTGCCCTTCACCCAGATAGTGTTCACTGTACCCATTAGGTGTGAATTTACCCCCCCCCCACGAACTTGATTTCTATCGAATGTACATAAGTGTTGATCAATTAGTTCCAATTTGGTATTGAGTACATGTTTTTCCATTCTTGCAATACTTCACTTAGAAAAATGAACTCTAGTTCCATCCAGGTAATAAATCACCATTTTTTATTGCTGAGTAGTACTCCATGGCATACATATACCACATTTTATTAATCTACTCATGTATTGATGGGCTTTTGGGTTGTTTCCACATCTTTGCAATTGTGAATTAATATTATCTTTATTCTACAAATTAGAATATTCACTGAGAGATAAATATAATAATTAATCTTTCCAGGATCTCAGAGCTATAAGTTGCTAAAGTAGTAAATACACTGGGGTTCTCTTTTATCAAAAAATACAAACATAATGAGTGAGATGTGCAACATTTGGGGGATGGTCATGCTTGAGGCTCTGCATCGAGGGGGGAGGGGGGAATGGGCAATATACATAACCGTAATATTTGTACCCCCATAATATGCTGAAATAAAAAAATTAAAAAAAATTACCTCTCTTAATCATTTCTTTTGTTTAACTATCTCAGTTTAAATTTTATTTTATTTTCTAAAAGGAGTTCAATAGAACCAGCCTTCAGTGATACAATCTTTTTTGATAACTTTAGTTTGAACTATATTCAATTACAAATTTTCATATAGCTATAAAGTTAAGTAGCCTTGGGATTCCTTTCAGAAATGGAACCATTTTAATTCAACCAAATTGTAATTGGATTTATTTATCTTTTCATTAAGGAAAAAAACTGTACTTTTATAATGTGATTTTACAGATTTGGTCCTTAAGGGATCTTCATTTGTTTCCATTCTTAGGGGCAGTCTAATTCTCTCCATTCTAGAAAATAAGTATTATAGATTCAGGGTAGGAAAAGGGAGAAAAACAGAAAAGGTGAGGTAAAATTTTCATCGCATGTATACAAGTGTTCTTTTGTCAAACTCTTTTTTGTGTACGCATGCATGAACATGGGTGTCTGAGGCTTTGGTGAATAATTACTGAGGTTTCGCTAAAGGTGTTGGTGTAATCATTGCTTTACTGTTTCTCTATATTTGACTTTTGGTGACACATCAGCTGTTTTGACTTACATTGTTTATTTTTATCATTTTCATTCTTTGCTATAAAACCTACTGTACACATTATCAAATTGTAAATAAGAATGATGTGGAATTTATCAAGCAAGATGTTGGACTGGAGTCTGTCATTTTATATTGCAAAAACTCTTATCTGATTCCTACCAGCTTACCACATCTCTCACTAGTGTGAAGACTGGCATTAACTGTCATTGGCATTGGCAGACCTTGGAGTCTGTCCAGTTGAAGTGAGTGGACATGACATCTAGAATTCCCCTTTCCAATTAGAGTGCCTTTCCAGAAAGAAGGGGTTATAACAAATGCTTGGGAGTTACAGAGTAGAAAAATGTTCAATAACTCTTCTATATGGAGAGAACTTCTTACTCCATACTGTTAGTTTCATATTTTGCTCAAATAACTAGAAAAACAGGGTACATGTCTAAGTCACAGTAAGAAATATAACTCCTTCCCTCTTAAGATGTAGGCTTAAAAGGACACTCATGTGGAACAAGCCCACCATACTCAAGAAGTCAATTAATACATCTTTATGCTAAGTAATATATAACTCCTCTTTCTATCTTTGATTTTACTTCTGTTACATATAACTCTTTGTGTATGCATTTTTGCCATGTGCAAATTTAGGCAAACAATGCATAACATTCAAAACTACCAAAAAACTTTGAATGCAATTCAGTATTTTGAATATCAGTGTTTTCCAACTTAAAAAGAGATTTTAAACTATTAATAAATAATTAATAACAGTAAATAAATAATAAATAAATAATAAATAAATAATAAAAACTTTCCAGAAGTGTTTACAACCTATACCATATTCACTGGGAGTACTTGCAAACTGGTATTTAATTCATTATGCCTAGTACGTTTTAATAAAAGTGAACACTCAGGTCTAGCTTTTTGCTTTATTTTAAACTTGATAATACATTTAGAGTCACATTTGTTTCTTCTTCTAAGGGTCATTCCAATCCAAAATGCCATGACAGAGTAATTTTCAGAGTTTAATTATCATAATTCATGACCAAAATAAACGCAAATATTCCTAACAGGGCAAACTAAACAAACAACCATATTACTATTTATGGATTGTTACAACTTAGTAAACAGAATTCTTGAGAAGCTATAAATGCTCATAGCTTGTGTTAGCTGCCTCTCTATTTTGCTTTCTTATCCCTTCTGTTACCATGTAAGCAGAGTTAGGAATGGATATTTGAGCTCATTTTGTTCTAATCTTTTTGCAGGTAGATATTTTTCACCAACCAATAATCTCCAATTAGATGCTGCCATTGCTTGTAAAAAACCATGTGGGAGGGCCTACTTTATAAATAAGTATATGTCAATGACATTTTGGAAGATTTTTTTAAAAGATCTTAGTTTTTTTTTCCTCCAACTATTTACAGAGTTAGGAAAATAAAAGAGAAAAATTGTAAAACATCTTGGAGCAGGTCTAGATTTATTCCTTCTATCTCTGTATTTCTCTCTATAATTCTAAAAATGCAAACTTGCTTCTTTGATATGAGACAAATTGCATCACCAACAAAAAATCTTAAATTATATTGAGTTCACATTAAAAGAATTTGACGTCTTTTTTCTAGATTAGAAATAAGTAGCCTCACGATTATACTTTCCTTAGCAATTTCTTAAATAATTGTATTTAGATATCATGATGGGCATTGATTAGTACTAGAGACATATATATAGAAAGTAGTATAAACTGTTAAAAATACATATATATTTTATTTTTACATATAACATAGGTCCACAAGAGTGCACAGACCATAAATGTAAAGCTTAAAAATCACTAAAAATTATGAAGAGAATCCTAGTATAACTACTTTCCACATTAAGAAATAGAATGTGGCCAGCACTAATTTGCAGTCCCACCAACAGTGCATAAGCGTTCCTTTCTCTCTGCATCCATGCCAGCAAATGTTGTTTTTGGACTTTTCCATAAAGGCCATTTTATCTCCAATGTTCTAAAATTTAACAAAAGGAGACTTGTTTGCTATCACCACACTTTCTGTACCCAAGACTTAAGGACTTTTGCTTTAGAAAAAAATATATTTTCAAAAAGTAATATTCTCCCCATCAAAAATTTTTGTTCACTCTTTGAAACCTCTGTTAAATTATATATCTATGTCTCTATCCCTCAACATTCCCATTTTTATATTCATTTTGGTTTCCATGTCTTGTGTTGGAAACTTATAAATACGGAAGTCTTTGTTTACAGTGGAAAAGTCTCTGTACATGAATGGGGTTTGCTACTGGTGAGCTAGTGTAGGATGAAAGTGTTGCTGTCATATTTTTCACTGGAGACTGTTGCATATCTGAACGTTTAGGATTTATCTCTGGGATGCTCATTTACTTAATAGAAAATAATACTGTCTCTTGTCTGTGGATTATTAGGCTGGATGTTGATATTCTGAATCTTGGAAGTGAGCACCTGGAATTTTACAGTTGAGAAAAGAGCCTTTTACTTAATATTCAGGTTTCCTGTCTTAGAATTCACTTCTTTCCACCCCAACTCCCTGTGCCTGCTACCTTTGAGCCGCATTGTCTCCTCCTAGAAGATGAAGGAGAGAGAGCTACTTTAGTACATTCCAAGGTTTAAATTGTTCCTTGTATAGACTTTTTCCACAATCTGCTTGTTTTCTGGCGTCCTGATCCTCACTCTGGCTTTTATGGCATCTGATACCTCGAGTCAGCTTCCTTGATATAAATACCTCCATCTGTGGACAGAAGGAATTGCCTTCTAGGAGCTTACCAATTTAAGGGGGAGGCAGAGCAAAGGAGAGTTTCAAAATCAGGAACATTTGAATGGATAATAAATATTATCAATATATTTAGCAAAAAGGATTCAGAAAGAAAATTTTGAGGTCAGAATTCGAATGCAAGGAGCCAGGAGGTATTTATTCCATAAAGCGCTCTCAAGCAAATTCTAAAAATGGACTGACTGTGCCTTGTCCAGGAGAGAGAAACTTAGCCTTCTGACAAATAATGATACTGTGTTATCTGCTAACAGCATCTCATTTTACTCAATGTAAATTATATCCACCAAACCAAACATATATATTTAGTAACATCCCATTTTATTCTGAGACTAACATGCTGATTTTGGTGACATAAGTCGTATGAGCAAAACTTTAGTTTTCAGCACTAAGCAAAAAATATTTGAACAAGATGTTAGTTTTATCTAATACATGTGAAATAATGCTAAAATCTTGAGTATCATTAGGTATATGATTTAATATTTACAAATATTAGTTAATATATAAATGTTATTCATGGATCTGACTGTTCTCAACTTCTGATCATCCTGCATGACAGAAGTTAGCTCTATGTTTTCAAGAAATCAAATACATATTGATTTCCATAATTTAAAAAATACAGTTTAAATTTAATAAATTTTATAAAAATCTGTGCTATCTTGTTATAGAGAAGTATAGCAAATAGAATAACAACAACCACATTCTGAAACAAGTAATAGAAATCATATTTGACAGGGTTTCATGTGGTCAACTTGAATTTTTCTAGAAACTACCACTATGATTGTAGCTTTGTCAATGTCATCGTCCCATAACAGGACTTGAGAAATGTTTGCAAGCATCTGACATGATGAATTTAAGACTCACTTCTTTAAATTATTTTCACATAATGCTTTTCTGGTATAAAAATATATGTACAAAAATGATGAAATAAAAAGTTCTGAGAAGTTGAGACAAAGTGATGGAAACTCCCTCCCATGAGCTATACAAATCCATGACTAGGGATAAAATATACTATTTGAAATATTTCATGGTTGTCACCCTAAATTCGGAACACCCTAGTTAGGGAGGAGACATGTCTCTCTACGAATTGTAATATGTAGCTTCATGACTTCATTTTTTCATGTTTAATTTATAAAAATATAGAAAGAATTATGGCATATTTAAATTATGCCAGGTACTCTGCTACATGTTCTCTTGAATTCATTGATTTTATCTTACAGAAAAACCAAACAAACCATAAAATATATACTATCATAGCTCATTTAAAGATAATGAACTAAACTCAGTAAAACTGTTATACTTTATATTAGTAACACAATACTGAAGAAGACCACAAAGACAAAAAATATATATGTGTGTGTATATATATGTGTGTGTATATATTTTATATATATATATTATAACCGGGGTTTAAACCCAAGTGGTCTGCCTCCACAAGGCTTGGAATCACAAGCTTAATCAGTAATGGAGATCAATTTGCCTCCACAAGGATACTATACAATTTTGTTGTCATTATTAATAGTAGTGGTAAAGGGAGGTCTGGAATTGTGAGGAGGGTGGGAGAGGGGAGAAGCTGTAAATCTATTTCTGGATGAGAATTGATTAGAAATGAAAAGAGAAAGTATGAACTTCTTCAGCTAGTGTAAGAAGGGTTAGGGAAAGGCCATTTATTATGGCACGCTCCATATTTGTTAGGCATCATATTAGGTGCTTCAAATGTGGCACGTCATGTAATCTTCCCAAAAGTCAAATCAGGCAGATATGGATGGTTGTATTTTAACTAGAGTAAGCTAAACTTTCCATAGGTAACAAGAACTCCTAAAGGCAAATTCTCCTAATCTGAGAATTTAGATATTAGTAGTTAATAGTTGGTTAGATCATTAAAATAATCCATAAACCTTTTTACTCACAGCATCAAGATAGGGTCCCAAGACTACCAAATCTATCCTTGGCCAGCTGTTTGTGCTGTACTTTCCTTGTAGCTTTGCTTCAGTGTTCTTGTTGTAGTTTGTTATTCGGTCTTACATGCAGATTGTACCCTAAGTACAGAATCGGTGCACAGATATCACTGAAAGTGGAAAGAGGAGTGAGTCTTGCCTTGCCCATGCCTTCCTAGGAAAGGTGCTGTTTGCTTAAATTGTAAGGCAGGTAACTGATATCTCTACTTCACTTTTGTGTGTGCTACACAGAGTCTTTCTTATGTGTAAAGCAGCAATGAAGACATGGTTTTGAAAGTTATCAGTAAATATAGGATGTAAGTATAAAGATAAATGCAATTTCAACTTCACGGTGATCCTTCTTCCTTGTTAAACATAAGATATTTTCAGAAGTTCTGATGAGTTACTGCTAATTAGATTTTTGAAAGAAAGTTGAGCAGTTTGAGATAACTATGCTTTAATTTCCAGATTTTATTATTGTTCTCAATCCTTCTGATAAAGGATTAATTTATGGTAAGAGACTAATTATTTAAGATAAGATAAGTAATCTAAATATGTGCTTGTTAGTTTTCTCACTGAATCCTGCCATTATTTTGAGTTTAAATTAGCCAAGAAGAAACATAGTACCTTTTCTTCCATGAAGTTTTCCTACACTTTCATCCTTTTCCTCCTCAAAAATAAAAAAGTTATCTAGTAGTCAAATCTAAATTTAAAATTTAACATATCAAAACAGTTTATTAGTTATTTTTTCTTTCTTGTGTTGTTCTTTATTTTTTCAATTTTATTGCTCTCCTCAACTCCACTTTATATTTTCTCCCTCTGTCTACTCTAATTTCTTGTTTGTTGTCTACCTGACTACTGTACATTAGAATAATAATTGCCGAAGTTAAAGATGTACCATTATTTATGAAGCACTGAATTAGAGTGCTTTTGGACTTTATCAATTTATATGGTACATTTATAAATGATAATTTTACAATAAACTATTTTTTAAGATAGATATACCCTGATATAAGGCCCATTTCCCGTAAGTCTATCATCAATTTAATAGTGCATTAACATTCTATGTTTTGATCCTGCTACTGTGTTTCCCCGAAAATAAGACCTACCCATAAAATAAGCCCTAACAGGATTTCTAAGCATTTGCACAATATAAGCCCTGCCCTTAAAATAAAACCTAGTGATGGGTGTGGCTACGCAGCGTATCTGCACAACCCATGCATTTCATCGTGGAGCGGTAAAGAAGAGGAGCAGCCCTTCTCATCTGCCCCATCGTGACACTACTATCCCAGAAGTGACCGGAAAGGTGCGGGCAGCCCCACCAACAAGGTCGGCTCCCCCTGTCAGGTCCCGGCCATCTTGTGCGTGCTGCAAGCTGAGGCTTTGAGGGGAAAATAACACATCCCCTGAAAATAAGCCCTAGGGTGTCTTCTTGAGGAAAAATAAACATAAGACCCTGTCTCATTTTCGGGGAAACCCGGTATCTTGAAGTTATTAACACAGCTTTCAATAGTGTATAACTTCTCAATATTAATGTCTACACTGAGAGCATGTTTTAATGTTTCATTGTAACAGTGAAGACTCTCAAGTTAAAAATAATTCTATGACTATTTTAGTCCAAAGCATTAAATCAGTCTAAAATTTATAAAGACAACCAATCAGCCTTTCATAATTCTTATCATGAAATCATTGTCACTGGAACTAGATATTTTGCTGAGATATTTAACTTTCAAATTATTCAATAGAAAAACTTTATAAGAGGTCTTAAGCATTTTTGTTAAATATATGTGTATATATACATATATAATTTATGGTTGGGTTATAAATATGCAGGAAAAATCTTGAAATAAAGTTCTTGCTAGAAACTCTTGTTTTCTGTTACCAATTCATGCATCGGTCTTTATATATACATATATATGTACACATACACTTATACACACACACACACTTACATATATACACACACACATATATATGTACACATACACTTATACACACACACACACATATATATATGAATTTGTTGACTAAGCAATAACATTAATTTAGAGATGGAATGATAGGGCCTGGGAAATTTTCCAGAAAATCCATTTGTATAATAGCTAAGCTTCATTAGTTCAAAAAATAATATTTAAAAAGTATCTATCTTGCTCTTAGCATTTTAAGAAGTATCTTCGGAAATGTATATATAATTCTAACAGTCATATCTTTGTATTTAATAAGGACACACACAGTAGATGCTATGAAATGCCAACATCTTTTTAAAGTTTATATTTTCTCATTATTTTTGTCTGTAATCTCTCTTTTCTTTTTAATTAGTATTCAAAAAGTATTTGTTGTTGGATGTATCCTTGATGGTAAGCATTTATGTCATAGTACAGTGAATGGCTAACTTTCACCTAAACAATAAAAAGCAAAATACCCTAAAAGTAAGGATATATTTTCAAATGAGAATTCTGTATGAGTCATCCTCAATAGTAATCAGAAAGAGACTAAGAACATTGTTGTTGTTTTTTATTACAATGGTTAATTTCTCCTGCTTAATTGCCAGAAAGCAAATTAAGGAAAGAAATAGACAATGGATCATCAAAGAATTAAAAATAAGTAACTTCTAAATTTCTAAAGATTCCTCGAAATCTTGATTTTTCTTCATTCTTATCAACCTTCCATGGAGAAAAATCTCTTTTGAATATTTGTCAAGGATACTTGGTGCCATGATCTTAAGTTCCATCTCGAATTTCTCCCACTTTCTTGTAGTCTGAAAGGAAAAAGACACCTGGTCCTGTCTAATTGTAAAGACAATTCTCTACTAGAATTTTCGTTTCAGGAAAGAGTGGGATAACTACATTAACTCACGTCCTCTTTACATCTTAACAAATATTTTTGATATAGAAGAATAAAAAATAAAGTGTTGTTATCTGGGAAGTCATTTATTTAAACTTTAGTAAAGGAAAGGGAATGGCTTTGTAACATAGTAAATGCCAACCCCTGTACTTTTTTCTATAGATAGAAGGACAGTAATATCTAGTTGTAGTCTTTGAGGAACTGATATCCTAATACTGTAACAGAGTAATTGAGATGTGGACATTCCAATGGATATAAAATTTGCTTAAATTTCGGGAATTATTTCATGTGATTCAAAAACATTGAAGCTTTGCTTGAATTAAACAGAATTAAACAATTGTACATATGGTAACTGCTCTTCTTAAAATTTTAATAAACTTAGCAACCAAAAAATGTTTCCTTGGATCTTGAAGGCCTCAGAAGTCTGCATTTTTGTCTATGTACTTCCTGCACTCTTTACTCATGTCCCCCCTATATATTGTAATTTGTGTGTATAAATCCTATCTTCCCAGATAAACTATTTCCTTTAAAGGTCAGGTACACTTGTCTTATGCATCTTACCATCTCATTTCTCTAGAAGAAA
>VBSM01001124.1:30332208-30345331 GCA_008086735.1 Cheirogaleus medius | reverse complement strand
TTGCTGGATCAAATGGTAGTTCTACTTGTATCTCTGAGGTATTTCCGTATTACTTTCCACAGAGATTGCCCTAGTTTGCAGTCCGCCAGCAATATGTAAGTGTTCCTATCTCTCTGCATCCAGGAAGATTAAAAGTAAAATGTTTTCTCTGAATTTATTTTTTATCATATTCTCTTTCTGTCTATAATGAATATGTAGAAAAAGGAGAACACATCAATGTAAAGCAAATTACTCATTAAGAGTACTGGGTGGTATTAAAAATATGCTATAAAGACAAAATATTAATGTGTTTCTGTAGTAGTGTCTGGAAATCAGAGGACTTATAAACACTTAAAACAAATCAAAGAAAATTTAGTATAGTGCTTTCAGATCTTCATATAACTTTTATGGAATAATTTTAATTTCAAATAAAATGTTGCATTAAATATTTAAAACATTTATGTTGATTCTAAAATATTTTAAACCCTGAATTAAAGCCTATTCCCTAAAAACAATATAAACCTTGGACATTTTTTGTCAATGTACTAAAATAATTAATGTAATTAGGTGCCTATTCTTTTTAATATTAATTAAGGCATTGAACAAAATTATATCTAACCTATTTTGGCTTTATTTTATTTGAGTTCCGTTTCTTTTTACACAAGCTCTTTTTCTTAGTTTAATCTTTGTGGAATTTCAAGATCTATATTAACATATGACATTTTCCAAATTAAACTACGGCAGAGTTAAACCAATATACACTATAATATAATCTTCTGTGTCTTTTAACATCTTACATTTTACTGTTGACTGCATTTTCATGCAACTCCAGCAACAATAACAGAATAATTCTTAATGTTTTTTATCCTCCCCTTTTCACCATGGAGATGCAATGAATTTGTAACATGCTGTGAAGTCTGAATTGTGCCTTTGAGCCCTGCTTGAATGAGGTCCTCCTGAATAAACTCTATCAAGCTTGAATCTCGTATCTTGTACATTATCTCAGTAAGAGGCTACCTGGGGTCATATTCTGTATTAAGTAGTTTTAATTTGTTAAGACACTGAATTATGTCATGAAAACAAATTTATTTTACAGTTAATGTGAGGAAAGAAAATGCAATCACCCACAACTTATACTAACCAACTCAAGGGTAAAGATATTTTGGTGGGAGCAGGAGAGAGTGTGGATAAACACCATAAATCTTTAGATGAAAAAAAGTAGCTTTAGGAAAATATAAAATAGGAAAATATTTACTATTAAAAATAGCAATTTGAAGATGTGGGATGAGAATTGACCTCAGAAGTAATGATTAGAGTGATTTTACATAATTATCTCAACTCTCTGACTCTCTGTTTCCTCATCTATTATTAATATTTTACTTATTTTCTTTTTAAAAATCAATTTAAAATGAATTGAAGTGATACGACTTTGAAAGCTGAAGAGCACCATGGAAATATTAGATTAGATTGATCTTGATAATTTAGCATATTATTAACTGATATGTTACATGCTTCGAGCAAAAGATAATGCTATTTTTAGTAACTATATTTTACTGATGAGCCAGAGGTTTTATTGGCATGTCTTGTCATAAGCCTCTGACTCAGTTTCTCTGCTTCTGCTGTTCCAGGCCCTTCATCTTGAGATCCTAATGCTCATTCCAAATTCCAAATTCCTATGGAAAGGTTATTGATTCACACCAATAAGCTACCCAACTTTGCTCTAATTAACCATGTTCAGGTCTGGTTCATGATTTGCACAATGATTACCAGGGGCAAAGGATAAGGAAAGATGGAAATAGACCATGAGAGGGGGTTAATGTAGTTGTTGATATCTGGGGCTTCTGCAAAGTCATTACCTATATCAAAATCCTGACTCTGCTATTTCCAAGCTTTAGGAATTTGGACCACTTAACCTTTCTATGCCCTAATTTTCTAATTTATAAAAAAAGATAATTATAGCCAAAACTTTATGGAAATATTGTGAAAAATAGCTAAATTAATCATGGCAAGTGGTTTGTAAGATGTCTGACATATAGTGAGCACTCTGTAAATGATGGTTGATATATTATTACCACTATAGACCAGGATAAATTATTTAGATATTACTTTTTATTGTGTTTCTTACTCTTTTTTAATTTTACTCTTATTTACTTACATAGCCAAGTGTTTATATTCCTTTTGTGTTACAGGTATAAATGCAGAAGTTATTTTTACACAATCTGCCTTATTGGCTTGGGCTTGATGGGATTAGTGGACTTGAAGAGACAAGCATTTTCAAAGGCAGGATGGAAACAAAGACTCCCTGAGGTCAGGAAACACTAAAGAAAGGGAAGATTCTATTTCTGCTGCACACATGCAGGCATTTCTCTTGGATATATTCCTAAGAGTGGAAGAGAGAGCTGTGGGATATAGTGGGAATATTCAATTTGAAAAGAAAATCTCAAATTGTTTTCCAAATGTTCTATGAATCTAAACTCACATAAACTGCTTATAAAAGATCATATTGGCTTGTATTCTCTTTATCATTGGTATTGTCAAACTCATAGTTTTCAGTCCATTGGTTGTGAATGTCCTCATTAAGACCAGGATTTGTGTTTCCCTTATTGTCTGTTTTCTCATATGTCTATTGACCATACATATTTCCTGTTCTGCGGCATGCTTCTTTTGTGTAGTGATATTCTAAACATTTAGCAACTAGTATAAGGAAGGCAGCAACAAATGTAAACAGATATCAGGCCTATCAGAAAAGAAGGGAGGTTTAAATGATATTAAGTCTGTATTGCTCTGTACATGCTAAATATTAACCTAAGCTTTTCACATGTTTTGTCCATTTTCTACAGGGTTGTATGTTTTCTCATTGTTTACTTATATTTTATAAACTTTATACATCAATCCTTTATCAGATATGCATATAAAAAGCATATTCTTTCACGTATAAGTTATTATTTTTCCTGTAAGATTCTAATTTTAACATATTTAAATTTAGAAATATTTTATTAAGACCCATGGTTTGTCATTGTTGCTGCTGCTGCTGTTTTTTGTATTTTGTGTAAGAAATCTTATATGAAGGTCTAAAAGACATTCTCCTTTATTTTCTTCTAAATATTTAAAACATTTCCATTAGATAATTAAATGATCTGGGTTTGAGTTCCATGTATAATGTGAGGCAGAGATCTATTTTCATGCTTTTTTTCATTTATGGACAATAAGTTTTCCTATTTGCTTACCTAGTTCAAGCTTTCCTCATATGTCTCCCATACCAATGTTTTCACATTATTAAAGTTCCATATATACAGAATCTTTTATTCTCCCTTCTTTGATTTACTGTTATGTATGTCTATTCCTATGCTGATTTCATTGTCATAATTACTTTAGTTTTAGGCTAAGTCTTGATATTTGATAGGCCAAGTCCCCCATCAGAAGGATTTTTATATACTTGAATCTTTGCTTTTTATTATTAATTTTAGAAAAAAGAAACTCTTACAACTCTATATTAAATCCTGTTGGTATTGTGGGTAGGGTTGTCTTACGTCTATATCTTATTTAAGAGAAGAATGACATCTTTATCCAAATAAATCTCTCTGTACATAGTGTGTGTGGCTTAAATTGCTCAAATCTTCATTTATATATTTCAGGAGATTTTATATTTGCACATATATGTCTTACAAATCTTTGTTAAACTAAAACATGGGTTAAAGATATAAGAGGATATGATTTTTATGCTAACCTAAGTTTGTGACGTAACCACCACACTGAGATGGTGGGATAACTTAAGGGATCCCTCTCTGTATTTCTTTAAACATTCTCTCTTAGAGGATTGTTCATGATTTTTCTGTTTTAATTCTCCATTCAGAGTCTGATCTACATTAATTATATCTTCTTCCAAACTTCCATTGCATTTGTATTTTATAAATTTTAATTTGAGATTTACATTTCCTTCAGTTTCGTTAATATTTCAAATACTGTTTTTTCAACCTAGTGGGTTGAAAAAAAATTAACAAAAAAATTAACACTTGTTTAATGAGTCCTCTTATTGCAAAGCAAAGATTTTTGTCATGTGATTTTTGTCTTTATCCTTTACAAATAGTACATGTCTAGGCGAGCTTCTAAAACACTATTTAAATTATTTTAAAATAATTATCCTGTACTTAATAAATACCTTTTTTGCTAAATAATATGAAAAGAGCAAAATTAAATTTCTTATAATCTCAACATCCAGGGATTAGTCATCATAATTTAAAGTATCTTTTCAGTTGCTTACCTATTAATATACACTATTTCATCTTAAAATTTTGACAATATTTATATACTTCTTTGATATATAATTCAAACATAGAGTTCACACAAGTCCTTGATTTGTAGCTTTATCTTTAATGACTCAATAGAATAACACTATATGAATGTGTCCTAATTTATGCAACATCTTTTATTGCTGCTAATCAAGTGATTCTAATATCCATTATTTTTTAATTATGCTGTTTTTAACGTTGATGAACACTAATCTTTTTCAATATTTCCGTTTATCTTTTTAGTTTAAATTCCTAGTACTGTGTTTGCTGAGTCAAAAGGTATTCTCAGATTTACCCCTGGTAATACGATGCCTCCGGATTTTTTCTTTTTGCTTAACATTGCTTTTGCTATTTGGGCTCTTTTCTGTTTCCAAAGAAAGCATAGAATTATTTTTTCTCGATCTGTGAAATATGATACTGGTATTTTGATGGGGATTCCATTGAACCTGTAAATTACTTTGCATAGTATGGACATTTTAACAATGTTTTTCTACCTATCCATGAACATATATTTTTCCATTTATTTGTGTTATCTGAGACTTCTTTCCTCAGTGTTTTATAGTTCTCTTTGTAGAGATCTTTTACCTCATTGGTTAAGTATACATTCCTAGGTAGTTTATTTTCTTTGTGGCCATTGTGAATGGTATTGAGTCTTTTATTTGATTCTCAACTTGACTTTTATTAGTGTATAAAAATGCTTCTGACTTACCTACATTGATTTTGTAACCTGAGACTTTGTTGAATTTATTTATCAATTCCAGGAGTCTCTTGGTAGAGTCTTTGGGGTTTTCTATATGAGAGCATATTGTTAGCAAAAAGCAATAGTTTGACTTCCTCTTTTCCAATTTGGATACTCTCAATATCTTTCTCTTGCCTGATTGCTCTGGCTAGGACTTCCAGCACTACACTGAACAGAAGTGGTGACAGTGGGCACTCTTTTTTCTCAGAATTATACCTTATCTATGTATAATGTTTTTAATGGGGGTCAAATTTATTCCATTTTTATCTTTAACAGGACTGTTTTTATTGTTTCATTTCTTAAAATTCATAGTTTTTAAACATGGGATTCAATATCATTTTATGGAAATATCCTTCACTTCTCATCACCTAAAAGGTTTCATCAGAAATAATTACTGACTTTTGTAAAATAGATTTTAAGAGACTATCAGTTGTCCTCTATATCAGTTCTTCCTCATAGTGATAAAATGCTTGATTCTCTGAGCACATAGCTTTTGAGAATAAAATCAGGTTGGCTTATAAAGCAAAAATGAAGAAGTCATTTAACTTTTATATCAGTTGGCTATTAAAATGGGCTTTTCAGGCAGCAAAGGATTGGTTGAAAGTTACCATCTTATTTCATTTTTGGAAAGCAACTTAAATTTTATTTATGATTATCAGAGGCATTTATAAGAAATAACCTAAGCTAAGTTTCTCTTACATGACCTCCCTGGTTTTGTCTGCTCTAGGGATTCTCGAGCCTGGTCTCCATTTCATTTTATATTAACACTACAAATAAATAGTAAAATTAAAATCTTTATTACAACTTTCCCAATTTACATATGGCATTTAATAAACTCAAATAATAATGAAAGCCAGTTGTGACTCAGTACTTTTTCTCAGTGTGGTACTTCCTTTTGTCAGTTGTTAAAAGAGCTTTTGATATTTAAAGTCAGGCTGCCTCTTAACTACTCATGAATAATTAAAACAAACACACAAATCAAAGCACATGTCAACAGTAAGTGGCCTATGATTCACTGAAAACAAAATCACTATATAAGACTGCTTAAAGTTTTCAGAATCTAGATGTTTTTCTCATATGCTAAACATGAGTGCTAATGTACAGAGGGAAAAGTTACTGAAGGGCAAGAAACCATTTTATTCCTCTAAATGACATTTGTGTGATCTAAAATAGTTAAAGCAGGTTCCAAGGTGCTTAATATAAAGGATGCCTGTCATAGTTAATCTCTGGATTGGTGAATATAATGCATAGGGTAGTATGAGGGAAAGAAATTACTTAATGATGCTGCAGTGATGGCCCCAATTACATGTCTTATATGATTTTTAGTAATATACAAGGAATTAATATCTGGTCCAAAAAGAGCAACTAGCATAGAAACAGAGCAATTAACCAAAAAAGCCTGTTTTATGCAATAATTCTTGAGACATTTTGTTGAACGAGCTGAGCTTTATCCTTCATTCTGCCTTCTGTGTGGCCTCAGGCCAATGAATTAAAGTCTATGAAACTTTTTTCTCACTGGATGAATCATGAAAATAAAACCTTTAGTTCTGTGGTGTTATCCTGAGAAATGTAGTTTAACATCTAGAAAGTATAGTAAGAGAAGAGATTATTACAGTTTAGCTGTCACAACCACAGTGTGGTAATGGGCGAATGATTAGCCTTAAAATTAGTGCTGATTTTGAGTCTGTGTCACTTAGTATGAATAGCTATGACTTTTACTGCATGTCTGATGGCTGATCAGAAGGTTGGATCACTAATGACTCCCTCTACTTGTTGCAATCAGTGGAATCTCTGACCATCTATTTCTTGGCTATTATTATTTGTGACTGTTTAAATAATGATAATGCCTAGCTTTGCTATTTAAGGGCAGAAAAATGGAAGAGAATATTTATCTTCCCAAATGCAAAGTGAATACGGGACTGTGATCTCTTGGATTTCTGAGTGCTGATGCATAGTGCCCTGAAAGTGACTGAATGAGGTAGACCTCAGAGGATATGTTTTATTGAGGTACTAGGGAGGCTAGATTTCAAGCACTGGAGTTCCTTTCTTGGCAGTAATTTCTGTTTTCTACTGGGGATACAGAAGCACATAGCGGCCACAGTACCAGAGTCCAAGGGAGCTTAGACAAGAAGATTCCTAATGACTATGTTGGGTTAGTTTATAGAGACCCTTCCTCCATTTTCCAAGTGGAGGTGTAAGCCTAGATCTTTGCAGGTCTCTAGAGAGCTCACAAAGGCTCTAATAGTGTCTAAGTTGGATTTTCCTGGCAGTCCAGCATGATGAGATCTCTGAGTTGGATATCAATTATTTAAACAAAATTAAGAAATGCAATGTATATTATACACTGAATCTGTGGACTGAGTGATGCCTCCTATATTTATTTGGAATGTGCTAAAATTTAGTCTTTTCAAATATTAGTTAGAAAACAACAGGAACAATTATGATTCAAATGCTCAGGGGATGGAAATGAAGAAAGCACTGTTAGGTGAAGAAAAAGACATGAGACATGAGTCCATATGAAGCTTGCGCATTATTTTCTGTGCAGTTTGCTGGGTCTTCTTATCTCCCTCCAGGTCAGCTAACTGCCATGCCCATTTTCAGGTTCAATGTCTGTTTAGGCATCTCCTTCTCCTTGCCACCCGCTCTTCCTTTTTATCTCACTCAGGCTACATGGAGGATTGACACAGCCAATGAATTCTATTTGTAGACCCTATTAACCTAGGAGATCTACATACGCCACAAGAGAGGGACCCGTCCCTTTGCCAAAAGTCATTACACTAATTCAGCCTTTTTCACATCAAAACTAAAGGACCAGGGCCTTTCAAGGCCATTTTCAACTGATGTTAGGATGAAATAGTATAATAAAAAGGGGGGAACAGGAACAAAAATGCTGGTTTTCCACATGTCCTGTTAGGCTTCTTGTGTAAATGAAACCTTGCTAGGGATATTTTATTTAGATAAGCCTTGAGTTGGGTATTTTCCTCTATTGTTCAGATTGGGAGAATTAGGAGTACTGTCACAGTAGACTAATAAATACTTACCCACCTTACAAATCACAATTGCACATTTCCAAGGTTACAGAATTTACAAGAAATAGTGTTATTTCTTCAAAGAGCTCAGTACCTTACACAAGTCATCAGTTCAACTGATTTATTATTCAGTGTGATTTAAAATTAGATGGAAAAAGAAGCAGGGCGAGAGTGTTTTGCCTGTTCACGATTCTCCTGAATTGGGTGCATAAATCTACTCATAGTTGTAATGTACCCATTTGGATAAATGCTTTTACTTAAAGAGGTTGCTTTTGAGCTTATAGTATATTGTGTTTTAGACTAATTTTAACAAAAAATTATGTTATTTTTTAAATGTACCCTGTGATATATATATGAAGGCTTTGTCTTTTTTTTCAGAATAAGATCTCTAAAATCAGACTTTCTTGATTAATTTTTACATGTTATGAATTATTCATCGTTTATTCATTATGAACCAAATAGGCTGATATTACAGAACTCATAAAACAGGTAGTAATATAACACTAAATCAAAGCCAACCAGTTTTAAAGCAGAGCTATCTTGTTTTCATATGTTTCTTATTCCAGAGATGTTGTCAAATGGCAGTACAGCAATTGTAACAAATCAAAAAGCAGATAAAAATTTACTGTGCTATTTTTCTTCAACTTTATCATATACACCAAATGTCATGCTTTAAAGCTTAAAAGACCACTGAAAACAAAGCTCAATAGAAGCATTAAGATGGCTCTCTAGGCTAGAAATGTGTTTTAAATAATTTTATCAGTTTCTTAGGATTAGTTCAATTTCTCATTTTTGTTATTTCTAATTTGAAAAAGTATATCAACATTTATTTACTCTTTTTGTTATAAAAGTTATTTATTTTAATGAGTTATGAAAGTGTTTGGCAGTAGTGGAATATAAACAAGTTCTGTTTCTTAGGTTGATGGAAGTGGGTACTTCCACTGGGAGAGCCTAAAGCCCGAGAAAGAGTTACATACACAGTGAGACTAGGACTAGGGGAAACTCAGTTCTAGATGAGTAGACTTAGTCTAATGAATTTTAGACAATATGGACTTTGGAAAGGGTCAGGATCCTGAAGAGTTTCAGACATGGTACAGCTTCTCAAAGAAAATATTTTACCTACCTGGGTACACATGTAGGCATGGATATTGACATGTATTTATTCCCTATTCCATTCCAGAGTAATTTGATTTAGCTTTTAAAAATCTATAATATGTCAGCCATCCCAAAATTGATTACTAACAAAAAAATACTGAGTAGTAACCAAATAGTAGACATCATTCTTTATATGAATTAATTCACTGACTTAAACCAAAACATGGGGAACACTTTATAAATCTAGAAGCTAAGACCCAGAGAGTGTATGCACTTGCCAGTTGTCACCCAGATAGAACATTGTCAGGTGGGATATAAAATCAGGCATCTGGCTGCAAAGATTGCTAAAAGGAAAATCAGACCATAATTAAAAAACAAATTACTTTTTCTCATAACTAGAATTTTAGAAATATTGAAGACACAAAAACCATTTGTAACTATTATCTCAAAATCTGGATTTTGGTCAGTTAGTTAATATATTGTCAGCTCTTTAATAATTTTAGCTTGACGAATGTTTAAATATTTTTGTTCAAATTTATAAATTATTTTCAGTATGAGTGTTGGTCTTCGTCAGCATTACTAGAAAATGGTGTAATCAATGTGTACTGCCTGTTCATTTGACTAAAGATAGACCTTTTTCCTTTGACACTTCCCACAGAAAAATCAACTTATGCTTCCTGTTGCTAAAAAACGCACACACATACAAAAAATGATTTCAGGATAGATGACATTGCATCTCTGCACAGAAATAGGTAGAAGTACCTGCTTAAACAAGAGTTCTGAATCTTTTTCATTGTATGTCACACAGGCAATAGATCACCGCTTTTAAAACTATGTTCCCTGCGTGGGTACTGTTCAAGAGAGTGGTAGCAAGGTGGAATTGGGGGTGGATAAGAAGGTCAGAGTGGTGGACTGGGTTTCAGGTCTTGCTTCTTCTTTAGTTATGCAGTTCAACTTTAATGTAAAATTCCATTTAAGATCCAATTGAAGAAATAAACCTACTAATGAAAACAGTTAAATAGTTCGGTATTATCTTCCACATTCTTGGAAGATGGTGATCGGAATATCTCCTAACTTGAATCAGTTTTTATATCTTTTACCTACAAAACAAAGAAAAAGAGGATTAATAAAAGTTTTCTTTTAACTAGTTGGAATTTTAGAATGTAGTCTTCAATAATACTTGCTCATGTAGAAATTTATAAATGATAAAATAAATTGAAGAAGGAAAATTCATATCAACACTTATGAAAAAATCTAAAAAGTTGTGATTTTCAATGCCTTCATTTTTAAAGAGGGATAAACACTTTTTAAAAATTAGATGAGAGGCTATTAATTAAAATGAATTATGGGAGAAAGTAATAGAATAAAAGAAATATAAACATTAAAATAAATGATTAAATGAATTAATAAAATTAAATGAATGATAATAGAAAGTATACTAACAGTAAAGTAAACATATTAAAAAACTGATTCTTTGGATAGACCTATAATATATCCCTCCCTTGTAACAGCAGTCCCCGACCTTTTCGACACTAGGGACCGGTTTCGTGGAAGACAGTTTTTCCACATATGGGGAAGGGGGGATAGGCGTTGGATTTTCACGAGGAGCACGCAACCTGGACCTCTCCCATGCTCAGCTTGCAGTGCGGTTCCGCTCCTGTGAGGGTCTGAGGCCACTGCTGATCTGACCGCGGGGATGGGGCCCGGATGGTGATGCGAGCGATGGGGAGCAACTGTGGGTACAGGTGGGGCCGCTGCTTGACTCCTGCTGTGCCGCCCTATTCCTGGAGCACAGGTCTGCGGCCAGAGGCCAGAGGTTGGCGACCCCAGCCTTACAGCACCTATCCAGGATGAAAAATAAAAACAAAGATTTAAGATTAGGATTTTAAATGGAAACAAAGCCAAAGATATAAAAATATTAAAATATTATAAGCAGATTGCTTTACATAAATTTATAAAAAATACTTTGTAAACCTAATGAAATGGATAATTTTCAGCAAAATATAAAATATTCAAATTTACCCCAAAAGAATCAAAGAGCTTGAATAAGACAAATAGTATTCCCTTCTTTTTACTTCCCTTCCCTTCTCTTCCTTTCCCTCCCTTCTCTTCCATTCCCTTTCCTCTCCTCTTCTCCTCTCCCCAGCCATCCCTTCCCCTCTTCTCTCCTCCCTCCTCTCCTCTTCTTTCTCTTCTCTTCTCTCTTTCCCTCTCCTCACACCCCATCTCTCTTTTCCTTTCTTTCTCTCTTTCTCCACTTACACTGCCATGTTTTGAGTGATCCAATTAAGAAAGCCACGTGGTGAGGAACTGAAGCTTCCTGTCAACAGCCTTGGAAATAAGCTTAGAAGTGGATCCTGTAGCCCCAGTTAAGCTTTCTGTTGAGCACCAGTCCTGGCTGACAGCTTGACTGCAACCTCATGGGAAATGCTAAGCCAGTTTTTGTCATGCAGCTGCTTGGATTTATTAAGCCAACCCAAGGATTCACAAATCATGGTTATAGTCTACGCTTTTAGGGCATGAAGCACAGAAAGATATGCCATTTGATGAGATAAACTTTAAGATAGATATAGGCTTTGTTCAGAGTGGGCTGTATTGTAGGGAGCATTCAGAAGACAATGGGGCCAAATGAATAAAACAGCAGAAGAATTTCAGAAAGAAGGGTAGAGGTTTATAAAAATACTCCTTGCACTCTAACTTCCTTCTTGATCACATTGCTACACTACTTTCCTAAAATATTATTCATTCTAAAAATAATCTTTCTTAAATGAAATTGTCCTTTTATTCTTCAAATTGATTTTATCATTTCCCTATTTTTCACCTTCAAACTAACCATAATTCACCTATATTTTGTCATAGATAACATTGGTTTATACAACTGTATTTCAATTACATTGTAGCTGATTTTTAGGGCAATATTATTCCTGTCACCTAACACAGGATCTGGTATACAGTATATTCTTAGCATATATTCATTTAGGGTAATAAAAAGTGGCATCTAGGAAGCTTAAACAAAGTGTAGTGATGCATCTGTGGAACTCCAGCTCAGAAACGTATCACAAAAGACAATGTAGGGGTTGTGTAGAGGATATAGAAACCCAAGGTCTGAGAGGGAAGTTTGATTAGCTGCTGAGTCACATGAATGCAGAACCCGAGTTCTTCAGAATCCTTTTACAAAAGGGCAGTGTTGATTTCCAAAACTTCATCTGGGCTGAGTTGGCAGAAAGAAAAGGGAAGTAGACTGAGCTGAAAGAGGTTGGTAAGAAGGAAAGCAGGCAGTTTATGCCATGTGGCCGATTCTGAGTAAAATGGTTACAGATAGAGATAAAATGCATGTACACCAAGAGGTACAGATTCCCTCAATTTGAGAATGATCCTCTTTTTCCCTATGTTATATTAAGGGCTTTTTATAAGAGAAACACAATTTAAGCCTTATTCTTATGCAACAGGGTTTTGAGAAACAGATTTGGTGATATAAGACTTTAGGCTAGATCTGAGGCAAAGCAGAAGAAATTAATGAACCATAGCCTTAGAATAATTATTATTATTGTCAATATTCTGGAATAAAATCATTTTTCATTCATGTTAGTTATCTATCATATCCCTCACCAAAACCTTTACTGATGTCCCTTTCTAAGGTTCTGTTTTACAGGTCAGGGATGGAAAATGTACATATTTGCAAAAGACACAAATGGAGACATCTTCCTAGTGCTCATATTCCCAGTCACTAAGGCAATGTAATAAAGATGTAAGTATCAGCTCATGAGTGTCTGCTGTGGGCCTAACAGAGGAAATTTAGGAAGTAGAGAGTTTACATTGAACATTAATTTCAAGATCATGAAAAAGGTTATTTTTGATATAGTTAAATCTAAAAGTATTAAACACAACACATAGCAGACTTTTTTTTTCTTCACTTCATTATCAAGCTTCTGCAACTAGATAAAAATAGACAACAACTTGTTTTTGGTATTGTGTGTGTGTGTGTGTGTGTG
>VBSM01001124.1:30252442-30332108 GCA_008086735.1 Cheirogaleus medius | reverse complement strand
AAAAAAAAAAAAAAAAAGATGACACCATGGCAAGCTTTCAAATGTTTATTAATTCTAATATAGTAATAAGACATAATTTTATTTTCTCATGTATATGTATGCATACATTTAAATTATATGCTTTGAACATAATGAACTACATCAGGAAATAGAAAGATTACAGTTGAAGTACGTGTATCTATGAGATCTTTGTGAATAAACTTTGTTTTCTTAATCATTGAACCAAGTGACATTCATTTGGTAGGAGAGATAGTTGTTTCCTCATGTTTCTACTCAGATTTTAAATCAATAGATGAGTTTTCTTTGTCAGGGATATTGTGGTTGGTATGGGAATGGATGATACCAATGACAACTTGGAATTTTTCACTCACTCTTGAAAAGCAGCAGAGAGAAACTAACTTGCTGAAACAACACAATTAAAAGGATGACTCTGGGTGAAAGCACAGAGTGCAATAAAGGCCCTTTTACATTTTATTCAGTGAACATAACACTCCTAAATTATAGTGTAATCTATCTTAAAAACTGAGGCATAAATAACTAAGTAGATCAATAAGTAACATTTTGGGAGTCTTGATAAACCAAAGCAAATCCTCCTCTCTCTGAGAGAATTGTATAACAGATTGATGGAGTTTGCATTGAAATAAGTATGGGAAGTGTTTAATTCCATCTGATAAATTTTGAGGCAAATTGGAATTGATTAGAAGATAAACAGTATATTACAGTTACACTGTCTTCTTAAGTTTAGATCTTAAATTTTCTTTACTACTCTAGAAGAACTTAATTTCTACACAGTTGTTGCTTTGGAAAAATGGGCTTTCAGATCTACACTGCAAAGTCCAGACTTAGTATATTTATATTTTCCTTTTTATTGAACCTTAGGAACACATACATCACATTATATTGGTGAAAATATTTCAGACCCCAGGGAGTTTAATGTTACATCACAAAGGAAGGCAAAAACCAAATATATGTTATTGAGATAAACCTTTTCTTTCTGATAAGTATTGAGAAATAGCTTTGATAAACCAGATACCAAATTATCAAGAGAAATTATAATCATGGTAGTAAATGATATTAATATGTTTCTTTTTTTGAGCTCATTGCTCACACAGTTTTCACTCTTTCCAGTTAAAAGCATGAGAGCCATCTCTACTATAACACTTTATGCGCTTGAACAATGCAAGTATTCCACAGTGCAAAACACTGTCTGCCAATTGTGTATTAGATGTAATTAGAAGAGGGGTAATTGTATAGTAGCTTTGAGAATGTTGGTTTTCAGTCTTATAATAATTCTCAAAATGTATAATATGCTTATTGATATTGTGAATCTCAAAAACTCAAAAAGGCATTCAATGTATCACAAAATTTATTTGGTAAAAGACATTTCACTAAATTCTGTTGTGTGGATGGATTTTAAAGAAATGCTAGAATTTTGACTGCAGTGTAGTTAATGTGAGGCCACATTTTCTGATTTCATATACTCCCTAATATTGTATATATTTATGCACCAAGTTCACATATTATTGTAAAAGTATTAAAAAGTATTATTTGGAAAAATAATTTCAAATCACACCAAGAAAAAGCCAGTTAACTTTAGTTTTATTTTTATCATTTTACACACTTAAACTCATACCTACACATTCACAACTACAAATATTTTACACATTTATATGAATATTTAGGGCTTTTCTAACATCCTTCTCAATTTAACATGTTTTGGGGAGAGTTTTTCCAGTGATTAACTATTCAAGAAAGTATTTCTTATTTAACTTTTGGACAAAAAAGTAATAAATATTAAAATTGAGGTAAAATTTATCAAATATGAAAAAAGTAAAATGATCATACTATTAATATTAGTCACAGGAATATCAATGACTCATAGCTCAAATTAGAAATAACCCAAATGTTTAACACCTTTTGAAAGAGTAAACATATTATGATATATCCACAAGATGAAATATTATTCAGGGTTTAAAAGAATTGAACTACTTACAGCTGTAATAGCAGATAAATTTCAAAAGTGTTATGCTAAGTTAAAGAAGCCAACTACAAAAGATAACACACTATATAATTGCATTCACATGAAATTGTAGAAAAAGTAAAATTATTGTGATTAAAAAGCAGATCAGTGTTTGCCAGAGATGGGGGAAGGGATTGAAAGCAAAGGGCCATGAGAAATGTTTTGGGGTAATAAATATTCCAAAAAATGAATATAGTAGTACTCACATGACTATGTATTTGCCAAAAGCCATAAACGTGTATCCTTAAAATTGATGAATTTAATTTTATGTGAATTTACCTCAATAATGGTGTTTTTATTTTAAAAAACCCTCTTTTATATATTTTTCCTTTCCAGCCCATTCCCCATTTTCTGCATTCTTGCTGATTACACATGGCTCCATTGTAGTATTTGCCTTTGCTCTACTGTTCTTTTTTTTTTAAATGTTTATTGACCTCTACTAAGTTGTACCTTTAGAGAAAGAAAAATATTTTATCCACCTTTCTATGTCATTTCCTGTCAATATATAGTCACAACATTTCAGAGAATAAAGAATTCAGAAAAGAAAGTCTCTAATGGCATTATATTGTTATGACTATGGAAATACCTGATTAACATTCCAGAGGAATATTAGAGAAAACATAATACAGACATGACTTACAGAATGGGTCACATAGTTAGATGTGTGGTCAAGTTCCTATAGCAAAGAATTGTGAAAAGCCTATTTCAAAAATTTGATACATTTATACAATTCTTACATATAGTCTGTTTAAGTGTGAGTCTTTCTTTATACATATATGTGTGTGTATATATATATGTGTATAAATATATGTGTGTATATTTATGTGTATAAATATATATGTGTGTATATGTGTGTGTGTGTATATATATATATATGGAGGGAAAATATAGTAATTAATCTCTTTAAACCCCTTGTGAAATATACTATAACCTCCATAACAACAAGACATGGATTTTTATTAAAGTGTTTGTAATATGATCTTTATAAAAGCAAATGTTTATGCAGCAAAATCAATTGCTTGATGTATCTAAATTAGCCTGTCCTTAGGCCCAAGCTGAAATCTTGTTAAGCCCAAGGATCAGCATTTGCTCCTACTTTGTTCCCATTGCAGAATGAAGAGTAATTATTTTTCTTCTGCCTCATGCATATAAATGTCAATCCAACATGGATTATATGTCATCAATTTTAGTCAAGGGAAACCTTGAAACTTAACTCTGCTTTATCAAGAGAATAACATCTATAGCATTAACAAATATGGAAATGACTATTTTCGTGAGTACAATATAAACTATTATATCTGAATTCAGTGAACCTTTTAAAATTGTATATGATGACTTAAATATACATCAGTAACTATAATATATGCATATCTCATAATTATGGCTAACAATAATTTAAATTTTAACTTATTAGGTATCTATAATATGCCAGACACTGTGTGCTTTGAGGTATAGCAGGGGAGTATTTTTATAGCATCTAAATTATATTCCATTCAGGGAACATTTCCCCTCCATTTCAGCACTATTTGCTGTTGAGATAAGGTCATTAGACTGACGCTTATTCCCACTGGGGCAAAAGAAAAGAAAAATTATATTTAGGAAAAAAAAGTATTTCTTTGGTTTTGGCTCCCATATACAATGTTTATTTTTACCTTAGTGAAATAATAGTCTTAAAATTTCACAGAGAGAGAGAATATGATGTTTTTTTGGAATTCCTTAAATTCAGATTTCAAACATCAAGAAATAGCACATGAAGGAGGGACCAGTGTGTAAACCATAAAATAGGAGGGCTAAAAATGTGACACAAAAGCTATTTCTGCCTCACAATAGTTCCACAAAAAAGGTCTAAGGGAGCAAAAAATATAATGACAAAACTTTAGACTCTTGGGTTTTGTCACTCCAGAAATCAAGGGTAAGAGTAGATGGTAGAAATATACGGATAGATTTGTGGAGCTATGTAGGGGATTTCAATGTCTTGAAAGCTTACAAGGCTTTGATAAAAGTTCTTACAGTTGACTTTGTCTTAAATCTAACATGGCATGTTTATGATAGAGTGGCAATGGCTGTGGAAGGTGGATGGGCCAGGGCAAAGTCTTATTAGGTCACTTAATCTCAGTGTAGAGAAAGCAGTAGAATATTGTTCCAGGGATCTCATGTGGGTATGAATTAATATATCAGAAGAGCCATAGACTTAGATGGAGGTAGCTGAAGAATACAGGGATCTCCCAGCTGGAGTCCATGTTAGAGCCATAATAATTAGCAACAGAGCTTGATCCGACATGCAAATGACCTGATAGGGCCTGGCACAAAATAGCACATAAAGTGCAGGCCACCCAGTGACCCAGTGGGCTAAGTTCTACCAGAATAGGGATTTTTGAAAAAGACCTAAGATGTGGTCCAAGTAGAATTAAACGTCTTAACCAGAGAGAACTAGTATCACTCTGCCAATATCCATTTGGAAATGAAAGATTCTCACCCTGCAGGTAAAGAAAGAACAGGAGCGCATACATCTTTAAAAGAGGAAATGCTCAAAGAAGACTTTGTTTTAAAATACAGATACATATAATTAGGAAGAACAGGCTTTTCTGCCTTTAGTGAAAATGGAAGTCTGAAATCAAGAGTTACAGGAAATAAAGTTTTTACCTTTATTTGATTTTTGAATGCTTGTCTCTTACATAGAATCCTTCTAATAATCTTGCCAAGTAAATGTCATCATCTTCCTGTTTTGGATAAAACCAAAAATAGGCTCAGACAGATTGATTGACTTTCCTAAGGTATCAATGCCCAGTGAGAAGTGCTGACAAGATGCAGAACCAGCTCTGCCAGGCTCTGAATCGTACATGCTTCAACCTCACCTTCATGTCTTTCCACTTTCTCTCAGCATAGTAGCTGTAATTAATGGCTATGCTAACATTCTGTGATCTTTCAACTCTGTGCAGATACCTGACAGCATCTTTGCAGCAAAATTACTGTAAAAAGATTATTTCTGCCTTATTCCATTAAGCCCTAGGGTATGTGGCTTGGGATTCAAAAGATCATGCAAGGACATGAAAGCCTTGGATAGCTGGGAATTATATTTTGCTCCTAAGATTTAGTGTCTGAAATTTTGAGTTTAATTATCAAGTCTTTGACTTCCTGGGGGTATGAACTTTGCATAACTCCTCTGAGGCTTAGTTTTTTAATCGGTAAGAAGAAGATGCTCTGTCTGCTTCAGAGACTCGTTATGAACATTACTTGGAATAATATATGTAAGAGTGCTATGTGAGTGCTAAAAATCTCAATATATAGATATAATATTTTAAATATTATTAAAATCATCTAAATTTACTTTGTGGGATTAGACACAGACACCAGAATATACTGAAAAGGAAAATATGTTATAAAAATTGCTTGAAGGTAGAAATGATCATGTTTATGGAAATACTAAAATAAGTGGAAACAATGAAGTTCTAGACTATTAAAGATAAATTACACTAGATTGCCTTAATATATTATGTTTTAGGATCACTAATTAATTTTCATATTAGTCAATAGTTAAAATCAGTTCTATCTGTTCTAAATATATGGAACTGAATAGAACTTATTTTAAAGGACAGGCTTCAAGTTTAACTGGGGATGGGAGCTTATAAAATGTAACTTGAAAATCTATGAATATATTGAGGACATATACGCATAGCCTCTTTTTAGGCCTTATTGAAAATCAGCTTCCAATAGGACCTGTAGACCTGTAGGACAATATAATTATTAGCTCTCAGAATTACATTTTGACTAGTTCTAAGAACAGTATAAAAGTCGATAATAGAAAACACAGAATAGATAAATCCTACCTGAAGCTAAGTTAGATTAAATTATCACTTAGGTTTCTTGAAAGTTCTTTCATTATATTGTTTCTGTGCTTTGCTTTTCTACTTTTTGTGTAGAGGAGAGGGTAAAGTCATATGTAGTGGTTGGAAAGCATACAGGCAATGATTTTTCAGTTAGTGAAATTATTTTCTAAAGAAGTATAGTGAAGCTCTAATATCTTTTGACCAAAAGTATGAATTTAGAGTTTGCCTAAAAATATAACTAAGTAACATAGTTTTTCTTTTATATCCACTTATTTCAGAGTCAACTACAGTTGTAGGCATACTCAATGATGTCTTTGTATGCATGAATAACCTTAATCTATCTTTCCTGAATTCTAATTTTAAAACATTTTTCTACAAAATAGTTTTCTCTTAACATCATCTTCATTTTCTTACTGTTATAAATGATTCAATTAATCATTAAGATTACAAATTATAGAGTAAGATACATGCCTTTGGAAAAATACTTGACATCCAAAATTTGATTATGATTATAACTGCCTTATGTCTTTTTTTGCCTTCCCCACCCCACGGCAGTACCCTCACAAATGTATTTTTGTAATCTTACTTTCTCACATGTCTCCTTTAAAGGATGCCAAAAATTGAGGATATGTGTGTATGTATATTAATATATGTGTGTGTATATAGCATCTATATGCTATAATTTTAAAAGCCAAGCATAAACAAAGTTATATATATATATGGAATAGAAACATTAATTGGGAGTTAGCCAATGGAATAGACATTGATTGAAATCATTCTATTTGATTAAACTCTGAACAGTACTAGGATACAGGGACAAAAGTTATGATACCTAACTGAAAGATTTTTATAATCACATAGATCATGTAGTTGAATGTGTCGGTTATGCTGCTGAAGGAAAGAGATATCACACTAAAATAGGGCAATTAAGGAAAGATCAATGAACGTTTTCTTCACAAGGCAGGTTTAAAGGGAAACAAGAAGGAGTGATTTACAACAGCAGGGGGAGTCATCCAACTCTAGCCCTGGAGGGGCAAATGCACTGCATAGTTACACTGAAATCTAGAGAACTGTCACTATTGGACAAAGCCAAGGCTTTTGACAGAGAAGGAGAGAAACTGCAAATCTGTGACCAACCAGATAAGGAGCCTGAACCATAATATATCTCCTTTTTGAAAAACTGATTGTCTGTGTGCCTCCATTAACTTCACCAAATCAGAAGACAGATAGCAAAGAATCTCTGGGAGTACAGTTTATAGAGGTGAGTTCCCCAAGGTATGGAACAAATGGAGATTGAAGGGCCAATCTAGAGGGACAAATGGACAATATCCAGTGACTCAAGGACCACAGTATTAGAAATACTATGTGGTAGATTTTATAATAGAGGTTTGGTGAAGGCAGAGATTAGACACAGAAGAGGGCGTATCAATTTATATAAAGGGATTCTGGACAACCTATAAATGAAGTGATCATCCATGGACACATGACTGAACAATGTTGATGATGAGTTCTGGAAAAGACAGGTTGAAGGGAGATTATTCAGAAAACTATAACTATTTTTTTAAACAAAGCATAATGAGAGCTTGAACTGAGGTAATGTTAGTAGAACTGTAAAAGACAATAAAAACTTATTAAATTGTTAAACAATAAAAGTGATAGACTGTAATAGTCTATACAAAGGGAAAGTTATGGAAGAAGATTCACGGTTTTTTAATAGCATTATATGCCTAGGTATTAAGATCAAATTTTCAAAGAGAGAGAGAACTGGAAATAAGTATGTTAACTGAGGAAATTATAAATTCAGTTATGAACATCCCTTATGTACAGCATTGTAGCAATTCAATTGTTGCAATCACAGGTAGATATATCGAACAAAGCTCAGGGTTGGGAATAATTAGTGAACACAGGGTCACGGAACTGACCGAAGTGAATGAAATTGCTCAAGGATACTAGAATGATTAGGATAAGAAAATATAAGGGGCAGGATGAAAGTGAGAGGACTGAGGAAAGAAATTGCATTCAGCAGAATTAACAGAGATAAAACAAAGGAAGAGTAGATAAAGAACTGTAAGGTGTTGCACATCTGGCAGAGGCCTGAATGGGATAATTTTGGTGATTTGTAAAAGTAAAATGTAGGAAAGAGGTAGGAAAGAGGTGGTGATGTTTGAGCAGTGTTATGACATGAGGGAAGTGAAACATGGAGCACTGATAAAGAAAAAAATCAGACATTAACAAAAAATCAAAAAGTTTGGACAATAATGGCTTTTTACTTAGGAAATAAGAAAACTCTTATCTTTCTGTTATGAGAACCAGACCTGTGTTTAGCATTCTATATAGCTGAGAAATGACTTTTTAGGCATTTATATCAGCTATTTAACTAGCATTTTAAATTGTGATATATTTCATGTGCTCAGGAAAGTAAAAAGAAAAAAAGTATTATCTATAACCCCACTTCTAAGAACAACTACTTTTGTCATAATTAAATGCTTACAATTTTGATGATTTTCTATGAACATTTTATTGATTTTCAAGAAATTTAGCTATCTAAGCCATATAGTATGATTAATATGTGTGAGATATCATAATATAGTAGCTTTAGCTCTATTAAATCTTATAAAACAGCATAGACAAAAGGAAATAGAATGACTTAAAATGATGTAAAAATTAATAAATACAAAGGTTAAACAGAAGAAAACAGTGTAGTTTTTAAGTAGACTTGATGAGAAAAATAATTCCTGGAGACAAACAGGGCTATTTGTATATGTTACAAGGATCAATATATAGTGCTATGTTTATATAGCATTGATATATAGTGCTATGTTTATATGTAACCAAAAATAAGACTTAAAATATATAAAGAAAGAATTGACATGACTAAAGAAAGAAATTAATCCAGAATCAGAATAATGGCCAAGAAACATAAGAAAAAATGCTCAACATCTCTAATCATCAGGGAAATGTAAATCAAAACCACAATGACACATCACTTAACTCCAGTGAGAATGGCTTTTATCAAAAAGTCACAAAACAACAAATGTTGGTGTGGATGCAGAGAGATAGGGACACTCATACACTGCTGGTGGGACTGCAAACTAGTACAATCTCTGTGGAAAGCAATATGGAGATACCTCAAAGAGATACAAGTAAAACTACTTTTGCTCCAGGAATCCCATTACTGGGCATCTACCCAAAAGAACAAAAGACATTCTATAAAAGACATCTGCACTAGAACATTTACAGCAGCACAATTCACTATTGCAAAGATGTGGAAACAATCCAAGTGCCCATCAATACATGGTGAATTAATAAAATGTGGTGTATGTATACCATGGAGTTCTATTCAACCACAAGAAACAATGGTGATCTAGCACCTCTTGTATTATCCTGGATACAGCTGGAACCCATTCTGCTAAGTGAAGTATCCTAAGAAGGGAAAAACCAGCACCACATGTACTCACCATCAAATTGGTTTTAACTGATCAACACTTAAGTGCACATATAGTATTAGCATTCATCGAGTGTCGAGCAGATAGGAGACAGGAGGAGGGGATGGGTATATACACACCTAATGGAAGCAGCATGCATCCTGGGGATGAACATGCTTGAAGCTCTGATTCATGTGGGGCAAGGACAATACACGTAACCTAAACATTTGTACCCCCAAAATATGCTGAAATAAAACAGAAAAAAAATAAGCTATTTGATTTACAATAGAAACTAAACAAAAATAATTATAAATAAATGTAGACAAGATATATGAAATCTTTACTTCAAAAAACTGTACGATATTGCTGATATAATTAAAACATTAAATAATAAATCAATAAATGGAGGACTACATTAGGTTTATCAGACTGGAGGAATCAATATTAATTAGTATGTCAATTCATTTCAAATTGATCCACATATTGACTGCATCCCAAACAGTATTGCAACTAATTTTTCATAGAAATTGACAATCTTTTCAAAAAAATTATATGATATTTAGAGCATCCAAAAAATCTTGAAAAATAAAAAAAAATCAGAGGACCTAAATTAATAATTTCAACACTTAAAAGAAATGACATTAAGAAAGACAGTGCCATAGTGTCCTAAAGACAGACTTGTAGAACATTTGAACAGAAAAGAGTCAAGAAATATACCACACTTATATTGCTAATTTATTTAAATAATAGAACAAGGTAATTAAATGAGAAATAAATCTTTCACTAAATAATGCTAAAGTAATTTTTTATCCCTATGGAAAATAATGAATCTTTATTCCTATAACAAACCATACACAAAATTAATCTCATTTAGATCAACCCTACTTTACACCATGCACAAAAATTTATTACAATTGGATCATAACTCTAAAAGTAAAAATTAAACATATACATGTTCTATGGAAAAAATCAGATGAGTATCTCTATAGCTTTGATAGGCAAAGGTTTCTTAGAGTCTACACATAAAAGAAAAAATGAAATAACTGATTTTATCAGAACTAAAAATTTCTCCTTATCACAATAGTAATACACTGTCACAGAAAATGAAAAGTTCAGCCACAGACTGGGAGAACTTAATTGAAATACATAAGATACATGAAATATTAAGAATCATGAAGAACTCTAACAAACAAATAATGAAAGGAAAGATTACACAATTAAAAATACACAGAAGATTTGAAGACACTCTCCAAAAGGAGATTTGTACATTATCAAAAAGCACATAGGAAGGTACTAAAAATGCACACTCATCAGCATAACATACCATCACAGTGTTATACACTTTACACTAAATAGAATGACTTAAATAAATTGCAAGAGCAAATGTTGGTAACTGGAAATCTCATATATTGCTGATGAGAGTGTAAAATTGTACAATCTCTTTGGAAATCGATTGAAAGTTTCTGCTAATGTGAACGATACATTACCCTCTGGCCTATCAATTCTATAACTGGGTATTGATCCAAGTGAAATGGAAATATGTTTCCATAAAAAGATTTGGATATGCATGCTATGTTAGTTTTTTTAAATAATAGTGAAAACGAGAAACAGAGCAATTATCCACGAACAACAGAATGAATAAAACAAGTTTTGGCACATCCATATATTAAAATATTACTCAGCAATAAAAGGAATCAACTGTTGATACAAATAACATGAGTAGATTTTAAAAACCTAATGTTGGATGGGAAAAGCCAGATACCGAAGAGTACATATTGTATATTCCGTTTACATGAAGTTCATGCTGCTATAAATCAGAACCGTATTTATCTCTGGTAACAGAGATTGTAAGGAAGAATCTGAAATTTCTAGAGTGATGGAAATGTTCCATAGTTCAATAAGGTACTTGTTATACAATATTTTCAAAATTCATCTTATTGTACACTCAACTATGCATTTCATTATATATAAATTTTACTTCAATTTAAAAACGTTTTTTCATACAAAAATTAATTCTAAATGTATTATAGATTGAAATGTGAGAGGTGAAGCAATCAGTCATCTTTAAAAATTAGATTACAAACCTTGAAATAGCAAAGATGGCTTATTAAGGATGCAAAAAGTACAAAGTTGAAATGGAAAATATGATAAGTTAGACATTAGATTTAAGAACTGAAGTCCATCAAGGATACTATGAAAAGATGAAATATCAACTCATCTAGTAGGAAATGTAAAGCAATTGTCTGAGAAAAGAGTCACATTCTAAATGTACAAAGATATAGTAAATCAACTTGAAAAGAGAGTAAACACTTAGGGGGAAAACTTGAGCTTAACAAAATAGGTTATCCAGATTGCCAATAAACTATGAAAATGCTGTCAACACTATTAGTCATTCAGGGAAATATATACTACATCCATAGTGAAATACCAGCACCATCTACAAAAATGGCTAAAATTTAAAAAAGAGAAAATTGATAAAGACATGAAGTGATTGCATCTACTGTTGGAAGTTTAAATTGGCAGTATCAAGTGACATATCTTATAGGAATTGTAATATTTGCTACATAAACAGAAAATGAATCTCTCTCTCTCTCTCTCTCTCTCTCTCTCTCTCTCGTGAGATAGATGGACACGGGACAGGGGAGCAGGAAATTGACAGCCAGATATTACAGCTTAATGTTATTGATTATTTGGATTATTTATCTTTTTATATATTGTCACTCTGCTTCAACAAGTATCAGAAACATTTCTGATACTAGAGAGGAAATTGGAAACCCAGAAAAGAGTAAATAATTTCTTAGAAAGTAATCTTAATCTTAAATATATATTTTGAGAATTTGTTTCATTTATCTGTTATTTTTGAGATTCACTGCCACCTGTCATTCTTTCAACAAATTCCTATGGGCCATTTACTATGGGACAGGCTCTTTTCTAAGTATGTATTAATTATCATTTCAAAGTCATATCCATTCTAGAATATTCATAGGATCAACAGGCTGAGTCTTCAGATAGAGAATAGTACTTTGAAAAGATAAACAGCACCCATATAAGCATAATTTTATTTTAGCTTTCTTGTGAATAAAATGGGCCATTTCATCTCAATAAAGGTTAGTCATGTCTTTGCTTAAAATGTTTACATTAGTCAATACCAATAATCTTCCTATGATTAAAGTTATACATGCATAATGCCTTCAAATTTATGAGACACTCATCATTTCAATGTTTTTGTTTGCATTACTGGTACCATATTCAGAATGTGTGAAGTGCCTTTTCTTTGGCAGAGATTCTTGACCAGACTTTGACCAAACTTAGCCTCCTCAGTTTTTTCCTAGATCCATCTCTGCATGTCTTTGTAAACTCCAGTTTCAACAAGAACCCTGCTAGGCCATTTAGCAAGAACTCCTTACCCTCAATGTCTGACCACCTTAGATACCTGATCAGGCTTCTCATCTTCCACCATCCTCTTAGTGATGTCTATTCACCCTCACCTGCCTTAATCAAGAATATTGTTAGTTTAGCTACAATCCCCATTACTCCTTGTCTTAGTCCATTCAGGCTACTGTAACAGAATACCATAAACTGAGTGGCTAAACAACATTGGTTTCTCTCAGTGCTGGAGACTGAGAAGTCCAATATCAAGGCACTGGAAGATTCAGAGATTGGTGAAGGCCAGCTTGTTGAGACATAGATGGCCCATCTTCTCCCTGTGTCCTCACATGGCAGGAAGGGGGAGGGAGCTGTCCAGAATCTCTTTTTTAAGGGCAATATCCCATTTTTGAAAGCTCCACACTCATAACTTAATCACCTACCAAAGGCTTCACCACCTTCTAATACCATCACATTGGGGGTTAGGATTTCAACATATGAATTTTGAGGGGCACAAACATTCAGTCTATCTCACCACCAGTGTTTCTTGTTAGTAATTTTCTATCCACTCATCTCCCACTGTGCCCATTGGCTATAAATTCCCACTTGCTCATGCTGTTTTCAGTTAAGCCCATTCCCTCTTGTACACTGCAAGATCCTATTGCAGTGGTCGCTACACCTATCACCATGCCCACCCCCACTTGAAAAATTTTGCCTTATTGTCTTTAACAAATGTCATAAATATCTTTTTCGAGACAGAGTCTCACTCTGTTAGCCTGAGTAGAGTGCCACGGTATCAGCCTAACTCATAGCAACCTCAAACTCCTGGGCTCAAGAAATCCTCCTGCCTCAGCCTCCTGAGTAGCTGGGATTATAGGCATGCACCATCATGCCCAGCTAATTTTCCTATTTTTAGTAGAGATGGGGTCTCATTCTTGCTCAGGTTGATCTTGAACTCCTGAGCTCAAGCAATCCTCCCACCTTGGCCTCCCAGAGTGCTAGGATTATAGGAATGAGCTACCACGCCTGGCCAACAGTGTCTTGATTCTAGTACTAAGGTGTAAGATGGTGTCACTAATAACAGGTAGCTCACCAGAGAAAGAAACTAGATTATGTCTCTTCCTCCATTCATTACCCCATTGAGAGTCATTCTCAAAGTGTTTTTAAGGTCTTCATGTGTTAGAATATTTGAGTAGTTAACTGCCTTTGATACCACCTTTGAATGTCTGTGCTTGGTATTTTCACCACTACATCACCACTATCCCTTGGAGTAAATGAAGTTTATCTTCCACCTTATTTTGTAAAAGAGATGGGTAAATTGGTTTCATAATTCTTATCTTTTATTAAAAAGTATTTGATTGTTGAATACTTGTATGTTTTATGCACTGCATGCATATATGTGATATAAGAAAGGAAAAAAAATTAGCCTGACTTCATAAGAGCATTTTCCATGATTTCTTTCCCACAATTTCCCATTCTTTAGAAAATTTTTTTTCTTTTATTTCATTATATTAATAAATGACTGAAAAATTCACAAATGCATTGTAAACCATAACTTTTGGTGGATTTAAATGAGTGTTATGAATCATATTTGCTTTAGGATATGTGCAGTATTCAGTGAATTTAGTATGATCATAAGCGCAACCCTCAGTATAAAAATACGATGGTAGAAAAGAGAGATCTGGGAATACCTCTCTTGTGTTCATTTACCATTGGATAAGAGAAAGGAATAGCATTTTTTTCACTCAAATTTTTATCATTTTTAGACAGAGAATGTGTTTGACTATGCATTTTATTCAATTATTTAACCTTAATTTCAGGTGCCAAATGCTTCAAATTCATACTTTGCTGACATCCTCATGTTCACTTTTAGAACACTTTTTTCTTAAAAAAATTTTGGAGAATTTGTGTGCTTTGGCAAATACCCATGATCTCTAATGTTGATTGAACAGTATAAACAGACAAAAATACATGAAAAGTTAGCCAAAAAATGAGATTTATAGTTGCTTTTCACAGAAAGGACTATCTTTAAAATGCATTTTTTCATAATTTACCTTAAATATAAAAAACTATTTTGAGTACATCACTTCTCACATTAAATTACAGTGAAACTGTTCCAGATTTCTCTATCACAGGAAAGATCTATAATGATACAGTTAGTATAATATAAAGAATACCATAAAGTATCCTTTTACTGAGAAATGGCATGTATAAACTGAATATATCAAGAAACTACTCAAACCAGTGTACAGTCATTGTTTCTGATACTATTACCTAGGGCTTAGTAATGCAGGGTTTCCTTTGTACTACTATTCCTAGGCTATACCTGTATATTTCTTCCATTACAGAAAAAAATGGAAAATGAGAAACCAGACTGTTGAACTAAAATAATATACTCATAACTCTTACAATGTTACTTTCCAAAGTTCATGATTAAGCATAACTTGAACGTTGCTTTTATGTATAACTTTAATTTATGTGGTGATCAATACCTACAGATTTTCTTTTTCTAATTGTCCAAGTAAACCATAAATACATTGTCATGGTTAAAATTAAAATAATAAAGAACTATAAAGAATAAAATACATACAACATCATTTGTGCTCCCTTTTAATACTGCTTTTATCTCCCTGGTGGTGTCTCTCTCTAGTTCTTTGTTCACACACATTTAAATGCACATGTATGTCCATATGCATAATATTTATTTTCTTCATTAAAGTAAATAAATATTTTATACATATTGTTCTATGACTTGTTTTTTTCCTAATGGTGTAGCTTTAAGATCCTCCAAGCTTTGCCTTATTTTTCTTTATGCATGCTTAATATAAATATTAATATCAATACACTGTATATTTATATGCATAGAATGGTACCTTGATTAACACAAAGATTGTTTAAAGTTTTTAAATTATCTCTGTAATGTTTCAGTTAATATCCTTGTGCATGCATATGTGTACACTCAATTACAATTTTAGCTACAAATTAAAGTTAAATAATGGTATAACGTGTAGTTTAAATTTAATGCTACTAAAGAAAAAAAGAGTACAACCCAAAACTAGTTGCTTATTTAGGTTTTTGTTTTTGTGTTTGATTTTGTTTTCTCTTGCTTTGGTGTCAAAATTATTCTAGATAGTGATTTCTAAAACCTAGTATCTAGTAAAGAGTTCCTTGTTCTATAGTAAAATGATAGGGAAAATTAAAGTTTTTCAAATTATCCACGAAACAGAAAAAACGTATATGTGTGTATGTATTTGTGTTTGTGTAAGTAAATAGAAAACAGAGACTGAGATTCTGTGAAAAGGTACACCACTACCATATGTCTCCTTTAATGCAGGTTATAACTAAACAGAAGGCAGAGGAGACACTAAAAATAGTCTTGCATTATTGGTAATGTTAGCAAAAACAGTCTTTTATTATAGAACTCAACTACCTTTGCTAGGTTATTGCATGTACAACATGGAGTTGAGGTGTCTATCTAAGGGACTATGTAGCTTTACATGTGATCATCAAACTCAGGCTATAGGACAGGGATGGATTCTAAGATGGCTTGCAATCTTCTGACAGAACAATTATTTCTTTAAAGCTGGGAATAAAACTACTATGCCTTACGTCTCCTGGATCTCTGGCCTGCTGATTCCCTGCCGCTAGGCCACCAGCACCTCATAGTTACATGTGAAAACTAGTACACTGTTGGCAGAAGGATAAACCACTTAGGCATTCATAACTCACAAATAGTATAAGTGGATGTTTTCCAACAACACAGAATATTTAAGGCCTGAACTAAATTTATCAGACCACTTTGTGTGATTAAAAGTTAGTAACTATTTTAAATCCTTATTTTTGTTTTCAGGTTTTCAATTTTGCATTTAATTTTGCAACATACAGTAAAAAAAGAAATGAAATCTCAAGTTCTAGATTCTCAGATATACTGTGGGTGAAAATTTTGAGAATTATCCTCATTTTTAAATCAAAATTATAAATAAAGAGAGTAATTTTTCCATTCATACATCAAATAGTGTTATAATGCCCACTCCTTGCGAGGTATAAGCACTGTAACATACCCAAGGCAAAGGAAGGGACACAAGCAAAGCCCAAGAATTTTGAAAGAGTATAATGTGGTACAGGAATAAAAAAAATATGTTGGTATTAATGGGGTGAAGTATAGGTAATATGTTAGAGAATTTGGATTTCATTTTGAACAATATAAACCATCAAAGTTTTATGCAGGAGAAAAACATGTTCAGATTCATGCTTTATAATGCTCATTTCGAATAGAGATGGATGGATTTTAAGAAGGAAGCAAACTGCAGGTAAATCAAGTTCATATGTTATTACAGAAATTTCCCAAAAGTTGACAGTGGCATTAACTAATGTGTTTTTTTTTTTCAGAGAGATAGAGAGAAAGAGTTGGGTTTGAGAGACCTTAACACGGACAGATTAATTTACTTTTGATAATCAATTACTAAATTGTGAAGTGATTCTTAGAACACATGTTCTCATTTCAAACACTAAAAGTGTTTCTTCTAATTATCAGACCTATTAATGAGACTTGGAAGATGCAACTTGGTTTTTATTTTTCTTGATCTATGTGAAAATAAATCAAAAATTTAAAATAATTTTATTGCCTAGGAAACTCCTTAATTTCTTTAAATATATAACTGTATACCCTCTGCTTAAAAATTCTAAATGTTCTATTATTATAACTGTTTTAAGAGAAATATTTGTACTGTGTTTGGCATGTTGATTATTAGCTTCCAGGCGCTTGTGGGCATTTAAATTATAGCAGAAAATAATAAGCTGAATCAATTAAGGGCAGCACCCAGGGTTCATAAACTTCATCTCTAAAATGGAGAAGACAATGATCACTTTTGGCACCTTTGCTATATGGTCAGGATTAACAAGATACTAGTTGAGAAATGCTGATAAAAAAAATCTTTTCTTATACATGATAAAAATTGTAATGATTAGGACTACTAGCTTTCCTTTCCTTAAGGAAAAAACATATTTACATGATTGTTGAATTTTCAGGTTATGTAATAACATTTGAATTCTGGCTAATGAAATAACAGACTGAAATTTTATAGCAGTGTGAAATAAGTTTCTTTTAAAAATCCAATGGCAATAAAAATGCATGGAAGTACAGCATTTTTCAGTCTTTAAATATGTAAATAAATGCAATGTGAACAAATGTTATAGTTGTGACATAATCAGGATTTATTTTCAATACCAGTCCTGGGACCCACTATTACTAAAGTTATATGAGCAGGGCTAAAGCCTCATGAAAATGTTGATAATGTTTAGAGCTTGAATTAGGAAGATTTTTAACTCAGGCATATTAAAAAATTTCCATATACAAGTGTGCTTTTTAATTTTTTCAGTCTATTTCCAATAAATATAATTTAAAGCATTGGAACTACATGATATATACCAACTTCTGCCTTTCTACAAAGTTATGTTATGATGTAGTCTTATTTTAAAGAATCTCCTACCACTTAAAAAAGTGTACTTCTCTTTATCTTGTTTATATCATTATTCATTAGCTTATCCAACATTATTTAATACATTATATATTTTTAACACTAATTTTTTAACACAGATGAACTATTGAAGAATCCAATAGATAGAAGCAGATCACTAATGATACCATAAAGCTGTCCTAAAACTGCCTAAACACAGATTTCTGTAGGAAGGAAAAAAATTACAATCCTATTTTATTTAAGACAATGAGGATTCAATGACAAATGATAGTATTAATTATGACCTGTCTGTGGTACAATGCTTTGGGCTGCCATAACATAAAATCATGACTCAAACTTTCTTATACAATAAAGAAATATATTATTTTACCAAAGTTAAAGTCCCAAATTAAAATGAGATAATGGCACTGTGTGATCAATGGCTCATTGATGCAATTAGGAGTCATTTACTCCACCTGTCAGCCCTGCAGTACTAGTCAGAGTGAGTGGCTCTCATGGCTTTGTTCTCGTAGTAGTAACATGACTACCAGTGGCAGTTGGTGCCGAATTCCTTTTTCTTGTCAAGCAAGAGGAGTCAGGGAAAAAAGAGGGAAGGAAACTTTGTCCAAATTTATAATATAAATCTTTCCTTTAATCTGGGCCTATTTACATCACATTTTCCCATTTTGAGCAATAACAGTCACCTGGGAATGCCTCACACGAATTGGCTCAAACTCATCAGTGTCTATTTCTGGAATTGCTGATCTCTTTTCCCTGAGTTACAAGGGGGATCCAGATGTCTGAACCAAATTACGTTCCTCCTGGAAAGAATAGGAAACTAGATGCTAAATAGCCAATCAATGCTATCAAATATCCTGCTAACTACCAAATCTTGTGAGCACTGTAAAATAAGTAGAGGAGAAACTCTATCCAGAAAAAAAAAATTCCATAAACATCCTAGAAGTTATTTTTAAGGCTAGGATTTATTGACTTTTAAGTTACAGATTTAGTTGAAATACCATCCCAGTCCAATGCTTTGAGAGAGGTCTAGAGAAAGGTAGCCATGTGTAGATATATTTAAAGTAGATATATTCATTATTGCAATTTTAAAATGCTACATGATTTCTCATATAGAGAGAATTTAGTGGACTTTCTGAGTCTTGATTATAATAGCAAAATCTAATATAAAATACATATGAGGTGCTTAGTGTATGACTGATACTTTCTCATTGATTTTTATATATTAAATAATTTAAGGCACACAAATATGCTATGAAGATGTGATTATTTTTATTTATAATAAAAAGATAAAAGCATAGAGAGGTATAAAATTCTCCAGATAACATAGTTGGAGAGTGGCAGAGGTGCATTTAAAATCAGAAAATGTGACTCTGGAGTCAGTGGTATTAACTCCTACAAAACTGCCAATTAATACTAATTTGTTCAATAGCATTAATATTTACCTTTTGGAGTATCTAAAATTGATCAAAATGCTCAAGATAATCATGGACAGTGAGTGACTCTCTTTCTGAATTTTGTTTCAATATTTTGCTGCCTCCAAGCTTAATTTCTTTCAAGAGATGTATTGGGAACCATATATTAATGTGGCATCTACAATTTTCTGTTGAGCTCTACTCTGTTGAGTTCACTATTGTACAGACTATAATATGTTATTGCATACAGGCTTAAGGTTGCCTTGGGAAATTTTTATAATTCCAGGGACATTGCTCTTTTAACTACTACAATCACAGCAACAAAAACAACAGATATATATATCCTATCTTATAGTAGAGGTACATTAGTCTTTCAAAGACATATAGTCTTGAAATCCAGACAGCTATATAATAAATGAAAGTACATTAGCAACTTCCTGTTGCATTCCTGTGTTTATTTGATCATTTATTTATTCACACACCCATCCATGTATCTGCTCACTTATAAGAGTGGTAAGGCAGATACGGAAGAATAGCACAGCATCATGAGTAATATCAGAGGCTATGGAGCCACACTTCATGTTTATCGATCTATAGTTTCACCAATTTTATCATTAAGAATTTTGGTAAAGCTTACTTAAACTCTCACAAGGAAAATAGCTATTGTTTTGTTAAATAATTATTTTTAAAATTAAATTAGTCAATACATTCAGATATTTCGAATAGTATCTTATACATACTAAATGCTAAAAAGTGTTAGGTATTATTTTTTATTCAGAAATATTTATTGAGTAAACACTTTCTTTACCCCACCCCTTTCTCTCCCACTAATTTCTGACTCATGGGATTATTCCGGTTTCTTCAACTTCATCCATGGCTCTGACATTTTCTATTGTCAAAGTTTCTTCACTGTCAACAAGAATGTTTATCATCTTAAATGGGAGGCAAGACTGTATGCGAATAGCTGTTAACAATATGGCCTGGAATTTCAAAAAGAGAAATGTCTAGTGTGAACTGAGAAATGGTCTATGGTAAAGCTAAAGTCTGTTCTGAAAAGCAGCTATAATTTATGACCTGCAGAAATATTGGAAGGATTGGAGAAGAGGTTTGACAAATAAATAAAACATGAACAATAATATAAACACCAAGAAATTGTAAGGTAAGTTTTGGAAATAGCAAGCAGACTAGTATGGCCTAAGATTATCTCTCTCACTTTCTGTAGTTTCATGTTTACGAACAGGCAAAATAATGTAGTGTGTTAATGTTATGATTTAAATATTACAACTGTACTACTTCTAATGTTTACTATTTATCCAGCTCCTGTGACATGTCAGAAATTGTGTCAGGCATGTCACATCTATTTTCTTCAAAGTAGACTTCAAAACAATCTTAAGGAAAGATGCTATATCCTCATTTTAGAAATGAGTGCCCTAGAGCTTAGGTTAAATAACATCCCCATGTATTCACATGAAAGAGCTGGGATTTCAATCCAGATTTGTCTTAACTCTAAACAAGGGTCCTGTTTGTTTAGCAAGATTCTTCACACCAATACGTCATACCTCATTTATTTAATTTCAGTGGTCTTCCTGCATGATTTGTAACAGGCATCCTGTTTCCTTTGAGGAATCAGAAAATATATGTTTAAATGTTTGATAAATAAAATATAAAGTGAAGCATAGCTTAAGCCATCTGAAGTATAAAAATGCTTTAAAAATATGCTATAGCCTTAAGCTAAATAAAATTTAAAAAATTTAAACAGCAATTTTAATTTTACCTTCAAAGTGGATTTTCAAACTGGGTCCTAAGTTATGTCTTGAAACTTGGCATCATCAGCTTTTTCTTCTTAAAAAGTTAATTTTTAAAAATTTGTTATTAATAATTTTTGAACATTAATATTGGTTTTATTTTCTACTTGAGATGTAAAATCATCACTGCTGAAAGTAATAGTAAAGGACATCTAAGCCATAAAAAAAAGATGAATTAATGCCTTTTGCAGCAATTTGGAAGTAATTGGAGACTATTGTCCTAAGTGAAGTATCTCAAGAATGGGAAAACAACTACCATACATACACTCAAAAATAATTTAAATATTTTATTTTTAGGCATTCAATTTCTGACTGATAGTATTTATAAGACATTAAAAAGCTACTTTAAACATAATTATAAAGAAACTTATTTTCCTTTGGGTAAATATCCAGTAATGGGATTGCCAAATCAAATGGTAGGTCGACTTTTAGTTCTTTGAGAAATCTCCATACTGGTTTTCATAGATGTTATACTAATTTGCAGTCCCATCAACAGTATATAAGTGTTCTTTTCCCTCTGCATCCACGCCAGCATCTATTGTTTTTGCACTTTTCAGTAAAGCTCATTCTGACTAGAGTAAGGTGTGAATTTGTGCCTTTTGCAGCAACCTGGATGGAACTGGAGACCATTATCCCAAGTGAAGTATCTAAAGAATGGAAAAACAAACACCACATGCACTCACTACTAAATTGGAACTAACCGATGAGCACACATGTGCATAGAGGGAAGTAAAACTCAATGGATATCAGTGGTGGAAGGAGTGCAGGAAGAGGAGAGAACAGGTGAAAACCTATCTAACAGGTACAATGAACAATATCTGGTGACCAGCACTCCTATAACCTTGATTCAAGTATTATAAAAGTGATTCATGTAACCAAAATTATATTTGTATCCCATAATACTTTGAAACAAAAAAAATTTACTCTACCAACAATAAAGAATTGTGAAATAAAATGTAGTTTTGAGACCCCAATAGTATTAAACTTTTAATTTTTTGGAAATAAAAGAAGTGATTTCTTTTCTAGTCTTTCTAAACTATGAAGTGAGATATATTTCAAAAGTTTTGTTTTCTATTGTAGAATCTATTTTTATGAGAGTTACATATTTTAAAACAAATATTTACAATGTAGAATTTTTCAAAATAAGAAAGGGATTGAACAAAAGACAAATAAGTCAAGCAGATGTATTAGCCAAAATGTACTGCTCTCATTTGCTATTTATATTATCTTCAAGAAATCCTTCCACATTTTAATTAGCACTTTAGTTTTATTTCTTTAAACAAAAAGGAAGAAAGCCTTGGAATATAAAAAAGAAAGACTGTTTGATTGAATGCAGAAAAAAATTCTAAATTATACATGTTTTACCAGATTGAATATATATACATCCTTTAACTTATATTAGTCAATATGTCCCATTAGGCATTAAGTAATACATGTTTGTGTTAAAACTCACAGAATCACCTTTGTAATCATGGTCACACCAGAGATTTATCAAGAGATTTACATAAAATATTTCATCTATGGGCTTGTATGTGCATAGATTTTCCAGGTTTGAAGTGTGGACCAAAGCCTTGTCTGGACAACTCCACTGACAATCTTGCAAGAGTATCATTTGTAAAAAGTGGACATTGATATTTCAGAAATAAGCATCTTATTACTTAATATTAATAAGACATTTAGCATTAATGCCTGTGGGAATAATTTTGATTGTGGTCTATGAAAACCATTTGGGGTTGCCTCTGGATGCTAAAGTACTTACTTAAACTTGTCCCCTCTTGTTGCCATTATAAAATTTACCATGTCAGTTTTGACAAATGCCATGAAAATAAATTAGGTTTAGATTACAAATGACGTTGAAATTAAAAAATATATAATAATCAAAAATGACAAGGAATATTATTTATCTTAATTCATTTGAATTTGCAGGAAATGGAGAGGGTTGTCTTGTGATTTATTCATCAAAAGGGACTCATTCTTACTACTACAAACCAGGTTTTGATTATCTTGTATATCAGGGAAAGACAGAAGCTTTCGAATTTGCAGCAAGACACAGCTTTCTCAAGTTTGGCTCCCTTGTCCTTTTGAAGTTATTTCTTACAATGTATTGCAAGTCAGGACTTTGGAATTCATTAGTTAAACCTTCTGAGACAAAGAATTAGGTCCAACAGTTGAAACAGTAAAAATCGGGCTAACATTTCAATATGAAAGGTATACAGGATCAAGCAATATATTAAATCTCCTCCGCAAAAATCTAGTTGGATTAAATTCTGTCCTATAATAAATAACAACACTTTACTCAAAATTGATTTTTTTATATATTTCCACTTAAAGGTGAATTTGACTGTACTTTTTCAGCTGACTTTGCTTCTGTTTCTGAACAGCACAGCTTTCAAGAATACTTTTAAGGGGAAATTAATGCTTTTAGCTGTGTGCATTTGGATGACTCAGCAAAAATATTGCTGAGTTGATGACACCTCCTGGAGCTCAAACCCAGTATTTAATGAAGTCTCCTAATCTCTTGGCAAGTGAAAGAATAGCTGAATGTTTTCCTAAGTTAACAACAAATGAAAGCCTAAGATGGTGCTTTCTTTATTGTGATTTCTATTCAGATATATTTCTTCTGCTGTTTATAATTTAAAAATCTCTACCCTGTTTTTAAAGGTTTGTAATCTACCCACGAATATTGGATATTGATGAAACAGCTCCCTCCCCAGCAATATTACATACTTCTTAAAAATTTTTTAGTTCATTTTACAAATAGGTGAATCATTAAAAATAACGATTCATACTATATTATCATGGTACATGTTTACTTTAGATTTTGATTAATATTGCATCCAAATTGCTTGAAAGTTGAGAATATTTGCTGAACTATTTTGTCAAAATCCATTACCCCATGAAACCTGACACGTCAAAGAATAAAACTTTCGTAGTGCTTTTCTTTGACGCTTTTATTTGAAATATATGTGAGTCATGTTTGGTGTCTGCTTGAAAAGGGAATTAGAAAAACCCACCTAGAAAATGTAATGAAAATCATTTTCTATATATGAAGCTACTTTTATATTAAACTACTCCCCCCTCGATATATCTCTATTTCCTTTAAATTTGTTTTCATACTTTCATTCATTAACTAAGCATGTGTTGAATACCTAAACAATACTGTTTTGCAGCGGTTCCCAACCTTTTTGGCACCAGGGACCGGTTTCGTGGAAGTCAATTTTTGCATAGAAGGAGGGGGCAGGTGGAGCTCAGGCGGTGATGTGAGTGATGGGGAGCAGCTATAAATACAGATGAAGCTTCTTCAATCACTTCCAGCTCTCTCCCCCCCTTTCCTAAGTTTCACGGAAGACAATTTTTCCACCAAAGGGGGTGGGGGTGGAGGGCGCGGTGGAGTCGCTAACAGGCCTGGACCAGTACGGTCTGCAGGGAGGGCGGGGGGCGGTGTTGGGGACCTCAGAGTTAGACCCCTTAGGAAAATCTGTGACTAATGCTTTCCTGTAAGAATAAGGAGAATGAAAGATGAGCTGCGCTTTTAAGGGAGGCGTTCCAGATTGAGAAAAAGAGAAAGGAATGGCTCTATACAGGCAAAACAGGCATGAAACAGCTAGGAAAGAGGAAGGAATGAGGAGACATTGGGGAGATGATGGGAAAAATATATTTGTAAGATAAATAAGAGATCAAGAGATTAAGTTCCATGTCTTCAACTTTATGGCCATTCTCCCCCTCTGTTCTTTCATCTGATTCAGGGCTTTGAGCAGAGGATTGGAGGGCGACAGGTTTTTATGATCACTTTTCCTCATTTTATTTTTAAACTAATAGGTTCCTAGTAGCCAGGCGGAGGCTATAGATGAGTCGAAGAGACTATTGTCAAAAAGAAAAGTAAGCTGGAAAAGTCTCAGGAGTAAAGTAAGGAGATTCTGGAAACATTGTGACTAGAGTGTAGATCTTTTCCCTCTTGGCTCAAATCTAATTTATTCACTTTTCTTGAGCTAAGAAGACTTGGGTTCTGTTTGGGACCAGCAGAGAGACGTGGTGTGGGGTTTTTAGCACTGTAGCAGAAATGTGGACATCTGCCTCTCCCCACACCAGAAAGCTACACTCAGAGATTTAGGAATAAATTATGAGGCTAGGGTATGCTTTGGTTTAGAATAAAGTATGCCAGAGAAAAAACCAGATCTAGATCACTTGAGACGAACAAACAAAAATAAAACAGTAAAGGTATTAAATGTTATAGAAAGTAAGAGGAAAGTAGGAGAAAGATAATCTTGTTTTTGAGGCAAAAGAAGTGTTGATCCAGAAAGAACTGATACTGGCTATTTAAAGGTCAAGAAGAGTAGAGACAAAAAAGCACTGTTGGATTCAGCAAATGGAATGCTTTGTCAGATTGTAAAAGGAGACATCTCATTAGAGAGGCAAGGACTACATTGATATTGAAGGAATTGAAAGACGCGGAAATAGAATAAGTGAATACATATTATTTTAATAAAACTGGAAGGAAAGTGAAAATTGTAGGTAAGTCCGTCTTGAAGAGGGCATAGAATAGAATGATTTCGGATTTCTACCTGAGAGAGATTGGAACATGTTTCAAGCTACAAGGTAAAAGGAGGAAGGGAGAAGTGTATCAAAATGGTTCTTTCATTTCTTGGATTTACAAAGGTTAAACCTGAAAATTCTAAAGTGCATACATTTCCTAAACCCCACTTCTCATTCCTCCATGGACAAGAGGGGAAGTCAATAAAAAGTGTATATATTTGTTGCTAAGAGGAAATGTATACTAAAAATAATCTATTTAAAAAATATGTGTGTCGTGTGTTTGTGTTTTCACTCAGAATTTTTGAAATGTAATTTACGGTGCCTTCATAAGGATCTTGGATATTTTAAAATATTACAATATTATCAAATATCATACATGCAAATGTCATCTTTCATTAAAGGCAATATTTTTTTCAGAGAACAGCAGGTACCATAGTATTGAAACTGTTAAAGATTTTCTATTAATTTTTCATATTTGACTGAAGACAAATGTTTTATTTTTACTTGACAGTAAAGGTTCTTGAAATGAAGCATGTATATGATTTTTTTTTAAAAAATTGATTCACCTTTTCACAAAGAGAATAGAAGTAGTATTCAAGTCTTATTTTGTGGGAGAATATTTTTCATACCCTGGCTGGTGATTGACTCATAATAAATGGTAAGAATTGTTTAAATTGATATTTCTTAACAGGAGCTGACTGAGAGCTATTTAAAAAAAAAGATTGAGTGCAAGGAGCCTCTCTGTGTCACCTATTTATTTCAAAAAGTTATTTTTATAATATTTGCTGTGCACACTGAAAATACAAACTTAATGCTTATGTTCTTTCACAAAGTGAAATCTATGAAACTGCTTTAATAACTATAATTCACATTGTTCCTCAAGTTTATAAGAGTTTAAAATATGGTAAACTCTTTATTCATAACTGAATTTTTACTCGTGATTGATGGGTTTGGAATTCAGATTAATGAAATCTTACCGAACATTGAAAGAATATAATTTACTTAAGTGGCATTATCGCCAATTCTCTGTATTTCCTATCATGCTCCAAATTATATCATTTAAGAATTAAGGACTTTTCTTCTCCTGAGGTTTGGAAGAGTTCTTTCTCTTCTTGGAAGTGAGATTATTTTCATCAGTAGAAAGTAATTAATTGATGGGGGAAAGCAAACGAGGATAATACATTTCACTTACTCATCTATTTTGTTTAGTTGCTTTTATTGCTTTAGAAACAGTGTTATAAAGAAATTCTGAATAACATATACAATAACAATCAATATGCTATATGTTGAATCCTTTTCTTCTCCTCACCGCTAAGTGGACCCAGATGCAAGGAGGTGACAGTGGCACAGGGAGCAACTCAAACAGCAGATCAGATGTGACTCTGACTTTCCTACGTGGAACCAAGGAATGAGGGAGGACTTTTGCCTTTCCATTCTTGCTGCCTGATTTCTGGAATTCCATTTCTAGCAGCCCTGGCACAGATAAGACTAGACAATAAACCAATTTTAATTACTGTAAGATGTATTACTTACTGATTCTAATGAAAGTCGGTGCTTTAAGAACAGGGCACAGACATTTTCTGTTTTCTTCTCTGAAGCGTGAAAACCCAAATTCATTTTCGAAAAATTTATTCAGAAAATATAATGTTTTCTTGTCATGATCTCTTTCTCTGTCTGCATTGCATCCAATACTTAAATTTTTTTCTCATAGCTTCTGCCAATGTGGAGCTTACTTATTGTAGTTTATTTAACTTCTGGTGGTTTTCTCATTATATAGAGGTTGTTAGGAGACTGTATCCTATTACCAGGACCCCCAGAAGTGGAGCATGTCCAGTGTAGCTGGGCCGAAACCTTTAGTCCTATCTGCTCATGTCTCCCCATACCTTGAGATATCTTCACCATCTTGGAAAAACAATATAACTCTGAATTCTGAAGATTTTCTGCTGCTTTTGTCTCTCTCACCTCAAGTCTCTTTCTTCATGTTCTTAAATTCTAAGTGACCTGTAGTTTCTTCTGAACTTACTATTTTAACTCTATTTCTTAGCAACTAAGCTTGGTGTCCTTGTGCCTCCTTCTGTATCACACATTATTTTCAGGTCACTGTTTCCCACTAATCCCAATATACCAAATATACATATCCATTGAGCTGTGATAGAAAAACTTTAAGATAAAGCTTCAAGAAAAACGTAAAGTGTTAGTTTCACACAGAAAAAAAAAATTAAAGAAAGGAAAGGAAGAAAAAGGATGTATCTTCCAGAATGTTGTGATGTGATTAATACCTGGAGTCATACGGACTATTTATATTTTAGAAAAAGAAAAATTAATTTTGTGAGCTTTCTATAAAAGATTATAATATTTAGTGGGAAAGTATTTATTAAGAAATGTGTAAAGATAACATTATGCTTTGAAAAGCTAGAAATGACAGATAAGCTTTTATACTATGATATCCTGAATGAGGATATATATACATTGTAGAATTGTTGTAAGTGAACCTAAATTACTAATATCATCTTTTATGGTTTTTAAAACAGGTTAGAATATAATCCCACACCCACTGACAGAAGTATATTTTGGTGACTCTCCTGCAGGTATTCAATAAGCAATGATTTGGAGTTATGGCTATTTATCTCATTTATTTTCTTTCTAAGTACTTGTATAAGTACCCTAGTATAAGAAACATAGAATTGTAATTTTCTATACTACATACATGTTTGACTGTCCCAAACATTGTGCAAAGCACTAGAAATGACAGGCAGGTTTCCTGTTGTGTTGGAACATAGCAATGAATGTCTTTTGGCCTCACAATATTCTCATCAAGAAAAAATGATAAGTACTTATATTTTCAAATATATGAAACAATGTACCTTGAAAAACATATGAATAGCAGATAACTCTTTTAAAAATGTTGTCTCTAATAATTTTTAATATCATGTTAGAATATTATTGCAATCCTTGAAATTTCACATTAAACAATTCTTTCTTGACTCATGTAATCCCTTAGTTTAACCATATGATTAAGGAATTAATCATGCAATCTCTTAGTTTAACCAGTGTCATCTTTTTAAAAATCTTTTTTTGTTGTTAATTCTGGGATTTTTTTAATCTTTTTATTTTCCAAATAAAATTCTGCCCTCTACCCCTGTCTCACTCTTCTTTTCTTGGAGGAAGTCTTTGACCTGGAAATTGACACCACTTTTTTTTGATATATTCTATATTTTTTATATATGTTACATCTTGTTATCATTTTGTGCCTCCTCCTTAAAATTCCTCAATCTGATCACCTACCTCACTGATTTATTCTATAGATATTCATGCTATTATTTAACTCATCTATGTGATACTATATTTTAAATAATTTCCTACATTGTTTTATCTTGACAGTTTTTTATTATTTCTTACTCTTGTTGGATATTGCTAACATCTTCCCCTATTTCCTTAAATTTTTATTGCACTTTTTTCTAGTTTTAGGTCTGTCCTTTCCACAAATTTTGGTGGTCTTGACATATGTTCTCCATTATGTTGATTTTCTTTTGAACTATCACTTGTGGGAGTTAGACTCTTTAAATGTCTATTCATTTGGCCCATAAGTTTAATTCCCCCTGGAGTTATCATCTACTCTGCCTGGTAATGTATCCTGTGGAAAAAATTAAAATGAGATCCTGGTTTATTAATGCAAGTGGTTTGAGAAGTGGTTTGTAGGACTATTCTCTCAGGGACCCTTTCTTTCATGGATCAGACACCTCCACTGCTTGTTACCCAATGTCTGCAAGCTATTATGTAACATATTTTATTTTATAGCTATTTACAGTGAGAGGACAGCCTAGTAATTGATCATTTATGGAAGTGGAACTGAGGGTTTTGAGGCAACCGATCAATTCTCACCTGTATTCATGAATTTCTCATGCCAATATTACGTGCTGATCTCCTATTGGCTTTCCCTCTAAACAGCACTTTAGATATAGGCTATGCCATATATCTAGTTTACTTGACAAAAAACAAGTCAGAAGGGATATCTCAAGCAATGCAGAATAAAAGCAATTCTTTAAGAAAGATAATTTCTTTGATGAAGAAGAAATTAATGTTTATCTCAAGTCAGTAAAAGGGAAAAGCATAACACACTAAATCCATCTTTTCCAATCTACCTTTCTTTACCACCCACAACCAGGCTATATTCATTCACCCAGCACCATTTCAAGTATCCTTCTTAGATTTTCTCACAGTGTCTTATTATCTCCTTCATATCCATGCCCACTTTTGTTTCAACCGTTTCTCTAGGACTACTTCAGTGGAAGGCGGTGGCATCCTTTCTTAGTTCACTGTCTTTGCAAGAAATCAACGTGTTTTTTTTCTCCAAAATTCCCTGTAACCTCTTTTCCATATTCCCTCCATGTTCTATTTAATTCTATCTATCATCCACCTGTTTCTTTAAATCTACTGCTGCATTTTAACTTTATTACTATAGTAATTTTCAGGCAAGAAGAAGTGATAGGTAGGCCTTAAATAAAAATGATCTTTTATGCAGAGCATGACTTCAATAGAAGATACATACTGAGGTATGAGTCCAGGCAACAGACAAACTATAGATCAATTAACATATTAAGAATATAATTTGCTTCTAGGCAATGAATAGTCTTGTAATCATTGCTTGGGGAAAATGGTTAGATTCGCATTTTGGATTTGTGTCTCTGGACTCTATGAAGAACGATTTGAGAGGGGAAGAATTAAAAGCAAAGAGATTACTTAAGTTGATGAGCAATAAGACTGGAGTTATAGTAAAGAGGGATAAGAGAATGGGTTTAATTAATTTTTGGTAAATTTTTAGGATTAGTTAATGATGAAATATGTGGTAAAATGAAGAATAAAGAATGGCTTTCATGTTTCTAGTTTGGATATTGGGATAGGCAAAGGTGTTGTTATTTAAAACAAAGAGTAAAGAAAGATAAGATCGTTTGTTTAGAGTATTTTGGTTTGTTAAGTTTAAATAACTGTGAGACATACAGAAGGAAGTCTGAGGCTTGTAGGACAGGGTAGTTGCAGGTGTAATTTGGAATAATTTTCAGTTCAGTTATTATTCCAAAAGACAATATATTGATCTTGCTAACTCAGGTTTTTGTTACCTATTGTTATTCTCTTACATTTAATGTCAAATTTTTAGATATTAAAAACGGATGAAAGAAGATTACATATTATAATTGTGAACTGAAGGCAATCAAACAAAAATATTTTATATTTCTATAATAAAACACCTTTGCATAGTGTCCAAGATAAAGCTGATATAAATTCAATTATCTTCCATAGTAAGCATTCAAGCAGGAAGATTTTATTTACCAGACATCTAGTATAGAAAATGACTTCTAGTTACATGAAGAAAAATTCTATTTTCTGAATATAAAGAAGTTCTACACAGTCCTTTAAAACAATGTGACACAGGTAACCACACAAGCTTACTGAGCTAAGAGGTCCAATCTTCTCATCTATCAATCCCTTTGATGTGGTCCCTCAGGAAGAGAAAATTTATTACAAATGTGTTGGTCTTTAATTCTGTTCCATAACATGTAAAATAGGCCCTAAAGCCAATAATAATAACAGCAGCAACAGCAACAAACCAAGAACTAAAGACCTAGATAACCACATGTGGAATTAGAGCTTGGATAATTGGGAGACAGCGTACCATGAAGACATCATGTTTACTATACACACACATTGGTACAGTTCTACAGACGAGCAGTATTATTGAAAGGTGAGAAAAGCACAGCTCCTTTTTCCTTTCTGCATAAGAATAGCTAATAGCAAATGATATCACTGAAAAGGTACAGTGCTCTATTAGGAACATTTTCAAACTTTCTGTCTCTTTAACTTTAGTCTTGACATTGCATACACTTTAGAATAGGCCCTATTATAACTTTTCTGACATTGTGACATTACATCTTGCTTCCAGCTGTGTTGAATATTCCAAAAGAATATTTTTGTAGATAAGATGCAATTAGTGGTGCCAGAAACTCTCTCTACATGTAGGAAACACAGATTATAGCTGGAAAGGTGGGCCAATAATAGTTTAGCTGTATCATTAGCTAGGCCTCAGGGATATCTACAAAACTGAGAATCTCATCCATGATTTTGTATGCTATAAAGACTAAGTTAAAATTGACCAGGATAAAATATAGATAAGAAGTCTTTTTACTTAAGTGTTCAAGTTTTTTTTTTTTTTTATTTGTAGAATATCAGGAGTAGTTCCTCTATGTTTTGAAACTCAGACAACTTTGGGGGATAAATAATCACATTTTGCTTTGTGTTCTAAGAGCAAATACTACATTATCAGATTAATGAAACCAGACAACCAGTATTCCTATACATTAAGAGTCATGAAGGTTTTCTTATTCATTCCTACCACTGCATTAGCCTGCCAATGGAAGAACATATACTTTTTTATTCTAGTATATAGAATTATTTTTAAACACAGTGAATACATTTAAACTGCTCACCATCTGCATTTATCCTTTTAAACTCCCTTAAACTCTTCAGAAAAATTGGCTATATATTAATTCAAGAAAAATTATACAATGTTTGAAATATCAAGGTACATTCAGAACACAAGCATTAGAACAGGAAACAAAGCTCTACTTTTATTCCACATCTTATTTTCCTAAAAATGGAAATGCATTGGAAGTATTAACAGGAAAAAATGGAATTATTAATTAGCAGTCATGGGTATGATTTCCAGCTCTATCATTTATTATTTATGTTGTATAACACAATTTTCCATAACTTAATTTTTATTATAAGATTGTTGTGAAAACCAAACTGGATTGTTAAAGTACATTTAGTAACAACAAAATATATAAATTTAATTATCATTAGAAAGTGTTTTTCCAAGTGGCAAAAGACCCTTAAATTTCCATTTTTCAATATCTTATAATGTCATTGTATGACTTTCTTCTATAGAAAATTTACTGTTTTGCTAGTTATAAAAATGTAAAATTTAGATATTATTGCTTATTTCAAAAAAAAAATACTTGATGCAATTTTGTTATCATTATCACGGTTAGAAGACTTTTATTCTCTTTTTACTCCTCTCTGTCTGTGATATAAACCTTTAATTAGTTAGTGGCTAGGTCCTACTTTTATGAAATTCTTTTAATACTACTGACACAATTTCTAGAGAAGAGATATTTGTAAGGAATTATTACTGTATTATTCTTCTACAATGCTTTGTTTCTCCTCCTACAAATAATTCAATAGTATATTTGGCAAATTCTAAGAATTTTTATTGTAGTACTTACAAAAAATAAATGAAACATATTGAAAATCTTCCAGGAAGACAACCCTAACAACAACTTTATACATTTCTGTTCTTTATCATGCCCCTGTAGAACACATTAGTAATAATTATAGGCAATATTTACTGAGCACTAACTAGAAGTTCACACTTTTCTAAATATTTTATACAGTATCTCAATTAATTAAAAAATGGCATAAATTCTGAGCTTCGGAAAGTTTAAGTTTCCAAAGATCATCCTCGTAAGGCAGGATTTTATTTAAGATCAATTCTGACTTCATGGACATGTAATTACAGACTGTCACGTGACTGAAATATATCTTTAGAGGGACTGAAATATGAATGGTCAAATTTCAAGAACACATAGATCAAGCTAAAGGGACACTAATGCTTTACCCACCAAATCAAGAAAGGCCTATAATCATAAACATGTTAGATCAAATTTCCCTTGAGTGTGCTATTTCACCACATTTCAAAAAAGATATTCCATTTTAGTACTATCTGTTCCATCTTTCTCTGTCTTCAGAGTTTAGTCTGGACCTTGCCAAGGAGAGTATTCAATAAATGCTGTCAAATCGAAACCTGACATGTTGGTTTCTCACATTTCTGCTGTGAGAGAAATATGGAACATGACGAAGTAGACAAGAGGGCAATGTTGAACTGAATGTCTACTAACTTGCATGCACATTTTGTACATCGTTGCATTTGGTTTGCACCATAAACAATGAGGTGGTTATTTTGAACCTCCTTTTATGTGATGAGTCATTTTCTCAAGCTAACACACAGTTATTTATTCAAAGAATCAGGATCTAGGCTGTGGCCTGTTTAATTACAAATCCAATCGTTTTCCAGTCAGTCTACACAAATTTGTAGAAGAGTTGAAAAAATGTTTCTTATCCTCACTGCCATGTTTTTGACTCTGTTCAGTAGCTAATGGAACCTCCATAACCTTTTATTATTTCATGTGACTAATATTTCATGGAAATATAGGACATAAATATCCTCGATTCACACATAATAGTTTCCTTTCCTACAGCATAGATATTTCTTACTTTTGATAACATGGAGAACCTCTATTTGTAGATATAGCTAAGTCAGCTTTCCAACTTGAAGGTCAAAAAAATCAGAATTGTCTTTTAAAATTGGGTCTGCCTCTGTTGAGTTTGCATTGCTAATAAGACATGATTAACCTTCACAGAATCACCTACAATAATTTTCTTTTCCAGTTTAGTAAAAGTACGAAAATTATAAAAGGTTGGGTTATATTCTTTGGTAGGATTTCCGCAATTATCCTGTTCATGCTTAGCAATGTTTCTTTTATTTTCTTTTTGTTCAGTAGTCAAATTTCCATAAAACATTCAGAATATCTAATTAGAAAAACAAACAGCTTTCATAGATGTGAAAAATCTTGCCTGGTTTCTCTTGAGATGCATTTTGCAAAATGTAAATTATCCTGCTGAGCTGTGTGATTTTTGCTATTTCATAATAAACAGGTTATGTGTTAAAAAGAAAAGAGCTAAAATCCCTGAAGATTGACCTTGGTTTGGAAAGTTTTTTGAATATACAAAATATTATGCTATACCATATAATTTTATGGAAATTTAATACCAGACTTTATTTAATTTATACACTAAGTTATGATAACTCTAGGCTTTCTAGTCTGATTTATGCTGGAGGAACTGTGGGAAAAGAGGACATTATTTTGTGGTCATGCTCAGTAATTGCTACATGCTGTAAAGATTGTGCTATGGTAAATTGAAATAATTACAAAGTTATCTGTACACTATGACATGCTTTCTATTCTCCTGGGATGGTGCACCAGACCAGAAATTCTAAAATTTCACTTAAGCTGATAATATCTCTCCAATTAATTATGAAATATATGATCACCAGACAAGAGAGAATACCAAAGTGCAATAAAGCAGCTATGTCCTAGATTTGTGAAGCGTATGATGGATGAGAAAAGACTGACCTTGGCTGACCCAGGACAGGAAGAGAGCCATTAGGATATATGGGAACCTGTCATTCTTCATCTTATATTAACAAATATGTAATATATGTGTCTCTGGAGAGACTTCAAAAAAAGAACAGTAAAATGACTAGACATTCTGTCACATCTAGAATAGAAAGAGTTTTAAGAAATCATTGTTCTGATGATTTTGTATTTTTATCTCTTGTTTATTTATATTTCTTTACCTGTGTGTTATTACTTAAATCAGCATAATTTATTTTTTTAATTCATATACACATTGATTCCCGAATTTGTATTGCTACATTATAGCCTAAAATATGATATACAAATTTGCCTAATCTTGATGTATGGTACAAATATCTGAATTTAAAGAAGTATTTTCCTGAAGTTAAGCTAAACCAAATCGCATAGTAGGCATTTAGGAAAAGTTTAGGAGAAACTTCCCAAATAAATACATTAATATTAGATAATAATAACTGTTATGTATGTGTATGTACATGTGTGTGTATATATGCATACATATATATCTATAAAAGCAGATTATGTGATCCATACCATTTCTATGCTCCCATGCCCTTGTATGGCATTTAGCATAAAATTTATAGTTATTGCCAGGACCTACAATGCCTCCTCTGATCTGACTTGTCTACATGTCCAATCATACCTTCTTCTATTTTTCTTACAAAATAGATAAAATGTAGCATCACCAATAATAGGATCAACTGGCATCATGATAATTTTATTAATGATATAATGCACTGAGAAGAATTGAACACTATTTTGGTATTGTGTAAGCCAGCAATGCTTAACCTCAATCTAATCATGAAGAAACACCAGATACACCCAAAATGAGGGACATTCCACCAAATAACTGGCCTATAAGCTCTAAAAATGGAAATGTTTTGAAAAATAAAATGGGCTATCTACTTTAAATTATTCTAGTTTACAGTAGATTTATTTAAAAGAGAACAATTTTTCAAAGGTATTGCAGATATAATTCCTTTGGTTGGAATGTCAGTGGTTAGCTACTCTTAAGACCAGAAGACAGGCCGGGCGCGGTGGCTCACGCCTGTAATCCTAGCACTCTGGGAGGCCGAGGCGGGTGGATAGCTCAAGGTCAGGAGTTCGAAACCAGCCTGACCAAGAGCGAGACCCCGTCTCTAAAAAAAAAAAAAAAAAAAAACCAGAAGACAGTAGTTGCATATGGGAGGTTAAAAAGTTGAAAAACTACTACCTATTAAGAGATCTGACACATGGTTACCAGATACCCTGGTTGCTGTCTTTGGAAAACAATGAAGACTAATTAGTTCTGACTTTACATTTCTTGGAGACAAGCAGTCTATAAATACCTTATGTATTTAAAGCATATAAAATATTAAAATTGTAAACTGTGTCCATCATTTTTATTGCTCTCAAATTATACCTTATTATGATTTTTTTACCTATGTAAAAGAAAATGGAATTTAAGTCTTCTGTCAAATGTTTAAATAAATTTTTCATTAAGTGAATAAAACACAACGAGCCTGGCGCGTGCCCATAATCCTAGCACTCTGGGAGGCCGAAGAGGGAGGATTGCTTGAGATCAAGAGTTCGAGACCAGCCTGAGCAAGAGAAAGACCCCATCTCTACTAAAAATAGAAAAATTAGCTGGGTGTGGTGGCACATGCCTGTAGCCCAAGCTATGTGGGAGACTGAGGCGGGAGGATTGCTTGAGCCCATAAGTTATAGGTAGCAGTAAGCTAGGGTGATGCACTGAACTTTAACCAGGACCACAAAGGGAGACTCTGTCAAACAAACAAACAAACAAACAAAACACAATGAGCCTAGTCTAAATGCATAAATGTTCCCTCAGTAAATTAAGTTATATCTTAATTATATTAAGATTATATTAAGTCATATTAAGAGCTCAATCAGTGGATATAAAGTGAATCTAATTTAAATCCTCTGTTTTTATTTTTATGAGAATTAATATTTATATATCGCCTCTTATACTAATATATATTAGATTCATTAATTCATTAAATATTTATTGGGTATACATATATGTCCTGTGTTAGAAGTTCTAAAGGTATAAAGGAGAACAAAACAGACATGGTCACTGTATTTCATCACAGCCTAGTGGGAACTCTGGGTTTTAGTATGGTTTATATGGAATGTTCCAGGATGGAAGCTATCAAAGCACAGAGAAATATACCACGAGGAGAGATTATCTTTCCTTTTTGATTTCTTCCTTTTCTTTTATTTCTCCCACATCTATTAAGATCCTACTGTATGGCAAACACTGTATCCAGAATTCCATCCTAAAGAGAATGATAGTCTATTAGGAAATTTAATCATTAAATAGAAGCCCTACCAAAGTTGATTTCACTATCAGCATCTTTTTCATGGACACTTTCTCTGATCCTATGGGTACCGTTCCATGTTTTCTCATCATTTCCACTACTAACTTGGAAAATTTTCATGTTGGATTTTTAAATAAATGTGGTTTGCAGTTCTGTTTGTGCTGAGATTTATTGCTCAATGCCCATGAGATTTGCATACATACAGGACATACACATTCTCTTACACTTTGCTTCATTTCAGACTAGGTAGGCAGTTTGTAGTGGAGGGAAAAAAAAATTGCTAAAATACTGGCTGTAGAGTTTTGCAGAGATCCGAGTGGAGAGACTCTGAAATCACAGTCTGAGTCTCTAAGTCTACTGGTTAGAAATCAAAAGCAAACGGCAAGGTGCAAAGCCAGAATAATACAGGGTAAAGAAAGATACTGAAGTCACTTCATTGAGTATTTTTTGCATCAGGGCAGAAGGAAAGTGGCTCAATTTTACAAAGCAGGTCATCAAGCAATGACTGAAGTGTAGTCTGGGAGGAGTTTTGAGAAGGAGCTCTGAGTGGTAACAAGGAGATAACAAAGCAAACTGGGACAAATTCTACTGTAGTAATGAAAGGGGTATATCGATTTTGGTCTCAGAGCTAATAAAGAGTACATAAGATCAAGAGGTGCTGACTCCAGATTAGTTAGTGTATATAACAAGGACAATTAATCAGACACTAATAGGCATTAGATTGACATGGATCAGTTCCCACAAATGTAGAGCAATGCCCAACATCATAAATCAAGGTGGAGAATATATGCATGAGCTGCCAGAGATTTTTTTAAAGATCATGTTTCCATATAAGTTCTTATTGTGACTGAAAAAGTATTGTAATATTTCTATTATGATATATTTAAATTTACTTTTTATTAAAATTTATTGTGTTTCAATAAACAGCATATTAACTCCCATAAGGCAGAGAGGAAAGCTACTGCTTCTTTTAGAATCCATCCAAGTGTTTTAAATTTATTATATGGACTTCTGTTCTCCCTGTTCCTACACTTTCCTTCTCTATTCTCCATATGGCACCTAGAATATTTCTTTTAATACATGAATTATATCATTTTGTCCCCTTCCTTAAAAACCACTCACTCTGACTTCCAATTTTATGTAGAATGATCTAAACTTCCTATTATAACCTCAAAGTAGGGCATCCATATAATTTATGACTTAGACTGTAACACCTTTGAGAAAGTAAAGAGAAACCATTGAAAATTAGGATGGTGTAACATCATTAATGGATGTCCCAGTCAAATCTGAATGTATGTTCATCCCGTCATTTTGTTCCTCTTCAACTTCAAACCCTGACAATCCTGATTCCACTAGAGTATCCATGGCACTTACTTAGTAGTTGGCATATGGTAGGCATGTTATTAATAAACAGTCATAGTTGAATGAATGAATGAACGAGCCTTGTAGATCCTTGTAACATAAATTTGGAATCAAATTTTCTAGTAACATTTCTTGCTATCTTAAATATTTCCACAATATCTTTCTTACTTATTTTTGTATTTTACCTCCTGGGTTATATTTATCATTTATCTATATGTGTCTTAGTGTCCTAGGACTGCATTCACAAAGTACCACAAATTGGCAGCTTAAACAACAGAATGCATGGTCTCTCAGTTGTGGAGGCTAGAAGTCTAAGAATCGTTTCCATATCTCTCTCTGGTGGTTTGCTGGCAATCTTTGGCATTCCTTGGCTTGTAGCTCCATCACCCCAATCTCTGCCTTCATTGTCACATGGCATTCTTCTTGTGTACTTACCTGTCTCTCTGCCCAAATTTCCCATTTTTATAAGGACATAGTAATATTAGGTTAGGGTCCACCTTAATGAACTGATCTTAACTTGATCATCAGCAAATATTCTAATTCCAAATAAGGTCACATTGACAAGAACTGAGAATTAGGACTTCTTTTGGGGGAACATATTTCAACCCATAACAATATGTATAAAACTAAATAATTTTTATTTTATTTTATTTTTTATTTCAGAATATGTGTGTGTACAGGGGTATATACACTTTACTCAGAAGTGTATGTACAGGGGTACATGTACTTTGGTTACATATAATACCTTTGTACTATCCAAGTCATTTATTTTTAAAATAGTTTAATCTTGATTTTAGGAATACTTAGGAGTCAGAGGGAGATTTATCAAATGCTATTTTGCAAGCTACAAAAGGCAAAATAAAACTACATTAACTTTTTAATGAACATATGTATATGTGTATATGAATGCATTGGCTATATGTACATAGGGCCAGGGGATTGAAATTTTATGGTGCTCCAGGGGATATGTCATATGCTATATAAGAACAAGGGCTAGGAGGGGATGCTTTATGCAAGTTAGGCTTAGGGAAATTATTTGCTTGGTAGATTTTCTTTATTGTTGTTTTGCTGGTTAGTTTTAAATAGAGCTTATTCTCATTTTGGATTTAAAGAAAAATTGAAAAGAAAGTGCAAGGAGTTCTCATATACCCAGCATCCAGTTTCCTCTATTATTATGCTCTCACACTAGTATGTTACATATGTTATAATTAATGAACTAATAATGATACATTATCATTGACTAAACTTCATAATTTGTTTAGATTTCTTTAGTTTTTTACCTAAGGTCATTTTTTTCTGTCCCAGGATCCCATCCAGGGCACCACATTTTATTTAGTAGTTGTGTTTTCTTAGGCCTCTTTTGCCAGTGACAGTTTCTAAAACTTCATTCTTTATGACTTTTTAAGTCTTAAGTACTGATTAGTCTTGTGGGATGTGCCCCACTGCAATTTTTCTGACGTTTTTCTCATAATAAAACTGGAGTTATGGGTCTTTGGGAGGAGCCCAGAGGTAAGCCTCATTTTCATCATATCATATCAAGGGTACATCCTAACAACATGATTTATTGCTTGATGTTGGCTGCAGTCACCTGGTTGAGGTAGTGTTTGTCAGGTTTCTTCACTGGAAAGTTGCTCTTTTTTCCCCCTTTGGATACTGTTAGTCTTTGGGAGGAGGTTGCTATGTGTAGCTCATACCTAAGAAGTGGGGAATGGTGTCCTCCCTGAGCACAGTGTGTTAGTAAAGGGTTCTCCAGAGAAACAGAACCAGACCCAAACAAAACTTCAATCATATATATAATGATGAGGAAATTTATCATAGGAATTGGCTCCCATGACTTTGGAGGCATAGAAGTCACCTGTAAGCTGGAGAGCCAGGAATGTTGGTGGCATCATTCAGTCTAAGTCCAAAGGCCTGAGAAGTGTGTGTGTGTGTGTGTGTGTGTGTGTGAGTGGTGGAGGGTGGTGTATGCAGTGGTGGTGTAGGTTTTGTCTGAAGTCCAAAGGCCCAAGAACCAGGAGTGTCGATGTCCCCAGCACAAGAGAAGATAATGTCCTAACTCGAAAGAGAGAGAATTTGCCCTTCCTCCTCCTTTTGGTTCTGTCCCTTCCTCTACGAATTGGATGATTTTTATTTACATTGGTGAGGGTGATCTTCTTTACTCAGTCTACTGATTCAAATGCTAATATTTTCCAGAAACACCCTCACAAACACAGCCAGAAATAATTATCCGGACATCTTTTAGGCTCCCCAAGGTGACACATAAAATTAACCGTCACACAGAGTATTTACATAAATTATCTAGTATTATTCTTCATGGCATACTTGTGTCTTCTCTAATTTATTTATTCAATCATACATTTGTATCAGCATGGATTCACTGATATTGATTTATAGTTGGGGTTATAATCCCAAACTGCTTCCTTCTTTTTTTTTTGCTCAGATTGTTATAGTTTTGGCAAAGTGGAGCTTCCTCCATTGGCTCCTATGTGCCTTTGATATATTTTCATCAACATGTGTTTGTGTGCGCGTGTGTTTAGAGAACTCCTTATTTTTTGACATGTTAAGATGCTCCAGACTCATTTTGTATATTTCCTACCAAGTATTAAAACTAGCCATTTTTCCAAGGAGTTCTGGCTTCTTTTACTGGAGGATGGTATTTGAAACCAAGAAATTTGTGCTACATATGCTCATTGCTATTGGAGCATTGTTTTAGGACTGCTAAAATAACCTATTATATGAACCTATAAATAAACACACACATATACACACACATATATAAGTATTTTTATAAGTAACCAACTGTATCTATAGTAAGCCAAACATGAGTTAATGCTAATGTCTCCAATTCTAATCCATTATCACATGGATCATTTTAGACTTCTCCATTTGCTAAAATAATTTGGTTTTTGTTTGGATTTAAAACACATTCTGATTCTTATTTCTAAATGAGGTTTAAAATATTTCCTATGTTAAAAATAGTTCAGTGCCAAAAATTACTTAGAAACAGGTTAAAAAAGAGAGAACCTCAGAATCATAAGTAATAAATTTTGCTTTACAGGTGAATAAAAAAGAGGCTAAAAAATTTTCAGCAATTCACATTAAGTACTTAAAACAAGAATTTAATAACCTCAGAGCAGTCAGAGCAGACAGTTTAGTACAGAATATGATAGAACACCCAAATTAGAATCCCCAGACTCTTAGATTAAAGAGAATCCAGCCTTGAAGACCATGTCACCCCTGAAAGGAACAAACTATTCTTTTCATTGCACCAGTTAGAAAATTGGTATCAGACCACACAGTAAATATGTAAATAATAGGTAATAGTATATAAGTATTTATATGTGTGTGTGCATGTGCCTGTATATGTGTATTTATCATTTCAGAGTGTCTTATTTCTGTAATTCTTCATAATTCTTTTATCATATTTATAAATGCTATAAAATTATTAATTATTAAGCCACCCCAGTTATAACAATATAGGGATAATCATTCTTACCTATCGTAATATTTTGATTATCCAAGTAAAAAGGCTGAGTAGGACCCTAGAGAGCCCTAGAATAGAGAGGTTTATTTCTTCGCATATGTGCTACATACTTAGTAAGCAGGACTTACTATAGAGAAGGAAAATATTTGGACTTGAAATTAAGAATTTAATTATGTTAACACTTTAGTTCTTTTTGGCTGTGGAGATTATTCTAATATGCAAAATATCAGTAACATCAGCATAATAAGCTTTCCCCACATATGACTCAGAGTATTAAGGGATCATGGAATTGGCTTGTCTAAACAAGAGCAAGCAAGGGAAAATTAAGCAGCCTTGTTAATTTGTATCTTTTAGTATTCACTGAAATAAGAAAATGTGGGTATTAAAAGGCACTAAGTAGTAAAATGCAAAGTGACAGTAAAGCAGCTTATATTGGTAAAAGCTTGAGAAATGATTAATTTTTTATTAAATAACACATATAATTCAGGAGAAAAGTAGTAGCTCTGATTGTGAAATAAATTATATATTTAATGAAGCTTTTTTTTACTAAATTTATCAAAAATGTTTATATTTAGGAAAATAAGACAAGTCAAAATGGAAATAGTTATGTGTCATTCCCATAAAATCTAGTCTTTCATATTTACATAAGTATAAATTGTGTGTAAAGAATAAGCTATATTACTAGAGGATTGAATCACTAATTCTCCTCACTTCCCAAACATAGCCTAGCCACACACACACACACACACAATCCTGCATAATTTAAGAGAATGATACATGTGATGATTGCCTACACTCAGCCTAGAAACATTAGTGTGGAGAAAAATAGGAAATGGAATCTAGAACCAAAAACTGGCAAATTGAAATATTTTGCCAGGTTTTTATGCATCCCCAAATGAGTAGGTAGCTCTACCATGAGTCTCCATTTTAATGCATATGGGTGTGATATATGAAGATAGAGAAACCACTTACTCCGGATGCTTCCTCCTCTTTTTATCCACTGCCCTTGCATAGCATCGTTATAAAATTCTCTTAGCTAGAAATTTCTCAGATATTGTACCTTATTAAGCATTTCACATTCAAAATCAAGAGGGCTCCATTTAGATTTTAAAGACAGAATGTAGTAGAAAAGAGGAAGGCAAAAATTATGCGTTTTTAATGACCCTGATCATGGCATACCAGAAAAATAACCGTTCTGATGGTCTCATAATGGAATTTCAAATTCTTTTCTATTGTCTCCCTAATTAATCTTCTCCTCTGTAGTAAATCAGAGCTATGGATTTATTCTTTCAGATATGCAGAAATGGGCTTGTTCTTGGAATGCTTCTGGTATGATATGAGGCTGTATTACAAGCAGTTTAAGGGCTGGAGAAAATTCTGATTATGGTAGACTGTTATCTCAACAACAAGTTACTGTATCTTTTGTATTTCTTCTTCTAGCAACTTTCAGCTCTTTCCTTCTTTTGATAATATCATCCTAACTTTCCCATAAGGAACTACACTTAATTTTTTAAATGAAGTGTCAGTGAAATTGTTAGTCATGGAATGGGCATAAGACCTAAGATAGGCCAACATAAATTTCCTTTTAGAGAATTTAAATTTCACACTACATTAGAATGAAAATGTACTAATCTAAGTAATTTTAATCATGGCACACTGAAGAAATTATTCTTGTGTTTTTGATACCTAGATCAGAGAACTCCATTAACATTGTCCATCCTACATTCTGGTGGCTCAAATTTTCCCTAAATTTTTTTAACCATTGCATACTTTTGAGTAAGATTAAATATATATTATTTGTTTGCAATTGAAAATAAAAGCAAAACACTTACCCTGGTATCTAAAGTCCCTACTAGCTTGTGGCTTACATCTCACATACTCTCTGCATGAACTATCTTAAAACATTTTAAGTTTAAATAATATAAATATGAAATGAATCATTAAATATTTAACCAAACTTCTTCTTTCTTTAAACCTTTTATTTTACTTAATTTTTGTCTGCCATTTTATTCCTAGTTCTCCTCCTGATTTTTGACTTTACACTGACACCTTTGGAGTTTACATGGCTCGTGGGGCCTCTTTTACCCTATGGCTTTATCCTTGCTTTGGAATGTGAAGTCTTATCTCCTTGTGATTTTTCTGTGAACAGCTACTTGTACAGACTCCATGCTGGTGCTTTTCATTATTACCTGTGTTTTATTGCTACTGCTTACAGGCTCAGTCTATGCTGTCAAGAAGCATCTGGGATGCATGTATCAATCTCATACATTTATTATGAGCTTTTCCTGAAAATTCTAGAAAAGCTGACCCCTGGTTTAGGGTTCTTTCTAAACTCTCTAAAGCTTGAGCTATTCATGGTGAAAAATAAATCGATTAATTTTATTAATGGATTTTAATAACAAATGGTCAAAGAAATTAATTTATTCATTTAATGAAGCATATTTTAATTGTTATAATTTCACTACCTATAAATGTGGCCTCAAAATTAAATTCCTATGAGCAAAGATGTTAGCATGTGATCATAAATATGTGTTATTGGATGCCTTTATTGTTATGGCAGACTCTTTGAGCCAGATTGCCCTTTAACTCTTCTAATCACATTGAGCCAGAAAATTTAAGATGCCAAAGTACAGAAACTGAACAAACCAAACTTAAACTTTATCCATATTGTTTTACTTTCTCTGCCTAAAGTTTTTTTTTCTTTTTGTAAAGTGTCCATATTATCCTACCATTGCATTAAGAATATTCATTTTTGGTGGATACACACAATTGGAGGCTTAGGTATACTTCACAGTTGAATCTCTAATAGTATGGAAATACTGCCCTAAATTTGCAGTGCCTTTACTTGGTCTCTTGGGATGCTTACAGAGCTAAATCTCAGTAACCCTTGCTCATGCAAAGACAAATTTTAATGATCTTGAGCAACAGGTTAGGAAGAAGAGGATATCTAAGCAAAGATAAGACCTTTTGTAAATATTTTTAATTTTCCCCAAATGAAAAAATGCATAAGATGATAAAGATGCAAGATGAATTTCAGTGGTTGAATTACCAAGCAATACTCAAAAATTTATTAAGAGTCTTTGTTCCTACAGTAGGAAAAGTAGTAAAAATCACGTGTAGGCTAATAGGATTCAAGTTCCCATGAGAATTCTTTTAAGGGGTAAAACAGTTAAAATTATATGATATTTCAAAATTTTCTTCTTCATTCACTCTTGCATTCCTCCAATCTCAGCTCCATTAATATATTTTTCTACTGCTAAGAAGAGACGTAAGAAATAAAAAAGGAATATATGCAATTCCTACTTTAGTGTCTTAGTGAAGTAATAAGAGCCAAATGCCTCTACTTGGCCCTAACTATCTCCCATCTATGTGAGATGGGGAAAATTTCCAAGTCCTTACATCACCAAATGACTGCCATTGCACATTATGAGAAAAGATATAGAATGTTAAAGTTCTGTAATAACATAATTAACAGAAGGAAAGCTGGATCTCTATCATGGAGAATAAGAGACAGCTTGGACAGTATAGACGAAATGAAGATAAGATGGACTATCCATGGACATCACTGAGAAATATGAGTTGTATGTATATAATGTCAATAATAACAGATGAGGCTTGAGTTTTGCAGTACTTGGCAGTATGTCATACTGTTCCATCATTATGCCAGCTTTGGTTTAGTGCATCCAAATTGCTTCTCTGGTTCTCACAACACACCTCAGACATGCTGCACTTGTGTTCCTGGATCTCTTCTATCTGTTGGGTTTTAGTGATGATACCAAACTCTTCCTTCAAAATGAAAAAATCAGATTGTCAGAGAGACAATGACACTTTGGGAAGATCAATAAATTCTAGCAAAGTTTTAGAATTTTCTTAAAAATTCTAAAAACTAAAGTTATAATGTTAGAGTGCAGAATATATTTTAGAGAACATCTAACCCAATATAGTGTACTTATTGACAAAGGATATAAAGCTGAAAATATTAAATGATTACCAATCTGGGAAGCATCAAGACTGGCACTGAGGTCCTGGAACTACGTTCCCACTGACTTCTCATTACAGGGACAAAAGAAGTCAGCCTGATAAAAGTTAAAACTTAAAATTTGGGCCAATTAAAATCTAATAATTGACCAGTTGAGCATTCAACAAGTTTTTTTCTGTAAGTGGCCATATAGTCAATATTTTAAACGTTATCCCTGCTGTTAAGTATTTTAAACTTTAGGTCCCTGATGCAAGGACTCAGATCTGCCTTTATAATTCAAAATAAACCATGGACAATATGTAAACAAATAAGCATGGCTAGTATTTCTATAAAATGCACAAACAGAGGCCATTGGCCATATTTCCATATTTTGCTCAAAGGCTATTAATGTTTGGCATCCCTGGGCTGGTTTTTTTGATATCTATATATATATATAAAACAAATTGCTTGAGTGAGGTAGGGTAATGATTTAGACCAAATGGTTTTGGAGTTTTAAGAGCACCTTAAAAAGGCCAAAATATTATATTTTGTCTTCTCAGGTATATTAGCCAAATGAAAGTTTGTTTTTCCTTGATCTATTGCCACCTGAATAGCTAACTACAAATCTGTTTTGAGATTATGTCTACCTTAAAATGCCATTTATGGCAACAACTCAGTAGCCTACTTGAAATGAATAAGTGTGAAGTGATTGAAAAGGTAATGTTCACTTTATAGGACCAACCACCAGAACATAAACATATATCATATTAGAAATCTTAAAAAGTATATGTACCTGAATATCACACTCTTAAGAATCAGTCCTAAAAAAATAAACAAATAAAAACAAGAAATGGCCAAATTAAATTAATTTGTTACCTGCTGGTGTACAATCTGGGCCCATTATCTCAGCTCATTAGAGCTTGGTGTTAATGAGGCCAGGGTCAAGGTTTCATTCCCCATATGAGACAGCAAGTGTCATACAAAGACAGACATTCTGTTCCCTGGCTTTAGAATGTATACCCTATTCTACCCATATGTTTCATAAATAATCACAACTGGCCCTAAGTGGTGCAAGTGAATGAATATACAAGGCTCAGTTCATCCTTACTACTAATGTGAAGAATATTCAAATACACTTTCATGAAAGAAACGATATTGTCTTAACACATAAAGGACACTGCATTATATTAAATATACTTTCTTTATATACTTAATAAATTATAGCTTTGAAATTTATCATTCATTTTGACATAATGATTTGTTTGACCTCAATTTCTATTGCATTTATTCATGCATTTATCTGTCAGTTACTATGCTATATTCTGGCAATATAAAGATCAATAAGACCTCAACAAACTGACAGTGAGTATAACACAAGATTTGGGTGGGTACATTTTGGTGATATAATTAATGTTTAAGCCTGTTAGAAATAATGATGGTACTCAAATACTTTTAGGTGATAATTGGCCAAGTCATGCAAATTCACAAATCCTGTCTTTCCGATCAATTTTCCTCCAAAAGGTTTATTTGAGGGAGATATAAAGACAAGATACACTGACAGAAAATCATCATAGTATTTTATTATTAAGAAGATTTGACTTCCAGGCAAAGAAAAATAGAAATGCAGAAAACTCCAATAATCTTTCTGGATTATACTGTTAGAAAGGTATGAGACCTTTTTACCCTCCATATTTTTATCAAAAGACTTAATTTCAACCTTAAATCTTATCACACGTCTATCTGCTGTGTCCATGGTGGTCTACACATGATGGCATTGGAGAGTTCACCTGCCATACTCTCAGAAAGTACTAAATCAGCTTGCTTTTCTAGTTGCAAAGGTTATAGAAAAAAGAGCAGGAGCCACATTTATATAATAGAACAACCCTTTAGCCTGCAGACAGCATAAGAAAATTGCAGGCTCAATTAGCACCAGCAAGTTGGCTAAGTAAACTAAAATTACCTTCTTGCAGAGATAAGCACAAGCTTGTTCTGTTTTCTATCTATTCATATTTTGGACCTGCTACCTTCTCTCTATATTATCATGAGAAAGTTAGCTAACCACATTAAATGGTGGTAACCTCAGGTATATTATAAGAAAGAGAGTATGTATCATATAGCCAGGTACTGAATAGGTATGAGTATGTTAGTTCCCTTTTCTTCTTTTAATGTCATATTTAACTTTATTGATCATGTGAAATTAGAAGTAGAAAACAAGGCTAGTGAAACCCACAGCAAATGAGTATGTTTGATCTAGAGACCATGACAGGATTTTACCAGATGAAAAGATCATTAAGTAAGGTGAATAAAGCATAAACACATGCTAATGTGCATGAAGTGTTTAGGTAACATCAAAAAACCTATAAAGCATTAAAGTGGAATAAATGTGAAATGGAATGCTAATCTCCAGGAACAGTAAAAATGATCTTTCTCAACTTTAGCTTATACATAAGAAGCCTACCATCCATGTTTAAGAAAGTTCTTCTTAACTTCTAAGGTACAAATTTAAGTGATGAATAATGATCAAATATTAAATTTCTAAACATATGAAAATACTTGTACCCTATACCAAAATAATAATAGGTCTAAAATTATGAATATACAGGTACTTTGCTCAAAATGATCAACCAAGTAAATATATAGACTTTTGTAAAATGTAAGTATATATCAGACCATGAAAACAAGTTTCAGTTTCCTTTGAGTCTACTTTAGTTAACATAAAAATATTCATATAAAAATATAGTTAGGTAATAGCAACAAGGAATGCTATTAAAATATAGTATCAATCATGAGAAATGTCTTCTAATGGGTTTAATACTTTAACATCCAACACTGAACTGGTATTGAAAATTCCATTTTCTCTACATTGCTACAATTTGTGGTTAAAAGTCCTAGAAAAGAATGTTTTGAAAGAATGGGTAATCAATATAGTAGCACAGTGTTATCAAGGCTCAAATTTAAAAGGTAGGAAGACACAAGGCAAGAAAACAGTGGGCATTATCTTGTTGCCTGTATCCTGGAAGCCATCTCCAGAGGGGAAACTTGAATTGAAGCCTCTGAGTGAAAATCTTTGTTTCCTACAATACAGCTTAAATCTCAGGAACAAACAAAGCCTTGAAAAAGACATCTAAAAATATGTCCTGTGGTATAAAGACTCTCTCTATATAAAAATGATTTTTTAATGATTGATTTTTGAGTTAAAATGTCACTGTTATATATTCTCTTTTTCATTTTCAGATAGAGTGAAATGAAATGAACACAAAACATCGATTTCACTTGCACTTACATTTACGTCATTAACAGGTAAAAGTGCAAGCATAACAACGTATTTTTAAACATATGATGCTAGGTATCCCCAGCTTCATGACCAATTTTCTATCCATTTACTTCCAAACAAAATTTTACCCTTTTTTTCCATGACTTTTGCAAGCTGCCTTGCTCTTGGAACATTCTCAGTTTGTGGACTGATCTTTAATAAACATATATTTACACTCCAAAGCTGCATAATGCATTCATTCTCAGCATGGGGGTTTGCAGCTGTTATATGCTAAGGGTGAAATTTATGTTTTTAACAATTTTGAAAGAGAAAACTTTCCTGCCAAGGCTCAAATTTTTCCTCAAAAAGTATTCCAATGCTAGATGATTTTCCTCTTAGTAGAAGAAGAATTCCCAACTTTACCTCTTCTGCAACGCAAAGTGGGTGCTGTTGTTAAAAGAATTCTAAGGGGCAACACCATTACCTTTCCTGTGGAACACTTTTAAGTCTACAAACAGCTAAAAATAATGTTATGGTCCTGCTCAAAAAGAATTGCATCATGTTTCCATTGGTTGCTTACATTTTGTATATTATTTCCTTTTACCCATAAAGCCTGTCCCTCTGCAGAAGCTGACAATGGTGAGAATTTAAAGCTGTCAGAACACATTGCCTAATACCAAGAGGAGGCTCCTTCAGCAGTGTCCTGACCATCCAGATAGGAAAAGAGACTCATTGTCATATGTACTGTCGTGTGTGTCTCTTCCTATGGCAAACGTATAACTCTTTTTTGTCAGGTTAACTCCAAAAGCCATCCAAGTTTATTTTTAAAATCAGTAATGCAGGGTTTTTAACTTCGCCCAAATACTTGTAAAATATTTTTCTCTGACCTATGCATAAATCTGTTTTCAGAACAAACCTACGCATTGACACATTGATGGAAGGTAGAACTCACCAGCTGGAAATCTCAGTAGCACCCTTAAAACTATACATCCTCTTAAATCTCTGATGTATCTTAAATGTCTCTGTTATTTAGCCTCTCCTTTTGGTCACTCTTTATAGTGATTTTTTATCTTACCTTAATTATAATGATACTCTATTCACTTGGAGGTGTGCCACTGATCTCCCAGTCTAATCCAACTTCCATAGTCCTACAAAATATCCTGCTAAAGACATGTACTAATCATATCATTATTCTGCTTAGAAACTACTGTCAATTGTCTATATCTACAGCATGATATATACTATATTTTGATAGCTTCTAAAACCTTGAAATTTCCCAAATGATAGGAGTATCTTTAATATTCAGGGTGGGCCCTTGCAGCATACCTGACTTTGTGTTAAAAAGACGACTCAGGATGGGGGCTGGTCACATCACAAAGATGAACGATGTGATTGAAGGGTTGGAGCTTTGAGCCAACCGATACAGCTCAATCTCCGGACTTTTGGGGAAGGGAGCGAGGCTGGAGATTAAGGGCAATCACAAAGCTAATGATTCAATTAATCATGCCAGGTAATGAAACTACTAATAAAAACTACAGAAACCAAGAGTTGGGTAAGCTTTCTGGTTGGTGAACACAATATTGGCCAGGAGGGTAATGCATCCTGATTCCACAGGTAAAGGGTATGGGAGCTCCATGTCCATGATCTTCCCAGACCTTGCCCTATGTGCTTCTTCATTTAGCTGGTCCTGCTCTGCATAATTTATATATTTAAAAAAGTAATTGTTAAGTATAGTGCTTTTCTGAGTTCTGTTAGTCATTCTAGCAAATTATCAAACCTGGTGGGGTTGTGGAACCCCTGAATTTGTAGCCAGTTGGTCAGAAGTACGAATGGCCCGGGGACTCCTGAATTTGCAGCTGTTTTAAAGGCAGTTTTGTTGAGAAATGGGCTTTTGAAACTGTGGAGTCTACGCTAACTCTGGTTAGTTAGCATCAGAATCGCATCGTAATATTGCACTTACTAAAAATGTAACTGATCTTCAGATATGCTTAGTCTCTATGACTCTGTCCAGTAGCATTTGTCTTTTGTATTAAAACTATACAGACCTTTCCTAGTTATTCAAAAGAATGTTAAAAATTAATTAAGCCCTTCTCTAAATCTTTGATTTGAGTTAATTATTTCTTTTCACTGAGCTCCTCAGCTCTTGGGCTTTTCCTTTAGCTTTGGTTTTTTGATTTTGGTTTTATTTTAGTTTTTGGGATTATGTACACACAATTGATATTATATTTGACACTTGATATCTTATTGTTTTCCCCATCATTCCTTCATCCCAACTTTTATTCCTTTTCCTACTTACAGATATCCATTTTAATAAATGTATGTCTTGTCAATTCAAATTCAATATATTACTTAAAAATGCCTAAGAAAATGTTTGTATATTTTTAATTTCTATGAATGGTATTATACTATACATCTTTTGAATTTACTTTTCTCTTTGAAAATAGCTTTTAAAGATGCATCAATTATGCCATATACAATTATGGACATTACTTTTTACTTTATAGATAGATTCTGCATGTGTGTGTGTGTATATATATATATATATATGTACATATATATATGCACAAATTTATTGTATTTCTTTATTTTCCTAGTGATAGTCTCCCAGGTTACTTTTAATTTTCTGTTGCTACAAAGATACAGTAAAATCAACTCCCTATACATTTGTTCATAGTAAACTGTTTGAAAACTAATCCATGAATAGATGTTATTTCATGACATGTCCTTAATTTCACCAATTACTTCCAGATTCCTCTCCAAAGTAGCTCCATGAGTCCATAGTCCCAACAGGAATACATGAGTAGTCTCATTTTCTTAACTCCTCACTAGTGCTTCGTATTGTTTGATATGATTTTACTCTTCCTTCATAGAACGTGCTCTAGCCTTTTTTTTTTTCCTTAACTTTTCATAGTGCTAGCAGAGATCATTTTAGTGTGAAGATATGAAAAGCCTCTACTGTGGTAATCTCGAGTCAACCACTTTTAGTTCATGCTATCACTTTGGGGAGCCTGTTCTTCAGGAATTCGCTCATTAACTCTGCTGCTGTTTCTGTGTTTCCCAATGGTTGTCACTCTTTTAATTACCTGAACTAGGCCTGGGAAGAAGTTGAAGAAGAGAAAACGATGAAGGATGAATAAGCCTCTGTAAACTTAATGTCTGTTTCTGTGTTCCTGACACTAACCTGAAGATACCCTACCGCAGTGGGCTGACCTCGCTGCTTTCCTACGTAGAAGAAATAATTGAATTGTCTATGATGAACCCAGGTAAATATTGGGAAAAGCTCTTTTGCTTAATGCAACCCCTGTCTATATTCCTGGTCCAATCCCACCTTGGCTCCCCATTTATCCCACAGCAAGATTCAATTACCTTCTTGCTTCCCTAGATTTTTTTCAGCTTTTCTGAGTTAGGTTCTGAGATCTATGGAATCACATTGCCTATCTGTGACATCTCTGATTTGGGATTTAAGGGAAGCAATTAAGAGTTTATGCTAGTTAGACATCTTCCCTGAAAAATTTTACTCTAATTATAATGACTGTTATTAATTTGCAGCTGTGGTTATTTCATTCTCCCCTTGGAATTACTCTCATAGCTAGAACCCATTCTACAGTAGGTTAGCTATAAGTATTTGTGAATTAAATTAGTAAATGCTGAGGTCTTAAAGAAGTTAAATTTGTATCAAAAGGATAACTATACATACCCAAGATCACCAATGTTAGCATATTAGATCCAAGATATATAGAGACAACATACAGACAGTTTTAAGGCTTCCTCAGGCCTTTGATCCATGTGTATATGTGATGTATACATGTGTCACACATGTTATATAAATGTTTATAGGTCTTCCAAGGGAATTCCATCACTTTAAGAATGTTCTGTGAAGTACAGTTTGTCTATTGAATGCAGTCACTAGAAGTCTTTGCTCAGTAAAATATTTGGGCTATTAAGATGATATTTGTATTTTATTTGTATCTACATTTACTCACAAACTCAAGATTTGACTATTATGCATGCAGAAAGCTGACCCAAATATTTTAAATCTCCACATGTAATTTTGAATTACAGGCCTATCTTGTCCATGAACTCATCATCTATCTTGAGGTTGATGTAATAATTGTTTTTTATTTTTATTTTTAAATCAGGTATGGGACTATTATTTGCAAGTAACCTAATTCCAACTTAAATAATAAAAGAGAATTTTTGCTTCACAAAATGAAAAGGTAGAGGAAGGGTAAGTTTCATATCCAGGTTGATGTTGTCTTTGACTTCATTTCTATATTGTTCTATGGTCCTGAGCTCATCTAAGTTTAAGATTCATATTCAGGCCAAAGATTACTTTTACCCAAAGTTAGAAGTTTTCTTTTTCACATCGAGAGAGAGAGAGAGAGAGAGAGAAGAATACCTGCTTTACTCAATAAGTCCTGAGCTCCATTGGATTGGACCATGATGAACCAGTCACTGAGGGCATGGAAGTACCATGCTCTTACTTGCTTAGTGTGGAAACCCAGCCCTTCCCTTAAACATTGCTGAGTTCTGAACTTACACTCGTCAGAATGCACAGGTGGAGTCAGTCAAGGAAGGATCCTGTACAAACTTCCTGTGTGTTCCACAGTAGAGGAGAGGTTGTTTCTTAGTGGAAAAATAGGATGCTATTAGGAAGAGGGAAGTAGGGACTATTGGATGGGGAGGCAAGAAATGCTGACTTCACCTGCTAATTTTTGATATTCTTCTCCAATCCAGTTGATCCCCACTTGAAACTACCACTACTTTTATCTTCCTAAAACACTAAACATGTCATTTCCTTTGTCTGAAGTTTTGCATAATTTTCCATTGTTGAAAGAGTCAAATTCACAAGACCTTTCACAGTAAGGATCCAACATATTTTAGGACTTAAATATTATAACTATTCCTGAAGAACCTTAATTTTTTTTAACCAAATAAGGCCATGAACTCTCACAGGCACACATTTTTATTCACAGTATAACTTCAAGCTTCTTTCCCTTCCCACTTAGTGAATTTTGCCTGTACTTTTGATGTCTACCTCTAGTATTGCCATTGTCGTGAAGTCTTTCCCGACTTTTCCGTGATATTCCATGATGCTACTGACTCCTTTGTGATTCCAACCTTTATTTTTTTCCTTTAACATAGTTCTTTTGTGGCTCCCACAATTTTTTCCCTAATATTGGTTTGCTTCTACGTAATGTTTATTCACGTAGTCTAGTCACTTTAGCTATAACATTATCATATCTGCTTTGCATACATAATACATTTAGAAAATACATGTGAATGAACAAGTAGACATTAAATTTTCTAGATAATTAACAATTCCTAACCTCACTTCATTCTTTATAGACCTGTATAGGTGGTAGCAGTGTTAGATAATGTATTAGCTATAGATGAAAGGCCAGCTACTGGCATTTATTTGCTGCTCTTATGAAGTTACAGCGATCCATTATAGACCAAAATTGGCTAAGACTTTCAGGCCAGCCTAAGATAAATGATGTATGATCATTATGAATAAGTCTAGTCTATTAATGCAGAATAAAGATAATGCTGCATTGGCTATAATATTCGCCGGATTTGTTAGCATATGTCATAGGTACAGAGAAGTGTTTGGCGCATTTAGATATTTAGTAAAATATAAGTTGTTACATTTATAATTTTATTATAGATCAAACCAATAGATATGAGTACCTAGAGGAAAAAGCTATATTTAATATACTTTATACAAACAATATAACACCATAATAAGTGTTCACAAGTTATTTCTTGAGGAAACACATGCACGCACACACACAAGATGACTTTTTGAATGAGTGGGAAAATGATCTTTTAAAATATTCTTAGATATAAAATGGTATAAAGATATAAAAAGGATTGTCAGATAAATATAAATGTATAAGAAGTAAAAGAAGCAAATAAGTGAATTATTTAATACCAAACAAAATTGTTTTTAAAATGTGTTTAGTTATTTGAGTCCTCCTAAGACAGTTTTTCAATTGTTTCTGGAAACTGTAAATATAAGTGAAATGAAAATATTAAGACATAGCCCACAAATACGATAGGGCAACATAAATTGTTTTAATGTTCTAGTTAGCCACATGTTCCCTAGAAAGATTAGAAAAGGAAGCAAAAATTAATTGGATGAGTGTACCAGCCTAAAGCTAAGCTACAATGAGAAGAGTAAGCTATGAGAGTATACATTGTGCAAGGAAAATCTTTTTTTAGTTTTTGTTACAAGACAGAAAAAAATTCCTTTCTTTACCATGAATATTTCATTCAATCAAGAAAATAAAAATATGTGTACAGAAAACTGAAGAGTTAATAGGTGCTAACTTTCGTATGGGAAACACAATTTCAGAATAAATCATTTTATTGTATAGTTGTAGTTTATATTTTTATGAGAGAAAGTATGTGTTCATTCATTTATTTCTTATCCTCCAAACAAACCAAAGAAATTAAGACCTCACAGAAGACATATAGTTCTATAATTTTTTACTTGAAAGCTTACATTAAACTTATAATACTTCCCTCTGGACTATGTTTTATAGTCTTGATAAAATGATTCAAATGGCCCCACAGTGATGATGTGAGTTTCACTATAAAACAGGTTAATATGTCTATAACAGTGTACTCATACATTCTCTAATAGCATGCATATGACCAATCTATTTTTATTGAAATTATTTAATTTTGGAGGCCTGAGTTAATACCTTCTTGCCTCAGGAGGATAATATGATGTTTATGCTTAGGAACCAGAAATGATAAATTTAGCCATTATACTCAGCCTTTACATAACCATGCATTACCTTTAGTTGCTGTGTTGCTTATCAGAGCCTTAAGCTATTTGTCTATAAAATAAACATATCCTGCATTTACAGACTCTTTTGTCCATGCTATTTTTCTTTATTTTTGTACTTGACCTCATAGTATGTAGAAAAGAAGGTAAAAATAAAAAATAAAAATAAAAATAATAATTTATTCAATAGATCTATGTTTATTGATTAAGTCTTATGTTCCAAACTCTGTGCTGTTTTTAGGAAAGCCATGATCGACAATGGAGATAAGAATTCTCTCTTCACAGTCCTTAGGTCCAGGTGAGTCAGCACACCAAGCCAGTGTGTGACGGTAACTGAAATGTGCTGATAGAAATGACCATATTAAAGACTTCGTACAGTCAGCGAAAACGGAATAAGTGGGGAAACAATCTCTTAATATATTATTATGTATAAAATGGTATAAAGATATAAAAAGGATTGTTACCGATAAACATAAATGTATAAGAAGTAAAAGAAGCAAAGAAATGAATTATTTAATACCAAAGAAAATTGTTTTTAAAATGTGTTTAGTTATGTGAGTCCCCCTAAGACAGTTTTTCAATTGTTTCTAAAAACTCTAAATATAAGGGAAATGAAAATATTAACACAATAGCCCATAAGTATTACAGGTCAACATATATTGCCCTATAGGGTGGGAAGTCTGAAGTAGCTCAGCTAAACTGATCCTGTGTGACACTAAAGCACTTTGTAAACATTTCTATAGTTTTACAGAGAAGATATTCTGTTGTTTTTAACATGTTAAACAATTCATGGATAAAAAAGTATGCATTTGTAGCATTTTTTAGCAATAAGGTATTTTGGGAAAAAGAAGAAAAAAAATGAAAGTCATTAAAAATTTAAAAAAAAAAGAAAAAAGTATGTATTTGAATGTGTACACAGTCAATTTTAGAAGCAGGAACACAAAGTTGTGTTAGATTCTGGAATAGTCGACGTAAAAACAGTAGAGACCGATTGCCTGAGTCACTTTTAAACTAGGCTGAAAAAAAATATGCAGGAGGTATCCACGGGGCAGTAGTAAGGAGATATATTAATTAGTCTTTTTAACTCCAACACCTGTAATGTGTTTTAATATTTGTTGTCTTCTGTGGTCAATAAAACTGTGTGATAAAGTTAAAAAAAAAACAAAAAACTGCAGCGGCGGTACTCAACAGAGAATGATTGGGTTCCTTTGACGCCCCAGGGGGGTGGTGGAGGTGGAAACACACACACACACACACACGCACACAATCTAACCAACACAATATGTGGCAATATCTAGAGACACTTTTAGTTATCATGACTTAGGAGTTATGACTGCATCTAGTGGAAGAGACTAGAGAAGCTACTAAGCATCCTACAGTATACTAAAGAGCCCCCACCTCCCAACAAAAAATCATTTGTCTTAAAATGTCAATAGTGTCTCTAAATTGAGAAATCTTGCACTAAAACAGGTGTACAACACTGAAAGCAGAAGTATTTCTTTGTCACCAATAAAATGTACAGTTACTAAATACTGTATAGGGAGATAACTTATTTTAATAGTTGCTTTTTAACTACCTTGTTTTTATCACCACAATGTAAATAAAGGAGTAGACAGTGTGTTGTTTGTTTGTTGTCCCCTATCTTTATATACTTCAGGTCTGATTCCAGAAAAAATTTAGAGCGGTCATAAAAATTTCTAGGTGATTCACTTTATGTCTTGTCGGTGACCTTAAAAAAAAAGTGTCTTCTGTGAACTATCTGCTAAACGTTAAGTACCTCCTGGTCCTATCTGCATAGTTCTATTGAAATGATCGCTGAACAAACATTCCACAGTGCAGACTAATATTAATGTGTCAACTCTTTAACATCTTTTTCTCCAAATCAGCATGCCCAAAGATATACTGTTCTCTTCAATCAAATCCAAAGGATCACTTTTTCCTCCTCTTAGCTTTCAGTTGCTTGCCTGGCATTGCTAGCTATTACTTTCAGTCAGTGTACAGTCTTGTAAAGTACTCTGAGAGATGTGTTTGAATGATAAAGTACTGTACATGTAAAAGTGATTGTTGATTTTGTTGCCTCCTTCCTACCGGGCTTCTGACATGATGAATGCCTGGCTCGAAGCTGCCAGTTATCCCTGCCAATCATCAGCCATGCTATATCTCTGTCGCCTCCCAATACCATCAAATTATGGCAGTTTCTATCATTATTTTTTTTACAAAATCCTTTTCAGGGCTGATTCTAATTGTCATTCAAATTTCTTTCAGTTATAGAAAAAAAACACATAATTCTATATGACCAGTAATAACATGAGATAATATTTTAAAAAATTATGTTTAAAAAAATCAGTCATGTTTCTGACCTTGATATTTCAATTTTTTTCATCCATTTATATTTAGGTCTACAAATAAAAGTGGAGGCAATATCTGTTTCAGAAATGAAAATAGAAAAATGTTTTAAATTCTGTATGTATTTTTAAATAGTACATGCACAATATTGCATTGGATACTGAGAGATGGCCTTTATTAAAAAGTCCAAAAACAATAGATGCTGGTGTGGATGCAGAGAAAAAGGAACACTTATACACTATTGGTAGGACTGCAAATTAGTACAACCTTTATGGAAAATAGTGTGGAGATTCCTCAAAGAACTAAAAGTTGACCTACCATTTGATACAGCAATCCCACTACTGGATATTTGCCCAAAGGAATAGAAATCATTTTATCAAAGAGATACCTGCACATGTTTATTGTAGCACAATTCACAATGGCAAGATGTGGAATCAACCTAAATGTCCATCAATTCATGAGTGATTTAATGAAATGTGGTATATTTATACTATGGCATACTCCTCAGTCATAAAAAAAATGGATGGATTAATGCCTTTTGCAGCAATTTGGATGGAACTGGAAATCATTATCCTAAGTGAGATATCTAAAGAATGGAAAAACAAACATCACATTCACTCACTACTAAATTGGATCTATCCAATGAGCACACATGTATGTAGAGGGAAGTAAAACTCAACAGATATCAACCTGGGGGGAGTGTGGAGAAGGGGATGGACAAAAACCTACCTAATGGGTATAATGAATAATATCTGGGTGATGGATACTCTTATAACCATGACTCAAGCATTATAAAAGCAATTCATAAAATAAGTAAATAAATAAAAATAAACTTTCTCTTTCCACACCAAATTGGCTGTGATCTAGACATTAGAAAGCTATTTCCTTCAATGGTCTTTTGACAACTACAAAGAAGAATGAATAAGGCCTGCTACCATAGAAAATCTCCACAACTCAGCATCATGGCATACCAGCAGAAAATTGGCAAAGGCAGCAGTAATAAGGGGCAGATTCGTGATGGAAAAGAGAGGATTACACAAATGAGGCTGAAAAGTCTTGCTTAACTGATATCACATTGAACAATGGAACTCATGCTAAGGAGTCTGGACTTTTCCCTGAAAGCCTAATGGTATCATTTAAAATTTGAAAAATGAATCACAATAATAGTTATCTTAATAGGTCTGTGGCTACTTTTTCTCATCACTGCAGCCACTTCTGCATAACTTTTTATCTAGAAATGACATAGAACAACAACAATTAAAATTAGTTAATATGAGTATTTGGGATTAGGCACAGAAAATTAGTATGCCCAGGAAGAGAATTTATGATTTCTCTATGAAACAGTTCTGTTTTATGAAATCTTTGGGTCACTGGAAGAGCTATGAACCTATGTATTTATTCATATGAGTCAATATATTTCTTAAGACACTTTGATAAAATAGAGTTTGAATTTGAATTAGTGATAGGAACATGGAAAATCAAGCAAGAAAAAAATTCTTAGAATCAAGAAAAATGCAATTAAATAAAGAGTGGAAAAAATATTTTGGAAGAAATAAATTATTATAGCTTATAGGAAAACATAAAAGAAATTTACTCTTAGCTATAATACTACATGTAATATTTAAATAGTTATAATAATGTAAGTGTGACGTTCGATTTAATAAAATAGGCACAAATACATACATTTGGAAGATGATATTTATTTATTCATTCATTCTACAAATATTTATTGAACATAAGTACTATTTTAGGTTTTAGGGTTACAGCAGAAAACAAAACGGAAAAAAGCCCTGCCTTTTTGAGCTTCTATTCTGGTAAGTGAGATGAACAACAAACAAGTTAAATAAGTATAATATACAAATGTTTAGAAGATGAGTAAATATGTTGTATATAAATAAACAGCAATAAATGCTCAGAGGAAAAATAAGGATGGGAAGGGAGCTAGGCCCTGAGGGGACAGGGGTTTCCAGTTTAGATAATGTGCCCACTAATAGCATTTGACCGAGCTCTGAAGGTGGAAGGGAAGCAAATGTTACCTGTGGGAATCTGCCTAGTGTGTTCTAGGCAGAGAAAAAAGCAAGTGGAAGCGTCCAGAGGCAGGGGCAGGTCTGGTCAGGAACAGGAGGAAAGCCTCTTTGGCTGAAGATGAACTCAATAGGGGAGAGTCCTACAGAGTGGGATCCCAAAGAGAAAAGTGGGCATTGGGGAGAGGTTTGAGATTTTAGATACTATTTTATAGAGTTTGGCATTTACATTGTTAACATAGAAAGGATGGATGGATGGATGCCTTTGAGAAGATGAATGAAATGATCTGACCTGTACATTAACAGGATTGCTCTAGTTCCCTTGCAGGGAATAGACTGAAGGCAGGAAAACTCAGAAGCAGAGAGATGAGTGACGAGGCCACTGCAATAACCCAGGCAAAAAAAAAAAAATGTTGGCTTGAATGAGAGAGATGATGAGAAGAGGTCAGATTACACCTGTGTTTTTAAGGTTAGCCTAAAAGAAATTGCTAATGATCAGATGTAGATTCGAGGGAAAGAAGATAAGTAAGATTAATGATAATGTCAGAGATTTTAGTTTAAATGGTTACAAGAATGGAATTGCCACCTGTTAATATGGGGAAGCGTGAAGCAGGAAGTTTTGATGAACAGAAGTATAGTTTAACACATGTTAATACTGTGATTTCTCTTAAATACTGTTCATCAGCATTTAAATATTAATTTAAATATCAAATAATCGCATGATCATGAGTCCAAAACTCAGGGAAATGCAACATCAGTATAAAGATGAAATTTGCAAACATGACAATAGAAGAAGTTACAAAAGAAATGAGTATAAGTAGAAAAGAACAGAGGTGAAACGAATAAATTCTAGGGCACTCTGACAAGTGTAGAAATCTACTGAGGAATTGCTACTATAAAAAGAAAATAGTCTACAGAGGAGGCAAACATAGAAAAGTAAAGCACTCAGAGTATTCTCACTAACAACTTTGAGTAAATGAATTAGTGAATAAGGTAATTATCTGAAACTTGTATTAATAATAATAGTTCATTGATTTAAAAACCATGGACTACTTGGCTTCTTTTCTCCTTATCACTCCTATGTTCTGACCTCCTAATAAATGAAGCTTAGTCACAGGAAAATTGGTACCCCATTTATTGTCTTTATCTCCATTCATGTTTCTGTAATCACCATAAACAAGTCTATTATCATCACAGACAATTCATCCAACAGTCTACGGACATTACTCCTTGACCTCCTTGATGTTAGCAGCTTTCACCTTCATTCTGTTACACCCATCCATTGTCAGGGTCACATTTTGGATCTTGCCATCACAAGGAGCTGTTCCACTGCAGAAATCCTTCATTCTAATATCCCATTCTAGGGCAACAGTTCATATAAGGAAAACCTGTTAATTAAATAAACCAAAAGTACTCCTTTTGTATGCATGTAAAAATAAAAATAACTAAAGCAAACTTGGATTGTTTATGAATATAAAGCTATATAAGCTCCATGTCCAGACTGATACAATAATATAGTTTTATGTTTTTAACATCTCATAATTATTTTCATTGTTACTATTATTTATTGTTATTGTTGTTATGTAGCTAGAGTACTGTGTCTAATTCTATGAAAAACTCTTTTTTTTTATCTTCAGCCTGATTTTTCAAAATTATCCTGTTAATGGTTTTACACTTCCTTCTTCTCAGTTCTTAGGGCTTCCAGTGTAGAATCAGAATTACATTTAAAAAGGTAGTTTGAGACCCAGGCCACAGTGATATTATGATGTTGCAATATAGCCTCTGAGCCAGCAGTGGGCCTAATTCAGTTATTCATGGTAATGCTATGTCTGTGTCATAGAAGTTTGGCAGCTACCTGTCTAAGGCAGTATTTTTCCAATAGTTTCTTCAGATTCCGTTCATAAGCAGGGTATCTCCACCCTATTCTTTTCTTTAAATAGTGAGTTTGGACATGTTTTGCTGCCTGGCATAATCACACAAACACTAAACTGTCTAATTTTGGGCCTAGCAGGCTAGTGGCCTTCTCCCTATCACAGTTTTCCATTTCTCTTTTGTTTATAGGTGACAGTATTATCTCTCTTGTATTTTAGCTGAACTTATACTTTTAATTCATTTTATCTTTTGAGAGAGTACATACCTACCCTTGCTATTTGTTGGAAGTTCAAGTCTACCTTTTACTTGCAATATTCACAGATTATATATAAGCCACTTGTGAGAATGACAGCTATTCTTGATTCTTAGATAATTATTCTCACAGATTCTAATGAAAAGGATACTACATAGCATATGGAAAACAACTTCAACAATAATGGAATATTAAATGCATCAAGGATTGTCAGAGAATGTTTTTAATAACATTCATCAGTATCACTCACTACCATCACATTTAAGCACAATCCAGTAAAACTGCCAAAAGAATTAATTACTTAACAAATTAGGATGATTTACTTCCAAAGAAATACAAACTGGTTTTAAAACTATGTGTTTTTTGAACTCCTGACCTTGAGTAATCCTCCCGCCTCGGCCTCCCAGAGTGCTAGGATTATAGGCGTGAGCCACCGCGCCCGGCCGACTATGTGTTTTTTGAAGGCAAAACATTATCCTTATATTTAAAGAAAACCGTATTAATTTATTATAATGCAACTGAGTTTTGTTTCTATGGAGTACCTTCCAAGTTACCCAATTGATGCAAATTTCAGTTAATTACACCTTGATTAACTTATCCTTTCTTGATTTGAATAAGTCATATTTCTCTAGAATTCACTTACAGGCTTCATCTCACAACAGGGAAACAAAATTTCATTTGGATATTATTAATTTTCATTTATATCATACTTTGCTGATAACAACTTTGTTTTCATAATAAATAACATTTTATGAAGTATCTCAGTCTCACATTAGTAGCCCTTGGATTTTTCCAGCACAGAAAACTTAATGATTTTTAAAAACAAGCACTCAAGTAAAAATGGAGTATTTGAAATGGGAATAAGATTGCTGTGAATCTCAAATATTTTAAGATATATTGCTGTTATACAAGATCACCTCTATAAACATCCTTCTCCTTGTTTTCTCCAGAAGCATTTTCTATATAAATTACATATTGTCAAACTTATATCATATTTCATGTCCTAAAAGCCTTTGACAGATCTTGCAGCTGTAATAAATAACAATCAGAAGATACTGCTGAAAAGATCCAACTATAAATTTAACTGTTTAACTAATAGACTTAGAGACTAGTGCCCTATATTTTCTGGGTTTATTACTTTTACCTGAAATAGTTTACTTTTGGTGAACTGAGCATAATCTGAGATTTATTCATTCTTGGTTTCTATGATTCTTTTCTTATCAAGATAGCTACCAAATATCAAAAATCTTTACTACTTAGAATTACTGTTAGAATATATACATCCTATTAAAAAAAACCTCTTATTTTTTGGCATTTAGAAATTTCAAGAACTTTACATGTAAAAGATATAGCAGTCTGAGGGATTCCAGTGATAACTTACTGCACATTGCCACTTCATTTTCCTAAAGTTAAGACCGAATGACTGCCACTAAGGCTAGCTACACCAAGTAACACAAGAATGTTGGGATGGGTAGTAAGGAAAAAATGACATTTTTCTTTTATCTTATGCCATCAACTGTTGACTCCTTATCTACTACTAACTTGCCAGTTTTTCATCACTTGAATTATGGAGAATGGGTCCTCCATTATCTTTAGTAATTCTAAAGTAGCACTATGTAGTGGGTCTTCCAAGGAACTGAAATTCATGGCTATATTCACAGTATCCATATTTATTTAAATATCAAAATCGTTTTTGGAAAACAATCATGAGAAGCTAATTATCCTCAGAGTATACTTTTGTAAATACGTATTGGTAGTAAATAGGTTTATTTATATTCTTCCCTTCCCTAACACAGATGGTAAAAGATCCTATTATCCAGTTTGATCTTGCTTAGAAACATATGGTTCCTCATCAATTTATCATAAGAAATCAGTTTTTATGGTAAGAGTAGAAGTTTCATATTTTAATCTCAAATTGAGCAAAGAACCTGATTCTAGAAAAGTGGGATATGCAAATAATAAAATATTTTTACAGTACCTGTTAAATAGTAGCTGATTCTACTTTCCTATTTTGTCTCTGATGAAATCTATGATAGGCTGCATTTTTGTTCTATATTTGTTTATTCAGCAAACATTCATTGGCTGGTTTTACATATAAGGCACTGTGCAAAGCGATAGTGATGTGGACACAAAGGTGATTAAGGTGATTTTTTTTAACAGTCTATCTGATAAGGAACTGCTATTTTAGTGGAAAAGATAAACTTGTAAACAGACAAAATAAACACACAAAATAAAAATCCAATGCCACTCAATGCATGCTTTGATAGGATTGTGAAAAATTCTATGAGAACGAAGAGAGGAGGGGCTAAACTAGGCCTACTGTGAAAATAAGACCACATTTAAAGGTTATAGCATCTAGTTCTCTTTAGAAAATCCTAGTTCACTTTCATCATTATGTATGCAGATTCTGAGTAGGGAACAAAGAAAGAGGAAATTAAGCACAGTCATCTAGCTAATTACTCACAAACCCCTATTAAATTTCTTCCTCTCTAGCAGTTTTTACTACATTTTGTATCCTTTAAAAATTATATTAAATTCAGTTTATGTGTTTCCAGTAGAGGGGCACTTCCAATTTATCTATGGACAGATTTTTTTTCTTTTCACTGAGTATTAGCATCACAAAATTTAAAACAGTTAGTGGAGAGGATTCTGCAATGAAAATCAATTAGTACAAGCATAATCAACATTATATCAATTTACTCAGCAAGTATGATGTTCTGAGGTGTGGCAAGTTATTTGTTTAAAAAAGAAATTATTCACGCATATAAAAAAGAAGTTGCTTGCAGGGCATCTTATTAGCTGAAAGACTATAAATATACTTTATTTTATTTTTCTGCTGCAAGACTAGGGGAGTGGTATGGATAGTTTAAAATAACATTTGCTTTGGGGCTTAACATATATTTTATGATTACATTCAGATATAAGTATGTCTGATGTTTGAAAGTTAGAAAATTTTTAGAATAACATGAAAAAATTCCAATCCAGACGAGATGGAGTAAACCCATTTCCCCCGTCTTCTTCACACTGAACATAACTATAAACTCTGGATGTAGTACAAATGCCAACCAAAGGAGAACTCTGAGAGTTGGTAAGAGGAAGGCAAGCTGGCTTGGTACTCCAGGGACTAAGAAGCAGCACAATGGCAGAGACTCATTAATTCTTCCATGATAGAGAAGAACACACAGATTCAGTATTTTCCAACTCCCAAACTTATCAATAGACAACAACCCTCATAAACTCATTTCTTCCCTGGATTGAGCAAGAGTTCCTGAGGCAGCCTCAGGCAAGTCTGACTCTGATAAGCAGGATAGTAGAGACCCTGCCAAAAAATAATCAGCCAGAGCAAGTGCTCAGCAAAGAAATAGAAGTTTAAAAAGAACAAAATAGAAATTATAGAACTAAAAAAATAAAATAACAAATAAAAACTGTATGAGTTTTATAATAGAGTGGAGATGACAATGTATATAATAAAAAACTTGAGGTCAGAGAGTTGCAATAAACCAAATCTGAATAATAGAAAGTAAATAGATAAGAACAAAGAAATGAACATAGTCTCAGGAAACTGCAGGACAGGAACAAAAGATAAAACAGTCCTATCATTAGAGTCCCATAAAGAGAGTGGGACTGACATTTCTTCATTATTGAAGAAGTAATGACTGAAAACATCCCAAATTTGGTGAAAGGTAAAAACTTTCAGATCTAAATAAACTGAGGAAATCTCACATAATATAAATCCAAAGAAATATATGCAAGGATATAACATAATTAAAAAGAAAGTTAAAGAAAAAGAAAGAAAAAAACCATGAAAGCAGCCAGGGAGAAACTATTCTTTACTTATAGGGGAACATATTGAATTTCTCATCAAAAATCAGGGAAGCCAGAAGGAAGTGAGTGGCATACCAGTTTTCAAGGGTTAAAAGAAAAGAACTCCAATTACAAAACCTATACCCAGCAAAACTATCCTTCAAGAATGAAGAATCCATCTCAGATGAATAATTTAAGACTAAAACTAAAAGAATTTGTTGGTAGCAGATTTCCATTTAAGGACTGACTAATGAAAGTTATTCAAAGGGAAAAGAAATGATAAAAGAAAAAAATTTTAGAGTATCATGAAGGAAGAAGGAATATCAGAAAGAACAGTAATATAAGCACATAAAATAGACTGCCTTTTTCCATACAAGTTTTGTGAATCATATTTTGTGATTTAGAAAAGTAATAGTACCATATGATACTCAAAACAATGATACTTAAAAGTGGGGAAGGAGGGAATTCCACATACCATTTAGAGTGGTAAAATGTTAATACTAAGAGATGGGAATATATCACATATGCATATTGTAATACTCAGAGCAATCACTATGGAAACCATATTAAAAAGATATACTCAAAACACTAATATCTAGGTGGAATTTTTTAAAAGTTTAGGCAACTGAATAAAGGGAAGAATACAGAAACAGAAAGATGAGGCCACAGAAAACAGGTACGAAATAAGTAATAAAGTGGCAGATGTAAGCACTATCATATCAATAATTATCTTAAATATAGATAATCTAAGTACACCAGGGAAAAGACAGAGATTGGCAAAATGAATAAAAAACATGACTTAAATATATACTGCCTTGAATACACTCATTTCACATTTAATAATAAGATTGGTTGATTGAAAGTAAAAGGATAGAAAATGACGTACTACCCAAATATTAACCACAAGAAAGCAGGAATAAGTACATTTGTATCATTTAAAGTAAACTTAAGAACAAAGAAAATGACTAGCGACAAAGAGAGACATTATTACATAATGATAAAGAGAACAGTTCACCAGCAAGACATAATGATTTTAAATATGTGCACACTAAACAACAAAGCCTCAAAGCAAATGAAACAAAAGCTGATAGCTGAAAGCAGAATCATTCAAAACAACAATTATAGTTGGGGATTTCAACCTCTTGCAACTCATATAGGCATACCTCCTTACTGAGTTTCACTTTATTGCTATTTGTAGATACTGTGTTTTTTATAAATTGAAGCTTTGTGGCAACCCTGCATTAAGCAAGTCTATTGACACTATGTTTTCCAACAGCAGGTGCTCATTTTGTGCCTCTTTGTCACATTTCGATAATTGTCTCAATATTTCAAAATTTTTTATTGTTGTATCTGTTATGGTGAAATGTGATCAGTGATTTTTACTGTTACTGTTGTAATAATTTTGGGGTTCCACAAACTGCACCTATATACGACAGCAAACAATAAGTGCTATGTATGTTCTGACTGCTCTATCCACTGGCTGTTCCATCTCTCCCCCTCTCATCATGCCTCCCTATTCCCTGAGACACAAAAATGTTGAAATTAGGCTGATTACCTAATTATTACCTTACAATGGCCTCTGAGTGCTCTAGTGGAAAGAAGAATTGCATGTCTCTCACTTTAAATCAAAAGCTAGAAATAATTGAGCTTAGTAAGGAAGGTATGTCAAAAGATGAGATAGGCTGAAATCTATAGTCCTCTTGTGCCAAACAGCCAAGTTGCAAATTCAAAGGAAAAATTCTTGAAGGAAATTAAAAATATGATTCCAATGAACACATAAATGATTAAAAAAAAAAAAAAGATGAAACCAAGCATGACATTCTCTTAAGCCAAAGCCTAATCCAGAGCAAGGCCCTAACTCTCCTCAATTCTATGAAGGCTAAAAGAAGTACAGAAGCTACAGAAGAAAAGTGTGAAGCTAGCAGAAGTCGGTTGATAAGGTTTTAAGAAAGAAGCCATCTCCCTAACATAAAAGCACTAGCTGAGACAAATGGCGACATATAAATTGTAGCAAGTTATCCAGAAAATCTAGATAAGATCGTTGATGAAGGTGGCTACGCTGAACAACAGATTTTCAATGTAAACCAAACCATCCTTATATTGGAAAAAGGTGCCATCTAGGGTCAAGACTTCAGTGGTGAAAATAGCAAGAGAACTAGAATTAGAAGTGAAGATGTGACTGAATCACTGCAAGCTGCTTCTTATGAATGAGCAAAGAAAGTGTTTTCTTGAAATGGGAAACTACTTAAAGTGAAAATACTTGAAATATTGTTGGAATGACAATGCAGAATTTAGAATATTCTATAAACTTAGTTGATAAAGTAGCAACAGGGTTTGGGAGGATTGGCAGTTTCTTAAAAACTAAACAAAATACTAATAATATACTTAGCAGTTGTACCTTTGGGCATTTATCCCAGAGAAATGAAAATTTATATTTCGGTTATAGGCCAGAGCTTAAAACAATCCAAACATCCTTCAGTGCGTGAATGGTTAGGGTAACTGGTATATCCATACATGAAATAAAAAGGAAAGAACAAAATAACTTGATGAATATCAAATGAATTATACTGAATTTTAAAAAAAGCCAATCCCAAAATGTTATAGGCTGTAGGATTTCATTTATGTAACATTCTTGAAATGACAAAATTATACACATGGAAAACAGATTTGTTGTTACCAGGGTTTAGGATGGAGAGGTAGTTGGGAAATGGGTGTGGTTAAAAAGGGAAATAGGAAGGATTTTTGTGCTCTTAGACTTATTTAGCATCTTGACTGTGGTAGTGGATACATGGACCTAAACAGGTGATAAAATTGTATAGAACTTAATTCACATGTGTACCCACACGTGAATACAAACAAAAGTAGGGAAATTTGATTAGCATTAATGAATTGTATTAAAGTCAATATGCTGGTTGAAATATTATACTACATGTTTGGAAATTATCTGGGGGAAACTAGGCAAAGTATACAGAGACTGCTTTGTATTATTTCTTACAACTGCATGTGAATCTATAAATATCTCAAAAACTTTAATTAAAAACATAATGGTGCCTCACTGTAGAACCGGGAACAAAGACTTCACAAGTGTTTCTTCTATCACCTGCTTAAATTCATCTTGTTCACTGTTTTATAGTAAGTATTCACTCAGTTGAAATCTCCTGACAACAATGTATACCTGTTTCATCCCTATATCACTAGAATATGATGTTGAGTCTGTCACCTGGTAAGTGTTCAAGAAATATTTAATAAATAAATGAATGAAGTAGAAGAACCATTCAGGGAACATTTCACTTACTTTACCCTCATTTTTATTGGATGACATACTCAGAGCTCCTCTAGAGATTAAGAAATAAATATTGAAATTTAATACATAATTTTTGGACCCCATGTGCTAGTAAGTAAACTTTATAATTCTTGTAGCTGTTGTTTAGCTCAGAGAAGATACAAGTGTGAATAAAGAAAATGATTCCTAATCCACACCAGTATTTCACCAATATTTATTTTATCAGTAAATACTTATAATGTATAATTTGAAAGTGTGATACTTGATAATTAATCATATCTTAATTCAGATACTTGTTAATTTACTAATATTAATTTACTTGTTAATTTGAACTCACTGAAAGAGAGGAATCAAAAATTAATTATAATTTGGTAGGTGATAACTAATGGATCCTTGTCTATGTGATTCACACCTTAATTTGGATTCTGAAAAAGAATGAGTTAATGAATTTACACAATTCTCTGTGTAAAACAGAAAAAAAAGTGTGTAGGCATATTTTGCTTCTTTTTGATCCTCCTTTTACCAAAAAGGGAAAACAGAGTGACTGGATCGCTCCATCTAGGTAAAGACAAAATAAGTAAAATAGAAGACAGTTCATAATTGGCATCTTAGAGTTACTGGCTGATAGCAAGTGTAATGTGCTCAGTATCGGTTGATAGAGAAGATAGTGTTAATTAGCTCCCACTTAGCTCTGCTTCTCTGCAGCTGGAATTTGTGGGCCAGGAACTACATTATTTGATAAAATTATGTCCCTTTCTCAATCTTCATTAAGAGACAAAATCTAAACCTTTTGGTCAAGTGAAATGTGGAACCTGACTTCCTTCTCAGGCAATATCACTGTCTTGGTAAAAAATAAGTAAGTTGGACCTCTTGAGAATCATGAAGTACAGCTGCTCATAAAGTATTGTGTTATAACCAATTCACTGAGCATGCTCTGAATTCATGAATAATGATGTGCCTAAAGGGACATTTAAGGTTTAGAGATGTTAAGTATATTTATTAATAAAAAAAGAAATTGGTAATTATGATATTTCAATTCCACTAATCTAACTTTATACACATTCCTTATACACTCCCTACACCAGCGTATTTTAAAATGGGATTTATTAGTCAACTACATTAAAATCACCTAGCATACTTATTTGCAGCACTGATTACTGGGTCACCTTCAGATTTACTGAACTTCAATTTATGATTTTGCTTTGCTTTGTGTTGCTTTGATGGTTTGTTTTGATGGTGAGTGTGGATTCAGGAATTTATATGAAACAACGGCCTAGAGACCATCATTATTTTTTCCTTTGGTGGTTCTTTAGCAAGATACACATCTTCTAGAAATACAGGTTATGTGCTCAGATATAGTATTTATATTAACCACAGCTGCATATTCCACATGCTCACTAACCTCTAGAGGTGCACTAATAATTTTTAGGTAGAAGAGACATAAGGAAAATAGAGAAACTTTTGTTCTTTTCAGGTACTGGAAGCCTCTAATCTGCCTTTCCTCTTCTTTGACAGAAACAAACAAAGCAAAACAAAAATTTTTCTCTGCTGCTGCTAACAGATTTTTCCATGAAGTTCCTATTTCAGTATCTATCTATCACACACTGATATAGATATTTTCTGTTATGACATTCAATACATATTTCATATATATTTCAACATATCCTTGAAGTTCTAAGATGCCTAAATCTTGGTTCTAGAATATGAACATGTATGTTAGGCAACAAAGCATCCAGTATATTTTTAAGATGCTTATAATGAGCCTGTTATTCAAAAGATGTCCACTCCTCTCTGCACTACTTGGGTGACTGAAGGAGGTGAGGTAGAGACTGCTAAGTACCTAATATTTGCTTTCATTCAATCATTCAGCAAGTAGTATTGAGTGTCTACAGTGTGCCTGGGAATATACTAAGAACTGATGACAAAAAGACAAAGAAAACACTGCAGATGTCCTCAAAGATCTGGCAAGTTTTATTGAAGAGACAAACAAGAAGGCAAGAAAATTACAGTGTAGAAATACGGGAAAACAGATGGTATCATGGGAGCAAAAAAGAGAGAGAAAATTCAGCCTTTAGGTGCAATGGCCCAAGGTTAGAATATAATTTGGGAATGATAATGAATAAGAGGGTACTGGGGTCTGGATACTTTAATAATTTAAATGCTATAGTAAGTAGCTTGCAATTTTCTCTAGAGGGTAATAGGAGCAATTTTGAGGAGCAATGATGTGATCCTATTTGCATATTTGCTAAGCAGTAAAGCCTGAATTCATGGATACCAGTTAGGAGGATTTTGTAGTGAAGATTAGAGAAGTGAGTGGTCTCAAGAGATATTAATGAGGCAGAATAAAAAGAACTTCATGATTAATAAGAATTGGTGTGTATGAGCAGAAAGAGCTAAGAATCCCTGATTTTATCTTGAGCACTTGAGTGGATGATTGTACCATTCACTCAGACAGGTAACCCTGGAAGACAGGCAACATGAGTAACATTCCTATGGAATTAGAGTTATAGATCTGGATTCCAGAGGGTTTCTTTATAAAGGTCCATGTTACATTGGGGCAAAAATTTTCATGACATTATTACCTGCAATAACCTGGAAGGAAGTTTATGCCAGGAACTCCAGGGGGAGTTGTAGGACAGAGTGAAAACCTTAGTGTGTGCTAATAATCATCAGCTACACTGAGTAAGAAAAAGATAAGTTCAGAGATAATTGGACAAAGTACAGTAAGAAAGAGAAAGGAATCCAGAGAAAGGAGCCTGAGTGTTTGTGGCATTGATGTCTTAGGAAATGTGTTTGCTTTTCAATAAAAGGAGAAGAAAATAAGTCTGAGAAAACAGAAAAGACTTATTAGGTCCCAGGCTTTCAGTTTTTGCACGCAAACTAGATAGCCTCAAGGTAGCAGCCATTAAATTATTAACAAGGAAACTGGGAAAGGATGCAAATAAATGATGCAGATTTAAGAAATATTTATATATTCTTACTAGCACAAATAACTGATGGGAACTGATCAGAAGCCCTTTAAGTTCTGAGGAGAATTATATCGTCCAAGGACCTACAAGACTGGTTTCTAAAAATCTGTTTTAAAAAAACGTACACTAAGATTCATCTCAAATGTGGCCAAAGAAGATTCCCTCTCACTAAAGAGCAGTGCCCATATTTATTTTTTAAAAAATGAAATCAGAAAGGGAGTTCCTCTCAAAGAGCAGAAAGAGCACTAATCAGAGAACACCACCCACTGTCAGGATAGGGACCCCATGATTGCCCCATAAGATTCTCAGCAGTTTTGTGAAACTGCTGAAAACTTTACCATCTCTTCCTTTCAGACTGGACGTTTTTATGATAGTTATCCTTTCCCAGTATACTACAATACAGAGATACACCAATACACCAAATTGGGGACTCTTTATATCATACGTTGATTAGACCAAGAGGAACTACATTCTGATTTAGAAAGTAGTGCCCAGTCCTTTAGAGATCCTACATCATAACTTGAATGCATTACTAAATGGTAATACTTTAGGTTTTCTCCTTTGTGGAGTAGTGGGTGTACTCCATACATGGAAATAAAGAATGAAGTGGCTATTTAATGGCCATAGAGTAAACTGTGGCAGAGATTTCTGGTGCACAATCAAGCCCATTTCCTCTTATTCATAAACTGAGCCAACCTCCATTTGACACTATTTTCTCTATCACTTTATGGTTAATCTTAGAGGTCATGTAAAAGCTAGTCTTGTTGCAAGGCAGAAAGCATCTTCTCCTTGATTGTAAGGAGCTGAGACTCTGTAATTTACTTTGTAACATGAGTGAAGCTACTGTGAAGATGGAATTGTGTGTTACATATATTAGCCTATCCTGACAAGTTACTAGCAGCTTCCAGACGTCAGCAACTAGATCTCAATAACTTGTGGTTTAGCTACAAACATTTATATAAATGTCAGTATTGTATTTTTATTTTCCACTACAAATTGCACTGCTATGTTTGGTTAGTCAATATTCAAAGATTGTTTTCTAAAAGAACAGACATTGAAAAATGAAGTTAATAATTTTCATGTAATTATACATTAAATATCTAATTTGCCATTCATTTCAAGAATAAGATATGGGCAAATTAATATATGACTTTAATTATATTAGGTAATTAAATTTCACAGCTTAAAATGATAATTAGTGCATTATTCATGATATAGTCTTTTTAAAACTTGTTGTTTTTAGATAAAAGAAATCAGTATGGTATAATAAAATGAAGAGGGTGGCCTTCATCCTGGTCTTTGTTACTTCAAATTTTGCTACTGTTGTTAAGTAATTTCTCCTTCAGCAGCTGGCTTTCACTTATTAAAATAAATGAGGTCAGGAATATCCATCTTTCAGCATTTTTGTAAGGTATAGATAATATAATCAATGAAAACATCCAGCTTCCTAGCCATTCTACCAAAAATATTTATATCCTTTTTGTTACTTGCATTCTCAGTACTAGTTACAATTATGAATCAAATTAATTTTTATAAAACTATCCCCAAATAATCAGATGAAACAATGTTGACAATTGTAAAGTAACACATAAACCTATTTGTGTAAAACGTGGACTTCTAGAATAGGAACAAAATAATTCATTCAGAATCCATTCTACGGAGTAGATTATCCCTAACACTAATTTTTATCCATTAAATAACTTCTTTGTTCTACAAAGTTATTGAATAATTCTAGGTGTAGGGATTTGATCAAGCTTTAAATAGACACATAGCAGTCACCTGCCTGGAAGTGATGACCATTGGAAAAAGAGAAAGGATGAGATCACTGAAGCAAAACATGTATAGAGCAGAAAATCAAAACAGAAACAAGACTTTTAGACACAACTAATGAAAACAGTATGAAAGATGCCAAAGAAGAAGTACAAAATAATATATTCTTATCAAAGCCAGGAGACGGATTTTAAGAGATGGTACTGAACAAAAGTATCTAACACGGCAGAGAATTTCTGGAGCATGAAGACTAGTGAAGATACCCAGAAGGCTAGTTACATGAAAGTTTTACAAATAAAATGACCTCTGTAAATAATAGATAATTTTTTTTAAATGATAAATATTATCTTTTCTTGGAACTTCTAATTTCTCCTGGGATTTTCACTGACTGCTCCATACCACATCAAGAAGTTCCAGTTCAGCTAGAGTTTGTACTATTATTATAATATTATACAAGTGTATACAGTGCTCCCTTTTCAGAATACAATAAACTTGGACTTTTTCTTGATTCTTCTATTTTCCCACCATTTGCATATCTATTGATTATTTATCTACTTGTTATTAATTTACAAATGACAAGCATATACAGTGCTCCCTTTTCAGAATACAATAAACTTGGATTTTTTCTTGATTCTTCTATTTTCCCACCACTTGCATATCTATTGATTATTTATCTACTTGTTATTAATTTGCAAATGATAGACTCATCCTATCCTCGAACATTTGACAGAAGCTGCACATATTTCAATTGTCTTTCTGAAATAGGGGTTCTATAATTTTTGGTATGACCTTTGTAAGAGGCTTTTATACTCTGTCCTTCCTTTTCAAAATACAGATTCACAAACCACCTTAGAATCATTTCAATTTTTCCTTACTGAAAACAAGACAAACAAAAAACCCATTCCATCTCTTATGATTAAAAAGAGCCACTAATTATTAACTAAAATTATATTAATATGAAAATTAAAACTTTTGAATCAATGTTTAATTTTATCAAATATATATAAAAGGTAAGAGAAAAAACTAACCTTTCGAAAAGGGGCTTTCTCTAGCCCCATATTCTTTCTTCCTCCACTCCTCTTACTTCCAAGAGGCAACCAATTTCAATGCTAATCAGTTGCTTGTTATGGTATTTACCTCCCATTTTCAAATAACATGCTATGTTGCTCTTTCCTGTTTTTTTAAAAATTTTAATTGCTGTCAACTTCATGTTATAGAAGATGAGAATTTAGCTTTCTCATAGTTAGTACCACTCCTAGCCCAAGCCCCTGCCTTGGCCCTGCATCTCAAGGGACCTTATCTTTTTGAGTGGATGTTTGTTGTCTAATCCATTTGATCTAATTAATCTAAAACACACATTATATTCTGCACCTATCAGATGGAAATCACACGTAGTTGGATGTAAATATTTGACTACAAAGTTTAAACTATTTCAGAGTATCAATATAACATAATCTGTAACCCTTTGTGCCATAATCAAGCTAGAAACATTGTAATGGCTTTCATTATTGTTCTCGAATGCTCTCTATACTTTCTTGCAAGAAGGGTAGGATTATATTTCCTGGCCTCCTTAATTCCAAGTTTGAATTGCTTTGGTGAATTAAATGTGAATATTAATATGTGACATTTCCAATTGGAAATTGTAAGAGTCATCATGTAATACTGCCAACAAAATAGCATACTACAGACCTGCACTAATTCTTCAGCCGAGATCCTAGAATAAGGCACATAAGAATATAGCTAAAACCAATTCTCAATGGAAACAAAATGGGAATGAGAAATAAGCCATTTTTCTTGTAAGTCCCTAAAATCGTGGTGCTCTTTGTTATAGCAGCAGTATAATTTAGCTTAAAATGATTCATACAAAAACAAATAAAACAGCAACACATGTTTGGGTAATAAAATGTGTTACGATATAAATTTTATGTTAAAGAGGGAGTTAAAATAGTGATTGCAGTATGTTTAGAACTGAAATTAGTACATCGCAAACCTATGAGGTAAAGATAAAAAGATTATTAAAGGAAAATATATGCAGCCTTAAACACATAAATTATTCAACAAGAAAGGTAAGAAAATGGATATTTCCTATACTATTCTTTAAGGATATATTCTTTTATTCTGTTAATTCTTAATCTTGGAGTCATATTTGTGGTTTACCTATGTATGGTGAATAGGCTTATGTTCAATGAATTATTTTATGAATAATAAGAGTTTAAGTCTTATTTTGTTTAAGCTCTCTCTCTATATATATTTCTTTCAACCCTCTATACTTCAGACGCACATACATTTTGAAACAAATTATGGTTTTTGTCAGAGTTTTAATAGGTATAGGTATTCCTAAATATTAACCCATTTTGAAATAAGATAAAGTTTGTTTATTAATGACTTTAAATATAACTATAGTTACACATTGGGAAACTAAGGCTTAGAAAGGCTTGATGATTTGTCACATATCCAGAGATGATGAGTAGTGAAACAAGGTCTTATTCCTAGGCAGTCTGATACCAGATTCTGTCTCTTAAATTGATTTTTCCCTAAACAAAAAGTCACTATCTCAGTGTTGTCGCCAAATATTGTTGAATTCAAAACACTAATTTGGCCCAATTTCTTGTCATGTATGTTGCAAATATTTTGCTATTAAACACATTTTATAAATATTCAAGTGATTTAGTTCTTTTAAACTTTTAATTTAAACCTATTATTCATCCTTCATTTGCATTTCAATTATATGTGTTTGGGCACACAGATGGCAATTTTTGTTTCAGTGTTACATATTTTAGCAGGAACACAAATAGGCCCCTCTACCTGACATGGACAATAAGTCCATAATGTTTGAAATTAAATATATTGCTGTTTGAAACTGTTCAACCCTTTAGGAAAAAAATTAACTCAGGCAATTCACTCAATTAATTTATGTCTCATTTTCCATCTGTAAAATGGATATATTAATAGAATCTACCTTAATCAATTGCTATAACAAAACAAAGCAAAAGATATGCTCAAAACAGTTCCTGCTATATGGTTTGCTTTTTGGTCTCCCTATTTATTCAAAATGTTCTTCAAGGAATATGAGTTGTTTTACTTTTGCTTTTCTTTAACAGCACAATGCCAAGTTTATAGAACATAACAAATGTTCTTGGTAAACTGCATAGAAGTAATTATAAGAATTGAGTCTGCTTCAACATTTTTTCCATGAGTCATAAAAAATGTATTTGTTAAAGACATGATTTTAGATATTTAAAAAAAGAAAGAAATTAAGAACTTTGAACTCAGGGAAGGAAGCCAACATTTTTGCTCAAATTAATATTGCCCCGATAGCAAAATCGAAATAATTAGCACACTCGTCCTTTAGGGAGCAATGTGCCAATAGCTTTACTGCTGTTAGGATGTGTCACATCTCACACTACAAACAAGTCACCTCAACTCTAGGACCTCTCTTTCCTCATTCAATAAAAGTTGATGGACGAGCTCAATAATTATGTTTATAGTAATATAAAAACATTATGGGTATATGTCCTTCTCTCAATTGTTGACTTCTTTTTTGATATAGGTTGGAATGAGTCCTTATCCCCAATAATTGAGGAATTTAGGAGAGAGACATATATCCTAAGCTTTAGCAGATATTTGAAAAAATATTAATATATTTACTTAATATAAAAATATAGCAGTGTTCAGGAAAGAAGGTAAAATTCAAGTATGTTCATTCCTTCTTACTCTTAATTACCTTCACAGGTGGCTTATCAAACACAACACCAGAGCACATACAACTTACTGACTTGAATATAGTAATAAAATCAGACAAACAACCATTTTACTCACAAAAATTAATATTTATTTACAAAACTTTCTGATTATTTCTTATCTATAGGAGGAAAAACACTGGGGAAAAAAACAGCTATGCTTTGGAGAGACAAACATTTACCAGCTCAGCTCCTCATCTCCCCCATTAATTTTAAAGTTATATTATCAAGGTTTTAGAAAATTGTTGAAAATATTGCCAAAAGAGTTTTTTAGTCACAATGTATTCTATTTTGTACACAATCAAAATGTTTACTGTGATCTATCAAGTTGTACCTTGAAAACAGAAAATATGGCTTGAAAGTAAGGAATATCAAAAATATTGGATAGTTTATAGAGGGAATAAACAGTATGGTTTACATTGTTTCATGAATGAAAGATAATTTGTGAATAAATATTAATATTTTAAATAGTTTCAAATGCAATAAGTATTTACTGAATAGTGAATGAATCCTAGTGAAAAAAACTTGAAGGAAATAAGAGATGAGAAATATAGGCACACATGATAACAATTTATATATTGTTCAGCATCAATACATATATTTTAACTAATCAATTAACTAGTAATTAACAAATGTTTTTGATCCCATTTAGCTGTTTTTGCAAGTCAATTTTAGGACTGCTAACAATCTCAGTCAAGTTTCTTCAGATAATGAAGGAATTAACTCAGAACTAATAAAACCTTTTCAATTTATTTTACCCAAGTGGGAAATAGGTCACATTTGTTTGAAAAGAGACTATTAGAAGCTATTCTTCATCTTTTAATAAGCACATAAAAATAAAAGATTTAATAGTAAAGAAAGTTATAAATAGTAATAATGATGAAATAAAGTATGTTCATTGAACCCTGGATAAGAAAGAAGAGACTAAATTGCAATTAAAAGATAGCATTCTTATACTGTGTAAGACTATTTGACTTCTTAAATCAGTTTATATTCTTTAAAGAAAAAAAAATGCACCACCAAAGAGAGTGATGACCCTTAAGATTCAGGGTTTATATTTTTTAAAATTAGGGAATATATGCTTATTACTATCTGGGGGAAAGAACTTATGAACATGAGATACAAAAACCTTCTTCTTATCAAAGAAGTGCTCTTTGCAAAACAAGTAGATCTACCATTTGATCCAGCAATCCCACTACTGGGCATCTACCCAAAAGAACAAAGGGCACTCTACAAAAAAGATACCTGCACTCGAATGTTTATAGAAGCACAATTCACAATTGCAAAGCTGTGGAAA
>VBSM01001124.1:30230059-30252342 GCA_008086735.1 Cheirogaleus medius | reverse complement strand
TGGGAGGGGGGAGGAGGGGCGGGTATATACATACATAATGAGTGAGATGTGCACTGTGTAGGGGATAGTCACACTTGAAGCTCAGACTTGTTGGGGGAGGGGGGCAAGGGCAATATATGTAACCTTAACAACATTTGTACCCCCATAGTATGCTGAAATTAAAAAAAAGTGCTCTTTGGTGTGATGACGTCGTATTTTATGATCTTCAAAATATTCTCCATACTTCTCTCTTTGGGCCTTGTATTTCCAAATATCTAGATACTAGTGTCTATACTGGGATTGTGGACACTTTAATCAATGAGATGGGGTAATTATTTTATTAATTAAGAATAAAGCATTATTTAGTAATTGACATTGCTTTTTTTGCTAGTGTCATTTTGCTTACATTTTATTATTTGATTTTGTCTGTGATGAGTTGTCTCAGTCTTAATCCAAGGTGAGACTGCTGAAGTTGTTTCTCTAATTGATAAATTATTGAAAATTTATTTTATTCATGTATGTATTTGACTATACTGGTAAACTGATGCATCAGCTTTAGTATAGCAAGAGAGTTGAAATCTATCAATTATCTAAATTTCTGGGATAACATGGATTGCATATGACAAATATAGTTTGTAATAAATATCCAGGTGAAATAATGGAAGTATTAAAATATTTTCTATGGTCAAATGTGTCACTTTGCAATTAACTAATTAGAGGACATCTGTCACAGACATTATCAACTGAGAGCATGAGGTAACATGTAGCTTTGAGATTAGGCATTTTACCTTATATTACAATAAAAAGGTAGGGTCATAGGAAGTGAACGAGCATAATACATATACAAAAAATACCTTCAATATAATAAATTGAAAAGTGAGATTCATGATATTGTATACATTCATGAAATGAGAACAAAAGAAGAATTGGAAGTATCTAAATTTATAGCAACATATAAGCATTCCAGAAGCAAATTAAACATTTCACTAGGCCCACAAGACTAGAATAGTAGAATAAGCATATATTTTCTGCTAAATATTTTATAATGAAAACTTGAGATGTTTGTTTTAATGTACCTATAAAATATATTTGATGAAAACATGTGTCTAAGGAAATGAAAATGCATGTTAGACAAATGGAACAGAATAACAAAATAATTCAAGTTTGTATAATCTTCAAGAGACTTAGAAATTAGGAAAGCTACATAATTCCTGGATGAGATTGATATTGACAGCAACTGATAAAATTTTTTCTCCTATAACCCATGCTCTGAAGGATTTGAGTTAAAATGAGGTACGTATGGGCATCACCACATAGATAGATAGGTAGGTAAATAGATGTTAAATGGATTGATGCATAGATAGATGATAGATACATACATATATACACAGGTAGATAGATAGATAAAATGCTAGAATATTATATTCGGAAACTCCAAAATTTCAATAGGATAATTTGACCCGTAAGGATTCAGTGATGTTCAACACTTTGGGTTAATGAATTTCGTGATGAATTTGTTGAAAATATTACGAAGGTCAATAACTGGTAGTTTATTATTTTCACAGGAATTTAAGTACAAGATAACTATGTCAACTAAGCTGTTTACTTATGATTTTCAAAATATTAGAGTAGAAAGGAAGAAAAGAGATCATTTGGCCCAATTTTAATCACTTCAATTATTTATATAGTTTTTTTAAACTCACATCAATTTTCTAGCATGAAAGCGAACAAGTTATGATAGTACTGGTTCACAGATTTTTAGATAGGATAGAAATGTAATGAAATTTAGTTATCTGTAAGGTCATTACAAAGATGAGCATTATTAAAGCTCTGAGCAGTTAAAACAGAATGCAAATTGTCACAAAGCAAAGCTACAGCAATCCAATCCCAATATTCTGCAAGTACCTGACCTCATATTCTACTAAATATGAGGTACTAAATATCTACTAAATATTCTAGGCACATGGTTAAATGTGGAGGAAACAAACTGAATAAGAAGTCAAGGTCTCAGCCCTCAATGTGTACATAGTACATTGGAGACAACCATAAAAATATGCTTCAAGTTATAAATGTAATGTTTTAAGTCCTCTACTTGTATCATGAACAAAGTCCATTGAATAAATTTGATTCTTTAATTCAACAGACATTTATTCATTCCATACTATGTGCCTAATCTTAGGCCAGATGCTGCAGTTAATCCTATGAAATGAAAGCAACTTTTCATGGAAGATAATGTTATGTAGAAGAAGATGACTAGAATTTCATCTGGCAGAAATAACAGGAATGACATATGCTGAGCAGAAGGAAGGACATGAGAGCAAGGGTGTAGAGGTTGGCGAGAAGGCTTAGGACTATGGCAATTGGTGGAGATCCTTAGGGAAATCATGTAGACTGTTGTGATTTCCAGATGGAGCTCTGGGAGGAAAGTCTTGGAATTGGGCCTTAAATATTAAAACTTTCCAGCTTAGCATGTATATGCCCGTCCATGCCTGAAAACCACTTAAATAATTTACTATAAAAGAAAATGTAATCTCATATCTTATGAGGTAATCTCATATTTATGAAAGTTCTAACAGTAAATTTTATAAAATAGTTAAAATTTTAATTTTATAAAGTAAATTCTGAAAAAAATAAAGAAAAATATATTGTAATTTGGATTCATTTTCTACTCTACAACTTCCTTTATCTGTATAACATTCCTATTTTAGCATTGCTTTTACATATGTGTATGTGTGTGTGTGCTGAGTGGGTAGGTTTATGCTCTGACTGGGCATCCTGCTATCCACAGGGATGACCTTAATCATTTTTATGCTGGGTACTCAAGCTCTTCAGTCTCAGGTACAATATTACATACCATTTATATAGCAATGGACTCTAGCCAATTCTTTTATTATCAGCCAACTTAAGGGTAAGAATCTTCTGTTAGCTGTGTCCTTATTTTATCCTGACTCCCATTATCTATCAATACTCTAGGTAATAAGTTCTTAGAAATTGAAGGACATAGTGATATTAAACAGTGTATTTAAATTCAAAGGGCTTAAATTTAAAACTTGTTCCAGACTTTGGTATTAGATTCCCATATAAATGCAGGTGGTAAAGTCTATGCAGAGGCCAAAGATAAACTGATATATAGATAGATAAATTGTTAATCTTTAAATATAAAACTATGAGTAAATTAAGATTTTCAGTATAAATATGTTGCTTTTGTATAATTCTGTTTATAACAATGGTTTGCTCTTTTTTGAAGCTTATTGAAAGTATTGATATCAAGTAATTTTTGAATACCAAGAGTTTCTTTGCATACTCACTTCTTAAAAGCTTAAAATCAACCGGTAAATATATCCTCTACATTTTGGTTGAATTTGTGCTAAAGATAATAGCACCAAAGATAAAGATAATAAAACACACAAGGTGTTTTAAAGAAAAAGCTAGTCTGTGCAAGAGAACCCACAGGAACCTTGTTTTACAAACTGGCAACACCGCTGACAGTGTTCTGCAGTGTTCTTGAGAGATACTCAAAGTCATAGGTTGAACTACTGCTGCTTTCTGAGGGTGTCCATTTTATATGACTGGGTATGAAAACAAAAATTAAGTAACTTAGCTGCTATATAATGGGAGAGTGAGATATATTCACATTGTTGTTAAGATTTGATTTCTAATAAATTTTAATCATAGGACAAGCCCTTATGGGTATTTTATCATTTTCTTACATTGATTTCTGTCATTATTAGTATTATGCAAATAATAATAGAAAAATTGAAAGTACTTGCTCAACATAAAAAATAATTTCTAAAAGAGTGGAAAAGTAGACAGCTGAAAAAATAATTTATGCAAAATCTCAAAAGAGATTGTAAAAAAGAGAGATAAAAAATGATGTAATTTACCTAAGGTCTCACAATTATTTGCAATCCAAACTTAAAACAAAGTGTCCAGGACAAAACCCTACTCTTCCTTGGGGATTCTCTCATCCTCTGCAGCAGGCATATGACTTTTCTGAAAGATGAAGCCATACATCTCAAAAGCTTATTAATAGTTAACTTGAGCACTAAACTATATTTAAATTGATTGTTAAAATATTGTAGTCAAATATTGAATATAACTTGTTTTATAAATAAGATTTAAATCTTATAGTAACTGGAGAAGAGCAATATAGGAAATATTTTATTTTGTTGGTTTTTAAAGTTAACAATCTGAATATCATAAGCCATGGTTTTCTTAATAAATAATGTGTTTGAGGTATGATAAAAGATGATATGATAAACAATAACAATTAATAATGAGAAGCTCCTAAACAAAAATTGTTGCTTTCTCTTTTATCATTTTCTTAGCTACCGGTCGTTAAAATCATTTACATGTGTGAGCCCCAACTGCCAAGCCTCAGACCAGTACTGGTCTGCGGCCTGTTAGGAGCTAGGCCACACAGCAGGAGGTGAGCTGCCTGCAATCTAGTGAAGCTTCATCTGTATTTACAGCCTCTCCCCATTGGGCATGTCACTGCATACACTCCACCTCCTGCCAGATCAGCGGCAGCATTAGATTCTCATAGGAGCATGAACTCTGCTGTAAAGTGCATTTGCGAGAGATCTAGGTTGTGCACTCCTCATGAGAATCTAATGCTTGTGATCTGAGGTGGGGCTGAGGGGTGACGCTAGCACTGGAAAGCAGCTGCAAATACAGATTATCATTAGCAGAGAGGTTTGACTGCACAATAAATGTAATGCACTTGAATCATCCCAGAATCATCTCCTCCACCCAGGTCGGTGGAAAAATTGTCTTCCATGAAACTGGTCCCTGGTTCCAAAAAGGTTGGGGACTGCTGAATTATATGACATAAACATTAACATCCTAAAATTGAAATGGAAAAAAAATCATAGATAAACCATATTCAAAATTACACATATAAATTCTTTATCTCTGGTAACAAATTTCATATTTTTCATGTGTGCCTTGTTTAATATCTAAATACATTTTAACTGATTATGAGCAAGGCACACATGGGAAAATAGATACATCTTTATCTGTAACAGCTACTAGAATTTATAATGATGCAAAGTAGTGTTTTAAATAAGTTATGGTATAATTTAAAGTAACTAAGAGAGTGGAACTGGAATGTTGCTAACACAAACACATGATGAATACTTGCGATGATCGATACCCCAATTACCCTGATTTGATTGTTACACATTATATGCCTGTATCAAAACATATGTACCCCATAAATATATGCCACTGTTATATACTCCTAATAATTAAAAATAAACAATTTTAAAATATTAAAATGTTCAGTGTTGCCTGACCTTAGCAGAATGAAGTCAGAGCAATTAGAAGAAAATCACCTTCTTTGAGGTTCTGACTTTTACAATCCAACTACTTCCCTTTATTTGGATGTAGTGCCATAGATTTGGGTCAAGATTATTAAAACTAACTTGTCACACAATAACAAATTTTAATGGAAAATATCAGATTTTGCTTTGTCTGATGCCTCAGGATCAGAGGATACTTTATAATGCCCTCTTTACTTATATAGGCAGTAGTAGACTCACATAAAGAAGTTTTCTGTTCTAAAGAATGAAGATGACTCATTGTTATATTATAGCTTATTTGCCCATCATAGTGGGCAGAACTATGCATATAGACATTTAGAAATACAGGCATTTAGAAATATATAAAGCAGCCAGGAACAATGGCTCATGCCTGTAGTCCTAGCATTTTGGGAGACTGATATGGGAAGAATGCTTGAGGCCAGGAGTTGGAGATCAGCCTTGAGAATATAGCAAGACCCTGTCCCTACAAAAAAATTATTATTATATTTTAAATTAGCTGGGTATGGTGGCACACACTTGTACTTCCAGATATTCAGGAGGCTGAGGTGGCAAGATCACTTGAGCCCAGGAGTTCAAGACTGGAGTGAGCTATGATTGGGCTCCAACCTGGGTAACAGAGCAAGACCTGTCTCAAAAAACAAACAAAAAACCAACCAAACAAAAAAAATAAATAAATAAAATAAAACAGAAAGAAATATATTATATAAAGTATGTAAAATATATAGGAATATAGACATCTGAGCAAAGTGTGTCCCTTAGAACAACAAACACATTGAAAAGAAGCATTCATAACCAGCGGGTATTCAGCCAAGCTTATTTAATTCTTCTAATGATGAGACTCTAATATAGCACAAGAGTCAGGGTTTAAGAAAATTTGGCCATTGTTAGCATTCTTATTGACATTTTGTATACACATATATGATCTTTATAATTTCTTAAATTAATATAAAGAAAAACAAAAACCTGCAATTTCAAATAATTAGTTTTTAAAGTGGGAGTTTCTAATAATGGTTGAATAAATCTTAGCTTCCTCAATTTGTTTGTAAACCATACAAAACACTTTTTCTGTATAGAAACTCATGTTTTCCCTACTTATTTATTATTAAGATTTGTTATTCCTTTTCCTAATGCACAGAATCTAAGACTATATCACATATTACTATATGTAGAATAATAAGCTCAAAATACTCTCAATTGGACCAAAATTTTGATTTCCCCCCCAAAAAAATAAAATAAAGAGATGTGTGCATATGGCATTGAACTACTTTTTTTAAGTTGGGTAAATCACTTAAAACAAAATAAAACAACCAAAACTCTGCCATCTATCACACTCACATTATTTTTCATAAAAGATTTTATAACAAACAAATAGGAGAGAATTTAATTATAGAAAAAATTCACATTATTTAATGTAATGAGTTTAGCCTTATGAAAAACACACTTATTAATTTTACTAATGATCAGCAAAAATTTCAAAAGGGCTGGGTAATGATCCTGAATTCAGAAGCTTCTGTGATAAAGGGCCAACCTTTCTTCTGCTGAGCTATTTTCTTTGGTGATATGAAAGCACACTGAGTACAAAAAGTAATGAGAGTTTTGCTTCCAGCTTTATGGAAGGCTGAATGTTCTAGGGAATATATCACTTCAGGACAGCCATATCCTGAATAGCATAGTTGTTTTCACAGGAGGTAGAGAAGTGTACTAATGTCTCTTGCCACTCACCCAAGGAAACAGAGGAAAAAATAAACAAAGAATTACTGGAGTACCAGGCAACCTGGAGGGCCAGGGTTCCCTTGAGAACATCTGTTCATAGAAGCCCAAATATGATGTAACGATCAGGGCCTCAGATTCTTTTATTGGGCTTGGATTCTAGATGTAGCCTGAAGGAAAGTTTGGTCAATTGCGTCTTCTGATAACCAAGAAATAACAAATTTTCCCAGTGTAAGTTCGAAAGACGATCACAGATTAAGTATAAAGAATGACATCATTATAAAAGTCAGAGAATCAGTTAACAATACAATTAGATGTACAAAGTTTGCTTCATTACTAATTAGCTAATGTCCATTAGCAATTACATTAATGTCCAGATAAGACACTAAAATGGCTACAATGAAAAATGGAAAGAAAAAAAAGGATATGATCACAAATATATTTAAGCAATAAGGTAAACATGCATATTTCAAATAAAAGTATTTTTGATCTACAACTACTGAGTGACCACCAAGAGACTGGAAATAAAAGAAATTGTAAAGGATGTTATTTTTAGAAGAAGGAAAAATTCCTGGGGAATGTACTGAAAGAAGAAATGGTGAGCAGATAGAAAATGTGTCTATAAATGAGAAAATAATTGGCTGCACCAATGACAAGGACCTCTACTAGCACTACTAAAATAATAGTAGTGCTTAATTGTGGAGTTTTAAAGGTAAATGGGGGGAAAACTGGATTTAAAGCATCAGTAACATTACCTTTTATTATTTGGAATATATATGCAACAGGGAGTTGGGACTAAAGCGCTGGTCAGACCCTGTGCTGTAGTGAGTATAACTAGGGCCATTCTATTTTGTAAAACTACTTTTTTTATCTGGGTAATTTCTTGGCTTAAGATTTGTACAGTATCTTTTGTGTGGTTCAGTGCTTTAGCTGTGAATTGGGCCATAGCAGTAACTCGGGTGAGAGCATCTAATGTTCTTGTCCCAGGAATGATAATGCTGAAGGGCCATTTCCACTAAGTCAAAAACCTGGAGAAATGAGTTCTCAAGGCCTTTTATCTTATTAAGTACCATGAGCAGAGCTTTATGTCTAACTTTTAGCAGGAAAGGTCACTCCATGCTACATCTCTCAGTCTAATTATGAGGAAGGTACAGCCACAAGTGTGTGCCGCACAACCACTCAGTCTCCGAAGGTACAATATAAGCTCTAGCTGTTATGAGGCAGTTTTGTTTCCCAGTCTAGGTGGATGCCTATACCCTGAAATTGTGGATTTGTGCCGAAGGTGGGTAGTCATCCCATCAACCAGGAGTATGTGAAGGAATCTGTAGTATGATTATGTCTTTTTATGTAAAGAGGGCCTTTTGATATAACATTTCATGTATAGCTGCCTTTTATGTTAATCTGCCCCAAATTGATGTGTGCTGGTTCCCTGTAATATTTATATGTTGTCTCATTAATGTAAAGACATGTCTCGTAGTTTCATTGATGGCTGGCAGATGGGAAAAATTCTGAGATATAGGTAGCTGCCAATGATGGATGGTGGAGTTGAAGTCACCCACACGGGTAGAGTTGTCACTCTCTAGAGAGCTCATCTAGTCAGCATAGTTTTGTGATGTTAACGGCAGCATATTCTATGGCATCCCACTCCTACTGGACACAGGTAGATGTCTGTGAACTCAATAGTCAGACTGGCTGTTGATTGCTGCTGTTGTCGTAGTTCAATCTAAAAAGATATTGTCATTTCTCACAGATAGCAGGGATATAGCCTATGGGTGTAAACATGGGTGTTTAGAAGGAACTCTCAAAGGCAAATCTATTTTTTGTACTATTATTACCGATGTATTTTCTCCGATAGTTTCTATTAAGGAGGCTGTTACAGGCTTTGAGTCTGGTCTATAATATGACACCTGGCTTCTCTCACCCAGTGGAGGCACCTTCTTTCAATTTTATGTCCACCTAGCCACCACCACTCATCAGGTCTTTTGGTGTTTTCAGAAGTATGATTTGGGCATTTTCTTTAGGGACATGGCTCAAAACTCTGAGAATTTGTAGGGGCTGTTTCATAGGCTTTGCCAACAACTTATAAGGAGCAATGCCATGTGTGGTGGTGGGCGACCTATTCAAAACCTGTATAGCCTCCTCCGGAAGATTCTTGGTCCAGGACCCTAAGGAGATGCTTTTGGACAGTGTACAGATTTGTGTTTTTAACCAACCTTTTTTCTGTAATTATTAGACCTGCCCCTGTTGGATTATATGGCAGGTAAAATCTTTATGTTTTATTTTATTGTCCATTTCTGAATGTCATGTCTTGTGAAATGGGACCCTTGGTTACTATTAATCCTTTAAAATCCTTTAGGTAATATAAGAACAAAAGTCAAAACACCAAAGGCAAGGTTATAAAACTATCTTATCTATAAGCATAGTGAATCTTGGTTTTAGTGTCAGACTTGTAAGGAATTTTGTTATATAAAATATAACCATTTGAGCCTAATAACTTGAGACTTTTGCATAAAATGTCTTTGTGCGTTTTTTTTTTAATAGGAATTAACTATGTTTTAAACAAAAAGTTTATAAATCATGTCGGGTTCTGATAATGATAGGAAATTATAAATCATGTCTAGTTCTGATAATGATAGGTAAATGAAACTTATAAGTAGCTAAATATTTAAGTCATCTAGTAACAATTTATAGAGGGAAGCAAAATTATTAAATGAGTTTTAATGTCTCTGAATACAGGCCTGTTGCTTTGTTTTATGAAAGTAGTTCATTTTGATTGTTGTCTTCTCTTGGAGCTGTAAACAAGACTTTGGTTAATGTGAGTTTGGTATTAAATACCCATGAGTCAAAGCCCTGTAACTTAACAGCATAAAAGTTAGTTAGCAATATTTGATATACTTTTGATATCAAAACATCTGATTAAAACAAAATCACATGTTAAAGGCAGCATATTGTAAAATAATAGTAATTTATTTAACCAAGAACAATTAAAAGACCTTAAAGGCAATATAGAAAGTTATATGGATGCAAAAACCTCAACTTTTTAAAGTTTGGGGTTTTTTTTAAAGCAATCACAAACCTAACAAGGACAGCGTAGGAATTATCTTCATAAAACACAAAATCTCTGTTTCTCAAGCCAGTTACCAAAAGGCAAAGAAAAACCATCTATCTGTAGGGTGATCATTTTCTTTTTTCTTAATGGGAAAGTCATTTAGATAACTTGGAAGTCAAACCGGATGAAAAGCATACTTGAATTAATTAGACACAGAAAAAGTGTTCAATGTCATGAGTACATATTACAGCATAGAGGAATGTGAATAAGAAAAACTAGTACCTTGAGTGGGGAGGTAAATGACTCTTAGGAACAGCATGAAAAGTTTTTTGACCACATTGAATAATTTAGACATATAAAAAAAAGCTGAGTATAGAATTAAGTTATACTGGAGAAAAATATTGTATTTTTAAATTTTTAAGATAAAACATTTTAATGTCAGGCCATAACAACACTTAGAACCAGAGGGGAGAAATTTATAGGAGCCAAAGAAAAGGTTGAAGGAGAGACTTATCATCTTAGCCTTTTCAAGGGGAGAAAAAAGTAAAAGCAGTAAAACATAGCAAAAGTTGAACTTCTGGGATATAAATCTGTGAGGTTTTAAAAGAAGCAATTATTGAATTAGAATCAAAACGTTTTGCAATTTTATTAAGAGTAAATCAACACTTTAAGAGACCCCTGTTGTTTTAACCAAATTTTTAAATTATAGTCAATTTGATCACATATAAAATCCTTCTATAAACTCTATTTTATAAACTTTATCACCACTTACAGAGACCATCTATGACATGCTTGAAATTTCTCTTTTTTTAAAAATTTCATTATATTATGGGGGTACAAATATTGTTAGGATTACATATATTGCCCCTGCCAACGCTTCCCCCCCCCCCCCCGCTGTGCTAGAGTTTCAAGCATGTCGACCCCCTGGAGGTGCATGTCACACCCATTATGTAAGTATACACTCTTCCCCTCCCCCCACCTGCCCACCACCCGATAAAAGATTTTTTTTTTTTGACATTTTGGTTACATTTTATGAAATTTCTCTTTTGTCTTAAATTTTTCCTTTTTAAATAACCATTCGCTTTATTTTAGGATAAAATTCATTATATAAGATCCTTTCTCATATAAAATTATTCCCTTTTTGTTAAACTTTCTTATTTAAAAATTTATCTTTATATCTACAACTTTTTACATCTGTCTCTTTTATTAATATTTACTGGCTTCTTTTTATTTTTTTCAAAAATAAACTTTGAACTTTGAGTTAGACAAAATTACTCTTTTTTCAATAATAACACATTTATATCTCTTCTACAATTTTTTATTAAAAACTTTTTGTCTACTTTATATATATTAAAATATATATAACCACATATATTGACTAGAATTTTTATTCTTAGTCACCTTAAATTTTAGTAAGAACCTAACAAGTAGGAAACTTTGAATTGTCTGTTATAAGCATCAACTTTATTTATATTTATCTAATTTATTATTTTAACAGTTTATTTAGATTTTTATTATTTTAAGTTATTTTCTTGTTAATCTTTTATATCCTATGAATATTAGATATCACCTTAGTAAGGACCTTAAAGTTAAACACATGAATATTTTTGTCAATAACTCAGAAGATTTAGTTGTTTTTGTTAAACCATCAATATCAAATTAGTCTTATTTATTAAAAATCACATAAACACAGATCATTTTGTTTCTGACCAGGTTTATAGTTTTATAACCTTGGTGTCAAATCCTGACATTTTAGAAACATAGAAATGACTAGTAAATACAAGCAAAAATGTTTGCTGACAATTTGAAGACATTTTTATTTTATCAATCTTTTTTAATAACCTAGTTTACTTACCAAAAATTTATTAAATTCATGTGAACTTGAGAAACATTTAAACTTATTTATTTAATTTTTGAGTGTGACTTTATAAGTTAATTTAGTGTCATGTGAACACATGTAATACATGTACATACACATAAATACATTTAAGCATGTATATAAACATGAACACAAAGATCTAATAGTTTTTACTTTTGCATTCTATCCATAACTAACAATATAAACTTATCAGTTTGTAAAAGATGGTTGGATCCAAATTGTTTCTGTTAAATTTGGAACTAGATCACATGGTCAAACCTTAGTTGCCCTAATAGGTAACACAATGAAAGCTATGGACCAAAGTTTTGGGAAAAGTAGCTTCTATGATAGTTTGAGATTGTTTTTTATAAAAAGCCTCTTTTACCTTTTTTTCATTCAGTTTCAAATGAGTTTTTAATGTTTATACTGTAGCTAGAACTGGCTGCTCTAACCTCAAATTAGTGATACCATAGATAGTGTGTTGTATCTCAACGCTAGTAACTTAGCAACTACAGTTTCAAAACAGGCAGAAAAGAAAATGGAGAGATAGAAAGCTTAACAGACTCTATATTTTAACTTTTTAGTGGCAGATGTAATGGGGAGACAAACTTGAGACTGGCTGTTAGCACAATCACCCAACCTGAATCCAGGGAGCCAAATGCCGACTAACCTGCAGCATTTGGGAGTTGACCAATGAGAGTCACTACACCAAATGCTGAGGACCACAGAACTTCCAGGCGGTGTATAACAGTAATCCCCAAAGGCATGAAACCTAGGACAAATTGGAGTCACAGAATGTGGTTCTGTGTCTCAAAGCCAACATAATTTGGGACCTTCCTAAAAGAGAGAGAAAGAGAAGAAATTGGAAGACTGAACACCAAATTTTGATCAAGAGAGAAACTGACAGGAGACAGTTAACAGGGTAGACTAAACATGGCAACATATTAAACAAGCATACCAAGCCAGAAACCTCACCTTCTTACCCAAAAAATAATGAAGTTAAACCAATAAAGACTCACCTATTCGTTAGAGCCAAATGGTACCATATGGTCTTAATTTGAGGTCTGAGTTGGGGTGTCCCTTACTTCCATCTGGAATGCCAGGAAAGATGATACAGTGAAGTGGTTTCCAAAACTGAGGTCCAGGCTGAAGGCTAAGTGAGTTTGTGGCTTTGTGTAGGAAAGAATTCAAGAGCAAGTCATCAAAGTAAAAGCAAGTTTATTGAAGTAACAAATAGAAGGAAGGCTGCTTGATAGGCAGAACAGCAAATATCTCTCAGAGCAACAGAGAATAGATCTGTGTGAGTTTCCAGGGTCTTATTTTGTACTTCTTGTTTAATTTTAGGTTAAGCAGAGGAAGGATTATTCATAAGATTTTTGGGAAAGGGGTGGGGAGCTCCCAGAAATGAGGGTCTTCCCCCTTTTAAACCATATAGGGTAACTTCTGGAAATTGCCATGACATTTACAAGCTGTTCTGTTACTGGTGGGAGTTTCTTTTAGCATGTAAATGCATTAAAACCAGATTATGATAAGTAGTGAGGATAACCTGAGGTTATTTTCATCACCATCTTGCTTCTAACTGGTTTTGCATGATTTCTCCACTGCCTCCCATTTTATCAGAGACCGAGGTTCAGTTCTTATGACTTTTTCTCAAGCAGGGCCTGCCAGTTCCCTTTCTCAAAACTACAGATAGTATCAAAGCCTATATATACTGTTTTTCCTATACATACATACATACATATGATAAAGTTTAATTTATAAATTAGGCCCAGTAAGAGATTAATAACAATTACTAATAATAAAGTAGAAGAATTCTAACAATATACTATAACAAAAGTTACGCTACTGCAGTCCCCCTTTCTCTCAAAATACTTTGTTATACTGCAGATCTTAGCAACCTCAGCATACAATTTTTTCTTTACTTATTGAAAACTTTCAGCTTTCCACTTAAAGGAAGTACTTTACAGCTTCTCTTTGGCATATTTGAATTGCCAACATCACTATTCCTGCACTTTGGGGCCATTATTTAGTAAAATAAGAGTTACTTAAATACAAGCACTATGATACTGTGATAGTCGATCTGATAATTGAGATGGCTGATAAGAGCAGGCAGGTAGTGTGGACAGCATGGATACACTGGACCAAGGGAGGCTTCATGTCCCAAGCAGGATGGAGCCGGATGGTGATGAGACAGAGAACTGGCAGGTACTGCTTTGGACGTTGCTTCAGGCACTACTTTGGGCATTGGTGCAGCATTGCTTAACTGAGTCAGGAAGTCTCAAACAAAGTTTCAAATAATAGAAACAGGATGGAGGGAGAGCAAGTTACAACCAGTTAGAACCAAGATGGTAGAGAAATAGAGCATGTCTCCTGTCCTCCTGATTCCAGGAAAACACCACCCCTCCATAAATATTCCTCCCTTTGTTTAGCCTATATAATTAAGCCAGTACTTAAACAGAAGGACAACAGGAACCACGGGGCCAGTTTCTTTCTTTAGGGTGTGTGTGTGTCTGCTCTATGTGTGTAGTAAACTTGCTATAGTTTCTGAATAAATCTCACTTTCACTTTGTACTGTCAGCTCACTCCTGAATCTTTCTTGCATGAAGCCAACGACCCACTTGGACTTCAAGTGGGTCCCGGCATTGGGAGTCACTTTCCTTTGTCAGTGAGAGATTTCATCACAATTTAAAACTTATGAATTGCTTATTTCTGGAATTTCACATTTAATATTTTTGGATCTCAATTTACCACTGGTAACTGAAACTGTGGAAAATGATGCCACAAATAAGGGGGAACTACTGTATTCTTTTGTTGTCTTTAAAAGAACCCCAACTTTTCTCCCTCCCTTTGCCGCTTGCTTATCCTTCCTTGCCCTTTCTTCAGTCATCTATTCATACAACATTTATTGAACAGAGAGCAGAGTAGACATTGGTTAGAGAAGCTCTGGTAATGTATGAACCTCCAACTTCAATTATAGAAGTCTGTATTAGCCCTCTGCTCCTAAAGAAAACACAGCGCTACTCCTTGATAATCTTTTAATGTTCCTTTTAAAAGGCAACAAAATTTTCTCTCACCTAGCTTTAACTTTAAAAGATAAGTCTTTAATACAGTGGCCTTGAAAGCACATTAGATATTTGGCATTTCTTAGTGTTCTTTTAATTGAAGAACTATTGACCATTTCACCCAAAGAAAATTATTGCTATGGGTAATATGGACATAAGAATTTCAACATCAACCTTAACAATGCCTTAAATTCCCCTATATCCTAATTTTCAGCAAGTAGGAAGTATTAATTAAAAAAATAACTTGAAGCTGAACAAACTTTCCTGTGATGTAAATCTGATTGGTAAAAAATTATTTTACAAACTTTATTAGCCTGGCTTAAATGTGAAGACACTTAACACACTGGTAAAGAGATTTCATATAAATTGCATTTTTTAATATGCCAGGAAATTTTTTAAATATCCAGGAAAATATTAAATGTTATGCTAAAACATAATGTACACAATGTTAATTGTTTTTATGTTAATAAAGCACATCACACATTTTATGCAGCAAACATAGGCTATAGACACATTGTTGTTTTTGTTTCTCAAAGCAATGAAACAATCTTTAAGTTCTTTATATTTCCATCATTGTATGATAATTTCTTATCTAAAAGTAATAATAGGTCATTTTCATATTCCCTGGGTAAACATAAAAGCAGTAATCTTCTTTTCTTTATATTTTTATATTTTAATATTTTCATTTGATCCTTAATATGAATAATTTGTTTATTCCAAACAAATATTCTTTGAGAATGATCAAAATATATCCTTGAAATAACTGTAAAGAATGACTTTTTTATGTATTCTGACTTCTTTTAGATGAGTTTCAATGGAACAAAGGCTTACTTTTTTAATGGAAAGACATTAGTGTTGCTTGGACATTTGTATTTCCTTTGACTCTTAATTTTGCATATAATTTTTTACATACCAAGCATTGAATTGTTATGAATATATATCAAAATATATTTTAATTCCATATACTGTTTTAAAAAATTCTCTTTACTTCATAGCTGAAGAATCTTTGCTATCTATTTTGTTTTTATTTTATATTTAACTTTTTGATTACCTCAATTTTTTGGTGTATGATTCCAAACTTTCTTGTTTCATCAAATAACTTATTTTAAAAACACTATCTCAAATATATACATCTCACCCCACTCATATATTACTGACTTTATCATATATTAAATTCCTGCATCAATCTATTTCATTTATCAGATGTTGTTTTTGAATGAGTCCCATGTTAATGAGGATACCACACCAACTAACAGAGGTCAAATAACAGTGATTTTTAAAGTAGAGAAGTGTATTACTCCTTCATGTGCTAGTTCTTGCATAAGGAGCTTAGTGCTAACGTGACATCTCCATAATATTGGGTACCCAGGCTCTTTATTTTTATTGCTCTGCCATCCCAGGCAAACAGCTTCACAATGACAATCTAAGACAACCATTTCAAAGAAGAGCTTCCAAGCTTCCTGTCTTTTAAGGCCAGAACCCAGAAACTGTACATATCACTGCTACTTAAAACTCATGGGCCAGAATCTAGTCACGAAGACACAGCTAGCCAGAAGAGATGTGAAATGCAAATTAAGCTGAAATGTACCTAAGTAAAACTCCTTGTGCTAAAGAAGAATTGGAGAATAAACTTTGGACAGAAAAATGGTAATCTCTGCCAAACGGACCCAATTAACTACTGTGGCTTTGTGTTTTGACATCTGGTAAGGAAAATCTCTGCTTAATTCTTTTCAATGCCATATTTATTTTGGCTATTCCCTCCATTTATTCTGCCAGAGGAATTTTAGAATCATCTTAAAATAAAACAAATGGATTTTTATTAGATCTTCATCAACATTCAAATTATTTTGGAAGGAATTTATATCTTTACAATATGATGTATTCCCAGTCACTAAGTAGATGCAACTTTTTATTTATCGAAGATATATACATAGACAGAGAGAGCGTGCACATGCTAGCTAGCTCTTGGCAGTGTTCCTTTTTTCTTTTCTTTTTAGCTTTAGTTTTTTCATCAAACCTTCTCAACTTTCTTCTAAAGTCATTTCTATATATTAATTTTGTGTTACTTTGAGGATTAAAACTGGTATTTTTCAAAATTTAGGATAATTACTGATATTTATGTATTTAATTTGTGCATAACTACTATTGGATATACATTTATCCTAAAACATTTCAATTGCATTTCTTTATTATGTTATTCATGAGTAATAGTGATTTTTCCCTACTTAGATTGAATTTTTCTCTGATTTCTGTCTCCTCTATTGTATAACAGTTGATCATTACTAAGATTAGGTTAAACATTAAATGAGAAAGATGTTTGTGTCTTATCCTTGGTATTATGGAAATCTCTATTTTTTTTAGCTTTCACTATGTTAATACCATTTTGAGATATGTATTGTCCTTATTATCTAAGAAAATAATCCACTTTTAATTTTAATAGATTTATAAGGAAATATATATTGATTTTATGTCCTCACAACTAATGATATCAAATTTTAAATAGTTTTTCCATTGTCTTCATAATTGCAATAGATTTCCTGATATATAACTGTATTTCCAATATGGAAGAAATCTTTCTGTAAATATTTGATAGATCTTTTGTTATATAATTAAATTGTATTTCTTAGTATTTTACTCAACATTTTTTGAACAATGATCTTTACTAAATCTGGTCTAAAGTCCTAAACTGGGATTTTGTTTGTTTGATGTGTGCCTTCATTACTAGGGCATATTAGACATGCATGGCTAGTGTTGCTTGGAGTTCATACATGTTACACATTAACACAGACAGTAATCTACATACTGAGATTTAAGGAAGTGGAAAATCAGTGCAAAGATAAAGCATTAAAAGGACAGTCTGTGTATGGCATGCAGACCAGATGTGGATAAGGGGGTAGAACAGTTGGAGAAACTTGAGAAACCCTGAAGAAATCTCTGACTTTAGGGACAAATGCTTTTAAGGCACTATTATTCAATAGAAATATATTGAGAGTCACTTATGTAATTTTAAACTGTCTATCAGCAACATTAAAATTATACAGGTGAAATTAAATTTAGTAATATACTTTGTTTAAACCAATATAATCAAACTATTATTTTAATATGTAATTAATGTACAAATTATCAATGAAATTTTATTCCTTCCTTTCTCTGTAAGCCTTTAAAATAAGTGTGTATTTTTACACTTATTGCACATCTTAATTGGACTAGCTGTATTGTAAGTGCTCTATAGCCACTTGTGGCTAGTGGTGATTGTATTGTCTTAGGGATTGACTTGTTGGGATACTTATCAGTTTAACATTCACCTCTGAACCAATTAACATTGCTGTATATATTCAATATTATTTATACCTATGGATATGTGTCTTCAGAGTTTCAGAGTCTGGATATAACCTCCACATGAACTCCCTGATCCCTGGGCTTTATTACATAATCTATGGATCAACTAGAGTCTGGCAGATATTGTTGGTCTTGATGGATAGCTGTGGATTATTTTTACATTCCATTTAATATTTCACATATAATTCAGCACTTGGGAAAGTGGATATGGATTTCAATAACTTTTTCACTTTAAATCAGTTAGTTTCACTGAAGCTGTTTACTTACCATTCATTTTTCACAAAAATATCAGAGCACAGCATCTAATAGGAACTTTCCTGGACCTATAATTCTGTAAAAAGATGTATCAGAACACATTTACCGTGACAAGATGCTAATTCAATTTTAGCATTGTTTATTTGAACACATGCAACTTACCTGGGTGACTGTGCTTGAGGGACTTATAGTCTAGACATATCCTCCATGTGAACTTCCCACTAACTACCTGCAAAGAATTTTCCTTCTTTTTCTGTGCATCAAAATTGAGTAGCATGGGGATAATTTATTCTGTAGAATGGTTTGGCAGACTTCTCCAATACAACCTCCGGTTATGGCATTTTGTTAGAATAGACTTTCTTAGTGCTCCCATTTTGATCTATGTTGTTTACTATCTTTTATTATGTCAATAACAATATTTCTATAATGTATTATTACAGATATTTTGACTTTTGATAATTTATGAAAAATTATATTTTTCATAACTATTCATTTCATTCAGATTTTAATTTCTTGTAGAATAGACCTTATTTTTAATAATTTATTTATATTTTAAGTAATTATTATAATTTTAATTTTTAAAACATTCTATATTATCAGTTCTACTGTTGTATATTTTAAAATCATTATTGACCATATTTTTAATTTTTCAAGTTTCCTTATACATGTTTTGCAGTTTTTGATTAGAGTTTCTCTTTTTTCTTTCATTAGAATTTTTTATTTTAATTACTAGAAAAGTGATGTTAATTTATGATTTTGTTAGACTTGGTGTTTAGCTTTATTGGTTCATTTCTGTTTTCAATACATTTGTTAATTTCATGGAATATCTGCTTTTCTTTGTAGCCTAGCTTAGAATAGTGTCTTTGAACACTTGCTCTATGAACACTTTGGAACACTATTTTCATAAGTAAAAATGGAATATTTATCAATAATTTTGCATTATGTTTTGAATATTAGTTTAACTTCTTTGTGTTCTCTTTTACTTGCCTATTTAATCCTTCATATACAACTGTATATTAAAGTAATATTACCAAATTATAGATATTAATAAATTATTTTTACGTTTCCAAATGTTTTTAATTTATATTGCTATAATCTATTATTGGACAAAAATTCCTTTTCTTCTTTTTTTTACCTCTTACTTTTCATAAATTTTAAAATACTCTTGAATTCTTGTTTTTTCTGCTATTTTTTAACTTTTAGACATTTGTCTGGCATATAATTTTCAATATGTGTAGGTTTATTTAAAAAAATTATTTCTTTTAACAATTCTTTGTTATTAAAATTTCTTTCCCTCAGTTAATTGAAGATGTGTTTTCTTAAAGACTGTAAATGCTTTACAATTATTTTTAAATTAATATACTTATCCTTTAATTTATTCTCCTATTGTATATGTTCTCTTACCATTTCTTGATTCATTTTATATTATTTACTATATTACTGATATTAATTAATATATTACTATATTTATATATAATTAATAATATTTAATAACAGAGAATTTAGGAGTACACAATCTTTTTTATTCTGCTGTCTGTACTTACTACTAATAAAATGAATGTGTCATCAATTTCTGGAATGAAATAACTATTGTCTCATTCCAGTTCAATTTTACAAAGCTGAGAATTATATATTTTTTCTTACTCTTTAGCACTAATAAATCTTTCTTTAATTTGTGTTTTCTCTTATATCTTTAAGATAATGATCAATTTTGGAAATATTTAATACATTCATAATGCTTCATAATTTATTTCCTGTTTAGTCATTTTTTAAAGGATACAAGATACTTCAGATCCAATATTTGCTCTTAAGGGTTTAGATTCTATGGGCCTTTTAAAATTGTATAGATTAGTTAGATACATATAGGTATTGATAGCATTCATTTTTTTAGTTATCAATGATTATGAAGCTATCCTATAGGGTAGGTGAGTAGGGGAATTTTAAATGCTTAATATGACTTTACCTAGTGTAGCACTTGCTAGTGCTGTCTCTCTCTCTCTCTTTTTCTTCACCCTTTTTCTCTCTACCCTACTGTCTTTAATTAAGATAATTCTTGACAGTTTAAAGCAGTCTGCTGGCAATTTTCTATGCTAACATGCAATATGCTATTGCCTATCTTCCATCTCTGACTCAGTAGTATTGAGTCAGAGAATCCCTGAAATAAGCACAATTAGAACACAAAGATAAATATGTTGATTTTGGAACATGAAAAAAGCCCTCACTCTTTAAGAAAGTAATCCTTACCTAATATGATTTGGTGTCTTCCCTCTTTGAGGTGTGGTTGAAGAATGTAGTGGCAAAGGATATTTTTCTGCCTGGTGTATATCATCCAGATTTTAATAATTATTCATAAATATTTTTATATTACAGTATTGTGGCCATTCTCTATTTTTTGTCATTAAGACTAGTTCAATGTCAAAGTGAAAGCAAAACAGAAGCAGCCAATCTAGCTAACTATCTCTGGGAATTATCAAAAATGTTTGTTGTGCATCCTTTGATTCTTTGTCACTTCTCAGCCTGGCTAAATTTATAACTCACAAAAACTATGCATTCAGTATACAATTGGCAAATACACATATGTTCACAAACACACACATATACATTTGTGCTCACCTAACACGTGTTCCCACAAAATCTTTTTTATTTTTTCCTGGAGACAGGGTCTTGCTCTGTTGCCCAGGCTGTATTGCAATGGCCCAATCATAGATCACTGTAACCTCGAATTCTTGAGCTCAAGCAATCCTCATGCATCAATCTCCTGAGTACCTAGGGCTGCAGGTGCATGTTACCATGTCTGGCTAATATTTTCTATTTTTTTGTAAAAACAGAAGTCTTGCTATGTTGCCCAGGCTGGTCTCATATTCCTCACCTCCAGAAATCCTTCCACCTTGGCCTCCCAAAATGCTGGGATTACAAGTGTGATCCCACAAAGTCTTTATGACCAATTATCATCAAAATTAAAGGGCCAGACTTTAAAGGGAACACAAAGTTAGGCAAAATAGTCTGTGTTGTCTGACAGTTACTATAATAGTCATAGGTGGAATATGGGGCAGATAAAGATGCAAAAACCTGATTACAACATAAAGTAAATACCATAAAGAATAATATAAGCATATGAAAGAATAATAGCAGCTATTAATGAGATTCAGAGGAAGGATTTTTTCAAGGTATTTGGGGAATCAGATTAGGATTCAAAAGAGAAGTTTGGATTTTACATTAAATTATGCACAATTTAAAGAATTTTCATTTATTGCTTTGTTTTTAAATTGGCATTTTTATAAAGTTATAATTTACATGCAAAATCTATATCCATAAGATGTATGATTTTATTATGCATTTTGACAACTAGTACATACCTGTGAAACCACTATCTCCATCAAGACAGTGAACACTTCCTTCATCCCCAGAAGATCTCTTGTGACATCATATTATAATCCTTTCCTCTCTTTGTTTTACATTTGAAAACAATCACTGATCTGCTTTCCGTTAGTTTAATTTAGTTTATCTTTTCAAAAATTTTATGTATATGGGCTTATTAAAGGGGTGGGGAACCTTTTCATGCTGGAAGGCTGCATTAATTTAGCTGTAATCAAATAAAGCTGCATTCAAGAACCTTCAGTTAGATATACTTAAAAATATAAATTATTTTGTACAAATCTAACTACTATATATTTAATAATTTCAAAAAATGAAAACTATTTGTTAAT
>VBSM01001124.1:30195388-30222740 GCA_008086735.1 Cheirogaleus medius | reverse complement strand
AAAAAAAAAGAAAAAGAAAAAAAATAATTCCCCTTATAAAGTGGCAATGTGCATAGGACATAGTAACACTAGTTTGTGTGGTGTGAAAAATATGTTAATGTGCTTCTCCTGAAAATTTAAACATACCAGAGTGTTCCTCTGAGTTTACTGAGGGGTTACAGGTCACCTCAGCACAATTTATGAACCACAAATCTATACTCCCTCAGATTTTTTGGTATAAATTTATGAATCACAAATATATCTTGATTTTTGGTGTAGATTGAGCACCAAATATATACCAGGCACTATATGAACAAATAAAAAGGCAAAACTTCTTAGAAATTAAATGATTACTCAAGATATATAAGTCATTTTTTGAGTAAGGTATGTTTAGAAACTAGGTTTCCTGATGTATAGAACAATGAAATTTCTGTTCTATCAATCAATACAATCATTCTTACTAGTTCATGTAAAACTCCTAAAAAAATCAATGTATGATTAAATATATTATATCATGTTCTGTATTTTAATACTTATATTTTCATTCAATTTAAGCTTTTGACTCAATATTTTACAGCAACGTATTTATATAGTGATGATACATGCATTGAGTTTCATCTATTATTTATGTGAATTATTTTCTTTATTTTGCAAAAGACACATTTCTGCTTGCTGACACATTTTTAGTAATCTAATTATAAATATTGTAGAGATTTATCAAGTATAGTTTTTGTGCTTTGAACTGATCTTTTTTAAACCCTTCTATAAACAGCAAGAATTACTTCCTTAAAACCTTAGGAAAATAGTCCTTATGGAATGTTTGTTTTTCCTTATTTATATTTACTTTGTAATTGTATTGTTTTCTTTGTAGTAAACCCCTCTTAACTGACTAAAGCATCCTATTAATATCTTACTGTCCATTTCTCAGTAAATTTAGCTTTAATGCTTGATGTATCCCCATTGCTTTTGTTCAGCCTTCCCTGGCAGTGGCGGAACTGTTGCTTGGCTGCTTTCAAAAGCTTTTTATTTTGAGTCTCTTTTTTGCAGCAGTGCCAAAGCTATCAGTGATAATTACAGAGTTGTAGGGTTAATGAGGCAGCATAGTGTCCATAGTGTCCTCAAGATATCACTGGAATCTCTTGATATCACTAGAATAGTCCAGACACTCTTTTTTTTAACATTTGCCCCAAACTATTTATATTATTCTGGGATTAAATCTCTCTACGTTGCTATTCTGACTGTGTCCTGAATTAGTTGGATTCTTTGGTTTATAAAGTCCTTATTAGCCCTACCAATTTCTGAATGCATGGTTTTAGATATTGTGAAGAATTAGAGCAGAGCACAAGAGGAAACTGATAATGCTACAAAGTGTTCTGTCAATGCTACCAACCTTGACCAACAAGGAGGACCTCCTTGAAGTTGGTTAAATTAATAAACTCTTAATATGTGTGGTAAATGCAATTCTTGTAATTTTTCTGTAAGAGATTACATGTGAAACTTTTCTGTGAACTGGTTTTCAAATGACCTTAAAATTATTTATTACCAAAAAGTATGGTTAAAGCATGGTGCAATATCTCTCACTAGAGTTATTTACATAGCCTACTATTTCTCACCTTTTTGTCCCACTTGTTTATTCACTAACTTTTAAAGAATGGACTTTGTTGGATTTATCCTCCCATGTGAGTATCTCTAGCAACAGTGCTACTTGTTATGAAAAAGATATGCAGCAAAGATATTGCAAGGAAGGTCTTAGCTACGGTGACTTCAACCATTTATTCCTAACAAAATTGACTCGGACACTGGTGGACGACTGTTTCCTGGATGACTGTTCTGTTGCTTCAATGTGCATTTCCACCACAAAAATACTAGCTGAATATTAGACATAATTTTTTTAAATATGAAATTTTTTTTGTACAAATTTTACTCCTCAAAAGGACAAAGTAAAATAATATCACTTATTTGACTTATTTGAACATAAAATAACATTTATTTGACATTTATTGAAAGTACTTCATCTCATATGAACCCTGAAAGTCAATAATATTAATAAAAAATTGATTTAGCATTCATATTTGTCATGGAAAAGATGTGAATAATGAAATATTACTTTTCCAGTATTTTTTTCTTTATTACGTCTAGAAATAGTCAATACATGTAAATTTACAACTTTGGTATTGTATATTTCACATTTTATTTTGCTAGCATTTCTTTCCTTTTTCAAAGTTCTTGCTGCCTTTAAGTAATAATTTTCCAACCTTAGAACATAAATCATAATAGTATCCAATCATGAAGAATTTAGTCTCAAATCTTTAAAATATGCTTTATGCATGAAACACACAGCTTGTTTCTTTCTCTCAATTCCTCCAAAGAGCCTGGCCTTTAGAATATCAAAGAATTCATGTTCTAAATCTCAAATTGGCACATGAGGCTTTTACTAAAATTACTCCTTTTTTTAATTTTATTTATTAAGGCATTGTGTGTGTATGTGTGTGTGTGTCTGTCTGTCTGTCTGTCTGTTTCTTTCTGTATATATGTGAATTCACATGTTTCTTTTCTCCTACTAGATGGAAACACTAGAATATAGTTGGCATTCACATCAAATTTAACTAGAAAAAAATTTTAAATGTAATTTTCCCTATTTCATTCTCTCTCTGTCTCTTTCTCTCTCTCTCCGACTCTGTTACATAAAAATTTGAACTACTATTAATAGTTAAGAGAGATCAAGAAGGATAATTCCTATATCTCAAGACAAATCAGCTTTTACACGGGGCCTTAGTGACACAGTGAGCTCTGAAGGTTGTGGCCCAGGGCACATAATGAAAACAACTGATGATGCCATATGAAATGTGCTAACACTTATCTGTTAAAGTGAAAGCAAAGGAACTTTTAGAAGCCTTTAATAGTAGGGCTTTTAAAAATATTCTATTTCTTTCTTTCATAACTAAAAGGTTCACTGCTATTCTTACATTGGATACAAATATGGAAAAGGAGCACATGTTTTCAAAGAAGAGGAAAGCGAAATCAAGAGGATATGCAACTTGCCCAAGCAAGTCATTATTAGAGCCAAAATTCAAACTCAGATTCTATTTTTTGACAACTCAATGCTGCAATTAATAGCAATAATATGAATAACAATAATACTTTAAAAATATTTAATGAATGCTCACTTAGAAGTCATACTTTGTAGCCAATTAAATTATGGATTTTCCAATTAAACAAACAAAGGCGATATTTGGAATCAAATCCCCATTTTCTTTCCTCAACTAAACTCATTTAATCTGTTTTAACCTTTTAAGGCATTCATCAAAGAGCTATGGTCCCCAACTCCCCAGGGCGCAGACATGGCCTATGAGCCACACAGCAGGAGGTGAGCAGTGTGTGTGTGTGTGTGTGTGTGTGTGTGTGTGTGTGTGGAGAGAGAGAGACAGAGAGAGAGAGAAGCTTCATCTGTATTTACATCCCAGCCTCTCCCCATCACTGGCTTCACCACAATTCTGCCTCCTGTCAGACCAGCAGCAGCATTAGATTCTCATAAGAGAGTGAACCCTACTGTAAACTGCGCATGTGAGCCATCTGGGTTGCCCTCCTTATGAGAGTCTGATGCCTGATGATCTGACGTGGAGCTGAGGTGGTAATGCTAGCGCTGGGGAGTGCCTGCAGATACAGATTTTCATTAGCAGAGAGGTTTGAGTGCACGATAAATGTAATGTGCTTGAATTATCCTGAAACCTTCCCCGCCCCACCACCCCTAAATCTGCAGAAAAACTGTCTTCCATGAAACCAGTCCCTGGTGCCAAAAAGGTTGGGGACCACTGAAAAGAGTATACTTCTTTTTAACTAAAAGATACAGAATTGTGTAAGAAAAAAGAGAACTAAAAATAACAAATGTGTACAAAATTCAAATTTATGTTATTTTTCATTTTTATTTCCTTCCTTTTCTTTAAATGCAGTGAATTCTATAATTTTGGAAATCATTTTTTCCATACTTCTTGCTTTCTTTCTCATCTTAATGACTGCATTTTTGGTCTTTTATTATTCATTAGCACTTTCTACTAGAAGATGAAATGAGGGCATGATAGAAATTGAAAAATTCACATCAGCCAAGCATATATTTGTTCTCAGGGCTGACATTCAGTTTGGACTACTAGTGTGGCTTTTGACAGTGTGGTACTGTACAGCACACTTGGGTGAAGTTTTAATTTTGAACTTACTAAACACAAGTTAGCAAGGGATGTTTTCTTTAAGTGATTCTGTGCATCTACATAATGGGCATTTTAATTTCCCCCAATCAATATCTTAATTTTTATTTTTTATATATTAAGAGTCTAAAAATAATATTTTGAACTGTTGACTAGGTTTTAATGCATATGTAATTGAAGAGCAAATAATTTTTTAAAATGGGTAGACATGATATTTCACTTGTTATGGGGAGGAAGAATGCATAGGGCAAGGAAACACTGAAGTTTGCATGGTCAAACTGATTGGTATGGAGGCTTTTACTGGAGTTAAAATAGAAAGACCTTTTCAGTTGCCAAAGAGAAATTGCACCGAATGGAATTAAACAGGCAAGGAAGACTTTATTCAAGTCTATTGTAATAGGATAGAGAGATTGAATTCAATTCCCTTGAAACAAAAGCTGGAAAGATTTTTAAATGCTGGTGTGAGCTAATGGAAAAGTACTAGAGGACATTAGGAGCAGGTTAGCCAATGTGATTAGGCCATCAGTGTTTGCTAATTGTCCCTTATAGGCTCCCACCCTCCCACAGAGACTGAGAGATTGGGGCACTATCTCCTTAGATGATTACATTTCAAAGGGATGGCTCCCTGGTCCTTGAGAAAGACATTTCTGGGTTGTAAAACTGGCAAAATGCTAGGAGATTTATATCCCAAAGAGCCAGAGGAAGAATTTGCAATTGCAAGTGTTATAAAGTAAATTCTCTAAGAGAAGGGAGGTCAGGGACCTATAGTCAGGAAGAAGCCTGTCTAAGGTATAGTCAAGCTGAGGTGAATATTAAGGCCCTCTTGTCATAGTGTATATAAAAACACTGAAAAAAAAATTGCTGAAAAGATATAGATCATTCATTTTAATCCACAGTCTGATAAGGTCTGGGCATTTTAGCCTGCCTCCATGGCATAAATCTTACTGCATCGGTTTTATTTATCTAACTTTACCTAAGCTAGTTATTAGTAGGATTTGATATAGCCATAAGTACTTCTACTTAATTTAGTCCAACATGAAAAGTTTTGCTAAGCAACCCTTCCCCTGAATTTGCAAAATATAATTGCATTTTCTCTTTCATATTCATCCAACTGTCAGCTGAGCAAAGACAAACACTTTCTTTGTAAAGATTTGTGGCAAGCAGTTCAAGTTCCAATCTGCAGTACTACAGAATTTTCCAATAATTCAAAAGCTGAAAATAGCTTAAGAAATGTTATCCTTGGGCTATTTATGTCTTTGGCAAAGAAAGTTCATTTAATATAATTACCTATTCTTTACATTTTTTCATGGAAAAGGATATGTCATTCTCCAAGTTATTGTCTCTAGCAGTGAATTCTAAATTCCAGGAAGTAGATTTTTTTAAAAGAGTTTCTGGAGGGGATTTTGAGAACAACATTAGGTCGTGGTCCACCAACCATAATTAGGCATCAGCCCTTCACTCTGGCAATAGTGAAGTAGCTGAAGTCAATGAGATTGGGCAGTTAATAGACTAATGCAGCTCTGAAACCACTCCACTGTCAAAGTTAAACACAGAATTTTGTATCAATCTAGGAATGTTTGACTTTATAAAAGAGAATGTCATGATATTTTGACTGTAGAAATCACAAAATTGTTTCTAAAATATGTTTTTTTTATTATGGGGGTACAAGTATTGTTGGGAATACATATATTGCCCCTTAAAATATGTTTTTAAGTGAAAATGGCACTGGGAAGTGTTTATCCAGGTGTCCTTTCCTATCTGCGGAAAGTTAGTTCTGGAACCCTGGCAGATACCAAAATCCACAGATGCTCAAGCCTCTTATATAAAATAGCATGGTATTTGCATTTAACCTGTGCATGCTTTCCCATGTACTTTAAATCATCTCTAGATTAATTATAATACTTAATGCAATCTAAACGCTATGTACATAGTGGGGGGTTGTGCTTCATTTTTTGTTTGTATTATCTTTTATTGTATTTTTTCTGAATATTTTAGATCTGCAATTGATTGAATCTGCTGATGCAGAACCCACTCTTACAGAGAGCTGACCGTATTTACTTATGTAATTAACTTACCTAGTCAGTAATAATTTTTCAGAGCAAAATTTAAAAATAAATTGGTAGACTGTGCTGTTTTGGATGGAAATGGTGGAAACCTCGCTCAAAGTAATTTAACCAAAAGAATGGAAAAAGTATTACCCGGCTAATACTAACCAATGAAAGAAAATGAAGCTCTATTGATAACACACACACACACAAACACACACACACACACACACGCAGTTCTAAAGAGAGGACTTTATCCTCCCAGTCCCCCATGCTGCCCAGCCTCTCCTCTGCACCTGGGCACGCAATTGCTGACACACTTTCTAAAAGAAGTTTGGGCAGAGGTTTCTCAGTGGGATGTTTTTCCTAGTTGTCTGGACATTCCAGGTTGTTTCTTATCATACAGTTAGTGACAGGGAGATGTTCTGAGAAATACGCCGTTAGGCAATTTAGTCATTGTGCAGACATTCATAGAGTGTACTTACACAAACGTACTCTACTACAGACCCAGGCTGTAGTTGCTCCTAGGCTACAAACCTGTGCAGTGTGTTACTGTACTAAATACTATAAGCAATTGTAACACAATGGTAAGTATTTATGTACCAAAGGATAGCTAAACATAGAAAAGGTACATTAAAAATTAGGTATTATAATCTTATGGGACCATCCATTGACTGAAATGTCATTATGTGGTGCATGACTGTATATATGTGTGTGTGTGTCTATGTGTGTGCATGTGTTTATGTCTTTTTAAAACAAAGGTATAGCAAATTATTTGTGGCTCCAATAAACAGATTAGGTTTTTTCCCTACTTGGCCAGTTTAATTCTTTAAACTAGAAATATGCAGTTTGCAGGTCTTCCTTCTCTAGGTGAGTATAAGAATGACCATAGTATTTATCATCTCTTGCTTCCAGGAGTCCTTTTTGTCTATTACCACCTCTATCATACCTTTTCCAAAGAATGGTCTGTGCCACTGCCATCTAAAATAGGCTGTTATTTTATATATATACACACTAATATATACTAGGCATATCATCTTCAGATGACTGTAGAAAGAAAGAACTTAACGGAGCCCATAGTAAGGACTGTGGAAATGTTGGGGTTAGGCTGCAGTAAAAGAGTAGAGGGGGTTTAACAATTTTGGTTGGGTCAGAAAGCAGTTCCTATGCATTTTAATCTGGGGGTGGTTGGACCATTATTGCTTTTTGTATTTTTAACTGTTTTGATTTAAAGGCAGACTATGAAGTTGGTTATAGACTGTTACTGTCTTAAATGTGTTCACCTATTTGATTTTCATTTGAGGATGCTGATTGCTTGGGCTAGGACTCTTTTTTTAATCAAATCAACACTATTAATATACTTATAACAAAATTTAATTCCTCTCTAGATGGTAATGACTAGTTCTTCATTTTAGAATTTTCGTAAGAATATTTATTTCAGTTATCACAACTGAGGTAAAATATTCAGATAAAAAAATTAAATTCTTACTGATCTTCCTGTATATCTTAAAATTTCCTACTTCTATTTCACCGTTTATGATATATAATTCATGTTTATAAATGATAAATTCTCTATTCCCCCAATAGGATTTAGTGTTATGGAGAAAAAACTTGGATTTACTTGAGAAATCTTCCTTCTAATTATATTGATGAAAATGAAAATAGTTGTGAACTATTCTGAAGAATTTGGACTTTTAAAAGTGAGCAATAAGGACTCACTGAATAATACGAATACATTTGAGTGTTTTATAGCTATAAAGTCTAGATTAGAAAGAAATGATGATACAAACAAGAAAATCAGATAAATGCAATGATATAGATGAGAAACAATCAAAACCTAAGAGATATAGGGCAAAGTGAGTGGAGTTTCAAAATAACTCCATAAAACAGTATTCATGCCTGTTTTACAGATTATATAAGGTAACTGTGGTAGGCTGAACAGTGGCCCCCAAAGATATCTAAGTCTTACTCCATGGAACCTGTGAGTCTGTTATCCTACAGGGTAAAGGGAGATTTGTAAATGTGATTTAAGTATTTTAAGGTGGGGAGATACTCCTGGATTAGCTGGGTGGGCCCAAAATAATCACAGATTTCCTTATAAGAGGGAGGCAAGAGGATCAGAGTTAGAAAAAGAAGATATGTTAACAGAACCAGAGGTTGCAGTGATGCACTATGAACCACAGAATGAAAGTGGTCTTTAAAAGCTGGAAAAAAAAATACTCCTGAAGCCTCTAGATCACCCTGATTTTAGACTCCTGGCCTCCAGAACTTTAAGAGAATAAATCTACATTGTTCTAAGCCACTAAGTTTGTAGGTAATTGTTACAGCAATAATAAGAACTAATAGAATCACCTGTCCAGTGATGGGGCTCAGAAATCAGTACCCCAAAATGAAGGCCTCAGAAGTGAAAGCTTTTCTCTGACCTTCTCTTGTCCGCCTGCCTCTCAGTCCCATTCGTTCCTGAAGCTAGCCATCGAAACTAAAATTCTTTCCCAAGGAGGGTCATAAAAGCCACAACTTTTTTTCCCCAAAAGCCAGTCATAAGACCTAAAATTATTCTGTGTAAAAATTGCTCTTAAAGAAATTATCTGACCTTCCTTGTTTGACCCATTCCAGTGAGGGTCACACTCAGAAGGAAGGAACGTGTGCTCAAGAGTCGATGATTTCTGAAGTCCATTCCAAATAAAAAAAAAAATGTATGATTCTATGTATGAATATATAGGAGCAGATGATTGCAAATGAGCAAATAGAAGATTTTTGTGAACTAGCTTTTGTACCAAATAAAGTAACCTTATAACTGCTGACTTTAAAATGGTTAAAACATATTATCTGCAACCAATTCCTGCTAGATCCCTTGAGACTCCAGAATATGGTTACTGATTAACATATCTTCTTAAAATATGTAATTATATAAGCAGAAAAATGCTGAAACCCAGCAACCTCCGGTGACAAAAGGGAATTGTGGGTTCAATCAGTTACATTTAGAATAACAGATTGTGAAACTATGGGTGAAAAAACGTCTACTGAGGTAATTTTATCTATAATCTATAATCCATAAAAAGGAACAAATTATGTGCAATCCATCATCTTTTAATTGAGCTGTGAATTTGAACTGTTTTAGAAATAATTAAATGAAATCCATTTGCACAATTATCTAAATGTATAGTTTTCCTTATGTGACTAAAATTATTCTTTTGTGGGGCAATGAACCATGAACAATTAATTGTGATGTTAAATATTAAAACCGTGCCTTAACATTATACAAAATAATTTATAACTGTATAATTATAAAATTATCATACTATGACTGCTTGGGATTATTGATTTTTAGGGGCTTCTTTAAAAAAAATTTAGAGCATAGTAAATAGCTACACATTTGCAATTTTAAATATCCACTTGATGTGGAAGGACATTTCAATAAGTACAGAGAATCATTTTTTATCTGTTGAATTTAGATAATATAGTGCACTAAGTCCTAATAGTTAGCTCTACCAATCTTTCTTTGAACACGAGAACAATAGTGAAAATAATTAACCCTTATCGATGGACAAAATTAATTATTTTCTTACCTATCTATATGTATAATTTATATTCTAGCAGTAATTCTGGATGTAAAGTTTGCAACTACTGGAAACTTAAAGTGTACTTATTTAAATTCAATTGATTTTTAAAGTATAATGACAACAGAGTTTATTATGGAGATAAAGATAAGGTCTAAGTTATAGTTTCCTGAATAGTTAACTCCTCTAGATGATCATAGAATAGAGTCCTCAATTTAATGTGTTAAAGCTATGAGGAAAAATGAAAATACAAGGTAATTAATTTAACACCAAAGAGAATACCAGATATTCTAATATAGCACTCCCTACCAACAGTAAATATTATATGATTGTTATATGCTCTCTACCCTAACCAAACATTATATGGCAGTGTGTGACTTATTCTTGTCATTTGCTTTTTTTCTATAGCATCATTAGGGATAATCTTAGTATTAAAGAATTTCTTAGAAGTGCCAATTCCTGTCCATAGGATTGGTTATTTGAAATATGCAGTATTATCATAATCATACAAACAAGTGATAAACAAGAGCTAAATATTAACAATAAAGTATTATTGTTATATTTATAACATAGAGGAAAAAATAGAGAAAACCACACAATAAGCATGCAGTCTCTATGTCATGGAAATTTTTCATTTTATTTTCATTTTAATCAAGTCCATTGGTTGGAAGCATTTAGAACAAGATAATCTTCTTGGGAGTCTACGTTTCATCTCAGGAACATTCAAGAACACGTGAAAAGTCTTTCACTGGTTGAACCTAAAGAAACTCTTATATCCAGTTCATACATTAACTTACAGTTCAAGGAGACATAATACCTGTCCACATTTTTTGATAAACTCCAGAAGCTTCTCTAAATCTTTGATTCAAAATAAAGGGAAGCGGCTGACGCAGAGCAAAAACAAAGGTGGAGTTTCCTTTGTAACACCTTGAAAGACAATCTTACTTTTCAATCAATGACTAAGCAAAGGTGGTTACTATATATGCTCACAGAATGACCAGCAAAAATGTATTACAGAATATCCTCAACAAAAAAGAAAGTTATACAAATATGTGATTTTACCTATTCATAATCAAAGGAATATTCTGTTTACTCTATCCTCTGTCTTTTCCTAATATTAAGGCATCACCCAAGTTAAGCCTAGTCTTACTTATTTTTAAATTTATCTTTATTACAGGATTTAACACAGGATGGTAGGTAAAAAATGGTATATTGAAAGATTGAATCTTAAATGAGTATTTCTTTTCTTCTTATTTTCATCATGGAACATGACATTTAAATTGAGTATATTGTGTTTAAAATACCAGTTTTTGTATAGTATGCTTTTGATGAACTATTCAAATTGGAAAGACTCCAAATTTTGAGGGAAACTTGCTCTCTTGGAATTTGCCATTGAATAGTTCATCAAAAGCTTTTATGGCAGTATAAGGAGAACATGGTGAAATAATATAAGGAAATGGAAAATAAATTGAAGCTCATGAGTGGATAGGCATTGTGGTAAACTTAAAATGCACCCCACCAAAAAAGATATCCTGAAACATATTCTAAAACCTGACAATTATACATGTTAACATATTTAGAAAAAGAGTCTTTGCAGGTGTGATTAAAGATTTTTGGATGGGAGGATTATTCTGTATCATCCAGGTGCACCCTAAATGACATCGTATGTGTCCTCATAAGAGAAGCAGAGGGAGATTACAGATTGATTGAACAGAGATTGGAGACATGCAGACACAAGTCAAGGAATGCCAGTAACTTCCACAAGCTGAAAGAAGAAAGAAACATATTCTCCCATAAAGCTTCTAGATTGAGCATGGTCTTGCCCACACCATGATTGCAGCCCAGTGATCCTGATGTTGGACTTCTGGCTTCCAGAACTATAAGGGAATAAATGTGTATTGCTTTAAGCCACCAAGTTTGTGGAAATTGGCTACAGCAGCCTCAGCAACTAATACAGGCCTCCAAAAATAATTAAATGATTACTTTATGTTGTAAGCAGAATATTAGTCATGATTTCAACAGTTTGACCCCTTTTTCTCTTCCCTGCCATTTTATTGAAATGATAAATGGAATCTAGGTATTGCTACAAGAAACTAAAACTCTTTCAGCATTTTATGTTTCTGTAATTGTCTCTTTTAAGAATTTGATCAAAAAATCTTGGACTTGAAGACCCGAAACCTAAAGAAAGTGAATTAGTTCGGTAAATGGAATATATTTCATGTTTACTAGTTTGGTTTTCAGCTTTGTAATTAAATATGTTGTAAGTAAGACTATTTTTGAAACACTAAAATCAAAATTGTGGACTGGCACTTTGGTATACATTAAATGTTTCATTGATGAGACTATAAAATCTTGTCAAAAATCTTATTATAAAAGGTGATCAGAGAATATTAATTAATATGGATTAAGACGGAAACTAACCCAGTTCCACAACTTAATACATTTTCATCAAAAATAATAGCTATTATTTTTATAAAATTTTACACTTCAATAATGTTAGTGTATTGATTATCTTAATTAGTCCAGTATAAAATTAATGTTCTTATCTGATCTATATGCTTATGATGTTCTTTCTCTCATTTCTCCATTATTTGCTAAGGTTTTCTCTTTTGGGTTGATTTTTAAAATGTCATGTGAAGGTCAATTAAGCAATTTTTTAAGAGAAAATTTTAAAACTACATATACATTTTAAATGCCTTGGAAAGCAGAATTAGAGCAGAATAATATTGTAGCATGAAAAATGGTATTTTTAACCTAGCATAGTTTTAAATATATTTTAAAACATATATATGCATTGCACAAATTTTACCAATACTTACTTTTTTTGCACTTAAATATGACTAGTGAGTCCTTCCATTACTGTAACCCCAAAGTGATAGCAATCATTTCATTGTCACTGATTGCTATAATCTGAATGTGTCCTGCCAAATTCATATATTGCATCTTAAGTTCTGGTGAGATAGTATTAAAAGGTGGAACCTTTAGGAAGTGATTGTCATGAGGGTAGAGTCCTCATGAATGGTATTAGTGATCTTATAACATGACTGGGGCAAACTAGCTATCCTCTTTTTGTCTTTTCATCTCTTCTGCCATGTGACGACACAGTTTTTGTCCCCTAGAGGATGCAGCAACAAAGTGTCATCTTGGAAGTAGAGACTGGGCCCTCACTAAATCTGCTGGCATCTGTGACAAACTTTTGTTCTTTGTAAAGTACTCAGTCTCAGGTATTTTCTTGTAGCAGCATGAAAGGACTAAGACACTGCTATATCCCTGACAAACACACAGTATTTGTTATATATTAAGTGTTTAGGAATACTCATTGAATGAAATATAATTGTTATGATGTTATTTCTGAAAAAATTTCCAGGCCTTCCACATAAGTGATTAGATGGGTGTTATTTAATTCTGTGCAAATGGAATTGTTATGGTCTGGAGTTAAAATTAGGATTACTTTTCATAGTTAATTTTTAATATAAATTCTTTAACAATTTAATTTCAGAGATAAACATGTCACAGAAATAATATAAAATTTTATTGAAGTATAAATAAGATGTACAGATCTTAAATTAACAGATCATTGAGTTTTGACAATTGTATTACACTTAGGCAAGCACCATTCAAATTGAGACAGAGTACTGCCTTCATACTAGAATGTTTACTCCTATAATCTTGAATTAATATTAACAGCATCATGCTGTATGTGTTCATTTGTGTCTAACTTCTTTCACTGAGTATAATTTTTTTTTTTTATGATTCATCCACATTGTTACAGGTATCCATAGTTTGTCATTAGTATATAGCATCTCATTATGTGGATAAATCACAATTTGTCCATTCTCATGTTTGTTTCCAGTTTTTGGCTACTATAAATAAAGCTGTTAGGAATCTTCTTATTCAAGACTTTTTTGTAAAGATATATTTTCATTTCAATTATGTGAATATGTAAGAGTGTGTTTGCTGGTTAAAATGGCAAATACATTTTCAACTTTATAAGAAACTGTCAAACAACTTTCTAAAGTGTTTACATCATTTTATCCTGTCATCAGAAATGTTGCTTCACAAACTTGGCAATATTGAGTATTGTCAATGTTTTTCTTTTTCCTGCTCTAGTATGCATGAATTGGTATAAAAATGTGTTATAAATTAAACTTTATCATGTAATTGTATTAAACACATTTTCATGTATGTGTTAGTCATTAGTATATTTTATTTTCCCAATTTTATACATATAAATATATGTATAAAGAGATATCATGTATATATATATATATATATTTGTGTGTGTGTTGTGGACTGGCAGGAATCTTTACATGTTATGGATGTGAATAATTTGTGAAATATATATATTGATGATATTTTCTCTTTTGATAGGATTTATCTATTCTCTTTTTCATATCTTCTAATAATAATAAATTATTCTTTCTTAAGTAAAATATGTCATATTTTTTCTCTTATGTTTAGTGGTTTTGTTACTTGTACAAAAAAAACCTTTCTTTATTCCATGATCAAAAAGCTATACTTCTGTATTAGTAGGGCTTCTCTAGAGAAACTGAACCAATAGAATATATAAAGACATATGAAGAGATTTATTATGGCAATTGGCTTGGATGACTATGGAGGACACGAATTCCTACAATGTGTTGTCTGCAAGCTCGATACTCAAGGAAAAACTGGTGTAATTCAGTCCACATTGGAAGGCCTGAAAACCATGGGAGCCAATGGTAACTCTCAACTCCATACAGAAGGCCCAAGAACCAGGGGAGCTCCCATGTCTGAGGGCAGAAGATAATGGTTCCAGCTGCAGAAGAGAGATTGAACTTGCCTTCCTCTGCTTTTTCATTTAGATCTTCAAGAGATTGGATGATGATTGCCAACATTGATAAGGGACAATCTTATTTATTCAACATAATTCCAATGCTTGCTAATCTCTCCCAGAAACACCCCCCAAAACAAACCCAGAAATAATTTTTACCATCTGTTTGGGTATCCTTCAGCCCAGCCAAGTTAACACATAAAAGTAGCCATCACAGTTCATATTTTCTGGAGAAGGTATATAGTTTTAGTTTGGTTTGGGTTCATAATCCATCTTGAATTTTACATTTTTATGTATGATCATATTTTTAAAGGTTTATTTCCAGCCGGGTGTGGTGGCTCACACCTGTAATCCTAGCACTCTGGGAGGCCGAGGTCGGCAGATCGCTCAAGGTCAGGAGTTCAAAACCAGCCTGAGCAAGAGCGAGACCCCGTCTCTACTAAAAATAGAAAGAAATTAATTGCCCAACTAAAAATATATAGAAAAAATTAGCCAGGCATGGTGGTGCGTGCCTGTGGTCCCAGCTACTTGGGAGGCTGAGGCAGAAGGATAGCTTGAGCCCAGGAGTTTGAGGTTGCTGTGAGCTAGGGTGATGCCATGGCACTCTAGCCTGGGCAACAGAGTGAGTTTTGAGTCAGACTCTGACTCAAAAAAAAAAAAAAAGTTAAAGTTAAAGTTAAAGTTTTATTTCCCCATGTGGGTATTCAGCTGGTCCAACATCATTTGCTGAGTTAATTTTTTTCCCTAGTAATAGATAAGTAGGTCTAGTTCTGAATTTTTTATTATGTTCCATAGATCAGTTTGTCTATCCTTATGTTAATAAAACACTGTCTCAATTGATATATCTTTATAGTAGCATATAAAATAAAGTAATTAAGTCTGCAAATTTGTTCTTGTTTCTTAAATTTATTTTGGCTATATTATAGATCCTCTACATTTTTTTTTTTTTTGAGACAGAGTCTCACTCTGTTCCCCGGGCTAGAGTGCCGTGGCGTCAGCCTAGCTCACAGCAACCTCAAACTCCTGGGCTCAAGTGATCCTTCTGCCTCAGCCTCCCGAGTAGCTGGGACTACAGGCATGCGCCACCATGCCCAGCTAATTTTTTCTATATATTTTTAGTTGGCCGATTAATTTCTTTCTATTTTTAGTAGAGATGGGGTCTCGCTCTGGTTTCGAACTCCTGACCTTGAGCGATCCACCCACTTCAGCCTCCCAGAGAGCTAGGATTACAGGTGTGAGCCACCACGCCTGGCCAATCTTCCACATTTTTATATAAAATTTAGAATCAACTTGTTAACTTTAATGAAAACAAAAGCCTACAGAAATGTTTTATAGGATTTTGTTGAATCTACAAATAATTTTGAAAAGGATACATCCCTTAACAATATTTATAGTTGTAGCTTATGAACACAGTACAATTATCTACTCATTAATGTAGTTTTAAAATCTTTAATTCATTTTTGAAATTTCAGTGTTATATTTCTTTTGATAGATTTACTCTTAGTAAATAGTTTTTGATAGTTTTTGAGGCTTTTGTAAATATTTTAAACTTTGATAGTGCAAATGTTTGTTTGCCTTTACTATACACAGTTTGAGTATCACTTATCCAAAATGCTTGGGACCAAGCATTTCAGTGAAGTGTTTCAGATTTTAATTTTTTTTTTAGATTTTGGAATATTTTTACTTCATATATATCTAATGGCTGAGCATCTCAAATCCAAAATCTGAAATGCTCCAATGAGCATTTCCTTTCAGGGTCATGTTGGGACTGAGTAAGTTTTGGATTTTGGAGCATTTCGGAGTTTTGGATTTAGGATGCTCAACCTATAGTGATACAATTGAGATTTTAATAGTGATTTTGTATCCTGATACCTGCCTAGATTCATTTATTAGTTTCAGAATTTTTTGTAGATATTTAGATTTTCAACACAGACACATACACACATATATACATGCATACATATATATGAATATATACATAAATATGCAAAAGAGATGTTTTCTACTTCTTTCTCACCTTTATGCCTTTCATTTATTTGTCTACCTCTCTCTCTCTCTCTCATTGCACTGGTTAAGACTTCTAGTGGATGTGTTGAGAGTAGATATAAATTTTTGTCCCTTATCATAGAAGGAAAATATTCAATATGTGCCAATTATGTATAATAATAGCTAAATTTTATATGCTATTTATCAGATTACATAAGCCTGATTAAAAATTCATATATGTTCATATATGTATATGTGTGACACATATAAGACATATTCTTATATGTTATGCATATAATCTTATATATAAGTTTGCAAAGTACATATTTTATATGTAAATATTTGGGTGTTTAATTCTTTGAAAATTTTTGGCCATTTTCTCTACAAATATCTCTTTAGCGCCATAACCATTTTCTCTTTCTCATTCTCTGTGACCCTAAAAACATTTAGGGTTTACTATTTGATATTGTCCCATGGGTCTCAGATCCTCTATTTTATTTTTATTTTTTGTGCTTCAACTTTATTAATTTTTAGTGACTTCAAGTTCACCATCTCTTTTTTCTGGGCTGCTAAGATAGAAGGATAAGTCAATTTATATTTGTACTAGTTTTATGTTTGTTTTTTGTTTTTATTTTGAATGAGTTAATCACTGGCTTTAAATGTTTTGAGATGGAATCAGAATTTTTTTTTCCACTAAATGATTGGATTCTGAGTTTTGCAACACTCCAGAGGTCCCTTTCTGCTTTACAAACTAGCCATCACGTTTTGGGAAAGCTTAGTAGTTTTCTTGGATCTTCAGCTCCACTTTTAGCTTTCTGTACCTCAGGAACTCTTTTTTAATCTTGTTGCCCTTCCATGGCCTTTAATGGGCACTGCTTTCACTTGGTCAAGACTTCATGTGCTTAGGGGCGTGTCTCTCATCTATCCTAGTCTTTACACTGCCTTTTGTGGACGCTTGCTATGAATTCAGCAAAGTCCCTGTGTTCCTTTGGGGGATCTCTCTCAGCTCACTTTTCCTGACCCCAGTCATTGGCAGACACCTGCCATGCATTCAGAAAGGGCCCTTGCACTTTGGGGAATTTCTCTCAATTTTTCTGTACTAGCTCCAGCCTTTGGTGAGCTATTGCTGTCCACTCAGAAAGGGCCCCAGCACCTTGAGGAATTTCCCTTAGCTCTTCTCACCTGTCTCCAGCTTTCAATGAGCCACTGTTTCACACTTGTAAGGTATAACCAGTTATACCTCAGGTTGTTTCTCCCACTGTTCCTACCCTGCCCCAAACTGCCAGGTGCTGACACTCAGTTTATAAAGACTTAAGTTCCTAGGTGTTTTTTGTAGAGAAAATGGCCCAACATTTTCAAAGAATTAAACACCCAAATATTTATATATTATTGTAAGAATATTATATATTGTATTAAATTTATTAAATATTGAATTATTAATATAATATTAATATATTATATTAAATATTATATATTCTTATAAGAATATATATTGACTAAGTTTGCAAAGTATATCTTATGTACTTAGCAAACTAATATATAAGAATATATGTGTAACATATAAACCCTATTGCTTATTGGCCTCTGTTTATGATGTACTCATCTTTTGCACTTAGTGAAGATCCTTCAGGACAGAACTGGCAAGTGAATTACTGTGATTGTTATTCCTTAAAATTGTAATTGGTCAGGCTAATTTCAAAGACATGGCCTTTAAAAGTTTGTTGAAAGTTGCACTAGTTACTCCTTATTCCAATTTATATAGTGTTGGCTCATCCTTGTGCCATGCTTAAAATTGTCAGCAACTATGAACTTATTACCTAAAATTTACTTCAGTTAAGTTTCTTTGCATCCTCAGATCACTGATGTTTTTATTAGATTTCTTCATTGTTATTGTGGGAATGACGCTGTCTTGCAAATTTCTACCTTTTGATTAGAATGGAAAGCCAAATGGTATGAGTTTTACCTTCTGCAATTTTTTTCTTTGTGGATTCAGTGCTTGAATGAGGTGGATATAATTATTTTAAAGGTCCACCTACGATAAAACTAAATTGCCCCCCCAAATTCCATATTTATGATGCATAATGAAATTATGTATGCTGGTCCTGGAATACAGCAAATGAGAACAATCTTGAATGAATCTGTGATTAGAGAAATATAAAATTAACAGTTTAATTTATTTGAGTTGTAATGAGTAATCTGTTGCTGGCCCTTTTCCCATTTTAAATTCAGTGGCTCTTAACTTAATAAAATGAAATAAAACTTGGGCTTTTTATCTGTCATTGGGGCTTTTCTGTTATAGTCCATCAATGAAGCAATACTGTCCTACCTAGGTATAATGATGTTCTCTACTCCTACTTTTAAAACACCAATTGATGGTAATGTCCTATCATAGCATATCATTAAAACTAATTATTAAAGGAAAAGAATCTCCAAAAAATGAATTAGAGATACCTGAGGTTTTTCTTTTTTTTAATGGTGAAGAAGCAGTGCATTTACAGTTCATTAGATTAGTAAAGTTCTACTTGTCTTTACATTTTTGCAAGATAAAATGCAAGCCTTATTAGAAATATACACCTAAAATCCATTAAAAGTCATTATACATTGCCCTCACACTGATTTTGCTAATGTAATTATTATCTTACCTTTATAATCTTACTCTACTGGAGAAAGAAAAGATTTTTAAAAATAATTTCCAGTTAAATCAATATAATAAATATGTTTACTGTGATTAAAGGAGGTCATTGATTTTACATTTACACTCAAAATAATTTTCTTATTTAAGTTACCATATTAGAAATTAAAACTGATAATATTAAATAATATGTATTTATTTCATTTAAATTAAAATTAAACACATTGCATGCTATATAATGGTAACATAAATGATACTTTTATGACACATAACTATATTTTCCAAAATATTTTGTCTATTTTCCTTAATGTTTGACTTAATGCAAGTCAACTGGATTTTCATATCAATTTTTATGATATGAAAAATCATATCATAAAAGGCTATATTACATGTAATCCTGAAATAGATGGATTTGATCCAATCCTTGACTAAAAAAAAAATTCTGATTCCATCTCAAAACATTTGAAGCCAGTGATTTACTCATTCAAAATTATCTTCATGTTCTTACAAAGTTGTAAATAAGTATTACCATAAATTTTCATTAATAAAAAATATTTTATATGTTACGCTAAACTCCCCATTTACCATGCAGCAACACACACAACAGCTGATAATTCTTCTACAATGCTTTCTTGGTTTCCTATGCATTTTCTCTGATTCTCACCACTCTTCAGTTTCAATCACCCTTCCCATACTTAATTTCAAGCAAAAATTAAGAGATGATTACACTGAAGTGCTAGACCTCAGAGATAAAATTGTGACAAAATCACCATCTTGCTTTGGAGGAGTGTACAGTTTAATGAGAAAGTATACTGTCTTTCTCTTGGCTTTATCCATGATAAGTTTTAACTTATATTTTTAAGTCTTATCTTAAGCATACTCATCACCTAGTGAGTTAACCCTATCTTTTTCAGGTAGAAGTAACTGTTCTTTCCGTTATGAACAACTTATTTCTTTCAAATGCATCCAACACACATAGCATTTGGAATATTGCATGTTAGACATGATTCTATGTCTAACATCCCAAACTTCTTCAAGTCAGGAGTTTTTTCTTTTTGATTTCAATTCCATTTACTATGTAGATTTGAGTATATAGTACAAGTTCAATAATATTCATTGAATTAATAAGTGCTTGAGTGCTGAAAGGTATTTGTACATTTGTAACCTATTTTCTTTATCTCTTAGATCATATTAAAGTCATTGGGTTATGCTGACAGAGGACAGAATTTGATTAAAACAGTGTCTTATAATTAAAACAAATAGTAATACATAACTACACCCTTGTCAACTTCAAAGGCTGTTAAATTTTAATGGAACCAAAAGTGATCTAGTTTGACTTTTAGTTTTAAAGATATATTAATACTAAAGGAAATCTTATAGACTAGAATGGGAAAGTGAGGTTTATGATCTATGTCTCTTGCTTTCCAAGGCAATTGATGCTTTCTTAACTAGAGACAATTTTTTTCTCTTTTTTGTTTATGTGTTCATATTCCCAGCCAGAGAACAGCTTTCTTTTTCTCAGCCCCTTTATCCACAATATGGAAAAAGAAATCCTTTCTGAAGTTCTCATAAATTTTCTTATCTAGGGCATAATTAGCAGTTCATAATGAAAAAACATTACCATCACTGCATAATTAGTAAGTGCCCACTATATAAATTGTGGTTTGCTTTTCTTTCTATCACCAATATAAGATTATTTTAATTCTAAGAAATAGAAAACTCAATTCAAACTTATTTAAACAATAAAGAAAATGTGTTGACTCACATAATTAAAATTTCTAGGTACAGTTTGCGGAAGGCTCTGGCATGGTTTGTTTAAAATTCTCTAAGCTTGTGATCCCCCTATATTGGCTACCTCTCCAAATTGGCTTCTACCACTTTAGCAAATGGCTTTAGCAATTACGTGTCTCAAACTAACAGACAATCTTTCGGAGAGCAAGTTTTGCCTGGAATGGACCGTGATTAGACTTAATCCCTTAGCCAGGGGAATATCATGTGTCTCAGTCAGTTTGGGCTGCTCTAATACACTACCACAGAGTGTGTGGCTTAAACAACAAATTAATTCTCACAGTTCAGAAGTCTGAGAAATCCAAGATGAAGGCACTAGCAGATCCAGTCCCTGCTTCAAAAGTGGCTGTCTTCCTGCTGTACCCTCACATGGTGGAGAGCAGAGAAAGCAAGCAAGCTCACTCCTGTCTTTTTATAAGGCACTAATCTCATTCATGAAGGCTCCAACCTCATGATCTAATCACTTCCCAAAGGCCCCACCTCTTAATTCCATCACACTGGGGTTTAACATTTCCACATATGAATATTGGCAGTGCACAATCAGTCCATAGAACCATGCACAAGTTATTTCATCCTTCATCTACCTGGTGCAATCACTATAGTGTGGGGAATGGGATTTTACTTGTTTATTAACCCAACAACTTAACTGCCACAATGGAAAATGGTGGAATGCATGTATGGAAGAAAACTACAATAAACAGTATATAACCAGCAAGGTAAACGAAAGATACTTACCTAATTCACTTTATAAAAATCACTGTTTTTCATCTAAATGGTTAGAATTCACTATAGGTAGTTGTTTAACATAAAATTCCCTAGCATGCACTGGGATCCAGCTATTTACATTATCAGTTGTTTCCCCTTTGTTATCACATCTTTCCCATCAGCATAGAAAAGTGCGATCATTTCTCGCACATTTAAAAAAAAGGAAAGAAACCTTTTTTGGCTTTACTTTCCCCTTCAGCTATTGTCTTATTTGTCTTTCATTGGACAGTAAAGCTCCTGAAAAGAATCATCTATATATGCAATTCCAATTTCCCTTCTTCTATAGTTTCCTAAACCTACTCCAATAATATGTTAGGTCCCTACTCTTATTAAGGTCACTAATGATCTGTATGTTTCAAAATCCAATTGCCAATTCTCCTTCCACATCCTGTTTGAGCTATGAGGAACATTTGATCAGGTTGATCTCTTCCTCTTTCATGAAGTGTTTTCTTTACTTAGCTTCCAGGGCACCATAATATATGGCTTGGTTTTGTTTTCCCATTTCTTCTCATTTTCCTTTTTTGGTATTCTCATCTCTAAAAATTCTCAGAACAAAAAAGAGCCTTGAATGTCTCCTTCTTTTTCTATGTTATTCTCTTGATGCTCTAATGCAATTTCATGGCTCTAAACATAATCTATATGATGAAAATACCCAAATATATACATTAATATTTTAGTATTCACTTTTAGTCATAGGCTCATAAGTACAATTACCTATTGGATATGTCCATTTGACAATGTGGGTGGAATCTTAAACTTAATAGCCTTAACTTACTCAGAGTTTATGTAATGACATTTCGTGCAGAAACAGGCCTGATATTCCCTATCACAAAATATGGCAATTACAGTTTTTCAATTATTTGTGGCAAAATCTCTGGTAACACAGTCTTGATTCTTTTACCTATGACAAATTCAGACACAGACGCTCCAAATTTCCATTTTTGATTCATGACAAATTAGCTGAACCGTTTTGTCTCCCCTGATCAACTGAAGAAAATGTTTTGACTGAATTTTGGTTAAGTTTCTCTCCTTTCCCCAGACAATAAACATGCCTCCTATTAAAAAATAACAGTTGCTATTAGAACTAAAAAATGACCAATTAGAAGTTTTTCTATTTGTAATATAAACTAGAGCTCCAAGAGAGACTAATAAAAATCTGCTTTAGAGTTTGGTCACATTTAAAACGTTGTAAATTGTAATTTAGTTTTTCAAAATCTTATTCATGAAACAAACTGTTCCAATAGCTCCTATCATTAATTAAAAATGTCAATGAACTATTTTTTGATGCTTGGTTCCCTTCTCCAAATCATTCAATCAGCTTGTTCTTTCACTAGTACACTTATGTAATTGTTTTAGTTAAAAGCCAAGGGTTTATACTTCAGACAATTAAATGACATAAAGACAAATTGCACGAAGCAGACATTCATGGTAATTGAAACAGTGTCATTTGCAGCATGTCCAGACTGTTGCAGAAGTTTGAGCTCTTGGTGCACAACCTATTCTTCACCCTTTGTAGAAAAATTGCTTGGCTCCTTGGAAGATACTGTGTTCTCTATACTATCTTGTGATTTTCATTTTCCCTGAAAGCATGATGGATGCATTATATGTAAATCCCCAGTCCTCCTAGTAAATGCAGGACATAGCCATTAATTTAAATGTGACCACTCTAGTCTATAAAGTATAGCTTCAACCAAACTGGCAGCTGTTACCTTTGCTTCATTTCTCTTGGTTTCAGAATGTAACAAGAAATGTACTTATTTAACCTTCTCCTCACCAGATCTGCCCAGTTTTATATTTCCTTTATAAAGCACTGAAACACACACAATCGCACATGATTGTGTTGTAAGTCAATACATGTTCAAATCAATGCAGTGGTATGAAGCTATAAATGTTATCTTCATGTAAAAATATCTTACTAACCTCTGTAAGTTTAAATATCTGATTTTCCCACCAAACACAATTCAATTACTGTATATGTAATCTGTTAGCATTAAATTACATAAATTAGCTTGATGTTTATGACAGGTGCTAAGAAGAAAGTAAGTTTAAAATATCAATAAATTTAGAAATTTTAAATAAATTTAAATTACCTAAGCACACACAAATAAGCAAAACTAGCGAGTGTTAACAATTTTTTCAAGTCCAGAGTCAGATAATTGCCAATCACATTTCTGCTTGCAGCTTGATAATTGTTCTCACACTTTAGTCAGATTCCACTAATAATATCTGTACCACATTCTATTACTGCTTTTGAATCCCACAAACGAAAGAAAAATTATATCTTAATGACAATAACAATTGCCTTTTTAATCACTAACAACCAAATTCTATTTAACACTAAGGAATAAAATAGTGGATTTAGCTTTTAGACACTTATTCCAACCTTAAATATTCTATTGTAATTGTGATAGAAACTAACCATGTTAATCTTTGGCCCAGAAATTATAATATTATATACTTTTATAGGAATTTTTAATGAAAAGTTATATCATTTTAATGACGCATAAGGGAGTGAGGCAGATTGCGAGTTTTTGGCAATAAAAGTTCTAAGTCAATTGCAATATTGTATTATTCTACCCCAAATAGATAGAATATGAATTTGGAAGAGTTTTTAGGTTGTTTCCAAATTTAACACTGAATTTTTAAATCCTTAGAACCTTGTGTGTGTGAGCTCTCCAAATCCTAGAAGGAAATAATATTAAGCACTTTTTATTAATGAAACAAATCTTTTAAGTATAACTTACCTAACAATTAAAATAAAAAATAATTTTTTACTGCAATAATTTTTTACTACTTCTTCAGGTAGTCTTAAAGCAGCTAAGGCACAAGGCCAATCTCTATAAACTCTTGTTGGAAGTGGATCTACATCAAGAATAGTCAATTCTCACAAAGTGGGAATCCCAAATAAATAGGTAGATTACATCAATAATTAACAACACAGAATCTGAATGATACTTTTTGGATTTTTATGATTATATTAAACATTAATCTGGTTCTACTTTTTATTTGTATCTATTCTTTTAGAAGAATTGATGGCTCTCTTAACCTTCTGTAGTTTTGTTTTCAAAATACAGTTTTACTTACTAATTTTATGTCAGTTCTTAAAAATCTGGCAACTCCAAATTTTGACTTTGACATTAGGTAGTTATAACCATAAGGAGTTGTAAAAACAATTATGAAATAAAATTATACAAACTAACAGACAATGACATGAACCTCTTGAATATACATGCAGAATCTCTCACTTTCTCTGCCATAAAATAATCAATCACTCAAGTCTTCTTACAATCGTTCTACTGAACTACTTTTGCCCATATCATTTTACTTCCACCCTCATAGCATTAGCATTTCTCACTGACAACTCCTTAAACTTTCACATGTGGATACCTCATAAACACTTTTAATCACTTCTCTGATCAATAATTTTGTAACTATCTCTAAAATTGTGATGTAGCTAATAATTTCACCCAAGACTTTCCTCTTTCCTCATTTGGCAATGTCCCATTATGTCCTTTGCTTCTAGTCACCGTGTTGTACATCTCCAGAATGTGTTCATACTTTATAACTGAAACCTGGTACCCATTAACCAATTTCTTCCCATCTCCCTCAGCATGTGGCAACAACCATTCTATTCTCTAATTATATGAGTTCCATTTTTTAAATTATACATATAGGTGAGATAATGCAGCATTTGTCTTATTGTTCCTGATTTATTTCACTTTGTATAATTTCCTCTAGTCTTGTTCATGTTGTGGCAAATGGCCAGATTTCTTTATTTTTGTAAGGCTGAATAATGTCTTGTCATATACATATACTACGTTTTCTTTATCCAGTCATCCGCTGATGTACACTTAAAGTTTTCCATATCTTTGTTATTGTGAATAATGGTGCAAGACATATATCTTGCACCAATTGCAAGTACAAATATCTTATAGAGATAATGGTTTCCTTTTTTAAAAATTTCAACTTATTATGGGTGTACAAATGTTTAGGTTACATATATTGCCTTTGCGCTTCAAGCATGTCCATCCCCCAGACAGTGCACACCACACCCATTAGGTGTGTATATCCCCATCCCTTTAGAGATAATGATTTCATTCCCTTTGGATATATTGTCAGAAATTAGTTGATCATATGGTATATTTTTTTAAGATACTTCCATACTGTTTTCCATAATGGTGGTACCAACTTCCCACCAAAAATGTATAAGGGTTCCCTTTTCTCCACATCCTTGTCAACACATATCTTTTGTCTTTTTGATAGTAGCAGATACAAGGTGATAGCTTGTTGTGGTTTTGACTTGCATTTTCCTGATGATTAGTGATGTTGAGCATCTATTCATGTATCTGTTGCCCATTTGTGTGTCCTCTTTGGAGAAATGTCTATTCAGGTCCTTGGCCCATTTTTAACTTGTTTGATTTTTATTTATTTTACTTTTGTATTGAGTGTTTGAATTCCTTATATATTTTTGATAATAATCCATTATCTTATATATGATATGCAAATATTTTATTCCATTCCTGAGGTTTCTCTTGACTCTGTTGATTGTTTCCTTTGCTGTACAGAAGCTTGTTAGCTTGATGCAATCCTGATTGTCTATTTCTGCTTCTGTTGTCTGTGATTTTGGGGTCATATCCAAAAAAATCATTGCCCAAACTCATGCAATTAATCTTTCCTCCTATGTTTTTCTAGTAGTTTTAGAGTTTTAGGCCTTATATTTAAGTCTTTAATCTATTTGGAATTGATTTTTGTATATGCTGTGGGATAAGAGTCCAATTTTATTCTTCTGTATGTGGATATCCAGGTTTTTTTTAACAACATTTGTTTGAGAGACTATCCTTTACCCATTGTGATTGTGTGTTCTTGACCCTTGTTGAATATAAATTGCCCATAAATGTATGGATTTACTTCAAAGCTCTCTATTATGTTCCATTGATCTTTGTTTCTGGTTTTATGCCAGTACCATGCTATCTTGATTACTATAGTTTTGTAAATGTTTTGAAATTACAAACTCTGTTACAGATTTGTTCTTTTCTCATAAGTACTCTGGCTATTGGAGATATTTTGTGGATTCACATGAATTTTAGGATTGTTTTGTGAAAAATGTCATTAGAATTTGGATAGGGATAGCATTGAATCCATAGATTGCTTTGGGTAGTATGCACATTTCTTTAGGTTATAAAGTAGGTTGTTTATTTGAAATCTTTCTTTATTTGTAATGTAGGCATTTATCACTCTGAACTTTCATGTTAGCACTGCTTTTGCTGCATTTCCTAAGTTTTGGTATGCTATGGATTTCCATTTTGATGTCTTCTTTGAACTGTTGGTCAGGAATGTGCACAAATCACTACTTCCTACAGCTAAAGATCTATGGGAGGTATATAGATAATTCAATGAGTAAATAAAATATATAGCAGGTTATACAATGAGAATTTTTATAGAGAAACATAAATGGGAAAAAGGTAGGAGATGCTGTTATTTAGATGAGATATAATTTTATTTATTTATTTATTTTTTTAACTTCACTGATGAATTTTTTTTTCTTTTATTTCATTATATTATGGGGGTACAGATATTGTTAGGGT
>VBSM01001124.1:30169648-30186566 GCA_008086735.1 Cheirogaleus medius | reverse complement strand
GTTCATGTCCTTTGCTCACTTTTTGATAGGGTTGTTTGATTTTTTTCTTGCTAAATTTCGTGAGTTCTAAGTAGATTCTGGTTATCAGCCCATTATCAGATGTGTAAGATGCGAAGATTTTCTCCCATTCTGTACGTTGTCTGTTTACTCTCATGACTATTTCTTTGGCTGTGCAGATACTTTTTAGTCTGATCATGTCCCATTTATTTTTTCTTGCTGCTGCTGTGCTTGCCTTTGGGGTCTTCTTCATAAATTCTTTGCCTAGCCTGATGTCTAGGAGAGTGTTTCCAACATTTTCCTCTAGAATTCTAATAGTTTCATACCTTACGTTTAAGTCTATTATCCAGCATGAGTTGATTTTTGTGAGAGGTTAAAGGTGTGGATCCTGCTTCAGCCTTCTACAAGTGGCTATCCAGTTTACCAGCACCATTTATTGAAAAGGGATTCTTTTCCCCAGTGTATGTTTTTGTCTGCTTTGTCAAAGATTAGATGGCTATTTGAGGATGGTTTTATATCAGGGTTCTCAGATCTGTTCCACTGGTCAATAATCCTATTCTTGTGCCAATACCAGATTGTTTTAATTACTACAGCTTTGTAGTATAGTTTGATATCTGGCATATTAATGGCTCCCATTTTGTCTTTATTGCCTAGAATTGCTTTTGATATGTGGGGTCTTCTCTGGTTCCAAATGAAGTGTAAAATTATTTTTTCCATATTTGTGAAGAATGATGTTGGGATTTTAATAGGTATTGCATTGAATCTGTAGATGAGTTTGGGTAGTATAGACATTTTAATGATGTTGAGTCTGCCGACCCATGAGCATGGTATGGATTTCCATTTGTTTACATCCTCTGCTATTTCTGTCCTCAGTGTTTCATAGTTCTCCCTGTAGAGGTCTTTTACCTCCTTGGTTAAGTATATTTCTAGGTACTTTATTTTCTTTTTTGCTATTGTGAAGAGTATTGAGTCTTTGATTTTGTTCTCAATTTGATTGTTGCTGGCATATATGAATGCCTTTGATTTCTGTGTGTTCATTTCATATCCTGAGACTTTACTAAATTCATTTATCAATTTCAGGAGTTTCTTGGTTGAATCCTTGGGGGTTTCTAAATATAAATATCATATCATCAGCAAACAGTTAAAGTTTGATCTCTTCTGCCCCAATTCGGATACCTTTAATTCTTCTTTCATGTCTGATTGCTATTGCCAGGACTTCCAGCACTATGTTGAATAGAAGTGGTGATAGTGGGCAACCTTGCCTGGTTCCAGTTCTAAGTGGGAATGCTTTCAATTTTTCCCCATTCAGAATGATGCTGGCTATGGGTCTGTCATATATGACTTGTATCATTTTTAGGTATGTCCCCTCTATGCCTATTTTAATAAGTGTTCTTATCATGAGAGGGTGTTGAATTTTGTCAAAAGCTTTTTCTGCATCTATTGAAAGAAACATGTGGTCTTTGTTTATGCTTCTGTACATGTGGTGAATTACATTTATAGATTTAGGTATGTTGAACCATCCCTGTATCCTTGGGATGAAGCCCACTTGGTCGTGATGGATTATTTTTTTATAAGCATCTGAATTCGGTTAGCTAGGATTTTGTTGAAAATTTTGCATCTATATTTATAAGGGATATTGGTCTGTAGTTTTCTTTTTTTGTTGCATCTTTTCCAGGTTTTGGAATCAGAGTTATGTTCGCATCATAAAAGGTGTTGGGGAGGTTTCCATTCTTCTCAATATTGTGGAATAATTTCTGCATTATAGGCACCAGTTCTTCTTTGTATGTTGGGTACTAACAAAATACTTATCCAGCTTAGAGTTAAATGTAGTAAATAGCGTATGTGCCCTGCCCAGAATGTTTAAGAGTAATGTGTAACAAACAAGGTCCATGTAACAAACAAAATTGCTGCTTAGAGGAATAACAAAGGGTCTGATTTTCTGCAAATAGGCAAGAGCTGCCCAGCCCCACATTAATAGGGGCCTGGAGGCCACACGATAAGCACATTGTTCCCATTATTGTTGCTTGGCCCTGTAAGATGGCTGGATAGTCAATGACGAGTAAGATTCCTCAAGGAGGAACAACCTAAGACAGGAACAGTCGCCGGGGGGGGCAGCCAGGAAGAACTGGGGAGAGAAAGTGCCCCCTGTGGCTGCCTTGCTTAACCTTTGCTTATCTCAGCCTATGACCTATGCTTTAATCAACTGCCTGGAAACCTTGGGTCAGGGGAAATCTGTGTCCTTAGGCTACGTGTTCCGGAATTTATGGCCATTGCTGCAATGCCTGGGTGGTCACATATAAGGAAGTAACTTTGATTTTTAGGGTATAAAAATAAAACGACTGGTGCATTCTGCACTGCAGTCTTGTACAGTCTTTGTGTGTGTTTGTATGTTTCTTTGTGTTTTGTGTTTATCCCCCATCCTGCAAACGGTCCACAACATTGTAAGTGTGGTAAAATTCTGGTGTGAAACCATCTGGGCCAGGACTTTTCTTTTTAGGAAGATTTTTAATTGCTGTTTCTTGATATTGGTCTGTTCCAGAGTTCTATTTCTTCCTCGTGGAGTGTAGGGAGGCTGTGTATTTCTAGAAATTTATCCATTTCCTCCACATTTTCCAGTTTTTGTGCCTAAAGGTTGTTGTAGTATTTGTAGGTTATATCTTGTATCTCCTTGGGATCAGTGGTGATATCTCCTTTTTTGTTCCTGAAGGAGCTTATTAGAGATTTCTCTTTTCATTAGTCTAGCCAAAGGCATGTCAATTTTGTTTATTTTTTCAAAGAACCAATTTTTTGTTTTATTAATCTTCTGTATAGCTTCCCTGTTGTCAATTTCATTAAGTTCTGATTTGATCTTGTTAATTTAACTTATTCTGCTGGGTTTGGGGTTGGTCTGTTCTTCTTTTTTCAGTTCTTTGAGTCGATTCATTAAATTGTCTATTTGTGATCTTTTAGATTTTTGATTATAGGCATTTATGGAAATAAACTTTCCTCTCAGTACTGCTTTAGCTGTGTCCCAGAGGGTTTGATAACTTGTCTCTCCATTGTTATTTTGTTCAAAGAATTTTTTTATTTCCATCTTGATTTTTTCATTTATGAAGTAATCATTTAAAAGAAAGTTGTTTATTTTCCACATTTTTGTGTAGAAATGTGGGTTTCTGTTAGGGTTGATTTCTACTTTTATTCCACTGTGATCTGAGAAGATACATGGTATGATTTCTATTTTTCTAAATATTTTGAGACTTACTTTTTGCCCAAGGATATTGTCAATTTTAGAGAATGTCCTGTGAGCTGATGAGAAGAATGTATATTCAGTGGATTTTGGGTAGAATGTCCTGTAAATGTCAGTCAGACCCAATAGTTCTAGAGTTTTGTTTAAGTCCATTATTTATTTATTTTCTGTTTGGAGGATCTGTCCTGTGCAGTCAATGGGGTATTGAAATCTCCTGTTATTATGGAGTTACTGTTAATCAATTTGCTTAGATCCAGTAAGGTTTGCTTTATGAATCTGGTTGCCCTTAAGTTGGGTGAATATATATTTAGAATTGTTACATCTTCTTGTTGAACTGTACCCTTCGCCATCATGTAATGACTGTCTTTGTCTTTCACTACTTTTGATGGTTTAAAAACTAAATCATCTGAGATCAGAACTGCCACGCCAGCCTTCTTTTGGCTTCCACTTGCTTGAAATACTGACCTCCACCCCTTTACTTTTAGTCTATATGCATCCTTACAGGTTAGATGTGTTACCCGAAGACAGCAGATACTTGGCTTGTATTTTCTTATCCATTCAACCAGCCTATGTCTCTTGAGTGGATAGTTTAAGCCATTCACATTTATTGAGAGAACTGATAGGTGAGGCAGATTACTGTTCATTCTGTTGGGTTGGACGTTGTTGCTTTGGTTTCTCTCTTGAGCCATTGTGACATCTGGCCTTTAATCTTTAGGTTTTGGGTGTTTTATGTTTGTGAGTATTTATTATGCTGTTCCATGTGTAACATTGTTTTGAGTACTTCAAGTAGGGCTGGTCTTGTCTTGGTGAATTCTCTCAGACTTTGCTTATCTGAGAATGTCTTAATTTCTCCTTCATATATAAAGCTTAGTTTTGCAGGGTACAAGATTCTAGGCTGGGCATTATTTTGTTACAAAGGAGTGAGAATGGGGCCCCAGTCTCTCCTTGCTTGTAATGCTTCAGTTGAGAAATCTGGCGTTATTCTGATCGGTTTTCCTTTGTATGTAACTTGCTTCTTTCATCTTACAGCTCATAGAAGTGTCTCTTTAGTTGATATTTTGGTCAGTCTGATGACTGAATGTCGTGGTGTCTTCTTGTTTGCATCAAATCTCTCAGGAGTCCTTTGAGCTTTTTATACTTGGATATCTAGATTTTTAGCAAGACCTGGGAAATTTTCCTCTATTATATCTTCAAATAGCTTGTCCAACCCTTGAGTGTTTTCTTCTTCCCATTCTGGTAACCCTATCACCCTCAAATTAGGTTTCTTGACATAATCCCACATCTCTTGTAGGCTTTGCTCTTTTCTCTTGTTTCTCTGCTCTATCTCTATGACTGATTTATTTAATTGGAAAGTGTTATCTTCAATCTCTGAGATTCTTTCTTCTGTTTGGTCCACCCTATTTTTGAGGCTTTCCACTGTGTTTTGTATTTCCCTGAATTGATTCTTCATTTCCAGGAGATCAGATTGATTTTTCTTTAAGATCTTGATTTCCTTAGTGAATTTTTTTCCAAGTCCTGAATTTTCTTTGTGGTTTCTTTGTGTTGGTTATCCATTTTTTCTTGCATATCATTGAGCTTTCTTACAATCCAATTTTGGAATTCTTCTTCTGTCATTTTAGTGTTTTGGATTTGTTCAGTCTCCATTTCTTGAGAGCTGGTGTATCTCTTAGGGGGGGTGTTTTTGATTTGATATTTTGATGTTCCTGAAATCTTTTGCTGAGCTTCGCCATCTGGATCTGTTGATGGTGCCCAGTGTTTCTCTCTTCTGTAACTTCTTGATCAGCCACTCTGGGGAGCTCTTCCACTACACTTGGAAGGTACTCCTGATAGGAGGGGTTACTTGTGGAGCCTACTGTGGCCACCTACAGATGATTTGATCATTGACGAGGGCCCTGATTGTTGGCCACTGATGGGGGGGTGGAAATCTAGCCCTAGCAATTTGATCAACTGAGTGACCTAAGCTGTTCTGGGAAGCAAAGTCTTTTATACTGCCCGCTTATGAACTTCACACAGACCCAGTGGGTTCTCCCTAGATCTGGGGGAGAATGGCTTTTCTTGTCTCACCCCGCCTCCAGGGTTGGAGCCTACCACTTTTGGCAAGAGAGATGTGGGCTAGGGGAAGGAAGTAGCTCCCCTGTCTGCCCAGCACCCCATCACCACAGTGGCTGTAACTCCTCTTCGGCGTTAGTCTTCTCAGTAGTTCATTGATCGAGTCAGGCCTGGCAAGCCAATTGCAGATTGTGTAGGGGCGGAATTTGTCAGGAGAATCTCTAGGCTGGGGGAGGGGATCTGCCTGCTGCACCGTATTGCACCACAGCGGCTGGGCTGTGGACCCCCTCAATGGCGATTGCTTGCCCACTCGCAGGGCCCCAGCACTGGGGCGACTGATTAGGAGGTAGCAGGTGTCAGGTTGGGGGTCTGGGTCATCAGGATGCCCCATTGCCTCCTCTATGCTGCCTTCCTGACCACCAATTCAGCTATAGCCCTGGTTCTTACCGACCCACCCTGTGCAGTCTTATTCGCCCAAGACAGTTCCAGCTTAGAGTCCCTGACTTAGTAAACAGCTCTGTAGGGCTGGCCCCACTCGTTACCAGAGGCAAGACATTTAACTGCCTCCCCTATCAGCTCAGTTTGGTTTCTTCCCATCTTGAAGCCGTCCTAGCACGGGGCTCCGGAGAGTTTCCACTAATGACGGCACTCTCCAGCACCCTCTTTTCCTACCGTGATTTTGCACCAATTTCAGACAGGACCCTGGCTGGGTGGGTGTGGAGGTCAATGGGGAAGCAAGGAGTTCTCCTGTGGGTCTGATCCCACTTCACCCCCTGGCCCGGTGGGCCAGCACCCTCCCACCCGCCCTATTGTTTGTTTTGCACTCTCCAGAGAATGCAATCTTATCTCCTTTTTTCCTTTTTTGAGAGTCCCGTGCTGAACCTCTGAAGATTCTCGATGCTGTCCTTGTATGGGTGAGATTCATTCACGTGTAGGAGACCAAGATCTATGTCTCCTTCTCTGGGAGCAGGAATCCGGGGGATTACCTTTACTCCGCCATTTTTCTATCTCCAAATGTTTTGATTTTAAGTAAACAGAAGTCTATTTTTGTAAATATTGATTAACAAAAAACATAACCCTGGGCTGGGTGCAGTGGCAAACACGTGTAATCCCAGCACTTTGGGAGGCTGAGGCAGGATCCCAGGAGTTCAAGACTAGCCTGAGCAACATAGCAAGACACTGTCTCTGCAAAAAATAGAAAAATTATCTAGGCAGGGTGGCAAGTGCCTGTAGCTCCAGCTACTCAGGAGGCCTAGGTGGGAGGATTGCTTGAGCCCAGGAGTTTGAGATTACAACTAGGTAGGATGATGCCATTGCATTTCAACCTGGGCAACAGAGGAAGATGCTATCTCAATATATATATATATATATATATCTGTATATAATTATACCAAATCTTAACTTAACCCTAACTGAGTAGTAGGAGAAAATAAACCCAATTTTCAGGTAGAAACGTTGAGGGAAATGGGCTATTTCAAACATTTCTATTTCTGATCGGTAAATGTGAAGTGTGCTACAGCATTAGAGGGCTGAGTTAGTCATCAATGGCTTATTTAGAAAATACTTTAAGATATAACTCAATTTTCTCTGACATTTTTGAAATGTGGTACCCAAAGAAGAGGCTTACGAACAATCAAATCATAGTCTAGGAAGGGCCATCACATTATATTTCTTTTAACCATAACACTCTCAGTGAGAATTCTGTTGCTGTGGCATTTTCTGCTTTGGATTCAACATGGGAGGTTAAAGCTATGTGCAATTATGATCTTTTTTCCTTTCCCACTTTAGCCCATAATTGCGTTTTTTAGTTTTTTTTTACTATAGATATTACCTATTACAATTTCTTTGAAGTATGACAGTGGATTCAGAAAATTGAAATAACCCCATCTCAGTATGAAAAACATTTGCATATGTTTCATGATCCAACTCAAATGCCATTCTATTTTTGAAGCTCCTTGGATAATACTAAGCTGCTTTCACTTTTCTTTTTCCCCATAATAACATATAGATGCTTACCAAAATTCCATTGCTTTTATTGATTTCTATGTCTGTCTCTTACTAGATTATAAACTTTTAAGACTGGAAGCCTTGTTTATCTGTGTTTGTTTCATCCACAAAAACACTGTGATTAGCACATGAAAGATATCAAGCAAATCTGGATGATTAAATAAATGAATGAGTGATGAGCAAATTTCCATAACATACTTTACAATTTAATTTTAGTACTTTGTTATGAAGTATTCATCATCTCCATGCGCAGTATGTCATTTTAATATCTCAGAATCTGCTTCCATTAATCTGAAAAAGCCTTTCCTTGAGGATATATCAGTTGAATAGATCAAACAATTTTGAAATAGTTGATTCCAAACTATTAGAGACCAGTAAACAAAGGTCATTCCAGTCATATTTATTGTTTTACTTTGAGTTAGACAGATAAAATTCAAAGGACTCTAGTAGAAAAATCAAGTGATAAAGAATTTTCATATCTGGAATTCTACTGAAGATGTGGCCTTTTGTCCTATATGTATTTGTGTCATGTCCCTTAAACACATATTAAGTAACATGCTCTTTATTGCTCAAATCAAAGGATTAGTTTGATTAAGACACTTTGTGTACACATTGCTTTAAAACTTTGCATATGAAAAAGAATTCTGATGTACATATAGTGATGAAAACTCTCGCTTGAAAATGCAATTTGCTTTGTGAATAATTTTATTTATACCTATCCCATGTCATGAAGAAAAAAGCTACTATTAATTACCCAATGACTATGTCAAAAAATATTTTAAAAATCTTGAAAGCTGTTTTTTTTTTTTTTGTAATTATTCACTACTTTGTTTCATTTCTAATTTTGTAACTGGTCAGAAATTAAATTTTTAGAGTCAAAATAATAATAGGAGGGAATTTTAATAACATTTATACCTATCAGTATTTCTGACCTAAAATTGTAGAGGAAAAACTGAAAATGCTATATTGTAGGGGTACTGTGTAAAACAACTTAGTAAAGTGGGAACAAGCTTTCCTTTTTGATACTAGGGGATATTAGCTTTGTCAACAATAAACACAGCTTGCTATTCAATACAGTAGTTGAATATGATTGTATCATTATTTTGAAATATGTTTCTGTCTTTGTGTATATTTCTTTTGTTTTCATTATGAAAGACTAAATATTGTTAGAATGGCCTTGAAGCAATGGTCGTTTATATCTTGTGGGAACAGGCCTTTAGAGACTACAAGTGAATCAAACTGCAATGCAGAGAGAAACAATTTCCTAATCTCATATATAGTTCCATATTTCCAAGGGCAATCAGATAAAACATTTGTGACCTTCCATCTTTATTTTAAAAAATGAACCATGATTGAAACATTTATATATAATACATTCTTTAGAAAAGACCTTGCTGATAACAGGGTTTTAAAAGATTGATGCTCAGAATAAAAACTATTTTGACCTTCAATTCCCACTTTACAATGTCTTTGAAAGGAAATCTTTGAAATTTCAATAAAAACTTTAAAAACTATATTGAACATATAACATGTTGACTGGGTGCATTATTTTATTACAATAACAATGTTAGATAGAAATTATGCATGTTCAGTATCAGCAGTTACTATTCAGTTCAGTAAAACAAGAGTGATCAAGGACAGGGAAGGCAGAGAGCCAAACTTTAAGGATGTAGTAAAGCACAGCTTCAGCTTTGTGCCATCGGTGGCAGAGCTGCAGCCTACTGGGAAATGATAGAAGGAGAAGAAAATCTATCTGGGGCAGGCAGCAATCAGAAAGGAACAAGACTCTTGCAGAATAAAGGCGTTGGGCAAATTCCAGGTCTATAATAGTCAAATATGCACCACAATACAAAATAAAGTAAAATGTTAAGGTGTATTCAGAACAAAAGGATCTGTGGTCAGGTTTTTCAATACAGCCCACCTTTGAAATAGTCTTAAATATAAATAAAAACATAAAGCATGTTTATAAAAATACATATCATTAACTGCATTATCAAACAAATGCCCTTAGACTTGGGAAAGCCTAATACTGAATAATTGCTAGCATTTCTCAAGCTTTTCTTTCAAGAATCAGACAGCTACTTAATACTATTATACATCAACTATGACCAACCCTATCTTGAAAGCCAAGATAGCCACTCAAGATGAATGGTTGTACAGGTTATAAGTTTTTAATTTTAGCTGGCAAGCAAGGCCAATATCAATCTTCTACTGCTTTGCTGATAGCTTACTGGACTACGCCAATTGAAAGCAGGCCAATTTTGGTGACTGCTATGACGGTAGCCCTCATGTAAGGAAATCACCAAACTCATATTCTCCACTTAATGTAGTTGTAACATAGCAGTGACTAAGCAAATATACTTTGATGAAGGACTGAGAATATAATCCAGACCTCAGATCTTTTTGAGATTGTTAAGACTTCTTGCTCAAAAGCTATCTTTTTGTCTTCACAAGTTCCTTGAAATTCCTATTGCCAACAAAGCCCTGTCAATTGGGTTACTAGAATGAGTATCTCTTTTTTATAAACTCCAAGACTAACATTATTTGACTTTCTTTCAATCCCATTACTATTTTAGAATCATTTTAACACTTCAGAATTGCAGTATTCTTCACTAATATTTCACAATCTTGCCTAAACTCTGTCTTCCACAGTGTATAGAATATATAACCAGAAATTCTCTGTGATTAAACTATTAAATAATTAAAAGATAATATGAAAATCCAATCATTTTCTGGTTTATAAAATTTTATTTTTACATAAATTATTTCCTTTGCTCTGCAGAACATCTCTGTAATGGTAATAGAGAGATCATTAATTCTTCAACACAACAGGGCTAGAAACATTAAGGATATACAAGGAAAATATGCAACACCAAAGATTCAAATACAGAGCTGGTGTTGCCAAATCCAAATCCACTATTTTCCCCTACATGCCACAGTTCATAAGGCAAAATACATTAAAATACATGTTTAAATGTATTTAAAACTTAACAAGGGAAGACTTTCATTTGGTAAGCTGCTTCCTGCTTCCCTTCTTTTTATTTTCTGACTGATCTTTATAGTGAACACAAATTAGATTTTGCTGAAGCTGGCTTGATGATGTCAAAGAAACCCATTACATGTTTTGGGTACAAAAATGGTTCATCTCCACTAATGTTTAGGTAATTGGAGACACAGGGAAAAGATAAAACATTCCATGAGCACTAAACTCGTAGTGCAGTAAATATTAGAAAATTATCAACTTTTGAATTATAACATACATACCCACCCAATCAGCTTGAAGAAAATATAATAGTTTTGGGAACAAATTTCTTCATAGCTGTAGAAAAGTCATATTACTTGCATTAATAATGAACCTTTTAAATTTGCTTACCATCTGAACTAGTTGCACACAGTCCTTGATCTGTAGAGAGGTAGCAATGCTAAATCATAAAGTTGTAAGGGAAGCCAGATAGAGGCTGTGGCTTCCACAGTGAATTGTATGCAAGCTTTTCACTTCCCACTTAAATGTATTTTTTAAATTTTCATCTGTCCCTTAAAAGTCATCCAGGCATAGTGCCTGCTATGAAAATGCAAGGTCAACATAAGTTCCCTTTGCCACTCACTCCATTTCTCCTCTTTACACACACATACTTCCCTATGAAAAGACAAAGACTAAAAGACCATCCTCCAGTGAAATCCAAAAGAAAAAGAAAAAAACTGTAGGATAGTACTCGAATCAAAATTTCCAGAACTGGTAAAATGCCCTCACGCAATCTTGAGCATTTATGTTAAAATGGTCATCCTGAGGATAAGATGATAGATACAATTCTTGGTAGTTTAAGATATTTATTACACAGACTCTTTCCTTGAGACAATAATGATCTTTGCATTCCACAACACATCTTCTGATGAAACTTTCATTTATCCATTAAATGAATATTGTCCTTGTTTATTTTAGTGAAATTTGGTTTCCAAAGCTACCCCTATAGGATTTGGGGAATAATTTTATTTTATATGTACACTGCTATTATCAGATATGAAACTTTGAAATTCTGAGATGCATATTGAATTGAAACCTTCTCAGAGGACTTGCAATGTGGGTGAAAGGAAATAAATCCATACAATTTATTAATTCCCTGAAGAAGAGTCTGTGATATTGTCCTATCTGATCTATTGAGATTTAATGAATTACATTTTATATGCCTTAAAGTTCTTTGGCGAAATTTAGAGAAAACAGAAAAATGAAAGGTGATTTTTTACATATTCCACCTAAATACTTTCCTCATTGTTTTAGAATGTATTCTGATCCATGTTGCTAGCTTTGTAAGGCATAATTAAATCTATTTCATTTTGCTTTGCATGAAAGGAAAATATTACTTTTTATTGAAGGATAATTTAATGGGGCAGAAGAATTTCTCTTAATAAAAGAAAACTATGTCTCAAAGTTTTCTGTCATATGATACTTGGTATTTTCAGATTGGTTTGCTAGCTGTGCATGTATTAGTTTCTGCAGTAGCTATCAGGGAAGAAATAGCAGTGTTAGCAATTTATAAATCCACTAAACGAAAGGAACCAGATTTCATCTTATGTTGTATTATAAAATTCTTCCACAATATTACATAAAATGCAAATCTTACACAGATCACTGAATGCATTTATTTCAAGTGATTTTTTTCCTTATAGGAAATGTGTATATAGAATGAATAGGAGAACAACAGAATAAGAAAATAAAAAACAAAGGAGTAGACTGCAGAGGAAAAAAATAGTCAGAAAAACAATTTTACCGCTATTTTCTCAGGAGTTCTTTGTGACTGTCAATAACTATTTAAATTTGGGGTCATTTTAAAATTAAAGCGATGCCAAAGCAAGTGCCTCCAGTAGAAAGGGCTTACATTGTTGAATTAATCAATTTTCAGGTTCTGGCTGAAAACACAGTCCTCAAAACACAGTCTTCAAAACACAGAAATATTGCCTACCCGCAGACTGAGAATGAAGCCTACTCTTAGGTGTAAGGTTCCATTAAGATCCCAGAGACTAGTATACAAACCTCAAAGTGAAATTTATTAAATTTCAGTGAAGAAGTATGACTTTTATTCATATTAGGATGGTTGAGTTGCCATTATTAGCACAGAGATCTGAATAGGAACAAAAAATTGGAGGAGCATATGTATTTCCTGTCATAGCTGGAGAAAGTCTTCCCCTCTCTTAGAAAGTTTTGCCAAAGGAAGCAGCATTCTTTAAATATGCTTGCCTGAGCTCTACACACATATTTGTGACTTTTGCTTGCCCTCTTTTGTTTTTATTCATTTGTTTTTGCATTTGTGTTTATTTGCTAACTTTTGGCCAGCTCTGAAGTTGCATTAATATCTTCACTTTTTTGGTCCACGTTCTGCCAAATACATTTTATTGATACTTTGTATATTTTTTTCCTCAGAGAAAGTTTTTGGTAGTTTTGTATTTTCATTTTGTGATGTAGGAGGATAATGCCTATCTCTCCTCTATATTTTCAAATTTATCTTTTATGATAGCCTTATTTTTGACTATAATACATGTCTACTTCTTTTTCAATTCTGTATTTACCAATTAATATAATTTTTATAATAAATAATAAATAATTATATAATAATAAATAATACATTCATATAATATAATAAATATATTATATACATAAATATGATACTCTATTATAATTTCTTATCATGATAATAAAGTGAGGTAAATATTTACTTTGCTTTATATTTATTTGTACTTGAATGCTAAAATTTTTGTAAATAAAACTTGTTTGAAGGTTCAGTTTTATCTTAGATCAGTTTGTCTCAAACTGAAATAATATGTAATCCATATCCTAAACAGTCTCAGAAACTTATTCTCAGATCTCTATAATATTTCAGAAGAAATTGCATATTATTTAAGTTTGGTTGACACTGGGCTTTCACACCAAACTCACTATTGTTCATCTTGAGATTCTAGAACAGAATTGTATTGGCACCACAAACATGTTTGATCTGATTCCTCTTTGATTTACCACCTACTGAGATGTAGGGTTCTTACATGCAGTAGGACTCCAACCCTCTCCCCTACCTTCTAGGTAATTATGTAATTCAATATCTTTTTCTCAACTTGTTAGGTAACTAAGGTTTTCTTTAAGAGTCTTCTGTCAGATAATGGAGGACTCCTGCCTGGGTGCTATGGCAGTGAGCAAAAGACAAGATCCACCCAATTTTCAGAGATTTTTGGTCACTGAAAATGTATACAAGATGGCATTCTCAAAATTATTTAATGCATACAGTATGGGTAAAATGTAGCCAGATTTCCCTAAGCCAATTATGCGTAAAACTAATTTGTAGCATTTTAAATGAAGAATTCATATAAATATTTATTTGGTTACTATCCTCTAGGTCTGCAGTTTCCAACCACCTACCGGTCCACGGCCCATTAGAGACCAGACCAAAGAGCTCCACATCTCCCCCACCTCCTTTCCATGGAAAAATTGTTTTGCATGAAACTGGTCCCTGGTGCCAAAAATGTTGGGGACTGTTGCTCTAGGTCTATGTTGACTGCAAGCTATATAGTTCATTCTCCTGGGGATTCCTGTTACTCTATTTCTTTGTCTTATTCTTGGTTTACTCATTCTTTTCTAAAGCAACATTAAGAGGGCTGTTATTGACTCCATGAGAGATTACCCAAAGTGTCACTGTCTAGGCTGTTAGATATTTTGGAGCTTGTTCACAATCTCTGTGTGCAAGAGACTCATTTTTCATTTTAGCCTTTTCTTTGCAAGATTTATTGACCTTGATTTATAGTTTCCATTGGATTTATTCACTCCTTTCTTTCTACTCTCTATGTTATTATTTTGTTATTTTTCTATGTTAACGTTCCTTTTCTCCAACTTTGTGGCAATTATTTTTTCTCTAGATCATTTGTTTTTTTCTTCACTGCATATAGAGTTCATATTTTTCTACTTATCTACTGTTATTAGGGCTTGGAATGACTAATTTTTTTCTTAGCAGCCTCACTAGAAATACAGTATCCCATCCTCCCAATGTCAGGAAAAACATACAAAAATCATTATTAAATCAATATTCTATGCATGTTATTGTATCTTTATGGTAATATTCCTGGACTCTGTGACTTAGGAACAAAAAATATGTATCTGAGTTGGATATGGCCCTCAATTGGATGTGGCTTTTCTGATTTAAATCTACAAGAAATATTATTACTAAACTTTTGCTTCAAATTCTTTCCATAAAATTCATCAGGGTAAAGTTCTAAAATGGAGTTGAAGACTAGGAACAGAATCTGAATTGTTATCACTATTTTTCCTCTCAATTTAACATTACACTTTACAGAATTCAACCACATATCTTTTCCCTGTGCTTCATTATTTTTTATACCATGTGTATAAACAGCAAAATATATGTAATCTCAAATCCTTTCTTCTGGAAGAAGTAGAAAACAATAAGCATAATTTGAGATTAAGTACCCAAAAATGAACTAAATTTTAACCCAGTTGATACTTTTATATAAAGCATGTATATCTGGGGAATAGTAATATTTAATATAGAATGAATTAGTTTACTGTGTATTCCTACCTTATTGTCTTAATTTATTTTATATTCTTGCATTTCACAAAGAAAATATTAAAAGTGACACTGGAATACAGATCAAGATTTCAAGTAAAAATTCTTTGATTAAAATCTCTCTGATTTAATATTTAGAGAAGAGTAAGCATACTACTGGGTTGTTGTGGTGGTGGAATTTATTGTATTATAAGCTAGTAATTATAATATCAGTGTCTTGGGGGCTTCAACATCATGACACAGGTGATTAAGATTTTGTTTGTGGAGCTACATAATCCAACGTTTTCAATTTATTAATGTATCATGGTGTTGAAAAGGCCAGAGAAAAAGAAGAGGATAAATTTAAAAGATTTGAAAACTCTTTAAAATTAGAAGATAAAGTATGTAATTGTCAATGTCCTGACATACTCATATGTTTCAGTACAGAGTCATTAATGATGGGACTATTTACAAAGTGCTGACAGAAACCCACAGGCTTAGTCAAGCACTCAGGGATCACCCAGACAACACTACTGGTAATATATTTAAATTTTGAGATCTTCCCATGTGTAAAATCTACGGTAAGAGCTTACTGCATAGGAGGGAATTCTAGAGGTCTTCAAGCACAAATATAATTTTAAAATATATTGTTAAAGCATTATATTTCTCAAACCATAGCATTCTACATCAATTTTAGTTATTATAATATTATTTTTCATGGTTAACTGAAATTCCCTTAATATAGCTTCCATCTTGGCTCCTAGTTTTGCTCTTTGGAGTCTTGGTGAATTATTTTAATAGCCTTCCTCATGGGGAAAATATGTGTAAAAACATTTACAATACTCCAGTCACATATTTAAGAATTTAAGGTATTTTTAAGCTCAAAACAGTGAAGTTTGAAGGCCATGGTATAATTTTCCATCATCACCTGCATTCATCTGTGTCCATTACCTCCTTTGCTGTTACTGTAAACTTCCCAATCACCTAGCTAAGGCTAATCCTTACACTTGAGACTTCAAGCTATCATAGAAACTGTGGCAGCATCTTTTCATCTCTTATACATCTCTAATTTTCTCTCTCTACAGGAAAATTCTCACCAGTCTACAAATATACTGCTATTTCTCTTGCATGAATATATATGGAATATTTTGTCTCCATTTTCAACTTTAAATATGACCATTTTTCTTTAGCTACTTTTACAGTATAAATCATGAAAATTTTGGTCCACAACACTGTCTCCTATTTCTCTCTCTGTTCTGAACACATTGCAATCAGACTTTTGATCCTATCACTTTACCAGTTCACCAAGGATAACAATATCTTTTCAGTGCTACCATGTCAAATCCACTGGTCATTTATGATACTCATGTTTCTTGACCAATCAGGAGCAGCACTTGTCAAAGTTGTCTTTGCATTCTCTCTCTTGAAACCCTTACATCACTTAATGTCCTTGATCTCACCATTCTCATTCTTTCTCTCTGTCTCTCTCTCTTTCTCTCGCTATTTCTCTTTCCCTCTGTTTATGTGTGCATGTGTTTTCTCCTTCTACCATACCAACTGTTTCTTCTTAGTCTTCTTTACTTATTCTTCGTCATCATCTACCACTAAATATTTGAAAGTTCTAGGGCTCAATCCCTAAACATTTTTAGCTGTACTCACTATCACTCTCTTGGTAAGTCTGTTGAGTTTTATGAATGAAATTCTATTTATATCTTGATGGCTTCAAGTTTTATTGTTAGCTAAATCTACCCCCTTGATATCTAGATTCACATATCCTAGTATCTCCTTGATCTATTTTTCCGAGTGTTTCAATAACACCTTTAACTTAATATACCCAGATTCAGTTTCTGATATTTACCAACACCAAAACTACTCCTCTCTTAATGTTTTCTGTTTCAGTAAATGGTGACTTCATCTTGCTTTGGCTGAAATATTCCAAGTTATCATTCATTCTTCTCATTTTCTGACACTCCACATAAGCCTATAAAGTTATGATGAATGATATATTTACCAAACACTTTACTATCAATAATATGGGGGGGGGAGCTAAAAATGGCAGAGTAGGGCTGACCTCTTGGCTCTCGGCTCTCGGGGTGAG
>VBSM01001124.1:30139218-30169548 GCA_008086735.1 Cheirogaleus medius | reverse complement strand
AAAAAAAATAATATGGATTTTCATCTTTTCAGGATATAATGACATTTTTCTTGCTACTCTCTGCCCGAACACTAAGTTAATATTTCCTGTTTGGATTGTCATGATGATAATATTCCACTTCAGATTATGGTTGTTGGTATCAGTCAAAATAATGCATACTTTTGTAATAAGCACATTAAAATCAAAGTTGTTTAATACCACAAATACTATTTTGGTACAGAGACAGTTCAACGAAGGTTGTAGGTTCCCCTTCATCCAAGGTTACTGAAGAAGAGAAAAGTAAAATAACAAAAGCAACCTAGCTCTTAACTGCCTTAGACTAGAAATGATATACACACAGTACATAGGCCAGAACTACTCACATGGTCCCCATAAAACGTCAAGACTTGGAAAAATCAGAGAGCATGTAGACATCAATGAGTGTCAACCATTCATTCCATATCTACATTTTGCCTTTTAGCCAGTTGCTACAAAGTGCAATAATTTTTTTTATTTACTAGGACTTTAAATGCATACTCTATTAAAAATCAGCACCAGCTTAGTTTTTATCATTACTAAAATAACTAGCTGATTATACCAGTTATTTTCAATGTTTCTTTATTTACATAAGCAAAAATTTTTTGAAACTTTCAAATTGATATCTAAAATGTCATTAAAAGTTTATATTATTTCAAAAATACACTATCTGATATGTAATTAAAATGGACTTTCTTCAATAATATTGCACTGCATGTAAAATAATAGCACTATAACTTACTAAAATAATATTTTATTAATATATATTTTATGACAATACATATTAATTAGGTTCCCCATCATATTTTCTTGCAAGGAAATAAGTAAATAGATGAAATGTATTTATCAATTGTATATATATATATATATATTTTAATATGGCCTGTTTCTATTCTTGGAAACAACTTTATATTTTTAGTTCTTGTTATCATGTGGCTTTTCTTTTTAAGAAATTTGTTTTACATTGAGTTATTATTAATATCACTATTTGTAAACATTTGAACCAAAAACCATATAATACAATTCACATTGACAAGAGTATTAAATATAAAATGTAAATTTTTGTTATTAATGCATATCTTAAAGAGATAATTAGATTACTTGGAGATGACTATTATCTATTGGTAGAACAAGATATTCAACATATTCATTTTTTGGTTTTGGTAGATGTTATTGTTTAGAAATTTCATTCATGTATATCAGAAGATGGGAGTTAAAGAATTTCAGTGTTAACAGTGGTATTCAATGCTGTGAACTCCTTTTCCTACCACCTCTATTCCCCACAAAATCACTGAGTAGGTCTTAAGTCAAAATTTGTTTTTAATGATAAGCTGACTACAAAAATAAGTCTTTATTTTTGTACTCTTGAAAGCAAAGATCTAAAACCATCCTCATTTGCAAAATCAATGTATTATTTTTTCAGGGCTATTGATCTTTGAATATAGGAAATATGTATCAAAAATATTTTACTAACATTTTTAAATATTAACATATTATACCTGTTTAACTTGATATAATCAGAAAGTGTTGGAAAATAAAATGGATTTTAGATTTCATTATACTTTACAATGCAATATTGTTTATCTAAGTCAGGCGTCCTCAAACTACGGCCCGCGGGCCACATGCGGGTGTTTTTGCCCGTTTGTTTTTTTACTTCAAAATAAGGTATGTGCAGTGTGCATAGGAATTTGTTCATAGTTTTTTTTAAACTATAGTCTGGCTCTCCAACGGTCTGAGGGACAGTGAACTGGCCCCATGTTTAAAAAGTTTGAGGACTCCTGAAAGTGATTTTCATTCTATATTATGATTCTGTAAAATTATTTTTAATTAACAAGTAAAAAAAATTATATATATATAGATGGTATATAACATAATATTTTAATATATATGCTTTGGGAATGGATAAATCAAGCTATTTAATATATGCATTACCCCATATATTTATCACATTTTTCTACTTTCTTAGCAATTTTCAAACATACAATATATTCTTATTAAATATAGTCACCATAACACACAATAGATCTCTTGAATTTATTCCTTCTAAGTGAAATTTTTTGTCCTTTGACTTATATGTTCCCAATCCTTCCAACTCCCAGCCTCTGATAAGCACCATTTTCCTCTCTGTTTTTATGAGTTTGACTTTCTTAAAATCCACATATAAGTTTGATAATGTGGTATTTTGTGCCTGTCTTATTTCAATTAACATAATATCTTCCAGGTTGATACATGTTGTCACAAATGACAGGATTTTCTTCTTTTTTAAAGGTTGAATCGTGTTCCATCATGTATATATGCCACATTTTCTTTATTTAGTCATCTCTTGATGGCCACTTAGGTTGCTTCCATAACTTGGCTTTGGAGTGCAGATAAGCGTAAGTCTGGTTGTTTCTTTATTTCTGAAGGATAACATTGCCAGATTCAGTATTCTTGTTTGGCAGGTTTTTTCTTTTTTCCCTGCAGCACATTGAATGAATATATTATCTCACTCTCTCCTGGCCTAACATTTTCTGCTGAGAAATCTGCTGCTATCTCTTTTGGAACACCCTTATATGTGATATGCTTCTTTTCTCATGATGCTTTTAGGATCCTCTATTTGTCTTTGATTTTTGAGAATTTGACTATAATATGTTTTGGTGCAGTCTTGTTTGGATTGAATCTGATTGGAGAACTCTTACCTATCTGTACCTGGATATTTATATCTTTCTCCACATTTGGAAAGTTTTCTATGCTTTCTACCCCTTCATCTTTTTCTTCTTTTTCAGGGAGTCCTATAACTTGAATATTTACTCTTTTGATACTGTTCCATAAATCTTGTAAGCATCCTTCATTTCTTTTGTTCCTTTTTACTCCTCTGACTATATATTTTAAGATAACCTGTGAGTTCACTGATATATTTTTTTGCCTAATGAATGCTGCTGTTGATAGTATTACTTTTAAAATTTTATTTATTGCATGTTTCAGATCCAAAATTTGTTTAATTTTTAAAAATAATTTTAATCTTTTCAATTTATAGTTTTTGTCATTTATTGTTTTCCTCATTTCATTAAATTGCTATTCTGTATTTTTACTAAGTCATTAAGATTCTCAAGGAATCTTAAGGAGCAATTATTTTGGATTCTTTGTAAGGCTATTTGTATATATCCATTTGTTTAGGGTCAGCTACTGGGAGATTATTGTGTTCTTTTGGTGGTGTTATGTCTCCTTGGTATTTCATGTTTTTTATTGCCTTACATTGAGGGCTGCACATTTTGTGGATAAATCACCCTCTTGTAGACTTTATGGGATAATTTCACTGTGGAAAGACTCCTTCTTGTGTGGGGGTTGTCTAGGATGCTTGCTGGATGATGTGCAGTGTTTATTTGCACTGCTGAGGGTGTTACCTGTGTAGTCTCTGTGCATTTCTGTCAGCTGAGGTCAGTATTGATGAAGATTGCCAGGATCCTCAGGGGACAACACTGTAGATGTCCATAGTGGCAGTGAGGGTTGTTGAGGCCTTTGGTGATGAGGGCTGCTAAAGTTCTCCTAATCTCTTTATTTTCACACTAAAAAAGTCGCATCTGAAGGGATCTTTTTTGGCACTAGGTCTGACTTAGAGGCCTGCTTGCAGTAGCAATGAAACCAGTGTGTGATAAGAGGCACCCGTGAAGTTGCCAGGGAACTGAGGCCTGAAGCATAGGCATGTGTTGAGGGCCTACACCTGTGGGATTCAGGGCACTAGTGACAATAGAACCTGGGGCACAAGCATACCCAGTACCACACTGGTAACAGAACGCAAGGCACAGATGCTTGAGAAGCAGAGAATGATAGCACGGGTATGTGCAGAGTTCCAATGGGTCTTCAGTCAGGGTAGGGCCTAGCTCTCTATGGAAGCTGAGTTAGTGCTGGGGCACCGGCACTCCCAGTGCTGCATTGGTCACAGTATGCAACTGCAGATGCCTGAGAAGTAGCAGGGGAGCCAAGAATGGGAGCACAGGTGAGAAGAGAGTTAGAGAAGCTCTGGGGTTGGGGCAGGGCTTAGCTTTCTGCGGCCTCTGAGTCAGTGCTCAGAGCATGAGCATGTGTAGCAAGAGATTGGTTCTCAGTCCATGGTGCAAACTGATTGCTATAGCAATAGCTCTGATGTCTGTGATGTGGGTGGGCCCATTGTAGCCACAGAGCCCAATCTGGACTATGGGTACTTGCAGAGCATCCATGGCTCTGGGGTCAGGGCACACACAAGGTTGGGAGAAGGTGGCTCCTTTCCCAGTGTGGCTCAACTGTGGCCACTTCTTGGTGTGGGGGAGTGAGCTGTGTGCAGACATATCGCCCTCTCCATGGAGTGAGGCATACGATCTAAAACCCTTGGTTCTTTCAATAAATATATATATTTGTATATCAACCACAGATGATTAACTTTAGTCTAACATGGCACATATAGACATTCAAAAGCCGTTTATTTCCCCGTACAATTAAAAAACACCTCTGTCCTAGGACTGTACCTATGTAATTATTAAAATTGTCAAAATGGAATAAAACCAGAATATGAAAATCACCTTTCCAATTAAGTCTCTATAAAATGAGTTGGTTAACACTTATTGAAATACTTTAATTTTTGAATACACCATGACAAAATCGAAAGATGGAGAAAAGCTCCATTCAAAGTGCAATAATTTTTTAGATGATTTAAAAAACAGAATTAATTAAAAAAATTCTTTTCACCTGGAATGTTATTTTGGTACATTATCTTATGGAAAAAAAAGGCATTTATATTACTTAGACTGCCAAGGAAGTCAGAATTTTACATCACATCATAAAGCTCATTTTCTAATACACTTGCTAGGTAAGGTGGCCGACATATGGATTCTACAGAAAGTCATATATTTGTAGTAATTAAAGAGCTTTGCAATGAGCAGGTCACTGATTATAACATTACTATACAAATTTTGCAGTTAAATCTCAAAAGAATTGAAATTTGGCTTCAGTTTTTGTTGTCACATAAACACATGTAATTAAGACATACAGAGTTTGCCTTCCTCCTTCTTAGGTTCTTCTATATCTTAAATGTCCATTTTCAGCAAATTATAATCATTTAGAGTTGGCTGGCTTCCAATGAGTTGCATGCTATCATAAAAGAAAAACCTAAGCCATTTAAAAATCAACTATAAAAATGAGATGGTTTGATGAATGTTATAAGACTAAAAATAAAAATAAAACAAAAAATTAAAATAGTTTTTCTTTATTTTATTCCCCCAAGCCACAACATCAGAAATAGCATGCAACTTCTAAAAGAAATTTTGATCTAGTTTTATTCTTAATATTGAATTAAAAATATCCGTAAGTATAGAAGCTGCTGTAATAGGTGTTTTATTGTTAAATATCACCAGCTCCTAGGATTCTATTACTAGAAATAATAATGTTAATTTCATATTTAACTGATATCCATCTTTATTGAGAAAAATGTCCTCATTATTTTATTTGCTCATCATGCTGATAATTTATTTTCTGAAGATGTGATTTAACTAAATTGAAAAGACATAGTTAAACACATCTGAATCAGATAATAATTTATAATATTTTTAAAAATCTAGATGATTTTCTCTTTACTCATTTGAATAGATACAATTGTTCACATTACAAAAACAGGATCTTAAAAATTAGAATGTTATACTATTAAAAATAATCACTTTTATGGAGTATTTTACCTCATTAAGTATTGAAAATATTTTTACAAAAACTAGTATTTTATATATCTTTCATTTTAGAAAAGTGATTTGGACACAAGATACTATTTGTGTCTTTATATGTGTATGCATATATGTATAGTATTATACACAGTTTTCTTATTCACAGTTTTCCTTTCCATGGTTTCAGTAACCCATGATCAACTGTGGCCTGAAAATATTCAATAGAGAATTCTAGAAATAAACACTTCTTAAGTTCTAAATTGCTTGCTGTTCTGAGAAGGGTGATGAAATTTCACACAGTCCCAATCCATCCTGCTCAGGATATGAATCATCCCTTAGTCCAATGTCTCCATGCTGTATATACAACTCACCCACTAGTCACTTAATAGCCATCTAAGTTACCAGATTGAGTGCCATGGTATCGCAGTTTGTGTCCAGGTATCCCTTATTTTATTTAATAGTGACCCCAAAGCACGGGAGTAGTGATGCTGGCAATCAGGATAGGCCAAAGAGAAGACACAAAGTACTTCCTTTAAGTGAAAATGTGAACTTGGTGTTTTTTGGCTAAAGTGTGGTACAATCTGCAGTTTTGGGCATCCACTGGGAGTCCGGAAATGTATCTCCCAGGAATAAGGGGGGACTACTTTATATATATAAAGACACAAATAATGCCTTATGTCCAAACCGTTTTCCTAGAATGGGATATCTATAGTCAATATTCTAAGCTAAGATTTAAGAAAAATATATCAATTTCATTAATACAGTCACTAATTGAAAATAAGACACCCCTCATCTTTTGTTGGTTCAAACTGGAAGAATTAATCACTTAAATAAAACTTAGTTTCCTTATTGTGCTTACTATGTTCTTATTCGAGTGATCAGAACTAAAAATATGAATGAGGCAAACAAGTTGTTTTATCCTGAAAGATAGATGAGACCTCAGGTATTAGTTCTACAATTAGAAGGTTTTGGTCTTCAAGGCCTTTGACAATGCTGTACAGACACAATTTGAGAGTGAAAAAGAATTCTGAGATGGAAACTTCCTTGAAAATATCCAGAAAATAGTAAAGTTGGAGAAAAGCTCTTAATCTAGGGAAAAGTTGGATATGACTTTAAGGAAGGGGAAGTGTTAGTCTGTGTTTGGGAAGCAAGACCATCATTTTTGTCTATCTACTTATCTATCTATCCATCCATCCATCAATCAATATCCTTCAGGTATCATTCAAGTTGCAGAATGTGGACAGAGGAAAAAAGCCATGTGAACTGGTTTAACTTTAAATTCATGACCAGAAACCTCAAGTGGCTCTTAATGTTTGACAAGGCATTCTAATACTTTTTATTCAACTATCTCACTTTTAGAGAGGACTTTTTTTCTATGATGTTTCTTCTTTCTGCAAATGTACTCTATTCTTTGCCTCTCTTCAGCTTTAGCTGGTGGATTTGTTTGTTTGGACGTTGAGAATATAGAGGTAATTAGACAATGAACCTCCACATTTTCCTACCTCCAAATTTTATTGGCATGTCTATGTGTGTTCCTGACACTAACTTCCTCCTCCTGGAATGAGACCCATGCTGCCACCTGAGGGCAAGCTCACAGGTGCCTTAGGTCCACTTCTTTCTTCCCATGCATTGACTTTGCACTTGCAATTGCCGGATGTCTCCTGTGTCATAATTTATTTTTTTCTTTTTTTACTGAGTTCTCTCTACCAGGATATAAACAGGCTTTAATATTGCCCAATCTAAAACAAAAGGACCTCATGTGATCTCCCTTCTATTTCAGCTACTCTCTCACTCCTCTGCTCCCTTTAAAACTCTTGTGAGTGGTTCAAAAACAATTGTTCTGCTTTCTATCTTTCCTTTGCCTTGTGAGTAGACTCCAATTTGAGGTTATCACTGTCTCTTGTTTACCCTCCTATCCCACTGGACTCTTGGTCTCGTTTTGAACTCAGTTCATCATTTCTACCTCCAAATTTTTGCATACTCTAGAACCTACTACAAGCTTCCTGTTTTCTCTCTATAAATACAATTTTATAGGTATTTTCATTTGTTCTTATGACCATAAATACCAAAAGAGTAAGTCACTGATAAATACTGATTTATATATTTATTTTAGACCTTTCCCTCCCTAAATTCCTAACTTGTATGTCTGTCTATTCCATGTACTCACTTTGTTATACCCTTAAAATGTGCTACTCCCTTAGCCTTTCATATTTATTAATAGCAACATATTATTTCAGTTCAAAAACTATGTAGTCATCTTTGACTAGTTTTTTCTTCTGTAAAGAATCCACCAACAAATCCTGATGGATCTACTGTCAAAATATATCAAGTATCTGAATTCTCATCACCACCAACACCACCACATTCCAAGCCATCTCTTCCTTCGTGACTTACTGAAATAGCTTTCTGATTGGCTGCGTTATCTCCCCTGTCTCCTTCAATCAGTATTTTCTATACCTCACTCACAGTAGGTATTCATCTGACAATGAATGACTACTGTTATAACATATCACATCTCTGCTAAAATCTCTGTTGCTTTTTCATCTCTCTCAAAATAAAATCCAAGGTGCTTACCATGCTCTGGCTCCATGATACTATCGATATCTCCTTCCACACTCTAATTTGTTCGTTTTACACCAGTCACATAATTCCTTGATGTTATTAAATATATTAAGTACTCAAAGACTTTTCATTTCTGTTCTCTTTATCTTTTAAGGTCATTCATAGATATGTGCATGGCTCAGACCTTCAATTTTTCCAGACCTTTGTTCAAATGTTACCTTATCAGGGATGTCTTCCCTCAACATTCTTCTGAAAATAAGACTCCCCAAACTCTCTATGCCTTTATTCACAATTTTTGTTGTTCATAGCACTTATCATCATCTGACATATTATGTATTTGATAATTTATTGTTTGCCTTCCCATACCGGGTTATAGACTTTCTGAGAACAGGGATTTTGTCCTGTTGACTTTGCCTAGAACAGCACTTGGTATATAGAAACACTTATACGTTCATTTAAATATGTTATAAATGAATGAACAAAGATGCATAAAAAAGTAAGAATATATGTGAATAATAAAGCAAAAAATGTGAATCAAGATATTGTTCCAGGTGGGGCACAATAGCTCATGCCTGTCATTCTTGCACTCTGGGAGGTCAAGGTCCAATGATTGCTTGAGGCCAGGAGTTTGAGACCAGCCTGAGTAAGAGTGAGAGCCCATCTCTACAAAAAATAGAAAAATTAGCTGGGCATGGTGGTGCACCACTGTAGTTCCAGCTTCTCGGGAGGCTGAGGCAGGAAGATTGCTTGGGCCCAGGAGTTTAAGGTTGCTGTGAGCTATGATGACACCACTGTACTCAAGCCTGGGTGACTGGAGCAAGACCTAATCCCAAAAAACAAAAACAAAACAAAACAAAACAAAAAAGATAGGTTTCCAGATTGTACAGGTGAGATGGCTAAGTAATAGAATTCTGAGGAGTAGAAAACATTGTCTTGGCATGCATTTGAAATGCTAATGTGAATGAGTGAGTCCTAGCAGTCTGTCTCTGGGTATCCTTATATTTTTCAAAATCTGACTGCAGTGAATTCTGGTATCAATTTGGCTATAAATTGAAGAGCCATGTAGGGAATTTGTCAGATTGGAAGGTGTTCTTAGATGCTTCACAATTATGAGGGGTCTTATGTAAAATCATGATTTTAGTTTAAAAATAATAACAGTAACATGGACCTCGCTATCCCCCCCATATTCAGATGGCATTTATTGGAACTACATGGCTTACCCTCAAGCAAGAAGCTTAGGAAACTAGTCAATTCATTTACTTGTTTTTTTAATTATCCAAATTTTCATCCTGTATTTTTAAATTCTTAAAACCATTATAGTTGGGAGGGAAGATAAAGTGTATAAAATCATTTGATATATATAAAATATCCTGCAAATTTTAAAGTGCTTAGCAAATTTTAAGAAAGAAAGGAATTGTGATACTACTACAAACATTTCTTTTCCTAATTTTTAGCACATGCACACACAATAACAAGATAGGAAAGAGATTAATGACACCACAGACACAAAGAAAAAAATTGTAGTTAAAGTTTGCATGCTATAAGCTATTTTACTATATTTACCACCATGTCTACTAAGCAAATAATAAAGAAAATGGAGAGATAAAAAGCAAAGAAGATAATTTCAATATCCAACAAAACTAGGAACCAGCCACCATCTCAAACTATAAACAAACCAAACTAGCTTTTTAATACACTGTTATTTTAACAAAATCAAGGAACAATGCTGAGTAAAAATGCATTCTTCTGCAGGTCACATACATATAGTGCTCAGAGTGTTCCATAAGTATTAATAGATAAAAAACAAAAATGTTTTGAAGGTAGAAGCAAATAAATTGCTGTTCTGCATGGGGTTGCAGACTGGCCCCCTGTGTTTGCTAACCTCCTCAATTTAACTGGGGTGGCAGGGTATAAAGGAAGTAGGAGAAATGGAGCAGTTATCCACTCTGCTGTTGCTGTCATCAGCTGAAGAAAACAGTGTTAAGACCCTACATACAGGACTTTTGACAGAGAAGCTATGTTGTCAACTAGAAAGACAGCTAGCTAGCCTGAAGCAGAGTCAAACCTCCAGGGCAAAATATGGCAAGAAAATGCATTGAAATAATAGGTATAATCCTATTAGCTCCTTGCTCAAGCTTCTGACCTTGGTCCTTTTTCTAAACATGTATTGGATAAAAGCCATACAAGAGAGCATGATCACCACACAAAAAATAACTAATGATAATAAAGCAACCACAATGTAACTATATCATACATAATGCAAAGACTTAAAAAAGAAAAAAAAGCATACTACATAAAAGAAGGGGACAGAATACACAAAAAAAATTGTGTCATAAAGCCAAGTGATTATACAATATAACAAAGTAGTGAATAAATATTTGCTCAAGAAGTCAAAGAAATTTAAAAAAATGACCTTTCAAATGAAAGTTCAACATCTAAAAATGAAATTCAAAGGTTCAAAGAAAATGTCATAAAATGCCATATTTAGCATTCTTTTAAAAGAAGATGGTATAATGCTAACAAAAATATTATTATCTAATAAATTTAGCCAAAAGAGAACAATAAAGTGTGAAAATATTTAATAGTTGATATCCAAGTGAAATTTATTTCAGGAATGCAATGCTGTTACAAAATTGGTAATCTATTCTACCATTTACTGTATTAATAGGATGCTCAATCTGATAGATTTCAAAAGACATATTTTAAAATTTAGCATCTATTCATGATTTAAGAAAGGAAAAATAAAATAGGATAAACAATTATGTACTAAAATGAATTCACATATACACATCGATATAAAAAACAAAATACTTTGAAAGATGAAATTCTAATCATTTCTCAACTCCAATTAAGGGTATTTATTATAACCATGTTTATTTTTGATACTTCTGGAATTATTAGACTTAGCAAATAGACAAAAAAAATTTAATGAATATTATTATCAGAAAGAGAGATGACAAAGTATCATTATCTTCAGATATGCTTTATATTTGAAAACCAAAATAATCATAAAAAGAATTTTCTGTTTTCCTTTGGATTATGTGAACATTTTTTAAATTCTATTTTAATTTTTTTATTGGAGCTTTAATTTTACCTCTTAATAGTAGATAGAGAGTGATTGTTCTGTAAATTACAATATAATTTCTTTATTTTTCATCTACTCAAAAGTAATATTAAACCAACCTATGTGAAATGTAGGAACTTCAAAACAATATAGGGCCATTATCCATGCATTTTAGCATGATTTTATGCTTGAATTGTCATAGATATTACATCTTCATAATCTATAAGCTCTACAAAACGTTACATATTTTTTTCTTTAAGCATTGTTATAGACTTAAAGGAAATTAAAAGAAAACATAATCTTTAATATTTGCACAGATGTTCACTATATTCAATGCTTGTTATTCCTCTTGGAGTCTAAATTTCTATCTGATATTATTTCCCCTCAGCTTGTAGAACTTTCTTTACCTTCTTTTTTTTTTGTTGTTTCAGCATATTATGGAGGTACAAATATTACGGTTACGTATATTGCCCATGCCCCCCCCCTCGAGGCAGAGCTTCAAGCGTGACCATCCCCCAAATGTTGCACATCTCACTCATTATGTTTGTATATACCCATCCCCTCCTCCCCCCTCCCACCCACCTGACACCTGATAAATGTTATTCCTATATGTCCACTTAGTTGTTGATCCATTAATACCAATTTGCTGGTGAGTGGTGAGTACATGTGGTGCTTGTTTACCTTCATATAGTACATTTATATGGGTGACAACTGTCTTAGTTTGATTTTATCAGAAAGTTTTTATTTTATCTTTATGCTTGATGGATATTTTCACTAGATATAGAATTCTGCGTTGCCAGCTGTTTTCTTTCAGCACTCTCTGTAGGTATTGTACCACTGTATTCTGCCTCAATAATTTCTGATGCGAAATCGTGCTCATTCAAATCATTGTTATTTGTGGTAAAATATCCTTTACTTTTTCATGTTGATTTTCAGATTTTCAGTACTCTGTCTATGGTGTGCCGGTTTTAGTTGTCTTTCTATTTATCTTCTTTGGGTTCACTGAGCTTGTGGAATCTGTAATTTGATGTACTTTATTAAATTTGGGAAGTTTTCTACCCCTATCTTTCAATATTTTTCCTCATAGTATGCTAATATTTTCTTAGGATATTGAATCTAAGATTTGCATTGAAAAGAGACTGGCTTATAATAATATTTTTTTATCATGTTCTTTTTACATTTTGTACCAGATTTTGGCAGTACTATAATATTATATGAATTACAGATTATTTACTATTTTTCTATTCTCTAGACTATGGTGTGCAAATGGAAATTATTTTTATTTGGCAAATTTCACCAATGAAGCCATCTCGTCCTGGGTATTTCTTTATATAAAAGTTCTATATCTAAACTTAAATATTCAAAAGAGATCCCATTTCTTTTCAGATTTTCTGCTCTTCTATTAAACATTTTGGCTCATTTTGTTTCAGTTTATAGAACATTTTTCATCTCACCTGATATTATATATATATATGTATAATTTTAAGTTCTGTCAAAAAAACTCATTCACTTTATAAGATTTGTAGAAATTGAAATTGAAGTGATGTTTTCTTTTTATTCTGAATATTGATAAGGTGCCTTTTCCTTTATCAATCTTGCCAGAAGCTTGCCAATTTCAATACTGGTCATAAAGAACCAACTTTTAGCTTTGTTGATTTTCTTAATTGTATTTTCATTTTCTTATATTAATTTATGATTTTGTCTTTGCATTTTTCTATTACCCTTATTTGGGATTAATGTGCTTTTTTATTTATGTATTGTTAATTTTTTAATTATAGATCATCAAATAGGCAAATATATAGGCAAATATATAGATCATTGATTTTTTCAGTATTACATTGTTTCCTAATCTAAATTTACTTAAGAATAAAGTTTTCTATATACAGGATTTTAACTTGACACAATAGATTTATATATGTCATATTGTCATTATCATTCAGTTAAAACTGTTAATGTTACCAAAAATCCAGTACTTGTCCCTGAGACTGAATCAATGAGAACAAAGAATGAGGACAAGTGGTTTGAGGAAAGGGAAAGAGAAGTTTATTATAATAGTTTGCCAGCAAATGAGTAGGGAAGTAGACTAGCATCTCAAAAGACCACCATCCTGTCTTTAAGCAGAGATACAGGGCTTGTTAAAAGGGGGAGGAGGGGTTGGTGGTTACTCTCAGGTCTGCATGACCAGTGTCACGTATTGTGGCTTTGGGCCATTGTTGTTTAACTGTAATTGGTGGTTAACTTTGACCTTATCTCCAGTGATGACAATCTCCTGAACTTTGTCCAGACAATTCTGTCCAACCATCTTTTGTGGTTTAAGATACTAGAAAACAAAGAATATATTTCTGCCCCTTTGATTACTGGCCTTGGGAAGGAATGGCCTTAATGGCCTTGGCTTTGGCCTTAATTCCCCAAAAGGGTTTAAAAAGACTGCTCATAAAACATTTTCTTGCCCTTTTTCAGATCCTTACATCTGTTACATTAATATTCATGGAAATATCTTCTTAGACATGTGGGTTATTCAGAAGTGATTATTTACTCTTGGGGAACAATTTCTTATTCTTACCTTATTGTTTCCAACCTTAAATCTACTGTGTCAGAAAAATAACAATTTTAATATTCAAAACTCTTGGATTTAATTGACATTTGCTTTAGAACAGCCCATTATACATTCACTTTTGGTAAATATTCCCTGTGTACTTAGAAAAAAGTCAAACCTATAGGAATTGAGTATAATATTTTAGCTATAACAATTAGTTAAAATTTGTTTATAATGTTTAATATTGTTTTACTGAATTTGTGTTTGCTTAAAGTCTTAGTTTCTGAGAGAAATTTCAAAAAAAATAATCCCACATTGTGATTGTAGATTGATTTGTTTTTTCTGGTCAGACATGTTTTGGTTTATGTATTTTAAAATCAAATGATTATTTGTTTACAAAGTTAGGATTATTATACAATTTAGTGAATTGGTCTTTAAGTGTTTTAAAATGTTATTTCCTATCTCTTACAATACTTCTTGCCTTCAATTCTACTTTTTATGACATTTGTATAACTGAAGTTTTTAATTTATGCTTTAGATTTTAATTTACTTTCATCTATTTACTACCAAATTTTTGTGTTTTTATATTTAACCTGAATCCCTTGTGTTAAAATATGTCCTTGACCAACAGACAAAATGGACTCCCAGTGACCAACTGAGGTGCTCAAAGTTAAAACAGAATCAGTTGGCTGGCTGAGGGAGTGTTCACATAATCTATGTTCTCAGAAAGATGCTGTAAAAGCATCACAGGACCTCCCTATCTACAATCATGCCAAATCATTTCCCATTTTGCTGACTAGATAGACTGCAGCTGGAAACTCCCCAACTCACTATCAACAGACCAACAGTTGGAACCAATTAAGAGAGACTAGTGATTTGGGGCTTAATGACCATCTATAAGGACTCTATTCCTCACTCTTCTGACTCACTTCCCTTGCCCTTCAGTTTTTGCTTTTATAATCTCTAACTCTCCAACACACCTCAGGGCACAGTTTCATTTCACACCTAAGGGTGTCTGTGTCTCTCCAATCTACAGATTACTTTTAGAAAATAAAGTTCTCCTTTTGCCTCTAGATCTCATTAGCGTTTTGTTAACACTAATAAGAAGCACATTGTTAATTTTTATTCACACATCTTTTTCTTTAATCAGGTATTCAATCTACTTACATTTAATGTAATTTGTGACATTAATATATTGATCTCTAACATTCTACTATTTGTTTACTATTTGTCCCAAGTGTCTTATGTCTCTTTATTCTTCTTTCATATCTTCTTCTAGAATAATCCATACTTTTTATTATTGAATTTTTCCTAGTATAATTATTTTATTAATTTGAAGATTATCAAGCGCATTCTTAATTTGAGTCTAATATAGATTACTGCTTTTATTACTTCTTAGACAATGCTGAAACCTTAGAATGCTTCAACTATAACTACTTCCTGGCTCATTCTGTTATATGTGTGCAATTTGGTTCTGCATATATTTAAAATTTACAAGTCATTCTATTTGCATACATATTTTCAACAATTCTGGCTGTATATTTTCTGATTGTCTTCCAGTATTGAAAGATTGTATAATGTAATATTCTACATGGAGAATATACAATAAGCCAACCTTGTATATAACATAGGCTCCTTAAAATTTGTTTTTCATTATTAATAGTTGAGGTAAACTAAATTCAGACCTTTTTCCTAAGGCAATGACCAGCACCTATACTAAATAGGCATAAAAGGACAACTGGCAACTGCCCAAGGACAGATAATACCAGAGCTCAAGGCTATTGCTGTCACTTGAACCTCCTTCTTTTGTTTATTTTGTTATCATTGTCTCACCATACTAGGACAGTGCTGGTTGGTTGATCTATTAATGAAGACCATGGGAGGAATTTTGCCACTTCTAATTATGTCTTTCTAATAAACATTCCCAAATCCCTGTGACCTTTTCTCTAAGAATTCCTTCTTTTAAAACTTTCTCTGACTTCAAAACTGTGCTTTTTTTTTTTCCCTCTCTCTCTCTCTACCTGAAGGAATAGATAGCTAGCTGATCATAATTTCACTGTTTGAATTCATGGGTGAAAACTGCAGGTGCCTATTATTTTTGCAACAATAAAAAATTACAATAGTACCCTCTACATGATAGGGACCTAGTACATGTTAGCTATATCTAATTGAATGAAATATTTTCAGGTAATATCACTTCCTGGGTTCAAAACCACATTTGATTTATGAGAGAATTTTAATATTACTAACAAATATAATAGTTAATGTTTAAAGAGTCCTTAGTTACAATATACCAAGCAGTAGTATCATTATTTGCACTGTATAATTCAAAACATTTGGGTATTGAAAGGATCAATAATTTTCCCAAGTTCACTTTAATAGTAAAATGGAGTCAGAATTTGAATCAAGCATTTTGACTCTAAAGTCACTCTTAACCACCACCTTTAATAGTCTTGCATTAAAAAAATATTACAGAAATGTTTCAGGTTGTATTTACCCACGCAAGCCATTTGGGAAGATAATGTAAACCAAAAAAAAATTAATTAATTAAAAAAAGAAGTTAACCGAATTTAATACTCAATTGATTAAATTCAACTCTATTTTTAAGTGATTTGCATATGGATATAAATTAAATGTTAACTTATACCATTTACATGTATATTTTTTCTTTTGGAGAACATACAAGTAAAATTTGTATTCTCTTAACACATTTAAGAGAATGTTACAAATTAGAATAGCATAGTATCTAATTATCACTTATTTCTCTTTCTAACCTATTCATTTATCTCCCTTCCTTACCTTTATTGAAAGATCTATATTTGTTAAAATATTAAGTACATATTTAAACTACTAACATAATTATTAATATTAAGTGTGTAAACTAAAATAAAATCCTAAGCCTCCTCCCAACTGAATGAACCCCCTCTTGGCTGGGGTGACCATGGAAATTCAAACTAAGTTCCTAGCCATGAATGGAAGGGAGGTTGGACATGCTGCCCCCTTAAGCCCTCTCCCTCTTGGAGTTTAGATACAACTGACCAGAATTAATGTTAAAATAGAGACCGTAAGACTGATTAAAAGGACTCTGTGGCAATAAAATACTAAATTATTAACAGGACTTAAGGCCATGCAAAGCAATGGTTAAATCACAACTGCTGACCATCAATTTGCTTAACATAACACTCAGTATATCCTGGCTTGCTCTATGATTAATAGGTTTTTCTATCTTAAAACATTCCTTTGTTATCTGGATATCACCCTAAAAAAAAATTCCTTTGTACTGATTCCAAGTGTTTAGACAAAGCTTTATTTCTTTAACCAATTATAAATCAGAGAATCATTGAATCCACCTATAACTTTTTCACTCCCCATTTTGAGATGCCCTACCTTTTCAGGTTAAACCAATATATACTTTCTAGGTCTTGATTTATAATTTTGCCCCAAATCTGTCTAAAATGTATAAAGCCAAACTATAATGTGACCGCCTCAAGACCATTACTCAAGGCTTTTTCGGTATGGCTCCCTGACTCACATTCAGGGCAGAATAAACATTTTAAAATTATTACTGAGTTTACGATTTTTCCATTAGCATGTGAACATTTATTTTTTGAATTCATTTTTGAGTGTTGCATTAACCAAGATGCCTTACACCTTAATGTTTGCATTGACATATAGATTATATTTTACTTTTCATCTTTCAGGTGTAATCTTAAATTATCTTCCCTCCCTCTTGCGGTTATTCCTCTTTTAGGTTATTTTCCTCTCTCTTCTGCCATTTATATCTCTAGTCTTTTTCTGCTAACTTCTTTTTTTTGTAAATAATTCATTTTCTTAACCAGTTTATACTCCTTTCCTGGTGTGACTTCTGTTTTATTAATGACAGTTGTTCAATGTAATTCTAATGTTCTCTGTTATTTTAAGGTGAACTTAACCTCTAGAACACATTTATCTCACAAGATTGAGCACATATTATGAAATATATAAGTAAAGTCTTAGATGTGGTAGAAAAGCTTTACTTTTTTTACCCAATTCTTTGATATATAAAATAAGTCTAAGTAAAAAATAATATAGAAGGAGGTAATCCAACATTCTGAGAGGGTTTTTAGATTTTGAAAGGACCAATTGGTAAGTGCAAAGGATAGTAATAAAAATGCATCATGGTCTTTTGCCTCAGGAAATGTATATAGATGGGATGCCTGAGATGGAAGACTACATATATTTTACAATAAGCCTCAAAAGAGGAACTGTGTGTGAGTGCTGTTGAGATTTGGTCTTAGGTATAGAAAGAAGGCAGGATGTCAGAAACAAACTTTTAACCACAATTTAGAGGCAAATACAGCAAGATGAAGAGCTTGTGTTAGAAAAATTTACTTTGTTAAATGTGACTTCTTGTGAAGAAAAATGGAAAAATACATGAGAGGTTCCTGTGTGGGAGATGCCAGAATTAGATACAGGCTACGGAAAGGAAGGAATTCTAAAATTGTGTATTTAGGTCATATAACTGAAGAAAGTAGTATTTTGGAGTCTTGAATTAGGAATTGAGTATTCGGGTTATTCCTCGAAACACAATGGTGTGATCCTTACACAGTGAAAAATGCCTAGAAAATTGCTAATGTAAGATGAACAAAATATTTTGTTTTACAAAATAAAACAATGACTAGCATAGTTGGACTCAGTATGTTTAAACATTTCCTAGATGTGCAACCTTGTAAAAAACTGAGAAACCTGAAGCCATTTCTTTATATTTATTTCTGTTCACAATTTAGTCAAAGTAGAGCAGTAGCAAAGTTACTTTGGGGTAAATTATATTGAGAATATCTTCAATGTAAAGCCATGAATACAAATATAAGTATAAACATATATGCAAGGCATATAACATCTACATATATAATATTTATTTTAATGTGATAATTTTGGCAAGTGAAAGAGCAAGGTCATAGGATTGATATAAGAACTAAACTATTAATGAGCAGATTTTGATCCTAACAGAAGAAAGATAATGCTTTTTAAAAGACTTGTCAGTGTTTCAGAGTGCTTTTCCTGATAAATCTTGATTCAAGCTTAGAATTTTTATAATATGTAACATTTAGCATGTTAACTGTTTTGAACTCAGTGAAGATCACAAGATCTTTATAATAATTCAACATATATCTGAGGGTTCCTCCACTTAAATAACTGTATATATTATATTTTAAGGTTATATATTTACCTAATATGAGGTTAAACACAGGATTGAAACATTTGTACAACCACATGAGTGACTATAGAAGAGATGCTAATAACATGGCAGATGAAAGATCAAAGAGATTTAGAAGCATAACACTCTAACTAAAAAATGGCAAAGTGTATTAAAGATCAAGGCAAAGTTTTATTGTAATCACAGTTGAATTTCCAGTCTCCAGGACTATATCTAGCATTAAGTGGACACTCAATAAAACTGTGTTAATTGGAAAAAAAGAAAAAATATAAGAATAACATAAATAGGCCAGAACTGCAGGGCGAATCAAATATTTGATTGATTTATATGAAATTACTGATAATTAACTGCATTGACCTATAAACATAACATTCATATATGGTTCAGCCTATAGAAATAGCATATGCAAATAAGATGCCTGAGCTGCAATTAAGAAACATATGTAATCTATGAAATTTTTGAGCAATGAACTTCAATTTTTCTCATTTTATTCATAACCTAGAGTCCATCAATATAAATATATGTCATAGTAAATTAGAAGTTTCTTATTTTCTATCTTTTTTTAGAAATTAGCAAAAAATCTGTTGAAAATCACATGAGACCATGTGCCTATTTACCATGAAACCTGAATGTGGTCATGGTTGCTAAACTGGATCCATTAAGTGTTGTAGCTGAAAAAAACAAGAGCATTGATTAGTTTATATGAAATATATAAATAAATATTACAGTATTCTATTAATAATTATTATTGTTAGAATAGCATGGATAGAACTAGGTCAACTAAAATGCACATGAGTGACTCTCAATGTACAAGGTAGTTTAATATTCTGTGGAATTGTGACGTTACAGCAGCATCTCACTTTTACTTCAAAAACCTGATAATTCAGAGTACTTTACTGGATACTAGCTCTGGATTCAAGTGTCTGCATTGTATTTCTGATTTATGTTCTTTAACTTCCCCTAGTAGAGTCATGTGCTTTAGTGAAACAAAAATTGCCATAAAGAATATTGCTGATAACAAAGCTGTTATATTAGCACAAAATAATAACTTTAAATCTCTATTCTAGATTTTAGACTTCTTCAGTGGAAGGACTATGTATCACAGAGGTAAGGGACAACTTCTTGAGAATTTTCTGGCACAAAGGAGATATTCATTAAAAACTAGAAAATCTTGAGAGAGTAGAGATAGAGAGTATTTTTAGGTAATGATCAGTGGGAATGCTTTGGGAAGAATTTCTAAATCCAAGTTCTTAGAGATCTTCTCGATTAATAGCAAACAAAAGAGAAACAAACAAACAGACAAAAAACCTGTATGTACTTGAATATCAGTTAAAATTGATTTGGGCCAAAAGAGAAAAAAAAAAGAAGAAAAACACCTAATGGTAGCTTAAAAAATATAGGTGGGGGTAGACAATCAATGTTTGTCCAAACATTTTTCATATTTCCGCTTCACCATACTTAATGCATCAGTCATCATACCCATGCTCATGGTCATAAAATGATTTCTTCCTATCAGGCATCAAATTTACATTTAGGGCAGGAAAAAGTGGGAAGAGCAAAATCACACAGGGAAAAGGCCCATACCATAAGCCTGTTCCTCTAAATCAGGTACACAAAATATCTTCAGGAAACACCACAAATCAGACATTGTTTAAATATCTTTAGCAATATATGAGTTACAAAGACCCTCCGGTCCAGTCACTGAGGAAGGAAAATAAGATTAAAACTGTGAGATTTGGTGACCTATTTCTCTAATATTGAAAATGGGTTGATTGATATGATAATCATATTCTGGGTAATCATGTTTGTAAATAATTATTCAAAACACAAGATAATTTCCTACATTGTTCAACTTAAAATTTCTAATTTTAATATTAGCTGTATCACTGTATGACAGCAGGAACATCATATATTTTTTCCTGAGTCTTGATCTCCTGATCAATAAAATGGGAAAGGAGAGTATGAGGGGAAATAATTTCATTTCTGTATAGCTCATAGTTTTTTGGGGGATAATCAAATCCACTTATAAATTTAAAATTAAAAGATTTATATTTAAAAAAACCCAAAGCATTCAGAATCTTGGGAAATGATGTATTAAACATGTACATGATTCTGAAAGTTCGAAATATTTTTTGAAAATCATGTAGATTATTTACCTTGTTTATATTATGCAGGAAATAGCACCTCACCAAACATTTTGACATTATCTTATGAATATTTTTCTTATTTAGTTTATTTCTGAAACAAGAGTATTTTTCAGTACCGCTTTGTTGATTGCAGCTTTTCTGTTAATCAGTGCATAACATTCAAATAATTTGTTTAGGTTATCAGTCTTTTTTCCTGATGTTTCAAGGCCAATTTTTATAGCAAACACAATGGATATTGACAAAAATAAACAGAAGCCCAACACATGCAGATCAACATTAATCACCATGGTTACTTCATTCTTGGGGACAGTAGCAACGATCATGTGAACATGCTAGAAACAACTCTTGGAATATTTGTTTATTGACTCTTTAAGTCCTTTTAAGTGTGTTTTTGCATTTACTGTTAAAAACTTTACCAATGTTTAAGATCCTAATATAACAGAGTAAAAAGTTTTAAGAAAACAAATAAATCCATGTTTTATACATGCAGTTTTCAAATTAAGATTAGGTTTCAAATTTAAAAAGTAATGTTTTGGGAAAATATAAATTTTATTTTCAAACTCTGTTATTTTGCATTCTGTGACTATTACATATGTACTCCTTTAACCAAAAACAAAATCCTTAATTGATGTTTATAAAAGAATATAATGTGAAGAAGTGAGACACTTTCCACAGAAGTCTAGTTCTTGATATTTATTAATGTTACATGCATATTCTTCAGAATTTGATGTTATATTTTCTTCCTATAAAATGCATATACTCAAAACATTTTGGATATTATTTTAATTCAACAACTCCCAGACATTTCAAAACTCATGCTCTCCCTAACGCTTGATGGATTCCAGAAGTTATTTATCCTTCATACAGAATCACAAATAAATAAAAGGTTTCACCTGAGTGAATATTCTAGGATCAGTTTTATACCTTCAAATAAGTTTTGCCTCAGAAACAAATTTTTCTGACAGTTTATTCGGAAACAGCTGAAATGAGTATGAATCCATTGTGTTGATATCTAGGTATACATTCATTTATTCTTTCAAAGGATTTTAATCAAGTGTTTACTATGTATTAAAACAAATGTGAAAAATTTACAAGAAATCAATTAGATATTACTTCAAGCCATTAAATTCAGGGATATCATGATAAAAATCCCTAGGATCAAATCCTCATAATAAAAACCATCAGAAATTTAATGAGCAAATGAACATGACTACACATATTATAGTGGCTAATACAAGTTGGAATGGTTTTTGTTCCCAATAACAGACATACATATATAGTATATTAGCTATGAAAGCATCTCAGCAGTAAGAAAGATGATGTCAGTTGAATTTTATTTTTTGTTTAGAGTCTAAGGCTTGAAATTAAATCAGAATTTCAAGACTTTTATTCCTCATGAATAGGGGAAAAATTTCTACAAATATCTTATGAATGGAAGTAGTCATGTAGGTTCATGTAGCTCTATCATTAACTCATTTTTTCCCCCAGGGGTTGAACACAAGTTTATTTCTTATTCAAAGCCCAACACAAATGTTTCTATATATGACACAAGCTCTTTCCCTTTTAGATTGTCAATATTCTCAACATGTAGCCGTGTATGTTTACAATGAAGAGGAAGAAAAATTGTGGAAGATTGCACAGGACATTCTGTGATCAGGCCTGAAAGTACATATGCCACTTTTGTCCATATTCATTAGAACATAGCTGAGTCTCCTAAATAAAGGGGGTGCTGAAAATGTGATTTAACTGTATGCCTAAGACAAATAGGAGAATCAGAATTCTTGCCACAATATAAGTAATGTACTCACATTACGGTCAGAAAATGTTCTGTACAATACTAATTCTTTGAAAAATTTAAGATATACAGTCCATTTTTGTAAATACTTCATGTTTGTATTTGAAAATAATGTACATTTCCCAATACTGGATGCAAGCTTCTATATATATTAACTAAATCAAAGTTGTTGATTTTATTATTCAAATTATTTGCGTCCTATTGGTTTCTCTTATTTACCTAATGTTGTTGTTGTTTTCTTTTTTTTTTTTTTTTTTTTTTGAGACAGAGTCCATGCCTGGATAGAGTGCAGTGGCATCATCATAGCGAGGTGCAACCTCAAAACCCTGGGCTCAAGAGTTCTTCCTGTCTGAGCCTCCCCAGTAGGTGGGACTACAGGTGTGAGCCACCATGCCTGGCGAATTTTTCTGTTTTTAGTAGAGATGGGTCTCACTCTTCCTCAGACTGGTCTCAGAGCCCTGAGCTTAAGCAATTTTCCTGCCTTGGCTTCTCAGAGTACTAGGATAACAGGCGAGCGCCACCGCGCCCAACTTACCTTAAGTGTTAATGACTAAAGCATACGTAATAGAAATTTCCAACAGTGTTGGATTTGTCAATTTCTCTTTGTAATTCTTTTAATTTATATGCTATTTATTTTGAGACTATAATATTAAACAATATAAATTTACAAATGTGATATCCTTTTGATTACATCCTGTTATTTTTAGAGTGTTCCCTTCATTGGCTGTATTTTTTCCTTTAAAGTATAATTTTGTCTAATGTTAATTATGGCTGTATTACTTTCTTTCAGTTAAATTTGCCTGGTTCTCCTTCTGAAACTTTGATGAGATATATTTTGAACTTTCTCACTCTGTTCTCCTTGTGTCTTCAACTCTTTTTTTTTTTTTCTTGGCAGAATTTTTCAACCGATTTTAATTCACACTGTTAATTTTCTGCACTTGTCTTCTACAAGCCTATACTTTAGTTTTAGAAAAAAACGACAATTTTCAATATTTCAGAATCATTTGGCATAACAGTTCCTCTTGGTAGAGCAACTCCTCTATGCTTGAATTTGTAAAATTAGCTTAATGTAACGACTATTATTCAAGAGAACTTGTCAAGCATAAGGGAAACATCAAATCATTTACATTAAATTCATAAGAAGTAGATATTATTTTAAAATATGAGATTAAATTTTTAAGTATAATTATATTTTGTTTTCAATTACTGAAAAGATCTGGGTATTTTCAAAACACTGTTAGTTTCATCAAACTGTTTATTCCATAAGCCCTGTAAAAGCTATCTTCTATACTTATATGTATCATCTATGTTTTTACTAAATTCTGTTATTAGGGTTTGTTTCCACTGAATTTCTTTCTTCAACTAAATTTGAGGCTCTTATTTTAACATTTATTTATATATGTAAAATTTGCATGATGTCTGTGAAGGTCTCTTTGTTAGAATTTTGCAGAATAGGTATTTTCAGTTGTAGTTAGCACTAATAGCATTTTGTTTTTCAAAAGGATGTCAACATAACAGACAATAATTAGTCTTCTTAGATGCATAGGTCAACTTTACAAAGAATGAATTTATTAAACCTACATTTTTCTCATAAGAGGAAAACTCATTGGCCACCTTTCCCAGGTACAATCAGTTACACCTTCATTTTTAATTCCGTGGCTCCAGTTGCTACTCAGTTATTCCTGTGGCCATGTAGAATAGCTTCTTTGCTTAATTTCTACCTCTTCGAACAAAATATATAAGTTCCTCTTAAGGGGAAAAAATTGCAGAGTTGTTAAGAAAATTTGATACTAATAGATAACAATAAGAATAAAATATTTTCAGGACACTGGAGCTGGAAGAGTAAAGCCTAAACTACTGCAAAGAGATGCCCATATAGGAAATTATTTTAAAAATGAGGTGGTGCTGCCATACTACCTCAAAGAAATCATGTTAAGTTTGGTCTGCACTCTTGTGAATCCCAGGTGAACTTTCAAGGATATGTTGAGCTGGGGGGTGGGAACCTGGGAAACAGAGTGAGAGACTCTGTTTCTTAGATAAATAAATAAATCTCTATTTTAAAAAAAGATTGTGACTACATGACATGAAATAAGTTTGGTACTTATTTTGCAATTTCTGTTAAAAATTCACCATTTTAACTTATATGTTTTACTGTTCAAACAATCATTTGTGCTGTGACAACATGAAATACATAGAAAATTTAGGTTATTAATTATGTCTTATATAAATTTTATTCTTTGAAGGCCCTGTTTTAACTCGCGTAGGCCAAATTGACTATTTTAAGTAGATATCAATGAATCCCGTTTTGTCAAGCAATTTGGTAAGTGTCAAAGACTTAATTTAATTATAGTTTATTACTCATTATGTCAAAGTATATATGCCCACTAAGGGATATCTTTGAGCAATGAGTACTATGACTATGGGATATATAGTTAAAATGATACATACCTATTTTTTCTTTATTATATATTTTGTTACTTTTCTAAGATTATAGAAGATACTATGTTTAAATTTAGTGGGATCCTCATGTATAACTGTAATTTGAGCCCCAGTATAGTTGCTCTTCAACTTCAGATGGGGTTGAATTGGATACACTCATCACAAATTGAATATATTGCAAGTCAAAAAAGGATTTAATGAACCTAATCTACTGAACTTACCTACTTAAGGTAGCCTGGAATACCTTAAAAGTGCTCAGAACACTTATATTAACCTACATTTGGGCAAAGTCATCAAACATAAAGCCTATTTTGTAATAACATGTTAAATATTTCATATAATTTATTGAATACTATACTAAAAGTGAAAAACAGAATGGTTCTATGGGTACTCACAGTATAGTTTCTACTGCATGTGGATCACTTTTGTTCCATCTTAAAGGTGAAAAATCATTAAGTTGAACCATCTTAAGTTGGGGACCACCTATATTAAGTCAATGAAGCTGTGTCATTTCATGCATTTTAGCAAATGGTAAAGTTAATTAAACCTGTGTTTTAGAGGAATGGAAGCCAGTCAGTGTTTCGTTAATCTTTTTATTCAATAAGTTTTAAGTAAACTGTGTTTCTAATTGGCTGAAATTATGGAGCTTTGCTTCAATTTAATATTTTATGTATATAAACATTTATATGATATATAAATACACCTTATATGAATATGTGTTAAATACTCACATTTTGTTTATTTAAAGTAAAGACTTCACTTAATAATAATGTATAAATATTGGTTCATTAATTGTAACTAATGTACCAAATTAATGTAATGGAGAAAAATAATAAGAGAATGTAATAGTAGGAGAAATTGGGTATTGGTATATATACATTCATATTAACAAAGAAGGCATAACAATAATGTCATAAGAGAAACACGATTATACACCAATTCAGAGAAGAATGAGAAAATGTTTGGCTGTAAGTGAAAGATTCTTTTATATATAAAAGTTTTACAACACTTATTAAGTATAATTAATATATAAATACATATATTTTTCTCTCAATAAAATATTATTAATGCTTTGAATAAAAGTAACATTTCTATGAGAGTATGAGGCATAGTGTTTCATTACTTCTGAAATGCTTTAATACTCATTGACACTGACATTTGAATATCTATTATAGATCTGGGTCAGTTTATTTATTGATTTAAAAGTAACATAGATACATATCAGATAGGATGAACAAATTTTAGGGATCTAATGCAAAGCATGGTGACTATAGTTAATAATACTGTGTCATATACTTGAAATTTGTTAAGAGAGTAGATCCTAAGTGTTCTTACCACATACAAAAAAAATGATAACTGTGAGAGGTGGTGGATGTGTTAAATGATTTGATTGTAATAATCATTTCAAAGTGTACATATATCAAATCATTACATTGTGCACCTTAAATATATACAATTTTAGTTCTCAAATTTACCTCAGTAAAGCTGAGAAGAAAATAACATAAATACTGAAAACTGCACACATTTTAAGTGCATATGTGGTGAATTTTTGCAGAGTGAACACATGCATGCAACCAGCATCCACATCAGGAAGCAGATCACTACTAGCATTCCAGAAGTTCCACTCATGCTTTGGATGAGGAAGACAGGAAGGGTCCTAGAAGCCTACATGAAGATGATGTCTGAGCTCAATGTTCAAGAAAATCTAGAATTTTTAGGCAATGGAGGTAAGATATGGCAGCAGGGCCATTCTAGGCATAGATGATTAAATGAGCAAACTCAATGCATATGCATCCCAGGAACAAACAATAGCAACATCCATCAAACTCTTTAGTACACAAAGGGTACTGTAAGCTAGAAAACTCCAAATTGGTGTTTTTACTAATTTCAAGAGGGCTTTAAAATTCATATCATGTTTTATGTGGTAGACAGAGGGAAATTATAAAGGATTTTAAGTTGGGAAGTTACCCACTCTAGGATTATAAACCAGAAAAACTGCAAAGTGAATGGGCAAGAAAGAAGATGCAGAAAAGCCTAATAGAAGGCCATTACTCCTTGAAGTTCAGTCTCTAGATGCTCCTTTATATAGCAACCAATAGCACTAACCATGCACATTTTATGTTCAGAATCTATGAGCTGTTACAACTCTTTGAGAGAACTTGATCTGTCTTCTTCTAGTCTTTTCTAAACAAACACATGCAACTCTATGGAATGTGTCTATAGATCTCCCTTCCACAGGGAGGGATCCACTCAACTCTGGATAGAATCAGATCATAAGTGTATTTTTGTATCCCAGGGAGGAATTTCCTAGTATATCATGAATGTGATCCACATAATATTATAAATATGAATCTTAGTGACCACAAGATATTCTTTAAAAATCCTCTATAGCACTGAAAGGCCTCACATGAAAAATTTTACCTATGAGAAATAGACAAACTAAACAATATAACTTGGAGATGCAAATACACATATATTTAGTTCCTCCTATGTGTTTTTCACTATTCTTCCATGGATAATATTATATTAAATTTAGATTACTATTCAATCCTTAAATAACTGATGATTTCACTGGAAGAGAGACCCACATATATGAAACAGGTACATATGATGTGGAATTTTCAAACCCTTCAGTTGCTTTCACAGAAGCCTATAGAGTAAAATATGCATCTGTCAAGGTTGCTTAGAAATGCTATCAGATGGAGCAGTGGAGCAATTATTGGAGAGGATCATGGAGATCTTTTCATATTTGGGAAAAACAGAAAAAGTCTTTCCACAGAAAAAGAAAAATTATTATATCAAGAGAATTATTCAATGTACACAAAAAACATAATAAAAACTATTCATCAGTACAAAATAGGGTATAGATGCTGATTTTGTAGGATAGTATCTCAACATATTCCTAGGAAAACAAAAAGACAGTCCAAGGTTTCTTCTGGAGAGAAGTTCTGGTTATCTTGCAACCATGTTGGTTCTACCATTTGAATAACAGCTGTCAGTATAGCTAAAAGAAAGACCTTTAGAATTCTTCTTCTATAGAGTGAACACATTACCAGAAAGCACATTTGGCTGCTATATTATTATTCTCCTTTTCATTTAGATGCAAACATGATTGAATAATGCATAAGAAAGAGAAGCAATAGAATTTGTTTATTCTCATACCAAAAGTCTTTATTTAGTGGTTGTGGCCTCTTGCAGTCTTAAAGCCGCATAAATGATACAGACACTAGCATATCTTAAAGACTTGAAAGAGCTTATAGATGTCATGAATTTCAAAGAATCATGGAAGGCACATTATAAATTTCTTTTTCATATGTCAAATAGGTATGTCCACATAATAAAGAATTTGGTCACCCTTTGTCCCTGGCTCCTGGTGGGAGGTGGGGTGTGTAGCTTCTAGAACCTTAGAATTTTCCAGAGTAATAGGAAAGTCTGTTTAATTCATAGTGGTCTGTGCTAGGAAGGTGACTAACGGTGGGCTCCTTGATAGTTTATAGTAACAAGATGACTCAGGATGGGGTCTGGCCATTGCAGAATGATGAACCATGTGATTAGAGGGCCTGTGCTTTGGGACATGCAGGCGATTTCAGCTTGACCTCTGGAGATGGGAAGGGGTGCTGGAGATAGAATTTAACTGTTTGGCCAATGATTCAATCAACCAAACCCATGTAATCAAACCTCAGTAAAAGCTCTGAACATGGAGGCTTGGGTGAGCTTCCTTGGCTAATATAATCTGCATATTTTCACATATTGATATGGCAGGACTTATCCTGACTCCACAGGGAAAAGACAACAGAATCTTTATGTTTAGAACTCTCCCAGATCACACCCTATGTATCTATTCTTATGGCTAATTTTGATTTGTATCCTTTTGCTATAATATAACTGTAATCATAAGCATAATGCTTTTCTAAGTTATGTGAGTCATCCCAGTGAATTATTGAACCTGAGTGGACTGTACAAATGTCCAAATTTGGAACCAGTCGGTTAGAAGTGAGGATGGCCCTGGGAATCCCAAAACTTTTGGCTGGTGTCTGAGGTGAGGGCAGTCTTGTAGAACTGTGGTCCCCAACCCCTAGGCTGTAGACTGGTATAGGTCAGTGGCCTGTTAGGAACCAGACTGCACAGCAGGAGGTGAGAGGCCAGAGAACAGTGAAGCTTCATGTGTATTTACAGCCACTCCCTATCACTTGTCATCCCCCACCACAGGTCTGTGGAATAATTGTCTTCCATGAAACCAGTCCCTGGTGCCAAAAAGGTTGGGGACCACTATAATGTAGAGGACTGTGCCCTTAACCTGTGAGGCTTGGCCTAATTCTGTGCAGTTGGTATCAGAAATATTTGCAGGTATCTTTTAAAAACCTTTATATAAAACATCCTTTCAGCAACTATTAATTTTACAATTCCTTCTTTTTTCTCTGACCCTCTCATCACCAAAAGGAAAAAAAAAAAAGAATATTACCAATATAGAATCAGTCATTCAATCTTAGTGCCCTACACAGATATTTCTTGATTTCTTCATGGCTTATATGAAGTATCTCAGAAAAATAAAATGACAATTAATACACTCATTTTTTTAAGTGAAAAGAAGCATCATTCACAAAGGGAACTCACTATTATTGCATAGGTCTGTTTGATAGTTAAACAAAACACAGAGGGTCCAATATTAACTCATGCTAGGGAATTATGAGAAAAAAATACCAACCAGATTATCCTTGGCTCAGATCACCACTTCTTCATCAGGGAATCTAGAAAATGGTCCCAAGTCTAATTAAAACCATAAATATCAGACAAGATCCAAAAATCAATTCACGCTGGGTAACAGACTTGAACCTTAGTTGTGAAACTATTAGAGTTCTGGAGGAAAATGTTGGAAATACTCTTCTAGACATTGGCCTAGGCAAAGAAT
>VBSM01001124.1:30106165-30139118 GCA_008086735.1 Cheirogaleus medius | reverse complement strand
CCACTACTGGGCATCTACCCAAAAGATCAAATGGCACTCTACAAAAAAGACACCAGCACTCAAATGTTTATAGTAGCACAATTCACAATTGCAAAGTTGTAGAAACAACCCAGGTGCCCATCAATACATGAGTGGATTAATAAAATGTGGTATATGTATACCATGGAGTACTATTCAGCTGTAAGAAACAACGGTGATATAGCACCTCTTGTATTTTCCTGGATACAGCTGGAACCCATTCTACTAAGTGAAGTATCTCAAGAATGGAAAAACAAGCACCACATGTACTCACCAGCAAATTGGTATTAACGGATCAACACCTAAGTGGACATATAGGAATAACATTTATCGGGTGTCGGGCAGGTGGGAGGGGGGAGGAGAGGATGGGTATATACATACATAATGAGTGAGATGTGCAATGTTTGGGGGATGGTCACGCTTGAAGCTCTGCCTCGAGGGGGCAAGGGGGGCATGGGCTATATACATAACCTTAACATTTATACCCCTATAATATGCTGAAATTAAAAAAAGAAAAAAAAAGACAACTTTTTCTAATAACCAAAAAAAATAATAAAATAAAATCATAAAAATCAATGCAAGCCTTTAACAACTCTATCTGCACCTCTGGATCCAAATGCAAGGCTAGAGTTAAGTTCAGTAAGTTAACTGACTTTTATTTCATCTGCAATTCTAAATATTAAAATAGAGTTTGAGCAATTGCAACCAGCAATCATGCTTCCTCCTTCTCTCCACCTTCACGCTCCAGTGACCAGAATCCCTTGACAATTTGCAAATTGATAGATGTTTTCTTGGACTGTTGTTATTTTCTGATGGTATAAATGTGCTTCCTTGGCCCAGAATAGAATTAAACAACCTATGCAGACAACATAAAGACATAAGATTCAACTCTTCTGTGTAAAATAAGGCAGATCAATCCAGTCTACCTTTTTTTCTATAGATGCTATGAAATTTAAAACTGCTAAGAAAAAAGTCACTGGAACACCAAGAACCTAAGTGTGCATAATTTGATTGAACTCTTTTGGAAATTATTGAACAGAAGTTCAAGAAATGAGTCATTTAAAGTATGCATTAAAAACAATGCAAAACAGTAAGATGGCATTAGGCCCAGCTGAGGTACAGAGTTATTCAGAACATCCTGTGAAATCTTACTCATCACTTTCATTTTAAATTTAGATTTGAAAAACACTTCAAGAGCCAACTATATTTAGAGATATAGTAATATTCCCAAGGCCTGAGAACTAAATAGGCTTATTTAGCATTTACGTATATGGGAAGTGAAAAGGTATTTTATTACAAATAGGGGAAAGTTTGCTATGCTAAAAAAAAACAGTTGTTTTTTTTTAGTCAGTGAAATAAGAGAAAAGAAACATCTTGTAGGATTTATGAACCCACTAAGTGATTTGAGAACCAGCTTTCTATTGCTGAATAGAATATTCTGTTACTTTAACTAGAGATTTCTGGCGTATTCAAATATATTGAGGCTGGGTATGGTGGCTTGCATCTGTAATCCCAGCACTTTGGGAGGCTGAAATGGGAGGATTGCATGAGTCCAGGAGTTTGAGACCAGCCTGGGCAACATAGACAGACCTTGTCTCTATGAAAAATATAAATTAATTAAAAATAAAAAAAATTAACTTAGTGTGGTTGTGCATACCTGTAGTCCTAGCTAGTCAGGAGGCTGAGGCAGGATGATTACTTGAGCCCAAGAATTTGAGGCTGCAGTGGGCTATAATTATACCACTGCACTCCAGTCCAGGCAGCAAATGAAACTGTGTCTCAAAAAATATTAATATATATACATCTATATCTATATCTATCTATCTATAATGTAATTAAATATGAAATGCCCATTTTGAATCAAAAGTTTAGTTTATTATATCTCAAACAAATTACAATACAATTAATCAAAGTATGAGCCTAAACTAGCAACACAGTTTTGCCATCTTAATAGTAGCTTGCTTATGCCAGCAGCAAAGAAGCCTGGAGAGCAGGTGGAGATGAAATCGTGAAAGGTGTTTCCCACAGCTTGTTGAGAATTGAATATTCTTCCTTTCAAGAAGTGGTCCAAAGCCTGGAAGAAGTGGTGTCAGTTGGTGCAAGGTCTGGTGAATATGGTATATCACAGAGACTTTCCAAGTCCAGCCTCTGTAGTTTGAACAGTGCTGTTTATTGCAACATGTGGTCTTATAAGAGGATTGGCCTGTCTCTATTGACCAATCTCTCAGCTGCTTAACTATAAACATTTTCATCATTTCATCCAACTGGTTTCAGTAGACATCCACTGTAATTGATTGATCAGGCTTCATGAAGGTATAGTGTATAATACCAACACTGGACCACCAAACAGACACTATTTCCTTTTTTTGATGTATATTCTGTCTTGGACTGTGTTTTGGCACTTCATCTTTATCCAACCATTGTGCCAAATGCTTACAATTGTTAAACAGAATCTATTTTTCATAACACACAACCATGTTGTGTAAATGGTTCGACTTTATGTCATGACAGCAGAGAAAGGCAAGCTTTAAGACAAATTCTCTTCTGATGCTTATGTAATTCATATGGAACCCATCTATCCAGCTTCTTTACCTTGCCCATTTGTCTCAAATGGTGCAATATTGTTGGAATAATAATGTCAATACTTGCTGCTAATTCATGCCTAGGTTGAGATGGATTTGCTTCCACTACAGCTTTCAGCCCATCATTATCCACCTTGGTCTCAGGTCACCCATATGACTCATTTTCAAGATTAAAATCACCAGAATAGAACTTCTCAAACCATCAGACGTACTGTGCATTCATTAGTCGCATCCTTCCCAAACACTCTGTTGATATTTTGAGTTGTCTGTGCTGCATTGATTCCATGATGGAACTCATATTCGAAAATAACACAAATTTTTGACTTACCCATGGTTTCAAAATTTTAAATTGCTCTAAAAAAATTTGAATGATATTCAGTAGCCAGAATGTGCATTTGAAAAAATGAAGATGTACCTTAACACACATGCACACACACACACACACACACACACGGCAACAATAAGAAATGTCAAAGTGAAATGTGAGAGATATCAACTGCCAAACTTAGTACTCTAAAAAAATTGGACATTCCATACTTAATAACATAATATAATGAAAGCTGAATATTGAGAGTTACCATTAAAAACAGAAGATATACAGGGTGTCCCAAAAGTCATCACAAATGGGGAAAATGTGAAATTGTAGCTAAATGTACCTTTATTTACAAAATATTCATTACAAAGTTTTACAGAATTTTTCCTTTGTCTGGAAACTTTTGGGAAACCGTATATTTTGATTCTGACAAGAAAAACTTTAAATACATTTCATAATCTACATTTTAACTAATTTCTTCCCTCCTTCCCATAATATCCTAGTCATCAATAACACAATTTTCTGAAATATGCCCTGTGCAGGCAAGTGATTTAATTTTACCTAGGTGAAGTTTTATTCCATTTTGAGATTTGATATTGGATGACTCAGTCTGATGTGGGGCTGAACCCAAATGAATAAATTTCTGTAGCAGAGTCGTACTAGAATCAATAAAGCCGTGCCTGCTGAAGTTCAAACCTTATCACTGAGACTCTGTTGCAGTCAACAGACCCAGGAAAGCAAATGAACAGCAGTAGACACACAGTAACACATACTTCAGAATAGTATGATTATTTAAAAATAATGATTCAAAAAGCAAACTTGGGAAGATATCAGATGGCATTTATTATTATTACAAAGAAAGCACCATGATTATGATAGTATCAGCCTTCTTGAATTTTGGGGCATCTCCGCTATAGTAAGAAGAATACAGGAATTGAAGTCTGAGTCATTTTAACATTTATCAATTTTAGGTTCTAATTTGTACAGAAAATTTATAAAATTGCTTTACATATTTTCTTAATTTGTTAAAGATTTTGTTTAACTCAATTTTAATGGGTAAACCAGGCAGATGATATAATCAGTTCCAAGGAGATTCCAAAAAGTGCAAATTTATATGTAGTAAAGGAAAGTTGAAGTGATGTACAAGGAGACATAAAAATGTCCCTTTCCATCCTGTAAAGGGAAGTCAATTGAACCTTCACCAGAAATAATTTCTTTCCATGTCTATAGATGAAAATTAATTTGTATTTCTGTGAGTTATCTGCATCATAAAGAGTATAAAAGAGACCAGTAGCAGAAAAACGATAGATTCATCTATAAGAGTTTGTTCTAAACAATGCAATTTCCATTATAGACATCCAGTAATCTTTTCTTCCTTTTTGTTTTTCTTTCACTTATTTCAATTTTCATTACAGTCTCTCCTTTGTGATTAAAAAAATATCCAATGAAAGAGTATTCAGCACAAATTAAGGCTGGTTTCAATAGGTTTGTTTTCATATTTACCTAGGTAGAACAAGAAAGTTTATTTACCAGACAAATCTTCTTAATTTTACTTTGCTGGAAGTTTTCATAGGGAAAACTTGAATTCATAAAAGATTGTATTTATAAAAATCTCTATTATTTGTTATCTTTTTTCTTTTTATTTCATCATATTATGGGGGTACAAATATTGTTAAGGTTACATATATTGACCTTGCCCCCCCCTCACTGTGACAGAGCTTCAAGCGTGTCCATCTTCCTGGTGGTATGCATCGTTATGTAAGTATATGCCCATCCCCTCCTCCTCCCTCCCACCTGCCCACCACCCGATAAATTTTTTTTTTTTTTGACATTTTGGTTACATTTTATATCTTTGCTTCTCCCTAAGAAGGGTTAGAGGTCTGCCCTTCCCCTCCACAATGCTCACTACATCTCTAAGATGTGGTTCTCCCCCTCCCTTATCTTTATCCTAGGAATCCAAGTCCATGCAAATCTCTCCACTAGATATTACCCGGGATACCTATGAATTTTGGGGCAATTTTTCTCTTTTCAAGGTTCCCCAAATACTCTGTGGTTCCTGACCTGCTAGAAAGTGATTTTCCTCGCTACCTATAAACCTGAGACCCTGCAAGGCAAGCTAATTTTTATGAAAGGGATTTGTAAGTATTGGCACCATAAATAGACCTTAGTTCCTTAAAGTAGCTTGCTTATCTGATTAAAGGAGTGTCATTCTCAAATGTGATATTTCAGGCAAGGTCTTTCTTTGCTGCCTAATGAATTTTTCCCATTATATTTTGATTATAAAAGAAGACAGATTCTTAATGAGTCTGTGCAAATATATTGACATCAAAAGCAAGGAGAATTTGATATGGGAAAGGGGTATTTTTTTTTTTTTGAGACAGAGTCTCACACTCTTGCCCTGAATAGAGTGCTGTGGCATCAGCCTCGCTCACAGCAACCTCAAACTCCTGGGCTCAAGCGAACCTCCTGGCTCAGCCTCCCAAGCTGGGATTATAGGCACGTGCCACCCTGCCTGGCTAATTTTTATATTTTTAGTAGAGATGGGGACTTGCTCTTTGCTCATGCTGGTCTCCAACTCCTGACCTCAAGCAATCCTCTCACTTTGGCCTCCCAAAATGCTAGGGTTACAGGTGTGAGCCACTTCACCTGGCCAAAATAATACATTTAAAAATGTTTCATTTCAGTTTACAAAAACTGAGTGTAATACATTTTTATGGTTTCTAGATAGCTTAAGAAGCAAAGGGTTTTCCTTATCTATTTAGAAAATAGAACATTAAAACATCATCAACATATTTCAAATAAATAAATATGATCACCCCTTATCTGTTCTTTCAGCCTCGTGAAAGCAATTATTGTTTAACTGAATCTTGGATGAGTAGTCTAAAGAATTTGTCTGCTTTTTGAATAAAACATTCTGGGAAATCCTAAGTTGGTCTACTGAAAGAGTCTGAATGTATTCTAAGTGGTGGCATCAGCAGCCTATCTCAAGAGTCTATTACTTGAAGTGTCAATATCTTAAAATAGCTAGAATAGTACTTTTCTGTGAGATAGTCCTTCTTTGTTCGAGAAACAAACTCTGGCCCGTAGTTCATTGCACAACTTTTACAAAAGCATGAGAGTTAAGCAAAACCTATCTGTAGGTGAAAGAGATTTAAAATGGCTGTGATTAAATTTATTATTGGTAATTTTCAAATGTAAAAGTTCTGATGAGAGTTTATGACAAGAATAATGTAACTGACAAGGAAATTTGGTAGTTTTTGTGGTATGCTAAACAAGATAATAAAGCCATTTCAAAAGAATTTTTAGGGGAAAAAAGTGTCCAATTATGGTTAAGTGCCATTTCAAAGAACACAGTGATTATTGCATCTGATTTATAAAAATGAAAGAACATAATTTTTTCAGAGGAAAAAGTTGATGTGTAACATGCAATAATCCTGAGGCATTATACATATATACAAATTATAATATCATATGCTATGATGTCATATTATGTTATTATAATATACAGAGTACATAGCAAGAATAAAATAATAATATCAACCAAATAAATTTTTTAATTGTGAAACAGACTGTAGACATTTGTGTTTTTATAAAACTTTGTAGGTAAGCCCGATGGGCATTCCTCAGTTGAAACCCACTATCCTAGAAAATGCTATATTCAAATTAAAGAATTAAGATTGTGAACAAATTAATATTTTAAATATTGATAATAACTAAAACTATGACCGATAACATACTGTTGTTGCCTATTATCATTAGTCAAATTACACCTGCTCTGATATGTGTAGGAAAATTTGATAGAATGTTCATACTAACTATAGAAGTATTTTTCCTGAATTTAAAAGATACTATGAAAAGTGAAGGCACTGATAAATTTCTAGGGACTCCTCATAAAGAATACGGTTTCTAAAATATTGACATTAAAGAGACTACCTATACAAATCTAACTTAAGGAAAACTAAACATACCCTCTGAATTAATCTCTTCCATTCCAGCTTTATCAAATAAGCCTAATTATTTCTAGCACCCCATTATTTATAGGGTGAAAGAACAAATTTTTTGTGACTTTTTCGGGGAACTTCAGGGTATTTCAAAATTAGTTTTTAGTACAAAAGATATCCTGGATGTCTTATTTTATTTTATTTTTTCTACAGTTGGGATCTCATTTGGGGAAGCCAAAACAAAAAAGTTGTTAGAGATTTGGAGATTGACTAAAACAGAATCACAGGTGCCTGAAAAAGAATATGTGGTTACCCATGTTATTTAAGTGACAATGAAATATTTAATAATAAAAATACAAAGCAATATGATTGTAAAGAACTTTAGCTCTTTTATAAGAAAAAAATTTTGATTTTCTTATAAAAGACATAATAAAGTCAACATAAAGAATAAAAAATGACTCTGGTAAAACAGAGAATCTAGGCAGATTGTACAGAAAAAAGAATACTCCTTCGTGTTACAAAGGAAATAAATGATAAATAATGAAAACGAGTCCACCAAAATTAGCCAAAATTTGCTAAAATTTTAGCATATTTCATAAGTTTTCAGACTTAGATATTATAAACAAAGAGACATAAAAATCTCTTTTCAGGTTTTGGCTTTTATTGTGTTCATTTATATTCTATAAAAAAACTGACAACTTACCTTAAAATACATCTTAAGGGGTCTGCAAGTTTAGGAGTATTTTATAATACCAAAGAAGATTTATTTATGATGCATTCATTGTTGCTAAATTCAAATTAATCAATTTTTTTAATTTATCAGTTTAAATTTAAATTTAAACAGTTTAAATAAATATTGATAACTTTTCCCACAAAAACAAAGGTTTTTTGTGGGTCATTACAAAGTTTAAGTTTGTACAAGGATCTGGGTACAAAATATGTACACACACACACAGACACACACACACATATTTTTTCCTTGGAAAGCAGAAAGCAAAAATACACAGTTATATTTCTATATCATTATTACTCCTAAGTATAATCTCAATCACTTGTATTGATTATTACTTTTAACCACTGCAATTCACTGTTAGTAGGCTGACCAACTCATCCTAGTTTGTCTGGGATTTAGCACTTAAAGTTCTATATCCCAAGAAAAACTTTCAGTCCCAGGCAAACCCAGAGGAAAGAGGGAGGAACTGAGAATTGTCTGTCACACACCAGTATGTTAGCAGACTTGCAGAGCTTGTGGATGCACATAATACAACTTTCCACAACTACAAACATTTCTAGCACAACTTCTCAGAGTGGCAAAAATTAACACCTTTATTAACATGGCCCAATGATATAACCTCTTTGTAGCAAGCATAAAAAAAGAACTAAAGAACTAAAGTTATATAACTTAAAATTATACTTAACAGTCAATATTTCAACCTTTTATCTTACTTTAAAAAGATTGCAATATTCAATGATTACCTATTAATAAACTCAGTATCAGCCAAAGATTTTAAGTTACCTGAGTATCTTGAAAATTATTTTCAAGTGACATACTATAAAATGTAATTATGATGAAATGTAAAAAAAATCTGTGAGAATAATTATTCAATTTAGTTAGAAATAAATTTCTATTTTTCATAACTTTGAATATTAAATATGATGAATGCTAACTTATTTAATCACTAAACTTGAATACAGATAGGAAATCATACCCAAATTGAATAAAAATGTACATTTGCATTGCACTTAACATTGATAAATCAGAGTAGGCTTAGCTGTTTTTATTAAATTAAAATTATTAGCCTTGTTTGCCAAAGTTTTAACTAATTTCTGTGAACCAAGATTCATATTTCAGAATTAGTTTTTATAAAAATCTAAGGTACATTTAAAACATGAAAAATTGTAGAGATTAAATTTTTGTTTTATTTTTGAGAATTTTAGTATTATTCAATTTCTATAAGCATTTATTTTTTACCATAAGTCAATCCAAACAGGGCCTTTTTAACTTAATGAGTTATTAATAATGCTCTGGAAGAATAAAGACATTGCACAATCAGGCAATAAAAGATGAATTCCTTTCTGAATAACAGACACACAGACAAATAGACATACAGAGAAATTATAGCCTCAATTCTATAATTTCCATCGTGGGTCAAGAGCAAATACGGAACCACAAAAATGTCATTTTTTTCTAGTATCACAATTCTCCTACCCAATGGGCATAAGATTCTTAATGAAATTAAGCTTAAATGGAGAAATAAACAAGAAACACTAACTAAACAGAGATATTCCTCTACCTCTCATCCAACTGAGAATAGATATCTATAAATCATTAACCCATTTAACAAATATTCAGAGTATAAAATCATGACTCCAATCATTGCTGCCACCAGTGGGGAATAACTTATCAGATGTATCAATAAATTAGCAAAATAAAAACAAAATACATTATAGAAAGGAAAATTAAAATTAGGAAAATGTAGGTTCTACTTCCATTTGGTATTCACTATTGAGAGCCAACAATGACAAAACTAGGCTTAAAAGTTCATCTGAAGTGTACTGGTCTGGAAAGAAGCCAACCCATCTCTAACAGGTGAATTCAATGGAAATCTTGTTGGAAGAAATCCAAATAGGTAAAAACTATTTTTATATTTTTAATTTTAAAGAGTAAAAGCATAACTGATATAGATTGAGAATGAACACTTGTGAAAGATTTAATTAACTTCTTATGAATGAGGAAATGTTACAGACATTGCAAAGCCAGAATACTTTTTTAAGTTCAATTTTATTATATATGAATATGTATTATGTACTATAACATGCTATCATGCTACTTTGTAGTTAATGAAACTTACACTTTATTCATTTTTGGAATCAAATTTTAATTTGGTTTTATACTTTAGTCCAAGAGAGATATTTGGGTTTTATTTTGGGTATCTGTGTATTTTGATAAAAGAATATGCCCTATATCCTTTTATTATCACTGATTTCAATATTCATGCTAGTGATCCATTTAAAGTTGACTTTAAAATTATCAGCCTCCTTAACTTAGAGGACATTTATCTATCTTCCACTTCATTCATATATATATATATATATATATAACCAAAACATGAACCTGGACACTAGGCAGAATTGCTGAATTTCCCAGATTTCAAATTTAGGTGTTTTACTTTGATCACGATTTTTCCACTGCATATGTTGATTGAAATTGATACAGTGAATTCTGTTTCCCTTTGCAAATTCACCATGGTTAATTGAGAAATTCTGCATATGAACCTGAAATACTCCTTTGCCTGTATGGACTGAGATCAAACCTAAAAATTGATTTTTTTTCTCTTAATACCACATCACTAATTTTGGCCCTCTCAGTATTACCACTCCAAGTGGTCAGAAGAATGACACAAAAATAGACTTTGGGGAAAAACATCGAGGAGAACAGAATACATTTTTTAAAGATTTTATTTAATAATATTATAGGGATACACATATTTTGGTTTCATATTCATAAATTGCTTTTGTACCATTTGAGTCAAAGTTATAAATGTGCCCATCACCCAGATAGTGTACATCGTATCTATTAGGTGTGAATTTACCCATCTCCTCTTCCCCCCTCCCATCTGCTTGATTTCCGATGAGTATTATTTCCATTTGTGCACATAAGTGTGGATTGATTAGTCCCAATTTAATGGTGAGTACATGTGGTGTTTGTTTTTCCATTCTTAAGATACTTCACTTAGAAGAATGGTCTCTAGTTCCTTCTGGGTTGTTATAAAGGATACTAGATTATCATTTCTTTTATGGCTGAGTAGTACTCCAGGGTATACATATATCACATTTTATGAATCCACTCATGTATTGGTGGGCACTTGGGTTGTTTCCACATCTTTGCAATTGTGAATTGTGCTGTTATAAACATTCGAGTGCAAGCATCGTTTTCATAAAATGTCTTTTTCCTTTGGATAAACACCCAGTAGTAGGATTGCTGGATCAAATGGTAGTTCTACTTTTAGTTCTTTGAGGTATCTCCATATTACTTTCCACAGAGGTTGTACTATTTTGCAGTCCCACAAACAGTTTATGAGTGTTTCTATCTCTCCACATCCATGCCAGCATTTGTTGTTTTGAAACATTTTGCTAAAGGCCATTCTCACTGGAGAAAAGTGGTATCTCATTGTGGTTTTGATTTGCATTTCCCTGATGATTAGAGATATTGAGCATTTTTTCATATGTTTGTTGGCCATTAATCTATCTTCTTTGGGAAAGCTTCTTTTCATGTCTTTTTCCCACTTTTTAATGGGGTTGTATGATTTTTTTCTTGCTTATTTGCTTGAGTTCTTTGTAGATTCTGGTTATCAGCCCTTTTAATGGATGTATAGCATGCAAATATTTTCTCCTCTGTAGGTTGTCTGTTCACTCCAGTGATTGTTTTCTTGGCTGTGCAGAAGCGTTTTAATTTTATCAGGTCCTGTATATTTATTTTTATTTTTGTTGTGATTGGAGTCTTCTTCACAAATTATTGCCTACGTCAATGTCTATAAGAGTTTTTCCAATGTTTTCTTCTAGAATTCTTATAATTTCATGCCTTAGTTTAAAGTCTGTTATCCATCATGAGTTAATTTTTGTGAGTGGTGAGAGGTGTGGATCCTATTTCAGTCTTCTGCATGTGGCTATAAAATTTCCCAGCACCATTTGCTGAATAGGGAATCTTTTCCCCAGTGGATGTTTTTATCTGCTTTTTCAAAGATCAGATGACAATATGAGGATGGTTTTATCTGGGTTCTCTGTTCTGATACAGTGGACTACATCTCTGTTCTTGTGCCAATACTATGTTGTTTTGGTTATGATAGCCCAGAAAGACCAAATGGTCCTCTCAATAGATGCAGAAAAAGCATTTGATTCAGCATTCTTTTATGATAAGAACACTTAAAAAAAAGCATAGATGAGACTAACCCAAAAATTATTAAAGCTATATACAGCAAACTCACAGCTGATATCATTCTGAATGGGGAGAAATTGAAAGCATTCCTGATTAGAATTGGAACCAGACAAGGGTGCCCACTATCACCACTTCTATTCCACCTAATACTGGAAGTCCTAGCCAGAGCAATCACACAAGAGAAGGAAATTAAAGGTATCCAAATGAGAGCTGAAGAGGTCAAACTATTGCTCTTTGCTCATGATACGATCTTACATCTAGAAAAACCCAAAGATTCTGCCAAGAGACTCCTGGAATTGATAAATAAATTCAGCAAAGTCTCAGGTTACAAAATCAATGTACACAAATCTTTAGCATTCCTATATGCCAACAACAGTCAAGCTGACCACTAAATCAAAGACTCAATACCTTTCACAATAGCAACAAAGAAAATAAAATACCTAGGAATATATTTAACTAAGAAGCTAAAAGACCTCTACAAGGAGAACTAGGAAACACTGAGAAATGTAATTGCAGAGGATATAAACAGATGGGAAAACATAGCATGCTCACAGATTGGCAGAATCAACATTGTCAAAATGTCTGTACTACCCAAAGTGATCTACAGATTCAATGCAGTCCTCATTAAAATACCAATGTTATTTTTTGAAGATCTAGAAAAAATAATTCTGTGCTTCATATGGAACCAGAAAAGACCCCATATAGGCAAAGCAACCTTAAGCAAAAAGAACCAATCCAAACGCATCAATTTATCATACTTCAAGCTATACTACAAGAATACATATTTAATAATACCTACATTTAACTTGACTCAAGCCAATTTTATTTGAATGCAAAAGGCAGAACTGCCAAAGGATTTATTAATGGAGTCATTTACTGTCTCCATTCCTGGATAGCATATCACATGTACCTTTTCACTGTACTTTTTCTAATGGCTATAATTATCTACCTGCTATTACTATTTTACTTAAGAAGCACTCCATTTAACCCAATAAACTCAGAAATGGCTGGCAACATTGAAATATTAATTCAACTAAAATGTGCTGATACAAATTTTACATAAGTGCATTATATTAAAAACATTTTAGTCAAATATTTAGAAAGGTACATTTGGGTTATTTTGGTTATGAAAAATGCCCATCATGTAAATTAATTGTTAAAGCAGGTCCTTTCTGTCAAGCCAATCTTAACTTTGCTGGGAATACTCACGCCACTTTTGAAATTTAAATAGTTACATTAATATTTATTTTAAAGACTATTGTAAAATGCGTTGGAAAGCAAATTACAGAAAGTTTTGTGAGACATATTATTAAAAACATTCAAGCCAGGATGAGATGATAAAAAATTAGATTGACCATAAAATCAACCAATCTAGAATAATTTTAAGAAGACACTATTAATAATTATGCCAGAAAACCTGATATAAAACATAATTGTTGATGTTAATTTCAACCATATACTGATTTTATTTTTTTATGACAAATAAAAAAGAATAAAATAGTCAATAAACTAACTCTCATTACTTCGGTTAAAACAATGCATTGTAATAAATTGCTAAATTTATGTATCAAATGAGAATTATGAGAAAAGGGAATTTTTCTTTTTTAATCATGTAAGAGTGAAAATGTCAAACTGATCAAAAACTTTTCATAATTTTAAATATGAATTATTGATAAAAATTAGACATAATTTCAACAATTTTGCAAGACATAGTAAGTGAATGTTTTTATGTACTCAGTGAATAAATAAATTATATATTGTCAAACTAATCAGTACACTTAAGCATATAATGTCATGTGTTTATTGTTAATAGAAAGTAAAAACATCAAAAAACTTTAAAAGTTGAAATTTGATGCAAAATGGCACAAATTGGTGTAAAACATATTCGATAAAATTATTTAAATAAATACTCTGATGAAACTTTGAAATATTTGATAAAGTAGGCTCCAATTCATATAACTATACACACACTCTGATACATGTATTTATTACTTTTTCAAACAGAATCTGAAAGAAATGATGGGAAATTCTATTGGTTGTATTCAATGAATTTGGGGAAGTTTAGTAGTCCTAAAAAAATATTATAGTTTGAATTTAAAGCCTCACCTATATTAACTTGCACTATATGGTTGTTAAAGGGAGATCTGGAGATTTGCCAGAAAATGACATATCCTAGAGATTAATTCTAAGGATACATAAAATAATATTTATATCTAAATGAATGTGTAAAGAGCAGAAGGCAGCTTTAATATCCAAAGCGTCTTGCTAAAGCATCTGATGCTTCTGTGCTTCTCTGGGATTTTCCTACAGGCACCTCCATTCTTTGTAAACAGTCAAGAGGATGAAAGAATTGAGAGAGTTAAACTATCCACTCTAACATATTGTTTCTAATGCTGGTGTTTCCTTCTGCTCAGAAAGATAGATAAGATACAGAAATTCACAAACACTTTCAAGTGTTCCCTGTGCCTTAATTATTTTAACAAACATTTGTATAGCATTTATTATGCCAGGCATTGTTTTAAACATTTTTAACATTATTCAAATTTTTAATCTCTATGTCAGCCCTATGAAATACTATCAATACCTCTATTTTATAGATGGTCAAATTAAGGCATGGCAAAATTGAATGACTTGCCCAATGCATACAATGTGTCAGGCCAGGGCAGGGATTTATAATCAGGGCATCTATCCCCAGAGTCTGAAGTATTTGTTGATCATATCACACTCTGCTCCCTTTGGCCAGCCTTTAAGGAGGGTCCTCCAGAGCAAGCATTTAAAAAAGTCTTTGTGGTGCCCACAGAGCTTTTTGCACTCTGGGGCAATGCATGACACTAAGCTTCAGGATTGGTGAAAGTCACGCCTTTGCTTTTTAAATTAAGAGGAAGAAAATGAGAGATGGAAAAGAAAAATTTGTAGAATTGTGCCTCAGAGGCACAATCTCAGACAGATCAATAACAGGAAGAGTTCATACAGAAGTTAATGATATGGACACTTATTACTTTGAAAATATCAGGCACCAAAAGTATTACTTTGAGTCTCTTCAAGTACCCTTTGGGGTACAAGTACTCCAGTCAGAAGACTATGTAGTAATATTTAGTGGCAAATGGTAAGACTAAAGAAATTCCTGAAAACAATTTGATACTTGGTTCTTCAAGCAGCAGCTTATGTATTAATTCTGTTTTTAATTTCTAGTTATATAGAATTTTGAGTGAAAAATTTATACTGTGTGTACTCTCTGGCTATGTTTTGCTTTTGATTAATTGCCATTTAGCTTTCTGTTTCAGATTAATAATTAAACATAGAAAAGTTCTCTCTAGTACCATTGTTAGTTTGTTAAAATGTGAGTGTTTACATTAATTAGAAAAAAATCTTTATCTTGTCTGTTAATTTCTTAAATTCTTAGTGTAGTTCAGGTAATGAAAATTTCCAAGGAGAGTCAACCAGAGAGGTTTTACCAAACAGTATGAGCCATTCAGAGTGGCTCCCATTTTATATGCCTATACATTTGTGTGGTTATTATTCTATTAGTCTGTGAAAAAATTAAAAAAAAATGAACTAAACACAGAAATTAAGCCTAAAGAAAACTACAAAATTATCTCAAGATATATACTAGATATAATGCAGAGAAATGCATTGCTCCTTTTTAAGAGGTTGAAAGTGGTATCTAAATTACTATAATTTCTATTGCATTTCAGTAGCAATGATTAAAAACAAAGATGGTTTAAGTCTGTTAAATCTAATTAAATGTGCTACACATCTTTTAAAAAAAGAATATATCATGAAATGAAATATTATGATTAGGATTTTCAAAGATTTACCTTAAAATATCATCTCCTCTAATTCTACTGTTACTCAAAATGGCAAAGTATTATATGTCAGAATGAAAATTACACTTACTACATGGAAAATCACAATATTACAAGGAAATCTTTCATTAGATGCCCTCTTTTATGTTTTTCAGTGAGTTTTATTTATAAGAAGAGGGACAATATTTGTTTATGTTTATAACATGCAATGAAACTTGTTCGTTTCCAATAGAGACCACAGTGTCTGCTAGAATTAGGTTTTTGGTGTTTGTTTTTTCCCTCAAACCTATGAGATGTTAAAGAACATCTCACAGAGATAAGTAAGAAATTAAAAGATAAAAATCAGTGTGAAAAGTAATAGGTCTATAATTTAGGATATCTAAAACCCTAAATGGTATTTAATAGCATTTTCTGAAGCATACCAGATTATCACATCTTCATTTTGCAGTTTCAAAGATCTTGTTAACGTCTATTCAATAAACGTTTTGATTGCAACTAATTTTTAAAAGTAATGAATTTCTGTCTGCCCTATGTAAATGACTAAGCTGGATAGACCATTTATACCATGATTATTATGAGATTGCAGATGTAATTGTGTAATTTTCTTCTAAATTAGGAAAATAAGCTTTACTACATCATGAAATTGTTTTAAAAAGAATTGAAAACACTAAACTATATATTTTATCCTCATTTCTCCAAACACAAAATTGATTGAAGAAAATACTTAAGAAGTTTTATGTTTATATAGCCTATCAAAATTAACTCAAGACTATATTATACTAGAGATTATTTTTTCTCAAAAACTTGTGGGTTTTCAAATTTCCAAATATTGGTCAGAAAGCATGCTAATTAAAATGACTGAATGCTAATAATACTACAGTTTTCACCATTAGCATCACCACTAATATTTCTTTGTGTTTGAATCATTGACTTCTTCTCTGGACTCTTTCACCTAAAGCATTTATTTAGCCTATTGTAATGATTCAAGGAAACAATGTGTCTAACCCATTGATTTTTGGTGTCATAAGTCCTGTGTTTCCCTTTATAGGTTGTATTTATAAGCAATTAATTTTCAAATTTAAATTTGCTATTTTATTTTATTTTTAAATTTTTTATTTATTTTTATTTCAGAATATTTTGGGAGTACAATCGTTTAGGTTATATATATTGCTTTTGCAATGCCAAAGTCAGAGCTACAAGTGTGCCCATCCCACAGACAGTGCACACGACACCCATTAGGTATGAATATACCCATTCTCTCCTCCCCCCTCACTTGCCTGACACCTGATAGATGTTACTTCCATATGGACATATAAGTGTTGATCAATTAGTACCAATTTGGTGGTTAGTATATGTGGTGATTGTTTTTCCATTTCTGTGATACTTCACTTAAGAGGATGTGCTCCAGCTCCATCCAGGATAATGTAATACAAAAGGTGCTAGATCACTATTGTTTTTGTGGCTGAGTAGTACTCTGTGGTATACATATACCACATTTTATTAATCCATTCAGGTATTCGTGGGCAGTTGAGTTATTTCCACATCTTTGCGATTGTGAATTGTGATGCTATAAACATTCGAGTGAAGATGCCTTTTTTATAGAATGTCTTTTTTTCCTTTTGGTAGATACCCAGTAGTGGGATTGCTGGATCAAATGGTAATTCTATTTTTAGTTCTTTGAACTATCTCCATATTATTTTCCACAGAGGTTGTACTAGTTTGCAGTCCCACCAGCAGTGTATGAGTGTTCCTATCTCTCTGTATCCATGTCAACATTTGTTGCTTTGGTACTTTTTGATAAAAGCCATCTCACTGGAGTTAAGTGATATCTCATTGTGGTTTTGATATTTAACTAAGTAGGTGAAAGACCCCTATGAGAAGAACTATGAAACACTAAGGAAGGAAACTGCAGAGGATGTAAACAAATGTAAAACCATACCATGTTCATGTATCAGGAGAACTAATATTGTTAAAGTGTCTACACTGCCCAAAGTGATCTACAGATTCAATGCAATCCTTATTAAAATACCAACATCATTTTTTGCATATCTAGAAAAAATAATTCTATGCTTCGTAAGGACCCCGTATAGTCAAAGAAACCTTAAGCAAAATGAACAAATTGGGAGGCATCAATTTACCAGACTTCAAGCTAGACTACAAGGCTATTGTAACCAAAACAGCATGGCACAAGCACAAGAACAGAGACATAGACAATGGAAAAGGACTGAGAACCCAAATATAAAGCTATCCTCAGATTGCCATCTGATCTTTGACACAGCAGACAAAAGCATACACTGGGGAAAATAATCCGTAATGAATAAATGTTGCTGGGAAAATTGGATAGCCTCATGTAGAAGACTGAAACAGTATCTGCACTTCACACCTCTCACAAAAATCAACCCACAATGGATAACAGACCAAAACCTAAGGCATGAAACTGTAAGAATTCTAGAAGAAAATGTTGGAAAAATTCTTATAGACATAGGCCTAGGCAAAGAATTTATGAAGAAGATCTCAAAAGCAATCACAGCATCAACAAAGATAAGTAAATGGACCTGATCAAATTAAAAAGCTTCTGCACAACCGAAGAAACTATCACTAGAGTGGATAGACAACCTAAAGAATGGGAGAAAATATTTGCATGCTATACATCTGATAAGGGCTGATAACTAGAATCTATATAGAACTCAGGATAATCAGCAAGAAAAAGTCACATATCCCATTAAACGGTGGGCAAAAGACATGAACAGAAACTTTTCTAAAGAAGATAGACTAATGGCTAAAATTGCTATTTTAAATGCATTTAAGTATAAAACTTATAAATAAAACTTATAAAACTTTATATTTATTAAAAACTTATACACTTATACTTATAAAATTGATTTAAGTATTAAGTAGAGGTTGAGTTGTTATATAAAGAAATGTTAATAATAGAGATGTAGTGACTTGAGTTGATTCATTTTTCCTTTGTTCATTTCTTTCTCTCTGCTTTTCTTTCACAAATTTCTACTACTTACCAAGTTTTGTGTACTAAAGATACAAAAAATAAAAAATGAAAAAGTAAAAATTGGTCTTGGCCTCTAAGAGCAAACAGCAATCAAGTAGAGCAGTGCCAAGTGCAAAATCTAGACTTCACTTGTTTTTTTAAAAGTACATCCACAGCACCTAAGAAAGTTAGTATTGCAAGTTTCACTATTTGATTCTTTAACATCCATTCCAAATGACTTTTTACAATAGGTGTAATGAGATGATGATTGCAAGGGCAGCGTGTAGCTGAATGGAAATGTTACAAATGTAATTATGAAAAGCAGCCCAAAGGACTGAAATCTGAGCAAGAGATTGAAGGTAAAAATTTGAGACTAAAATGTGCAGTGAAATACATACAAACATACACACATATACACATATAGCTAAATTCATTTAAACAAAAAATTAGCAAATAGTTAACTTATTCTTGACCAATCCTGTTAACTTTGGAAGAGTGATAGTTTTTCTAAATCTAGCATTCAACTTAGTAATAATCCCATTCATATGTGAAGACTCCTGCCAAACTTCTGATCATCTGTGATCTTTCTATTTTTTGCTCCTTGAGAGACTGAGAGGTCTAATCAGATTCATAGGATTTTCTTTTAACTTTTCTTACATATACATTGTGACTAGAAAGCAAATTATTTGGAATTTTGCTATAGAATAATGCCAGGCTTTAATCAAACATGTCATTCAAAGGAACTAAATAGTTGAAAGATTTCATACTCACTTCCAAGATTCCTCATCACTTATGTAATATTGGATTCAAATTCTAGTATCTTAACTTAAATGGTGTTCACCAAATAATTTTAAATTATTCCAAAATAAGTTTTCCAACAAGGATCGTGCTATTGTAAATCATCAACTTTACAGATAAACACTAACACTTTGGATCAGTTTGCTGTCCTCTCCTCTGATACTGAAAGCAAAAAATATTTTTATCCTAAAGAAATTTCTGATTTCATAGGACTTGTAAGTAAAAATATATGTGATGTGATGTGTGGTAGGTAGAATCCTGCCAAGATTCCTAGGTATACTCCCTGTGTACTTATCTCCCTTTAAATGTGAGCAAATCTGTGAATATAATGTGATAGTGTTCCCACATAGTGGTTGGTGAATTTTGCTGCCCACTATTCACCATAATGCTGAAAAAAAGTGCCCAATCATTGCTTTTTTGACTTTCTTTGAATTCTATGACTTGTGATCATATCTGCCAATCAGTGGACTAACTCAAATTATGAATCTGAAATAAGCACACCAAAGAAGCAAGGATAGTTCAGAGTCTACTCTGATGTTAGTGATGATAGCAAAAACAACTTTATCCTTTCTCCATAGTAGAAATAGTATAGGAGTAGTGTCCAGAGCTGGTGGTCATTGGTGTTGATGGAGGAGTGTTTGTGCCCAATTATAGCAGCAGTGTCTCAGACAATGTCTACTTCTGTGTTGTATCTGGACCTAATTATTTGGCCTTCCTAGAATCTTTGATATTTTTAAATATAAACAATGTCCTCTCTGAAAATATCTTTTTCTGCTTGAATTTGCTCTGTTGTTTACAAGTAAGAATTTGGATTCTAATAACTCTCCCATTGTGCTCCCAATAAATACTTCTTCAAAACCATGTCAAAGATTTAGATGAACAAAGGCATAGACAAGAAATTGAAAAAGGTAAATGTGATAAAAACTGGCATGACTTAGAAACAACGGCTTAGGTTTAAAATGAATTAACTTATTTTCTTTGTATAAAATATATGTTTTCACATTTCCTTTTAGTAGTTTTGAAATGCAATTAATTTGCATTGAGTGTGGAAGTGCTTTTTTTGTTTTTTTGGTTTTTTTCTAAAAAATCTGTAATCTAATTAACACATTTTTGTGGTACCTTAGTAGTAGGAAAATAATGTATATCAATACAAATCCTGATTTTATACTTCTAAAGTTTGTTCATTTTGTTTTATTGATTGGACTTTTTGTTACCTCTGTGTTGTGAATCTTCTTAAGATTCTAAGTTTGGGCACCTGCTTAGCCAATAACAAACACAAATTTTTGTCTACCCTCCTTAAGTGTAAACACTTAGATGTCATAGAGACCTTTATTTGCAGGCCAGGGAAAAATAAAATAAGAAGTAAAATGATATATTTCCTAATATAATGTTTATAATTTGACACTCAATGTATTTTAATGGAATGGTTCTTATGACAACTAACTGTGGTTTCTTTCCCTTATTTAAATCATCTCTTGATATATGAAAGTGGGTGTAAGAGGACTATTTCATACATATTCCATCCACGTCTGCTGTCTGCTTCTGTACTGCCTCTCTGGGTATCTTTCTCAGGTAATTTGACAGTTGAACAATGCATTTTACTGCTACACTGTATTTTCTGGGTAATTTTCAAGGTTGCTTGTGTTTCCAGATATTTTCCTATGAAGAAATTAACCCCTCTTCTCAGTAGAAAGATTTTTCCTCTGGCTGAGCATATCCTATGCTTATCTAACGGATACTTACCTTGCTTTTTTGTCTGCAGTTGTCTTTATTTCTAACCCTCCAGAATTAATTTCAAGTCTATACACTCTGATCACAATGATTTATTATTTGTTTGATGCTTAAAAATTAATTCACTTCATATCACACTGGTATATGGACTTAAACTCCTCAGCATGAATTTAACCTCAATGCCTGCCACAATTTTCATTAAAGTTTGGGTATACAATATCAGGTTCTTTGAAAGCCTAGAGACTCTTGGTAGTTTCTTATTTTAATGTTTCTGCTCTTTTGTTCATATGATATTTCAATGGCTTTTTTTGATAAAGGCAATATAACTCTAATGCTCAGCTCAATTCTAGAACTTAGATCCTAACATTAGATACAATATAACATTTATGTCTGTTTGACATTGTTTAAATTGTTCACTGTGCATCATTGCTTTTTGTATTTTCAACAAATCTATGAAATAAGTATTATCATTACTCATTTCTTTTTATCAATAAGAATAAAGATCTTAGAGGCAATAGTATCCTAGACAAGATCACAGAGGTAAGTGGTAAATATACATTATATACATACACACACACACATATATATATTTACTCCAAAATATATATATATATATATATTTACTCCAAAACATGCATTCTTTCCGCTTAACTCTTACTACTCCGTAAGGACCAATTCACATGATCCAGCTCAAGTGTTTTGAAGAGTCAGTCATTAATGATCACTCAGACCATGCAGGAAGTTGACTTTCGCTGTAGTTTACCACAATCTACCAAATAAAACTAGCAACATACATTTTGAGAGAGAGCAGAGTTTGGGTGCCTATCTTGTTCTTTTAAAGGCAAGCTTGAAGTTTGACTATCTCAGCAGACCACTTACTGCTGGGAATCCACTAGATCAGAGATATCTGAAATCCCAGACATACTGACTGTAAGAATAATTAATTTACCTACTAGCATGAGCTGGATGCTTTCATGTTTTATTTCCTGCTGGGCTATTAGGTTTGCTATAGAGGGTTCTGTGCAGTGGGACTGGTCATGCTCCATTTAAGTTAATTTCTATAAAAGTTATCATCTTGTATACCTATATCATAATTATAAAATTTTGAGTGAGAAGATTCCACATAAAAATGTTATGATTTATAATACCCTTTTATATCAAGCAATGGAACTACAGTTTGATTTATTTAACATTGATGAAATATTACTTATGATATAGATGGTTTTATCAAAAATAGTCCAGAGCCAGGCTAGAAGCAGAGAAGTCACAGATGAATCATGATTTCTGTGAGTGAACTACTGTAGTTCTCAAAGTCCACATAAAAAAGTTCTAGCCAGACCTAGAAAAAGCACTAATTAAGTTTAAATTACACTCAAAATCTTCATCTTCATTTAGGAAAAAAGTATTGAATTTTCATCCTATGAAAGAAGATAGAATTGAATCACCAAGAAATAAAGGGATAAAGCTGTCAAAAATCAAACTCTATCCTGGGTTTTTAAGGCATTATGTTAAGAAATGACATAGAAAATATTAACATAATGAACATAAAATGGAGCTTCTCTTTAAATTTTAAATTCTTTGATAATACAATCTTACTTTTAAATATGCTTTTAAAATTATTTCAAAGTACATGGCACTTTTACATCTCATTTTGTATTGCTTTTATATCTGGCTGGTATGTAGGTAATAAAGGTGATATTAATATTTCCATTTCACAAATGAGTGAATTAAAATACTTAGATACTAACTGGCTATAACTAGTTGAAAGCTAAAAATGAAATGAATTGTTTTCAGAGGCAAGAGTGGTGTGTGTTTTGGAATATTAAACTCTCAACGCTTGCCTACAAACCATTTCTCCTTTGATGATAAATCACTTCTTTTTTTTTTTTTTTTTTTGCCGGACATCAGAATGGATTCCTAAAATCACTTAATTTTTAACTTTTATTTTAAAACAAATTTTACACTTATATAAAAGGTGCAAGTATAATACAAATAATTATATATCATATATATGATAATATATTACATCTAATATATTAATATCCATTTGCATTAGTATGGTACATTTATTATAATTAATGAACAAGAATTAGTACATTATTAAGTGTAATCAATCCTTTGTTTATATTTTCTTAGTTTTTCTTTTTCTTTTTCGGAAGCCTATCCAAGAAAACACATTACATCTAGTCTTCATGTCTCCTTAGGTTCCCCTTGGCTGTGACAGATTACTAGACTTTCCTTGCTTTTGATGACCTTGACAGTTTTGAGGATTAATGATCAGGTACCTTGTAGAATGTCCCTGGATTAGGATACCGCTGATATATTTTTTTGTGTGTGTGATTAGCCTGAGGTAATGTGTTTTGGGGCGGTGGGGGTAGGGGAAGATCACAGAGGCAAAGTGTCATCGATTTCATCACATCATAACAAGGGTACATATTATCAACATGACATATCACTGCCGATGTTAAATTTATCACCTGGCTGAGATAGTGTTTGTCGCATTGCTCCACTGTAAGGATACTCTCTTTTTCACCCTCTTTCCATATATTCTTTGGAAGGATGTCACTACCCACAGTCTACACTTAATGAGTAGAGAGTTATGCTTTAATGCCTTAAGGTGGAGAGTCCTTACACAAATTATTTGGAATTCATGAGAAATTTGTCTCTTCCATTTATTTATCATTTATTTATATCATTATGGAATTATGGATATTTCTTTTATACTTTGGATTGTAAGCCAGGGCTATTTTATTTTATTGTTCAAATTGTTCCAGCTTTGGCTATTAGAAGCTTTTGCAGTTGGTGCTTGTGCCCCTTTGACATATCTGCCAACATTTGTTGTTGCTGTTTTGTAGGGGCTTTTTAAAAAGCATTTTCTTATTTTCTGGCACTAACAAGATGTTTCAGACTTATCTTGTTAATTTTCTGCTCCGAACCTAGAATCAGGTCAAACTCTACAAAAGTTTATGTTTTATAATTCAGCTATGCTTTATTTATCATTCTCTCCTTCCCTCCATTTGTCTCTTTCTGTCTCTCTTTCTCTCTCTCTCTCAGTCCCTATCTGCAGTGTTTTTAATTATCTACTACAACTACTTCTGTATTTTATTTCACAATGTATTTTAAAACTTCCTCAGAATAAATATTAACATGTTTATTTGAATTGAAAAATACCATTGACTACTCTACAGACGTATTCGCAATGAAGAAATTGTTCCTGTAATATCTTTTACAGCAAAATAAAATAGCATTTCCTGGTCTAACATCTAATTAAAGACCACTCATTGCATCAATACCATGGTTTATGTTAGTAAATTTTAATCTCAAGCAGTCTCAAAGGTTTTCTTTTTTTTTTACTTTGTCATTTCTTTTTCTGGAGTATACAAGCATTTACTATGAGGAATGTCCCCTAATTTGGGTTAGTCTGCTATTTCCACATGATAAGATTTTGGTTAACATTTATCACAAAGCTAGCACAGAAGTGATGTATTACATATGGAGCCACATAGTATTGTATAGCCTGTTTTCCTTAACTGGTGATATTAACTTCAATCACTAGGTTAAGGTAGTATCCGTTATATTTCTCAGCTATAAATTTACTATTTTTCTCTTTGTAGTTAAAAGTACCTTGTAGGGAGATAATTTGAGACTATACAATTATCTTATTTCTAACCAAATGTTTTAGCATCCATTAATTTTTCATCCTGATACTTTTATTAATATGAAGATTACCAAATGATGAGTTTTTAATTTTCATTCCCTTAATATTTTACATTTTGTATAATGAAAATCTTTGTTTCTTTTCTATATCTTTGTTTGTTTCTTTGACTATATCAGTATAGACTCATGAATTGATATTTTATTCAATGTTTCAAAATCCATTACTGTATTTATTTAAATGCTCAATTTGACCCAGATTTGGCAAGTGGGATCGTCTCCAAAATAAATTCTCCAAATTTAATATATGCAGTTGATTGTTATACAACTAATAGTATCTCAAATAATGATTTCCAAGAAGCTAGAAATCTAAAATTATTACTATAAATATAAATCTTTTTATATTTTCTCAATAAATTATTAAATATTTGGATTTCATTAAACAAAAATTAAAGCAAGAATAGTATGTTAAATAAAATTTTACATGTTAGAAAATCCTTAAATCATTTTAGTCAACACAGATATACTAATTAGAAAAACAATTTTTTTTTTTTTAGTTTCATTTTCCTAAAGAAACAAAGGATTGACTGAGATAATAAAATTAGATCTCCAACCTGAGGCTACATTTTACTTTGAAAGCCTTTACTGTGAAAGCTCCAAATGAGGTAAGTGAATTTCCTCAACCTGTATTTGTCAAGCTTCAGTTTCTCTAGACTTCATCTGGAAGTGACCTCGCATGATCATAACTCCTGAACTTAGTAGAGATCTCTCATTTCTGAAGGTAATCATCATTCTTGCTTTCTTTACCAGCTGCTGTGTTTGAAGATTTAAGAACAACACATAATGATGGCTAAATAATTAATCTAGGGTAGGAAATCTGAGTAGATTTTTTGTTGTCCTTTGCTATAATTTGGGGATTGTGAGAAAGAATGAAGAATTTTACTTTTTATTGTAAAAAATAATTTTCTCAGTTTTCATAACTTTTATGCCTTTGCTGGTATGGCCAGAGTTCTGGTGAGTACTCTAACAAAAATAAAAAGGGAAAAATTGGGGAGATAATTGCTTACTTTATTATACTGTCAATAAAATACTTGTTATTTTAGCTGTTAGACACTCTAGATATTAGGTATAATTTGATATTTTATTTTTATTGTTTTTACTTTTTAATTAAAAAGTAAAAATTATGTATATTTATGATGTACAATGTAATGTTTTTGATATATATACACATTGTGGAATAGCTAAATCAAGCTATTTAACATATGCATTACCTCACATACATATTTTTTTGTGGTGAGAGCACATAAAATCTACTCTCTTAGCAATTTTCAAATATACAGTATATTGTTATTAGCTGTGGTTATCATGATTCATCATGCTCTCTTGAAATTATTCCTCTTGTCTAACTGAAATTTTGTGTCCTTTGACCAACATGCCCCCAACTTCCAGCCTGCAGCCTCTGGTAACCACCATTTTACTCTATGTTTGTATTTTTTCTCTTTTACACTCCACATATAAGTGAGATTATGCAGTATTTAATTTCTGTTCCTGGCGTATTTTACTTAACATAATGTCCTCTAGGTTCATCCAGGTTGTCACAAATGACAAGATTTTCTTTTTAAGGCTGAATAGTAGCATATTTTCTTTATCCATTACTCTGTTGATGGATACTTAGGTTACTTCCATGTCTAGGCTATTGTGAATAATGCTACAGTGAACATAGGAGTGCACATATTAATTTAATATTCTTTGGATATATACCTACTATTGAGATTGGTGGATCATATGGCAGCTCTACTTTTAATTTTTTGAGGAATCTCCATACTGTTTTTTTTTTATGACGTCTGTAGTAATTTACATTCCCACCAACAATGTACAAGGATTCCCTTTTCTCCACCACCTTGCCATCACTTATCTTTTGTCTTTTTTATAATAGTCATTCTAATAGATGTGAACAATAATTCCATTGTGGTTTTTATTTGCATTTCCCAGATGATTTGTGATGTTGAACATTTTTTCATATGCCTGTTGGCCTTTTGTCTGTCTGCTTTTGAGAAATGTATATTCAGATCTCCTGCCCATTTTTAAATCAGGTTATTAGTTTACTTACTATGAGTTTTTTAGTTCCCTATATATTTTGGAATGAATCGCATTTGAATATTCTGTTCAAAAGAAGTTAGAAATTATAGAATGTCAGGAAAGAAATTGGAAATTGAATTAATATCAATGACTGCTGTTTAAAATGATAATGGTTACACAAATACAGACAATAACATGTATACTGGCAATATTGGCTAGCTCTTAAACATCTTTTATTTCCAGAAATAACACAGTCATTGAAAATACTCTTTCTCAGCATGTTTGCATATTTTTATCAATATTAATTTTATTCTATTAGAAATATGTTATAAAATTTCATTTAAAAATCAGTTTATTTCCTAAAAATATTTCCTAATATTTTCTAAATAAATTAGTTTAAATCAACAGGAAAAGTATAGTCGACAAATACATCTCACATTGTTTTAAAACCAAAAGAGATAAACAATAAAACTTCATAAAATTGATAGTGTTGATCTTAAAATTGATCTCAGAACAACATCAACGAGATCTAAGATATGTAATTTTAGAGAAAATTACCCTTCATAGAAAATTGAGTAGTAGTTTCTTTCTACTGAAACACAATTACCTGTTCTTCTTAGTCGGAGATATAATATATTGAACAAAGGCATAGTATAATAATAATAATAATCACATTGTTATGATGGCCTGACAAATATTTCAAGAAGACCTGTGAGATGACCTGTGACAATTTCCACAGGGACAAAACATTTTTAAGGTAGTTGTGATTTTTGCAAAGGTAAGTTTATACTCTTTTACAATAATATTTTCAGGAGAGAATTATGGTGCTTTCTTCTCTCTCGCGCTCCCTCTCTCCATCTCTTTCTTATTTATAAATCATGAGTTTAAATACCTGTTTTTCCTTCATGACTTGTGGTCAGATTAGGTGATTTTTCACGTAAAGACTAACACATTATAATTTTCAAATAAATGCTTCTTCTATCCAAAAAATTAAAATTTGAGGACATATGACATTCAAAATTGCATCACACATTTCAAATTAATTTTGGTTTTCAAAATTACCCACAAAAGAAATACAAATTTTCATGGACATATATGGGTTTGAAAATATTGTGGTTTAATAAAGTCATCATTGATAAAAACAAAGATTTTTTACTTGTAAGGTCAAAATCTATGGGCTTAATATATAATTAGAAAAAATAACATATGTCATCCGAGGCTGAAATTACTATGCTTGCTGATCCTAAGATCCAGAAGAAATCAATGGTACAAAAGTCTATTTTCAAGCAGAAGCTCTTCCAAGCTCCTAGAATAATTTAATAACACTATGACTAAATAATTTAAAAACATGAAGACCATATTAATACATTGTAATTTTAACCAGAACAAGAATCAAATGTATGCTTTGCAAGGAAAGAAATAAAATATTAGGTGTGCATAGAACTAGCAATTATAGCTGTGAGATTGAAATCAAGTTATATTGATGAAACACTAAAAACATACAGAATATTGTTTAGATGACAGTAGACTAAAAGAAATCAAAGCAAAAGAAAAGCATTCAAGCAGCTTAAAATACATTTGATGTGAATCATAATGTTTCTAAAATGTATACCTGGCTGACCTGGGAAATAATATCTGTGTATCTTCTTTTGTGTTGAGTATCTTATATATTCATGCCTGGATAATATACATAAAAGTATAAAGTACAAAAGGATTCAAAGCTTGATAGCTTGTACTATTTTAGCTTTAATTTAATTGGCATGCCTAATATTTTTCTAGGTACTTTCTGCATCCTTAACATTTCTGACAACTTAATTCATATGTAGGATTTTTTACTATATCATGTACTTCATTATTTGGGGTGGGAAAAGGGGATTGCACTGGGAAAGGAGTTTAACCTATTTCAGAAAATGAATGGAAGTCTACAACCTTGCACAGCCTTATTAATTGTTATGGATATATAATAGTTCATACTTTATAGGGTACATGTGATGTCTTGATATAGGCATACAATGTGGATTAATCAAATCACGGTAATTGGAATACCCATCTCCTCAGGAATTTATCATTTCTTCATGTTAGGAACATTCCAGTTCCACCATTTTCATTATTTTAAAGTATACCCTCACTTATTGTTGATTATAGTCACTTTGCTGTGCTATTAAATACTGTTCATACTATCTAACTATCAAACTATATTTTTGCACCCATTAACCATCCCTACTTTATCTCCTCTCCCTAAACCCTGGCTACTCTTCCCAACCTCTGGTTATGATCATTTGACACTCTGTCTCCATGAGATAAATTGTTTTCAGTATTGAGCTACTGCATATGAGTGAGAACATGTGAGATTTGTCTTTCTGTATTTGGCTTATTTCACTTAAGATAATGTTCTCCGGTTCCATCTATGTTGTACATGGCAGGATTTCATTCATTTTGGTCACTATATAATATTCACATTGTGCTTATATACCAAAATTTCTTTATCCATTCATCTGTTGATGGACACTTAGACAAGATTTGGAATCAACTGAAGTGTCCAGCCTTATTTACTTTTGATATACATTCAGATAAACTCAGCAACTATTGAGCGTCTCCTCTAAAAATGATTTGCTCATCTATTTAGCATGATCCTTTGAACCTTTTCTTCTGATGCTTAGAATTTTATTTTCTCTTGTTAACCATCATTGACATGTGCTGAAAAACTCAATGTTTTGTTGCAGTCTAACACTGTCCTTAGCGGAGCCTGAAGGTCTGGATTTATTCTGTAATTTATTTCCGTAATTTTTCTCCCATCCCAAACTGTCTCAAGAATTTAGGTGTAAGAGTTGATTTTTTTAGAAAAGCATTGATTTTTAACCCTGGTAATTCTCACACACCATTTTTTAAGATACGTATATATTATATATATATCTTATATAATATTATATATATTAGATATATATTATATTATATCTATAATATATATATAATTTTATCTTTGTAAATTTTATCTTCTTTGTCCTGAAATTAAATTCACAATAATATAATATACCTATCAATGTACTTTTTTCTTTCTTTTTTTTTTCTTTGAGATAAGGTCTCACTAGATTTTTCAGGGTGGTCTCAAACTTCTGGGCTCAAGTGACCCACTCACCTCAGTATCCCAACTACCAATATGCTTTCATAAGAAATATTATAACTACAACAAAAAGGAGAAATCAAACAAAGGCAATTTACAGTGAACTCATCTGTATCCAACATGTAAATGCTTGCTCAAAACTCCACAAAGGACATAATGAGGCAGTCAGACACTTGCCTCAATATGCAGAATGGACCGCAAATAAGATTTCAACAAATATAGACAGATACAGGCATGTTATATTGGTACCTCTCATGTAATAAGTGTTGTTGCTATTCTTGACATGGTTTTCTGAAGGTAAAAATACAAAGAATAACCTTAACTATAGTATTTGCTTTTTCTTGAAAAAACATTGTTTTACAACTGTCTGTGAAGACCTACAGTTGAGAAACATCAAACCAACAAAAGTTGAGTATTAACGTTAAAACATCTTCTTATGTACCAGATGCTGTTACTCTCTGATAAAATTCCAGTTAAATTAGTTTCATTTATTTACAAATTTATTAGTTCCTGTAAAACACCTTATATCCTCAGGAGATTAATATAGTGGATATTCTCCCACAGCAAAACAAAACAAAACAAAACAAAGTACAAACAAACAAACAAAAATCCCTGTTCTCTAATCCCATAGAGATTTTGAAATCTATATGAAGAGTAAAGGCATACATCAAAATAAAATATAGACAATGTTCTAATAGGTATTTAGTGAATAAGGATTAAATGGGATATTAGTAAAGTTTTTAGTTAGGAAAGTCTTCTTTGGAAGAAATGAACATTAAATTAGACCAAGGAACCATGTGAGGAGTGCCAAGCCATGAGGCTGAAGAGTCACAGGATTAGAACACGGAAGGTTGTGCAAGAAGGTTCTAATGTCTTTCACTTAGAACTTGCATTTGGTCAATAGTCAACAGGAACTGACAAACAAATGATAGGTTATTGAGCAGGGGAAGGAGATTATTAAAATACAGAAATAAACAGCCTAGGATAAAGACTGGAACTGAATGTGAATTTAATATGTTGAATTAATGAAGAAAAATATAGTATATAAAAATGATCTGGCAGCTAGGCATTACACACTTTGGAAGAAAGTCACCATGTGCAGAACACATCTAAGAAATGGAGATTTATTCTCCACTTCCTTTGTAGCAGTATCTACATATAGTTATTTAGAATTATTATATATGGGAGATCTGACATGCGTACATACTTGTCTCCCTCATTTATTTATTCATTCAATTGTTTATTTATATCAGTATGTAGTCACGAATAATTATTTTATACTTTGGGCTATAATCCAATATAGTTTTGTTTTCTTGCTCAAATCATTCCCCATTTGGCCATTACAAGCTATTTCAGTTCACTATGCTATCCCTTTAACATATCCCCATAAATGTGCTTGTGTCTGTGTGTGTGCCAGCACTTCCTTAGTTACTGGCACTACAAGATGTCCCAGGCTTATATTGTTTATTTCCTGTCCCAGTCCTAGAATTGGCCATTTCTCCAAGAATCCTCAGGTGTTTTTATGGAATAGTATTAGAAACCAAGATCTGTGCACTAGGTGTGCTCAAGCTGTCTTTATTTGATGAGAATTATCTCACACATAGGTGGAGTATAAAAGACACCTTTTGGGACCACTTTGAATACTATAAAATCCACAGATTTGTTATAACTTCGGGCTGCTTTAAAGCTTTTTCTGGTTATTGAATAAATTTTTAAAGTCTTATTAAACTGTGCTCCCATTTTAGAAACAATGCTACATAGTAGTTTAGAACAAGGCCTGCCAAAGTTTGAATTCCAGTTCCTCGCTAAATGGCTGTGTGACTATGAAGACGTTATTCAATCTCTCTATGCCTCTTCCCTCATCTATAAAGTAGGAATATGAATATTGCCTTAATTGTAGAGTTGTGAGGATTACATTAATATAAGGAAAATTTTAGAACAGTGTTAGCATATAGTAAATAAACTACAGTGTTAGCTGTTGTTATGTATATTCTTAGAACAAAAATATTATTTATTGTAATATTATAGAAATTTTATAATTATAAATTTATTTTAATATTATAGAAAAATATTTATTTTTCTATATTAACATGTGTAGGAATTTGATTTCACAAGCAATGAAAGACGTAGACAGGTATACAAAAACTAAAGGGTGGCTTAATTTCCATTCATATATTTATTCATAACATTAATTCATTGAGTCTACCATGTGTTCTGCAGCATTACTGGGGATACAATGGAAAACAAACAAACAAAGCCTCTGCTCTTATGGAGTTTACATTCTAGTGGTGTAGACAGGCAGAAAAGCAAATAAAGGGACATATAATTCCAAGTTATGGTAACTACTATACAAAAATAAAGATGGGAGATAAATAGACAAAGCCCTTCAGGGGGAGTGGAGAATCTGCTGTTTTAGGGAGTGATCATGGAAAGTAGGTGACATTCAAAGAAAGTTCTGAATAAAATAAAGGAGCAAGCTCATGAAGATATCTTGCAGACAAGCATTTGAGACACAGGGAACGAGAGTGGTGAGAGATGAGAATAGAAAGCTAAGAACAACCAGATAACATGCCTCTATAAGAGGTTGTTTAAAGTGTGATAGGAATCCAGTGGAAAGAAAAAGACACAATCTGATCTGATTTCTGTTTTGGCAAGATCACTGTGGCAGCTGTGTAGAAAGTGGGCTATGGGAGTAGGTGGGGGCACCTGATTACAGATCATACAGATGAAGATGACTTGGAATAGGGGTTGTGGTGCTGCAGGAGCTGGTTGAATTCACTAATTATATTTTCATTATCTATTTTGTTTACAGGGGAACCAAAGCAATAATCAGGATGTATAGATATGAGAGTATAGATCAGTTGTTCCTAGAGTTTACAGGCCATAAAAATAACACAGACGAGATCGGGCGCATTCAGGGTGGTATGGCCAGAGACTAGTTCAGCCTCTGTGGAAAGCAATATGGAGATACCTTAAAGCAATAGAAGT
>VBSM01001124.1:30072293-30087093 GCA_008086735.1 Cheirogaleus medius | reverse complement strand
AAAGTCATCAAGATGCTTGAAGAAGTGGTAGTCAGTTGGTGAGAGGTCAGGTGAATATGGCGGAGGAGGCAAAACTTCATAGACCAATTCATTCAAACTTTTGAAGCACTGGTTGTGTGACATGTGGTTGGGTGTTGTTGTGGAGAAGAATTGGGCACTTTCTCTTGATGAATGACAGCTGTAGGCATTGCAGTTTTCGGTGCATCTCATCAATTTGCTGAGCATACTTCTCAGATGTAATGGTTTCCCCAGAATTCAGAAAGCCGTAGTGGATCAGACCGGCAACAGACCACCAAACAGTGACCATGACCTTTTTCTGGTGCAAGTTTGGCTTTGGAGCGTCTTCTGAGTCCAGCCATTGAGCTGGTCATCACCTGTTGCCTGTATAATATCCACTATTTGTCACATGTCACAATGTCTTGGAAAAATGGTCCATTGTTGATGCATACAAGAAGAGAAGACAGCACTTCAAAATGACAGTCTCTTGATTTTGGTCAGCTCATGAGGCATCCATCTATCAAGCTTTTTCACCTTTCCAATTTGCTTCAAATACCAAACGACCATAGAATGGTCAACACTGAGTTCTTGAGCAACTTCTCATGTAGTTGTAAGAGGCTCAGCTTCCATGATTCCTTTCAAATGTTTGTTATCAACTTCTTATGGGCAGACACTGCCCTCCTCATCTTCAAGGCTCTCTTCTCCTTTGCAAAATTTATTTATTTTTTATTTTTTTTATTTCAGCATATTATGGGGGTACCAATATTTAGGTTACATATATTGCCTTTGCCCCACCCAAGGCAGGGCTTCAAGTGTATCCATGCCCCAGATGGTGTGCACAGCACCCATTAGGTGTGTATACTTCTTGAACCACCACTGCACTGTATGTTCATTAGCAGTTCCTGAACCAAATGTGTTGTTGATGTTGGGAGTTTTCTCTGATGCTCTACAATCCATTTTGAAGTCCATAAGAAAATCCCTTGAATTTGCTTTTCATCTAACATCATTTACATAGTCTAAAATAAATATAAAATAAACAGCAAATAATAAGTCATTAGCAAAAACATAAAGTAAGAAATTCACCTTAAAATTATGTATAACATAACCACATTTAAGAATGTACTCCAATATCAAAGGGCAAATTTCAACTATGCTAAAATCGCAATTACTTTTGCACCAATCTAAAAATATATAAACATGTACATACATATATTTTACAGTATAGTATTATATAATTAGGCTGATTATACCAATATATTTGGAGAAAAATGCAAGTTTACTAAACTTATGAATTCAATCCTCTATCATGTTAATGAAAGAAAAAGGTTAAAATTAATAGAATGCATAAAACAAGGTTCTATACGTCTACATAAAAGTGTACCCTTAAAAACATGTACAGAAGCAAGAAAACAAAAAACTTTAAAATTCATTACAACACTTTTATTAATGCTTTGAAGTTCAACATTCCTCTTGAAAAGCATTTAGCTCCAAGAGAGGTATACTAACCAACACTATGAAGAATCAAAATCACATTTATTTTGACTTATACCGGTTCATCAGTTCTTCTAATTAACATTTATGAAACATAGACAGTTTCCAAAATTTTGCATATAACATGAAGAAGATAAGTGTACTCCCCACTGGGAGTCTGATTAATAAGATTTCTCCAGGAAACGTAATATTGGCCACCGTTAAATGAATAGGGGAAAGAAAGAATACTAGAGCTGAAGGATTTGGCTCCAGGTGAGTTGGCTTCAAAGTCATTTATTTTACATGGGATGGTAGCAGTTACTTAATTTCATGCCTGTGAAGTATAATTCAATTTATAAAATTGCACACTGAATTGACATTAAATACCTCATTTGTTTCATCTTAGAGACTCTGCTTATGTGCACTTTAAATTAAGGCTTCAAACTGTTGACAAATATTGAAAAATTTTTAACTCACTAAGCCATTACTCTATGACTTGAAAACTCTAATTTATTTACTAAAAATATATATAAAATAAACTTGGTCAATATTGGTAAAAAAGGCTTACAGATGTATAAAACTGTGTGGTTTATAAAGCGCATTGTGTTCATATTATAATACCTCATTCAAATTTTACTCTTTACAACTCAATGATCTTAAAAAATCAATTATTCTTATTTCCAATTTTAGATAAATAAACTAAATAAAAGAATAAAAGACCAAAAGTCAGTAGCAGAATTTCGAGTTGACCCAGTTTATTTTGTTTATGTCATATGCTATGCTAAGTGTATTTTCTTCCATAATATTAACCAATTGCAAGGAGAGTGAATATCAGGTTTAAAAAAATGTTACATGTTCTTATTTTGAAGACTTTAAAGTGTAGTAGTTATTAAGCATTCATTCCACAAAACAGCTAGACAAAATTCTTCCCTGGCTTGTTCCCAGGTCACTGCCCTGGCTTGGCTCTCATTGGTCTTGAAAAAGGATAAGCCAAGAACAGTTGAGCCAAAAGGAGCATCCAAAGAATCATCGTATTGCAACAAGGCTAATAATGATGATAACAGTTGCCAAAAGGAAATACAGCAGTGATGATATGGGTACTGAAGCACTCAATAGCTTTGTTAAATCTTGAAAGTTATGCACAAAGTGCTGTGATCACAGTGTTGTACCCCTGGGAAAGTATGGCGTGTTTAATCATCCCCTGGCAACTCTTTGCTGGTTTCTTCTTTGTCAGTGTCATACTTGCCTAGTCTTTTAAAGATTTCAGCTTTAAGCAAGGAAAAAAAAAAACAATGAAAAAAATGTAAAAGCCTGCAATTTTGCAAGGACTGAATTTCTAATAGAATGACATTATAATAGTTCAGTTACAAGCAATGGTAACAGTTAAAATTAACCAATAAACCTGACAGCACATAGAGCAATCTTTAAGTACAAGTAAATTCCCTACTAGCTGTCATCTAGGCACAGAAAAACTGCATTGCTAATGCTATTTCTGAACTTAATTCAATATTTTATAAAACTATGTCTCTCAAAATGACAGCAAGCAATAAGAAGCTGCATAATGTTTTACTTTCACAATTTAAATGGAACATTTTTAAATGATAAAAAAATTTCCCTGACTCAAATAAATGATATAAACCAGCAGTTTTAATTGCCATTGGCTGAATATAAAATGAAAGCCTATAAAGCATTATTATATGGTCAACATTTATAATGATAATCTCAAGAAAGTCAGTGTCATTTACATATGCTTTTAAGGAAGACTGTGAAAGTCTTTGAACACATTTATGATTCTGATTCAAACAGAATTTTGGGGGACAGTAAAATGTCAGATAGAAAAGGCAAAGGTATGCTATTAACAGTTATTGCCACACAGGAACTTACAGTCCTATAAAGATTCAGTTGTCTATGCTTGGAAAGATGGTTTTGAAAGTATATGCAATATGGGATAGAGGAAAAAGGCTTACACAAAACTAGATTTATTCCATGTTAGGATGAACACAAGGGCATACTTGGGGAGGCTCCAATTCAAGAAGATTTATAGAATTATAAACTAAAAGGAGTATTGGAACCCATTTGATTGAATTTCCCACTGTCTTAGTTTGTATTCTATTGCTTAAAACACAATACCTGAAACTAGGTAATTTATAAAGAAAAGGAATTTATTTATTAAAGTTATGAAGGGTGAGAAGTCCAAGGTCAAGGGGGTAGTAGTGAGGGCCTTCTTGCTAGGGGAGAACTCTCTGGGGAGTCCCAAGGTGGTGCAAGACATACTGTGGCAAGGGGGCTGAGCATGCTCACATGCTAACTCAGGTTTTTCTTCCTCTTCTTATAAAGCCACCGGTTCCACTCCCATAAACCATTAATCCTTTAATCTATTAATGGATTAATCCATTCATGAGAGCAGAGCCTTCATGATCCAATCAAATCTTAAAGGCCCAACCTCTCAATACTCCCACCTCAGGAATTAACTTTCAACATGAGTTTTGGAGGGGACAAATATTTGAACCATAACACTCATTTAAAAGATGAGAGGCCAGGTGTGGTGGCTCACACCTCTAATCCTAACACTCTAGGAGGCTGAGGTGGGAGAATTGCTTGAGTTCAGAAGTTCAAGACCAGCGTAGCAAGAGTGAGACCCAGTGACTAAAAAAATATAAATAAATAAATAAATAAATAAATAAGAATGAGCAAAGTAAATCCTTCAAAACTCAAATTATTTTCCCACGATCATAAAATCGTACATGAAAAAATTCAAATCCAAAATGTATTTATTCATTCCTACTGTTTAACATTTTATCAATATACCTTCTGAAGGGCCAAAAATATAATGATATTTATTCAATGAATATTTGTTAAGATTACTCAAATTGAGTTAAATTGATTGTCTTAATCTCTTTGTGCTGCTATAACAGAATATCTGCAACTGGATAATTTATAAAGAACAGAAATCTATATTCTCACCATTGTGGGGCTGGTGAATATAGGATCAAGGTGGCCACATTTGGTTTGGTGAGGCCCTTCTTGCTGCATTGTCACATGGAAGAATAAGAAAGGGCAAAAGAGAAAACAAGCCAAAATCTGCATGAAGCCTCTTTTATAAGGTCCTTAATCCCATTGATGAGGAATAAGCTTCCTGGCCTAATTCTGTTTTAAAGGCCCACCTCTTAATACTATCACATTGGCAACACCTGAATTTTGGAGGGGACACAAACATTCAAACCCTAGCATTGAGAACTAACTTTAAAAATACTCTGTAGAGGTTAGATAGCTAAAAACTACATAAATTAAAAGAATGATTGCATTGCAAATGTGCTAATTTGTGTTCTTCTTGAGCTTGATTTTAGTTGTATTTCTCTTATACGAAATATAACTGGTTGCTTCAGGATTTTAAATTACAATATGACCATGTAAGAAATGACAATAACTGATGAAATTTCACAGACCAACTCCATTTCCCACTCAAGAATTTTGATATTATCAATTTACAAAAGAGAACCTTTTATATAAATCATTTTCTTCCTAAATTTCAATTTATTTCACAAATTTTATATTCATAGTCATCCTGCACTCAAGGCAGAGGCTGCTTTACATATATAGTAAATCCTCACATTTTTAGCAGATATGTCAGGAATGGGAAATAACTACTGTTTGCAGGAGAAGTGTTGTTTAATATATTGAACACTTCTTGTATACCACTTCAAAATCATTGTAGCCTCCCTGCTTCTTCAGTCATTGTTGTGATGAACAATTCCACAAAAGTTCCTATCAGCTTAACGCCGTTATAATCTGACAGTGCCTCCCCCTTGACCCATGCTGCATACCACTTACTTCTTGCTCTGGGCTTCTCTGATGCTGCAACATGAGATGCCTATGGAAATTAGTTCAGCACACATAAATGCACACCCCTCACTCATGCATAACCTGTAATTGTGGCAAAGTTAATATCCTCCAAGGTACTCTTGACCAATGGAGTCCTAGAGTCAACAGATAAGTGGTTCCCCCTTTTCCTTGCCATGGGTAAAACAGCTGAAAATGCATTTTAAGTGTTTTCCAAAGATCTCACAAGGTCAAGTATCAGATGCCTGTAGAAGTAGCCCACTTTATATTGACTATTCTTCCTTGTATATTCACTTGCCCTAGTTCTTTTCACCCGAACCCTAAGCTTTGTCCTTTGCACCTGATGCCTGGGGTCTCTTAGAAAAAATACTGTCTGCATGAATGCCATTGTCTAAGACTCTGCTTTAAGAAGAACTTAGATTAAAATTTGGACATGTGTTTTTTGGTTTTTATTTGATTATTTATTTATTTATTTATTTTTGAGATTTGAAATGCTTTATTCTTATTAGCTCCAAAAAATCTTTTGTTGAAATATATTTTTCCATTTTCATCTAGATATTTTGTTATCTCATAGACTTAAGCTCTATTGTGATCTATAGACTCATTCAGCCCCATAATTCAAAAAGTCTGAAATGGTGTTATCTACAAATAATATATAATCAGCACATTTCCCCTGAATCACCACCTCACCCCCAACCCACATTTATACTACAGTACTAAAGTATGCTGCAAAGTCCTCTGAGAGCTTATGAGATACCCTATTTACCTAATATAAAAGGAACAAATGAAGGGTATTTCTTACACCTGGGAGATAATATTTTTTGCCCTGTAGATAACGAACAGGAAAATACTGAAGCAGGTTTTTACTAAAAGCAAGATCTAAATAACAATTATGTAAGGCTTCAAAAGGAATAGATTTCCCAATGCCTGTGATCTAGGGCAAAAATGGTATGAAATTGAGAGACCACCTGCCTCAAACTTAGCATACCTTACTTCATTTAATCTCCACAAAAATCACCTAAAATGAGGATTATTACCACCATAATATAAACAAAAAATGCTAGGCTTTGAGAGCTAACTGGTGAGAAGATAAATCAGTTTGAAACCCAGTTATGAGTAGTATTATCTGTCCCATGACTGGTTCACAGCATCATTCATACCTAGTGAAGGTGGCCATACATTCAGAACACTGTAGGAAGATTCCTTGGTGGTTTGAGGAGTTGGGTTTTGATTATCTCTAAAATAATGATTTCCAAATCTATCATCAGTAACACCTAGAGAGCTTTTTATTTATTTTTTTAAGTCATGGGTATGGCAGGCAGCCTTTTCTTATTTTTTATTTTTTTATTTTTTGACACAGTTACTTTTTGCAGAGACAAGGTCTTGATATGTTGCTCAGCCTGGTCTTGAACTCCCATCCATAACCATACTGAGTAAAATTAATTTTACTGTCTTTACCATAACCATACTGAGTAAAATTAATTTTACTGTCTTTATCATAACCATACTGAGTAAAATTAATTTTACTGTCTTTACCATAACCATACTGAGTAAATTAATTTTACTCAGTATGGTTATGGATGGGAGTTCAAGACCAGGCTGAGCAACATATCAAGACCTTGTCTCTGCAAAAAGTAACTGTGTCAAAAAATTAAAAAATTAGTCAATTTTACTCAGTATGGTTATGGATGAGACCAATCTAAAAGCCCATAATTCAGATATGAGCTCTAGCCTAATTACAGTTTTATAATATTATGTACATATGATACCATGGATTTTTGCAATTGTTTATGAAAAATTGAAATGGCAAATACTTATGCCATTAACAAGGTCCTATTTTCAATTCCAAGGCATTAACAGAGTGACTCAAACATGGAGGATTATCTAAATGTGTGGAAAAACTGCAAACAAGAAACATTCAATTAATGGATTTTTAATTAGACTCTGCTGCAGCCAATTGCAAAAGTACTGCTAATGTTCATGGCTACCTATAGATACTAGGAAGTTCTATCACTACCATTTTCTTATTTGATTCTAATAACAACCTTGTAATTGCCATCTTAAAGCAGGGAGAACTGAAACTTGGAACTTACATTCTTTCCCTGAGATATTACATCCTGAACAATGCACCATTAGACATTGATTCCAAATTTAATTCTCTTTTCTTTGAATTCTCTCTTTTTGTGTTTATCATCCACTTGACTCTATAGAATGGTTAAGAAAAGCTATGTGGATTAAATGAAGAAATCATTCAATCGCTCTCATTTTCTAAATTGCTGTTATATATGTACACTGTCATGGAGATCTATACTCTGTGTGGTACACATATGGGTATAGCATGAAGTACCTGTGCTCTAAGTGCAGTATAATTTTACCGAAAATATTTTGATCTGTACGTGAAACTCATCTTAATAGCATTAGAGCTAACAATGAACTGCCCTTCTTAATAACTCATATGGTAAACTCAGGTAAAATTTATTCACATGTTCTCATCCAGCAGTGGTAAACATTGGGTAACAACTATAAAGGGCACATAATATTTAATCTGATCCTCAGCCACAGCTCTCACTGCAAGCCCTCTCCTCCCATTGCATATGAACTGTTGACTCTTTTTTTGTGCCAATGAAATAAAGCACGGTATCCTGATATTCAAAATTCTGTTCAGAGAGAATTCCAATTAAGAAGAAAAAATAAGAAGTTAGTAGGAATTGGAAGAAGTAAGAGTTTATTTCACTAAGATCGTTAGGATTTAAGGTCTGATTTCTTTAAGGTATATTTGGATTCTTTGAAGATGAGTTTTATAGTTTCTGTGATACACAAACATCTGTATCCCTCTAGTACATTTGAATTTACAATGAGTGACCTGTCGGTTACAGGTGAGAGTAGCAGGTAAAGGCAAACAGGGGAGATGTTGAACTGTTTTTATTCTCCACTCTTGCAGTTTGAAAATGCAAATGTTACCTTGGGGAGAATACACAGAAATCTAATTTTAAAATATTTAAAATATGCCCTGCGGCAATTTAGCAGTTGTAAGTTCCAAGTGCACCTAATTATATTCTCTCTGCTACTTAAATTCACTCTTGAAAAAAAATAATCTTTTCAGTACTCAGGACATTTTCTGACTAAGCAGATAAATATTAGGCTGACAAGATCTAATTCATAAAGAGACATATTAGCTATTATCTACTTCCCTGTAATTCATCCTCCATGCCGCCCCAAGGGAATCTTTCCAAATGCCAATGTCATCATTTGTGCAATTCATTAATATTATTTAATTATTTAATATAGGATGCCAATTAAATATCTTCTCATATGATTAGTCAAAAACTACTGCTAGTAGCTGTTTGGAGTGACGTGATGAGAAGGATTCTAAGGCCACACACGGGACAATCAGAAGAAAATGTGCAAGTTTGGGTTCATGATATCTGGTACATAGAATTAAGCAGAAAGTACCAATACCATTAAAAAGTATGTAAATATGCAGTTGACATTTCTTTGTCAAACCCTTCAGCCTGAGCTCTTCCTCCCACCATCCCACAGTATATTCACAGTTCTTGAATGACCTATTCCACCCCTTACCTCTGAGTTTTTGCTCAGGTTCTTCATTCTGCTCGGAATACTCATGTCTTGCATAAATCAGTTTGGCCAACTTATATGTGTCTTGAAAGAATGAGTTGAGTCATCTGTTCTATTATGAAGTCTTTCCTGAATTGTTTAAGCACAGTCGATTACTGCTTTCTGGGTGCCTCTGTTAAACTTAGTGTGTAACCTAGTTCACTAACACCACATTCAGTGAACCTTTACTCAACAAATCAATAAATGTCGCATATATATAATATATACATATAGTATATGGAAGGAAATATATGTCTGATTGTGAAGAATATAGAAATGGTATCTGCTTATATGAATATTTTTATCCAGTTTTATATACCTTAAGGCATCTGTTAAATATTTATAACTATATTGCAGTTATATATTTATGTGTGTCTTCCATATTAAACTGTAAGTTCTTTGGAAAATTAGAATGTATATTTATTTGTATTCCTATCATTTAGCATAGTGCCTCACATAAGTTGGTGTGTAAAAATGGTTTTAATAGAATAGAATTGATTTATTATAATAAGCCATTGGGATAGTAGTCACTAATTGTATTTATTTTTTTTTAGGCCACTTATCCATGCTTAGATTACATACATTTATGCCTTATAATACAGTAGAGGGTCTAAAGTAGATCACAAGGAGAGAACAGAAAGCAAAAAGAACTACTGTAAGTGACTGAAAAATCCAGTGTAAATCCCAGGAGTATTTACTGCTAGAGGAATCTACAATATCACAGCTCTTTATAAAAAGAAACATGGGTTCTGCTAGAAATTCAAATGAGCCCTTTTACTTAAAAGACTGTCTTTAAAGTATTTTAAAGCCATTATTTTTGAAGACCTTAGAAAGAAAAAGCAAAAATTAATTGAATAGTATGTACAGAATCCAGGGAATGACATTAATATTACTCTAGTAACAAAAGTCAGTGGAGAAAATTAAACTCACAGCATCATAATATCATTATGACTTTAAAAACATAGGAAAAATGTAGTTATACTCTGTCTAAAATGAGAATAGAAAAAGAAGGGAACAGCATAAGTGATTCATTCTTTTACTTCAGCTTACAACTAAGTATACATTCATAGATTGATTTACAACTCTGAATAGAAAGATATTTTTAAACATTCATCTTATTCCTTCTTTACTAGTGGCAAAATACAAAAAATGGACAATTGGCTTTGATTTACACATGTGTTTTGAAATTCCTAAATTTTCTTTCCTCTAATTATATAGTAATTTGAACAATTAACTGTTTTGTCCCTCACTGTCATTGTCTGTAAAGGAAATAAACACAATTCATAATTCTCGCTCTCTCTCTACCTCTCATGCACACATACACATACACACACTCAAACGTCTTGTTTTTTCCATTTAGAAAGTAAGGGCCTTTAAAACATGTTGCTTCAAAATGCCCAGCACGGTGGCTCATTCCTGTAATTCTAGCACTCTGGGAGGCTGAGGTGGGAGGATCACTTGAGCTCAGAAGTTCAAGACCAGCCTGAGCAAGAGCAAGACCCTATCACTAAAAGAAAAGGAAAACAAAACAAACAAAACAAAAACCCAAATGCCTCTTTATAGGATATAAAGCTGAACATAATTTCCTTTCCATTTACTGCATTTAAAGTACTTAAAGTACTATATGAATCAGCTCAATAAAACTGGACATGACAAAATTCAATCAGGCTATTCAAAACTGTTGGTTAATGTTAGCAATTAACAGATTATTAACTTATACTTGTATTATTATAATTTAAACTTAAAGGTTTAACATTTAGAATTAACTCCATTAAAACCACCATTTTTTTCAAAAGAGAGTTATTATTTAATGTGATTAATTTTGCTTTATTTCATCATAATTATTTTTAACTAATTTGTTGGGAAAAGGGTGCTGGAGTAAAACTTATAAAAGTCCAGGAACTGTATAAATTTAGAAGTTTGGAAACAGTGTATCAAAGCAATGAACCTTGTTTAGACTACTGAAAACATGAAATGTCATACATAATTATAATGCTAGGTAGGTAAGTAAATAATATATATTGTTACAGTTATCAATATAAAGGTAGGAATAGAGTAGATGTGGATGGATATAGATATAGATAAATTTATGAATATAGATATATAGAAAGATATAGGTACATATATAAAATGCTGACAAGCTCCCTCCATTACACAAAAATCCATGTAAAATCATAGGGTATTACTTATTTGAAGACACTCCTCGTATATAATCCCACAGATGGGTTTAAAATTTGCCTACTATGTGAATTACCTCCTAAAATACATGTATTATTTTCCTATTATATATGCAATGTAGAATATATTTTAAAAACACATGATTTATAAATTATTTTTCCATGAGCTTTACATCCAAGTATTAAATTTCTTTGAAACCCATTATAACAAATTTTAGAAGGTCTTATTCTCCTTGACCTTGGCTCCTTGGCTGTGAGGCATCCCATAAAAATTTTAATCTTTTGTTTTATTCCCTTGGGTCAGAAATGGCAGGTTCTGATAAGATGATCTCTTATAACCTTCTAGCTAATAATATAAAAGTTTATTTTCATATTAATGTAATTGGCTAAATTCATGTATAGCTTTTGAAATTTGTGGGGAAAAATAACTTTTATGCTAATGGTGTTTGTTTCTTAAATTTTTGGAAAATTTATGTAAAAGCCTGCTCTGTTGTTCTCATTCTCCTATTTCTCTGAAACTACACAATAGTCTCTTCCCACCGCCTCCTATGTACCCAGGAAAATTCATGTTCCTTCCTCTTTCACTCATCTTTTACCATTAACATCTCTCAAAAATATTTTAACTGCATCTTTTATATCTAGGATGACTCTACATCCCAGTTACTTGATAAGAACCAGTTGGTACTGCATAGTTCTAGATATTGATACATGTAACAGCATCCAGGTGTGAATGATCAATTGCATAATCACTCAATCTCTAAGCCTTTTTTTTCCACTTTAGATAAATTTACCTAAATTTTCCAAGTCTTGACAAGACAGTCCTGATACTTCTTTTGTTTCACTGAAACCCACCTCTAACCTGAGAAAAGGCATTTTGTGTCTGTCACTCTCCTCATAGGAAAATGCTCTTTTCCGACAAGCCTAGAAGGAAAGGAAGAGAGTTGATATTCTTTTGCCCATGTATTGCCACTCTCAGATCACGCCATTGTTCTGTACATTTCCCTGTGTTGAGGCTCAGGTATACATCTAAATCTAGAGCATCATTCTACCTTCCCCCAACCTTATTATCTACTAATACTCTGGTTTCTTCCCCAGTTTTTTGAAAGATGGCTCTAAGGTAGGCATCATTCTTGCTGACAGTCTGACTTTGGTCTAGATAGTGCATCTGGAAGCCTGACCACAAGTGTTTGTCGTCTCTGAAACAGTGACATCTTCTTTTTTTTCACACAGTAAAATTATTTTCATCTGTAATGTTTCCTCACTCAGAAATATCCCAAGTCTAAATACTTGAATTAAACAATGTCCTTCTACAAATGCTTATCTGTCTTCTCACTCTCCTGCTGTGTTTATTTTCATTGATAACATCACGCAGCACAGTACCCTTTCATTTTAATTTTTATTTCATTGCTCTGTTTCTTTCCCTTTCTTTCTTTCCATTTCCTCAAGCACTGTAGAAGTCAGTTAAAGGCAAATGTGGGTCTCACCCTCTTTAGACCATTTAGCCATTATTCTCTTTCCTCATTTTCAACTTTTCACTCGTTAGTTGCTTACTGTTTTCAGCATATAAGTGTATTCAAGCCTCTTCCAAAAGACCAAAAACAAACACATAAGAAGATGTGCATTTCATGGCCTGTTGTAGCTACCTCTCTTCTTTCATTCTTCAATATTTCAAGAAAAATATCTACAAATGGATCCCTTCTCACTTCTCATTTATTCTTCAAAAGACACACTCATCCCTATAATTCCTCCCTACATTTAATTCACTTTACTTAATCCAGTCTTGCCTTTGTGTTGTATTGGTACTGTTAATCACTTCTTCATTGAAATTCTGCATTTAAAAATATTTGATTATATCATTCTTGCCCATTCCTTATTAGATGATTTTGATGGAATCTCCTACAACACTTCAAATTTCCTACAACACTTGAAATTTAACTGTCCCCAAGCTTCTGTTCTCTGCCTTCTCCTCCTCCATTTTCGTTTCATACTCTTCTGCCTAAAACTCTGCTTTTTATTAAGAGTAAAATGCAAAGTCCTTCCAATGACCTACAACGCTGTCATGAATGCTGTGATCCAAATCTACCCTGAAGGACTAAAGGACTCATTCCACCCACTGCTGCTCTCAGGTCTCCTGCATTTCCAGGAAGTGGCCAAGGGGAAGCCATTGTCCTATGAATACTACTGGAGTATAACATCCTAGGTCCCTTCCCTAAGAAGAACAACTCTAAAAAGCCATCTTATCTTGAGACTTCCCTGAGAGCACTTGGTAGTAAACTTTCTACATGCCAATCTGCATGTCATAGTCTGCTTCTCAGGAAAACTAACCAATAACATTGATACTGGAATTGTCCTAGAAAGCAGATGCTTAAAGGAGATATTGAAGTTGGATCATCCACAAGGAGGACTCCTATTGTTGATAATATATGCAGTACACATTGTCCTTAAAATAAGGTAGCAGTGCAACTGTTACCTTGGTAACATTTACCAGCGGTAGTGATAAATAGTAAATTAGAATGTTGTAAACTAGAGTGTTGTATCAGTAGATGGAAATGTACCAGTAGGATATATCAGGCATTATTAAACACAGGAGAAATACAACTTACATAAAAAAATTAATTAAATGGTGCTTTCTAGAAGAAATTGGTACTTTAAAGACTAAGAATATTTAATAATTATTTAAAAACTAAGAGTAAAAGCTACAGAGAGCCTTGTAGAGAGACTCTAATTTTCTGAACCTAGAGAGAAAAGAAAGCTGAGAACAGAGCATAGAACTTAATCAAAAGAATAGCGGAGCTCTCCAGATTAATTTCCAACCTAGACATATATGCTATGCCAGTTTCAGATCCCGCCCAAAAAAACTGGACCTTGGAACATGAGATAGATATGTCTAGATTGATGTACTTGAGTTGCAGAAATCGTCTTCTTCTTCCTTTCAAGAAGTCCTCACTTTACTTGAAGATGATGATCAGAGGACTCTGTTCTGCAATATGTGTTTCCTCAGGATATCTTACCCATCGGCCTCCTGTCCACTGTCCACTTATCCATCAATTAGGTTAAATAGCATAACTAATTGCCAGACCTGTCAAAAAGAAGAAGGGAGTCATATCAAGAAGGAGCTGTAGGACCAGAAGAAGAGAGTATACATGGCACTGAAGGCTCTGGGTGCTGGACCAAAGGGGTCAAGTCATAATATTGGATAAGAGAGATTTTATCAATTTGCTACAAATCTCTTAGAATGTAGACTCTAATGCTGTGGCAAGAATGCAAGAAAATGACGCTAACAAAATCCATGGATGACTATCAAAAGTGATCGTCCTCACTGAGGAAGAAAAGCCAGACCTGCTATAGAAGATAGTGGGAATGGGAACAAAAGCTTTAGAGAAGTCATCATGGTATTGTACATATAATATGCAAGGATGAACAACCCACCTTTTGACTATGTTCTTAAAGAATATACTGAAGAGGGAAATCTCAATATATCAAAGAATCTTTTTCATTATCCAGGATTGGCAGTAGGCTATACATTTCAGGACTGAGCTAACTGGTAGCAATGGCAGTGATTTGACCCTAAAGCCAGAGGACAGAAAATGACACTTAACATTGAGGTGTCAGGTGGATGACATTATAATAAAGAACAGAAAGAATAAAGTGACCACCAGGGATGCTAATATAGTAAGAGATATGGCAGTATGTAATACAAC
>VBSM01001124.1:30031364-30067619 GCA_008086735.1 Cheirogaleus medius | reverse complement strand
AGTGGACTGTGAGGTGTTCATGGACATCAGTTCTCATGTAATCATTTTTGTCAACTCATGTATTATCAGAGTATCTGACACATATATTTAATATGTTTTCTGAATGATTAAATTGATACCCTTTGAATAAACTTTCAACACGAAATTTCTAAATATTTCATTATTTTAGTGTATGTTCATAAGGTACACTTTAATATATAGAAAGGTTTTCTTTAAATGTGAATAAAACAGATTTTATAAAATGATGTATATTAAGTTTTATATTTTGATATACCAAAAAGTTGATTGGTTATAGCAGTTGCCATCAAAAACCTTCTGGTACATAAAGAGGATTAGCTATAAATTCTGTGGTCTTTCATGCAATATTTTTCTTACCTTGATCATGTTCTGTATGAATGGTAAGCTCTAAAGAGAAAGGACAAGTAGAAAGCTATTATTTTTATAGTAATATATTTACATATTATAAGGAATAGAAGCATAAAGATATCTGGAAATGCTCAAAATCAGACCTTGCTATGTGGGATGCATCAATCACAATTCCATATCTAGAAATACATTTCAATATCAACATACTTCAATTCCAATACCTATTCATGAGGTTTGCTTTGTGTTTGTTCATTTGTTCTAATTAAAATGTGATTCAGTTCTTATACTCTGGAAGCCATTATATTTTCTTTCTTAGAATTTTGGTATAGTGGCCTCACTTTCTGGAATAGTTTATATTATGTTTATAATAGCAGTTTAGCACACATATACACAAACATATACAAATATTTATAAATAGTTTTATGTATCAAAAATACCACCCACTCACATGACATAAACGAAGTCAGTTAATTAACTAGAATTTTGTGGCATTTAAAGCTATGGAAATGAAGCAAATATCCCTCCCTTCAAAATGTCTAATGTAATAGCTTTAGTTTTTAAATTAGTTAAATCAAAGTTAACTAGAAAAACTAAAGTGACTGGGGACATTCAAGTACCTAAGCACTCTAACGAGGTAAGTAAAGTACATGCTAAAGAAAATAATTAGCCTTCATTATGTAAAGAATTCTGTAAAAAATAATCAATGTTTAATGGTAGCTCTGTTTTGTTCAAAGATATAAACTGACATCATACACTTTATTAGCCTTTCTTTTTTTCTGTTGTTTTCTGTTCTTTTTCTCCCTCCCACAAAGAGAAAATGGACTCAAATCAACCTTTTTTTTTGTTAAGGTTTAATGTTTGTTTTGTCCATAAGACACAACTTTTATATATTTTTTATGTAACACAACCAGCATATTTTTAACACAAATAAAGAAGCTGTAATTGCCAATTGTATTTCTATTTATGAACTTATACTATTAGATAACAACCAAAACACATATTGTACCTTTACATGAAGAAAATACTCTAGTTTGCCTAAAAATTCCTACGGCAATACATGATAAAACCTGACATATCTAATCTCATATTAAATTGCATTTTGTCATATTTCATCCTCTGTATAACAGTATAATATCTCTATTGAGAGAATGGCATAGGACAATGGTTTTCAGAGTTTTGGATTTCACAAAATTATAAAGAAATTACGGGCACGTGTAATATAATTGCCAAATTTCCTTTTATTATTTCAAACTCTTCAGAACGATCAAATAGCCAACTCAAAGAAGAAACACAGAAAGAGGAGGAAGAGAAGGAGGTGAGGGGGGGGAAGAAGAGGATGAAGAAAAAAGAATGAAAATTAAAGGAAAAATTTGTCACTTACCAGAATTTAGATTGTCAAATAGTCTTTGGCATTTTAAATCCTTTATTCTGAGGTGAAAGGAGATGCTTTTAAACAGTTAGACTCATTTAAAATTTCCACTAAACAAGTAGTACAAACATCATCTCTAAAGTTATTTATGATTTTATAAGCTTTAGGTAAGTATTGAATTTTTTTTCAAACATTTCACATACATCACCATAAATAAAATTTTACAATGAAATTTCCTGAAATTAACAGTAGTTGATTTCGTTTACTGGAATTAAAAATTTCAAGATTTTAGAAGTATTTATTTCTGGATACTTTATAGGGTACAACATAAAGATACTTGCACAATTTGAAAATGTTTATTTAAGGGGAAAGAAATTAAGAAAGTACAATTGCCAAACACATAAACTGGTCTCTCACATCAAGACATAGTGACCAATGAGCCTGAGGAATTTTCACATCCTTTTAAAGACACAGGAAGCCATCAATAAGAATTTAGGTTGACCACAACTTTCACAATAAGAAATAACTATTTCTAGAGAAAGAATATTTTGAAAGAAAATAGATAATAATCATGATATCTTTGTCTCTAGCTTTACCAAGAGTATATTCTGTCCTTTTCCCACTCTAGGACTGTAAATAGCATTGTTGCATTAGGCTATTGTGACTTAATATGAAATATAATCCAATTCCTTTCTTTTGTTCTAATTGGATGTCATGTAATAAACTTTCTGGTTACAGCATATCTTCTATCATATTATTCCACAGGGAGAAAATGCACCAAAGACTTGGAATTATTTTGTAATCGTTCAAGCAGTTTGAGCTCTCTAGGAAAAAGCAAATTTATTTCATTTGTATCTAATCCTTGTGGGTGTTGTTCCCTATCTGCTAAGATAAAAATCTTCTTTTTTGGCATAAAGAAATAACATTTTGAACACACCTGTGTGTAGACAATTGGTATTTTTTATACCAGTCAGTCTAATGACAAGTGAGATAGGATTTAGCAGCAATATTTTACAGTTGGGGAATTTAAAGTCAGACGCATTAAAATACTACTTAGACACAAAACAAGTGGAAGAGCCATGAACTGAAGCAATTTTTTTCTGATTTCAGAATCTACGCTTTGTTTCACATTACACATGCAACCTTTTTATCATATTTTTGGCACTACTGGCTGGTGTCTTGTTTTAATTGAAGTGAACAAAATATTTAACAGTGAACCATTTTGTTTTCTTTACATGTCTGATAGTTTTAAGAAGTAAATTGCGAGTTTTCACAAGACTGAGACATATGTTATGTACTTTCCCATTTTCCACTGTGCCTCATGAAGACTTAGGCTGAATTGTTACAATTTGATCTATATCAGTTGAATCTTTGATTTGTTGTGATTTCAGGAAGGCCAAAAATAACAATTACTAATATTATTAGGCTTAAACAAAAATTTATTATTTTTGTATTGTTAGGTTGTAATGTCAAATATTAATTTTTTCCTAAATGTTTCACTTATAATCCAGTTAGTTTTAGCAACTTTAAATACAATTTGCAGAATGAGAGAAAAAGAAGTCACACATGGAAGCCATTTATCATTTGGGGGGATAATTAAAATTTTGCAGCTTTTTTCATTAGCTTTTTCCCCAAATGTAGTTTCTATTGATTTTTGTCTGAGATAATTGAAGAAAATTATTACTAATTTTATGTACTCTTGAATACTGATCTTAAACCAAAGCCTAATTGCTAAGTTTTAACTTCAGTATTCATCAAATTTACCTGTGCTTGCCATTATTTTTCTCTCTTGCAATTAGACTCTGTCCAATATTATTAACTCATTCTAAAGGCTCAAGGAAAGTTCTTGGGCTAATTTCTTTACCTGATATTTGAAGGTAGCCTTTTTTTATTTAAGCACCATCTTAAGAAAACTCACAGTTTAATATTTTATACAAATATTGGAAATTCATTAGTTGTATCCTTGATAACCTACAAGTATTATAAAATACTAGTGTTCCAAGCACATTTAAATGTCTAATACAATTATTAGATGTCTAGTACAATTAAACATCTACTATTTGAGTCCTTTCTCCACAGTGGCTAAGGCTACTTTCCACCCACAGATGAACAATTCCAGTGGTTAGTAAGAAAGTATTCCCAGAAAAGCTACTTAGAATTTAGAATAGTTCATAGCATTACTATCTATTGAACTATCTAAGATAAATAACGTTTTAACTTTTTTACATTGTATGGGTTTCTAGTCAAATTTATGTAAAACTTTAGGATAACTATAATTATGGTAACCACAATTATTTTTAGATGCATCTATTAATATTAGACTGTAAGTCCAAAATTGGGTTACAACTTATTTACTCCCTAATAAAGGGATGTTACAGCTTATTCACCTTTTAATAAAATGACATATACTCAAGTGCCAATCAAGTGTTTGTTGATGTTTCCAGAAGAAAAAACTCAGTTAGTTACAAACAAATCATGGAACGTCGAATGATAGTTCTCTGGCATTCCATAGACACCAACAGCTGGCCTAAGAGAGAATGTTGCTTCTCTTTCCTTGTTCAATATAACATCAAGGAGAAAATCTAGTGTGCCTCAATAATACATACAGAAAACACAATTTGGCTCAAAAACCTGATATAGAAACTCTTTGGGGCCAGACGGCAGATAGAAGCAGCCTACAAAATGCCACGCTCATGGAAAGGATTGAAAGTGGTGAATAGATACCTACCTTTGGATTGACTGTGTGAGTAAGAGCACGGGGAATCCACAGACAGGAGATGGGAGTGAAATGAAGAAGACAGAAGTGGGACAAGATGCTCAGCAGGACTGGAGGTTATTAAGGAAGGCACTCGCACATGGGAAAGGGAACTAGGAGAAAATCCCAGACTCCATGCTTCCCCTGAGGATATGTAACTGACGGGATGGGAGGGCACCTCCACTGCAGCAGGCCTCCAGACTGATACAGAGACCTGACTGGAGACTGTGAAGCTGTGTTGCTTCAGAGAGAAGGGATGGCTGGCTTGCCAGCCTTTGGTACTGTGGCTGGTGCCATTGTAACATCCAAATCCTGGAACACTACTTTTGCCCAGGGGTCAGATCTCTGACTTCAGCCTTCCCCTTTCCCCTGCCAAGTGGGGATGGAGTGGGGAATCTGGTGCTCATGTGTACACCAGGGGCAGGTGACATGCTCCCCCAACACTGTTGGTGCCAGGGTCCCTGGGAAGAGCAGGAGACCAAGGGCTGGCACTCATTGCTGCGGCCTGGGTGATTCTGCTCAACCTGGACACAGAATGTGTTCATAGCCCTCAGTGCCCAGGGCCCGCTGCCGAGACAGCTGGACCTGCTACTCCTGTCTAAAAGACCCTGAGTGGGATGAAACCCAGCATAGCTGCAGCCTTTGGATCTAGGTTGTCTGCATGCCAGGGATCCACACTGTCCTGCACCCTGGGTGTTGCATCCTGCAAGCACCCTGGCCCCCCTGTGCACCCTGTCCCAGACCACGTGTGTGAACACTGTGTCCCATGGACTTGCTTCATCCCAAGTAGGCACCCTACCCCACGGCTCTGCTCTGTATGGGGTCCATTCCACCCCATACATGAACCATGACCTGTTGGCCCACTCTGCAACAGGGGTCACTCTGCCTTGTTCTTTGTGGGCTTGTGGGCCACTACATGCTGAGGAGCTGCTATGCCCTGTGCTGCACCTTGTGCCGAACTTGCCCAGACCATATGCCTGGCACCTCAGCTGCCCAGGCCTGCCTGCTTGTGTGCCATGCCCAATGGACCTCGTCCATCCTGCACGCATGCCCTGTCCTGCCTGTAAGCTCCAGCTTATGTGTACACCTGGCATCAGGGTCCAGCCCTGCCACAACAGCCTAGTGATAAACACAGGGGAACAGGAGAGATGTAGCAGAGCAACAATGTTAAAAGATCATGGTGTTTCTGCCCCTCTGCTGTCTGGTCAAGCTTGCAGGGCAGGTTCTAAGCATGCCATCCAGGGATTCATCTCAATATTCACCGAGACACAGAGGTCTCAGCAGAGAGCAGGTGTATCATATCTGCTATCTGTTTTGACCAGAGAGGAAGTGGCCTCAGAGGAGAAGGTACTAACATAAAAACTCTAGCAACATGAATAAACAGGCTGTCTTGACATCCCCAAAATATCACAATAGCTCTCAATAATTAACATAAACCAATAGAAAATTGTTGAAATGGCAGACATGGAATTCAGATTATGGATGGCAAGTAAGATGAATTGAGGAAATGGTACAAAGCCATTTCAATGAAACCAAAAAGATAATTCAGGACAAAAACAAAAAATTCAGGAGAACTAAGAAACACTGAGAAAAGAAATTGAAGAGGACACAAACAAATGGAAAAGCATATCATGCTCATGAATCAGTAGAATCAACATTGTTAAAATGTCCATACTATCCAAAGTGATTTACAGATTCAATGCAATCTCCATCAAAATACCAGCATCATATTTCACAGATCTATAAAAAATAATTGTATGCTTTATTTGGAACCAGAAAATAGCCTTAATATCCAAAGCAAACTTAAGCAAAAAGAACAAATCTGGAGGCATCACATTACCAGATGTCAAGCTATACTGCAAAGCTATAGTAACCAAAACAGCATGGTATTGTTACAAAAATAGAGACATAGACCAATGGAATAGTATAGAGAATCCAGATATAAAACCATCTACCAACAGCCAACTGATCTTTGACAAAGCAGAGAACAATGCACACCGAAAAAAAGAAACCCTATTCAATACATAGTCCTAGGAAAATTAGATAGCCACATGCAGAAGAATAAAACAGGATCCCTATATCTCACCACTCACAAATATTAATTCAAGATAGATAAAAGACTTAAATGTAGGGCATGAAACCATAAGAATTCTAGGAGAAAATATAGCAAAAACTCTTATAAATATTGGGCTAGGCAAAGAATTTATGACTAAGAATCCAATGGCAATTATGACAACAACAAAAATAAATAAATGAGGCTTAATTAAGTCTAAAAGCATCTTTACATCACAGGAAATAATCAGTAGAATAAATAGATAACCTATAGAATGGGAGAAAATATTCCAAAACTATACATCTGACAAAGGGCTAATATTCAGAATCTACAAAGAACTCAAACAAATCAACAAGAAAAAAGTAAAATAGCCCCATTATAAAGTGGGCAAAAGACATGAATAGAAGTTTTCCAAAGGAAGACAAATGGCCAACAAACACATGAATGCTCAACATCACTAATCATCAGAGAAATGCACATTAAAATCATAATGAGATACCACTTTACCCTTGTCAGAATGGTCATTACTAAAAAGTCAAAAAACAACAGATGTAGGCATAGATGCAGAGAGAAAGGAACACTTACACACTGTTGGTGAGACTGCAAACTATCACAACCTCTATGAAAAATTGTATGGCAATTCCTCAAGGAATAAAAGTAGAACTACTATTTGATCCAGGAATCCCACTGTTGGGTATCTACCCAAAGGAAAATAAGTCATTTTGTTCAAAACACACCTGCACATGAATGTTCCAATATTATATCCACTCATTGTCCTAAGGTCATTGAATAGAACAGAACACTCAAAACACTCAATATTTGTGAGTGATTATTTATGTAAGTGGAATATTGCAGTCTATCAATTATTTACCCAATTTGGAAAAGAAGGTTTTGGAATATATAAACATGCTATATTTATATATATTGTCAAGTGTTTAAAACAATAATGTACATATTCCTCTGAAAAGCAAAGCAACATTAGAGCAATATAACATTAAAAACAATACTAAACTTAGTTTAATTTTTCAGGTACATTTTTCAGTTAGGTGCCTTTAATGCTCTTCAGAAAAAAATATTCTGAAATTATAATTTTTATCTCCAAAAGTGTACTTAGCAAAAAGAAAAAGAATCTTTTGCAATTACATATACAAATGAAAAGAGACTCTAATAGCACACAGCAAGGTAATGATAATGACTTGTAAACTACTTACTTTGGGCATTTTCCAACTGTGTGATCTTTTATAAACACTAGGTAGGGAAATGTTCAAACCTGACTGAATATCATATATCCAGAATGCAGCTAACACACTGATTACTAGAATTTTAGGGGAACCATTATTTTGAATGACAACACATGGAAACTTGAGTGCATTTTCTTTTATATTTTGCATACTAATGTGCAGTTGAAGAGAGGAAACAAGGCACCCCATCATTTGCTGCAACTCATGGGGACCTAGTTTTTCTTTCAAATGAAAGCTACAGTAGCATCCAAAAAAAAAAAAAGATCTTTTAGATTTTCACTCTGTTATTACAATCATTTTAAAAAATTAAATTTCTTTCTAGAATATAGTCAGGGAATATAAAATTCAAAGCTTGTAAAATTCTAAAAGTTCTAAAATATTACTATATTTTCTTAGTATTTACTAAATGATATTTAATTTTGAATCACTTGTGGATGATGGCCATTTTTTTGGATGTAACATTTCCAGTCACATTGAACACCTGATATTTTAATGTGAAAATATGCTTCTTAGTAAATTTTAAAAAAATAGCACTCAGAAGATAGTGGGCATTGGGCTTATATGATTTTATTATAGGTCCTTTACCAAATATTCTTAAATCAAGCCTTTACTTAGGAATTATAACTCATAATACAGTTTTCAACTATCTAAACTACAATAGCTCTGTAAAATGGACTATCTCAACTTTTATTTAATAAGAAATGAACTAAAATCAACTTGTAAGTTATTTTGTCACACATATTTTTCTTTTTCTTTTTGCTAATAAACTTTGGCTTCATTGTTGTAGTGATAATATATATTAAACTTGATTATCAATGATCAAACTAATAAAACCTTAGAAAATTGAGCTGAAATCAAAACTAGAGATCACTTAATGAAACCAAAACACCAAAATGCTGAAATTTGCTCAGTGTCATATGATCAAATATATATCCACCATTATTTTTGTTTTGCTAAATAAACTAAATATTATGCTAAATATATATATATATATATATATTATACCAAACATGATTTTGGATAGTCTTCACAATGATTATTCAGTAGCAAATAAATGAATGTTTGAGTTACCTAGTTTACCTGCTGCTATCATTCTTTCTAGTGGAGGTTACACTAACAGAAATTCATCATAAAAACTCAGGCTGTGAGTTATAATAATATTTGTTGGTTTTTTCTTTATGTCACTTAATTTAACAAAACTTTCCTTAAACCACTTTTCTTTGTTGCAATCAAGTTTTCAGTGTATGAGGGACTACTTTCTCCAAAGCTTATGAGATCTTTATATTCTACATATCTAACAAGGCTGTTTAGTAACCACATCATGAACCAGTTCTCCCATGAGAACTGAAAATGCATGTCTTCCTGGAGGAAAATATCAAACTTCACAGCTGATAGACACTTTTGGTTATCATTTTATGCTTAAAACCTGTGTACATTAAAACTTCTAAAATCAATTCAATGATATTCCCTATTAATCATATCTATGATCCATTTAAATGCATTATATATAATTTTGGTTTTAGTGTTTTGTTACTATACATTAGTAAATCACTCCTATGTTATCTAGCATCACCCTAAATATTTATTTTGAAAAATGAAAATATTGGGAAAGGTATTGCATCTTTGATTTGATTCTCAGCTTAACTGTTACTAGTTTATAGGAATGCTACTGATCTGTGTACATTAATTTTGTAGCCTGAGACTTTGCTGAATTTTCAGTTCCAGGAGTCTCTTGGCAGAGTCTTTGGGGTTTTCTAGATAAGGGGTCCCCAAACTCTGCTGAGTTGTATAATTATTTTACTATATATTACTATATAATAATAATAATAGAATAAAGTACACAATAAATGTAATGCAAATGCACTGGAATCATCCCAAACCATCCCCCCACTCCTGGGTCTGTGGAAAAATTGTCTTCCATGAAAACAGTCCCTCGTGTCAAAAAGGTTGGGGACCAGTGTTCTAGATATAAGATCTTATCATCAAAAAAGAGCAGTAGTTTGAACTCTTCTGCCCCCATTTTGATGCCCTTGATTTTCTTCCCTTGCCTGATTGCTCTGGCTAGGATTTCCAGCACTATGTTGAACAGAAGTGGTGACAGTGGGCAACCCTGACAGGTTGAAGTTATAAGCAGGAATGCTTTCAATTTTTCCCCATGCAGTATGATGTTGGCTATGGGTTTGTCATATATGGCTTTTATAATATTGAGGCATGTTCCATCCATGTCTGTTTTCTTAAGGGTTGTTATCATAAAAGGGTGTTGAATTTTGTCAAATGCTTTCTCTGCTTCTATTGAGAGGATTATATGGACTTTGGTTTTGCTTCTATTTATGTGGTAGATCACATTTATAGTTTTGCATATGTTAAACCATCCTTGCATCTCTCAGATAAAACCCACTTGATTGTGGTGCATTGTTTCTTTAACTTGCAGCTTAATTCAGTTTGCTAGGATTTTATTGAGAATTTTTGCATCTATATTCATAAGGGATATTGATCTGTAGTTTTCTTTTTTGGTTGTGTCCTTTCTGGCTTTGATATGAGGGTGATATTGGCTTTGTATAACAAGCTGGGGAGGATTCTTTCCTTCTCTATATTATGAAATAATTTCTGCAGTATAGGTACTAGTTCTTCTTTGTAAGTCTGGTAAAATTCTGGTAAAATTTGGGTGTGAAACCTTCTGGTCTGGAATTAGTTTTTTGTTGGAAGAATTTTTTATTGCTGCTTCAATTTCATTACTTCATATTGGTCTGTTCAGGAATTTTATTTCTTCCTGATTAAGCCTAGGGAGGTTGTGTATTTCCAAGAATTTGTCCATTTCCTCAATGTTTTCAAGTTTATATGCATAGAGGTTTTTATAGTATTTAGAGATGATATTTTGTATTTCCATGGTATCAGTTGTAACATATCCTTTTTCACTTCTGATTGATCTTATTAGGGTCCTTTCTTTTCTCTTTTTGGTTAGTCTAGCTAGAGAGCTGTCAATTTTGTTCATCTTTTCAAAGAACCAAATTTTATTTCATTAACCTTCTATATAATTCTTTTGTTATTGATTTTGTTTCTGCTTTGACCTTGGTTATTACTTTTCTGTGGAGTTTGGGATTGGTTTGCTCTTTCTCTTCCAATTCTTTGAGACAATTCATTAGATTTTTCTGTCTTTTGGGTGTAGGCATTATGATTATAAATTTTCCTGTCATGACTGCTTTTGCTGAATCCCACAGATTTTGATAACTTGTGCCCCTTTGTCATTTAGTTCTAAGAATCTTTTGATTTCTGTCTTAATTTCCTCCTTAACCTAATAACTGTTCAGCAGTAGGTTGTTTAATTTCCATGACTTTGTGAAGAGTTGAGTGTTTCTGTTGGAATTTATTTCTAATTTTATTCCATTGTGGTCTGAGAAGATACATGTTATATATTTAACCAAGGAGGTGAAAGACCTCTACAGGGTGAACTACAAACACTGAGGAAGGAAATCACAGAGAATGTAAACAAATGTTAAGATGTCTATACTACCAAAAGTGATTTAGATTCAATGCAATCCCCATTAAAGTGCAAAGGTCATTTTTCGCAGATCTGGACAAAAAAATTCTATGCTTCATATGGAACTAGAAAAGACCCTGAATGGCCAAAACAACCTAAGGCAAAAAGACCAAGTTGGGAGGCATCACTCTACCAGACTTCATGTTACTACAAGGCTATAGTAAGAAAAATAGCATTGTAATAGCACAAGAGCAGAGACCTAAACCAATTATCAGAACAGAGGACCCAGATATAAAAGCATCCTCATGAAACCATCTGATCTTTGACAAAGCAAACAAAAGCATACACTAGGGGAAAGAATCCCTATTCAATAAATGGTGCTGTGAAAATTGGATAGCCACATGTAGAAGACTGAAACAGAATCCGTACCTCTCACCACTCACAAAAATTAATTTTGATGAATAACAGATGTAAACCTAAGGCATGAAACTGTAAGAATTCTGAAAGAAGAATTTTGAAGAACTCTTATATTAAAATATTGGCCTAGGCAAAGAATTTATGAAGAAGGCTTCAAAGGCAATCACAGCAACAACAAAAATAAATAAATAAATGGGACCTGATTTAATTAAAAATCTTCTGCATAGCCAAGGAGACAATCAATAGAGCAAATAGACAACCTACAGAATGGGAGAAAATATTTGCATGCTATACATCTGATGAGGGACTAATAAACAGAACCTACAAAGAACTCAAGCATATCAGCAAGAAAACATCAAACAGCTCCATTGAAAAGTGGGCAAAATACATGAACAGAACTTTTTCAAAAGTAATGGCCAATAAACATATGAAAAAATGCTCTCTAATCATCAAGCAAATGCGAATCAAAACCACAATGAGATATTATCTAACTCCAGTGAGAATAGCTTTTATTAAAAAGTTCCAAAACAACAGATGCTGGTGTGGATGTGGAGAGAAAGGCCACTTACATACTGTTGGTGGGAGTGCAGATTAGTACAACGTCTATGGAAAAAAAGTATGGGGATTGCTTAAAGAACTAAAAATAGACCTATCATTTGATCCCATAATCCCATTACTAGGTATTTACAATCCATATTTTGATTTTAAAATAGAGATATTCTGTAAAAAAGATACTTGCACTTAAATGTTTATAGCAGCACAATTCACAATTGCAAAGATGTGAAAATAATCCAAGTGTCCATTAATATGAGTGGATTAATAAAATGTGGTATATGTATACCAGGGAGTATTACTCAGCCACGAGAAAAAAATGGTGAGAAATGCCTTTTGTAACAACTTGGATGGAATTGGAGACCACCCTTTTAAGTGAAGTATCACAAGAATATAAAAACAAAAACCACATGAACTCACTACTAAATTGGAACTGATAGATCAAGACTCATGTGCTCACATGGTAGTAAAATTCAATGGAAATTAAGCAGGTGGGAGGGGAGAGGAGAGGATGGGTGAACCCCACTCCTAATGGGTACAATGCACACTGCTAAATGTGTACAAAAGCAATTCATGTAACCAATGTATTTGTTCTCCTGTAATATTCTGAAATATAAAACAAAAACCAAACCAAAACAAAAAAGGAATATATGAAAATAACTATACTGCAAGTATAATTAAGTTCTTTCTCTCTTTTTAGCTAGTTGAGAGATTTATTGTTTTATTGAAAGTTTATTCTTTGAAACTCACCTCCTCAGAGCTTCCATTGTGTGATAGAACTCAAATTATATTTGTGTGCTCTAGAATTTTGTCTATATTAAATTATGCCATATATACAATGTGCATTCTTATGTCTTTCTTGTGTCAAAACACCATTTTGATAATCATCCGTATTTTTGTGTGTATCACTTGATCAATGTTAGTTTTTAATTGCTAAATAGTATTGTATTATTCTATTGTACAAATATAGCATTCTCCCAAGGATGTATATTTAGGTTGTTTCTAGCTAGGCCTATGATTAATAAAGCTGATATGAAAATTCTTATAGAAGTCATATATTCTCCCATTTTTCTCCATTTGTCTTTTTTACCTAAGAATAAAATTGCTGACTACTAGTGTGTGTGCATGTTTATCTTTATAAGAAATTAAACTGTCAAAAAGATTGCAGCATTTTTGCATTCCCACCAGGTAGTGTATGACATTTCTTATTGCTCCAGTTCTCTTACAAACAATAATACGTATTTATTATAGGTTAATTAAATGGTAACAAAAAAATCATACACACTTAAAATAAGTAAAAAATAAATTAGATATTCATCTGGTCACCTTCTCTGATAATAATTTAAGAGAGAGAAATTGACAAGAAAAATACCAAAAGAAACTTCATTCCTCAGAAATTACTTAAAGATGTTCTATGTGATCTCTGGGTCAAAAATGTAATTAGAAATCATCTAGCCATATCTAATAATAATATTTACCAGAAAGCTGGTAAATACTAGTTAAAATTATTATCAGAGTATAATTGATAGTATCCATTCCGTCATTCATTCATTTTCCCAGTGCTATTATTATAAGGAAATACTGAAGATCATTGAGCTTAAATCATTTTAAGAGACTGTAGAAGAAATCAAACCAAAACCAAAAGTTAATTAGAGGGAGAAATTATTATGATGAAGCTAAAGTTAGTGTAAAACAAGAAGAAAATTTGTAGAATGGAATTAAAATTAAGCCAAATTTTGAAAGTGGCTGGGTACAGTGGTTCCCGCCTCTAATCATAGCACTCTGGGAGTTCTAGAGGCAGAGGATCTCTTGAGCTCAGGAGTTCAAGACCAGCCTGAGCCCTAAGCAAGAGCATGATTCCTTCTCTACTAAAAATAGAAGAAATTAGCTGGGTGTGTTGGGGGACACCTGTAGTACCAGCTACTTGAGAGGTTGAGGCAGGAGGATCACTTGAATGCAGGAGTTCCAAGTTGCCATGGCATTCTAGCCTGGGTGATAGAGTGAGATATTTGTTTAAAAAAATTTTTTTAAAGGTCCAAATAGATGAATGCTTAGAAGCTTGATCAAATACCTTTGCATACATTCTTGTAGGAATGTGCGAATATGTTCAGGCATTTTTATAAAATAATGTACAAATACCTCGGAATATTTTAAATACCTAAATACATTGATGATCAATGTATTTTAATAAAGATACTCATATAAATAAAGCACTCAGTAGGATAGACATATGTGCAATATTTCTCACAATATTGTATACAGAGGCAGATAAAAACATAATTAAATGGAGAGTTATTGAATTATTAATGACAGATACAATCTAGACATTACTATGTAGCTACAAATAGAATGAGCTGAATTTGTATTTAGTTTCCTTCTGGAAATCTATTACATACAGTTGTTTAAATATACAATTGCAAATAATGTATATGTTGTGATCCTATTTTTTGAATAATTATTTCTATGTTTGTATAAATTTTCTACACTTTTACATTTGCACAGAGAAATTTTGGAATAAATATGCCAAAATGTTAACATGCCTTAGCTTAACTGAGAGCAATAGTATTTGGGGAAGTTGTAGAGGAGATTATTCAAATAAAATCATGTAATGCTTGACTTGTTAAAAAGTGGCAAACGTGGTTAAGTTAAGATGGAAAAATTATTTTTTATGAAAGGAAAAGTAAACAAACCTGAGTGTTCAGCTCAGAAGAATTGAAATATTAAGGCATGATATATAGAATAAAAACTAACAATCTAGTTTGGTTTTGACTATACTAGAAAGACAATCATAACTGAATGAAAATTGAGGCATAGAATAATCAAAATACAAATAACAATGTATTTCTATTTTAAATACATATTCTCCAATCTCAAAAAATTCCTAAGACCCTAAAATAACTTGCATATATGATAATATCAACAAATTTGACATTCTTAGAAGGTAAGATTTAAAAAAACAACAACAAAGCTAAAAAGAAAAAATGGATTCAAGAAAAATCTACTTGAATTTTCAAGAGAAATTGAATTGCTAAAAGTTTTGGACAGGGATCTCAGTCCTCTCCCCTCCTCACAAAAACAGAGAGGAAGAGGGTGTTTTATGAGCATTAGGAAAGGGGAGTGGTCATCGAAAGCCAGTGCAAGTTCAAGAACAAATTAAGCACAAATCAAGCTCCTTTCATTCTAAATAACTTATCCATAGACATTTCATAGATACAGTGTATCTTACTGATTAGAACTGTCTTTTATAACATCCAAGCAAGATGAGATAAAAATTGAATAATAATAAGATACAGTTGTTAAACAACTATTTTCTCACTGGCTTAAAGAGAGGGTCTGTCAAATACAATATAAAATTTTGAATTCTCTTATATAAGTGATTGTTCTGCAGGTAGTTCATTCTCAATGACTAAAACACATATTTGTTTTTTTCATACTTGTCTATATATTTCAGTATTAGATCCAGTAATGGATGTGTTTTGTATTTTTCCTATACATAATTTTCACAAGCCTATAAAGTGGAATTCTAACTGATTTTTAATAGTTAAGATGAAAGAGGCTGTTTTTAATACATTTAGATTCCATTATCCTAGGGTATGGAAAAAAATAATACTAATACTTTTGAGAGGATTAAAATGGAACTGAAAATTTCAAATTTTATTAAATTTCAGTAGCTACATTATATAAAAGAGTTTTATGAGGGCAAAAATGCACTATTAAAATTTGGTAACACAAGGTTTGCTTTATGTATTTGGGTGCTCCTGCATTGGGTGCATACATATTAAGAATTGTTAAATCTTCTTGTTGGATCTTCCCTTTCACCATTATATAGTGGCCATCTTGATCCTGGTTTACTTTTGTTATTTTAAAGCTTATGTTATCTGAAAATAGTATGGCTACCCCTGCTTTCTTTTGACTTCCATTTGCCTGGATGATAGTTTTCCATCCCTTGACCGTCAGCCAGAAGACATCTTTGTGGGTTAGATGCATTTCTTGTAGACAGCAGATACTAGGCTTGTGGATTTTTATCCACTCTGCCAGTCTATGTCTCTTCAGAGGACAGTTTGAGCCATTCGAATTTATTGAGAGGATTGAAATTGGAGGAAGATTTCCATTCATATTGTTGGGTGAAATCCTGTTGTTTTGTTTTACTCCTTGAGCCATCATGAAGACCAACTTCTAGCCTTTAACTCTTGAATGATTTTACTTTGAGGAGTGTCTATTGCCCTGTTTGGTGAGTAAGGCAGGTGTGAGTACTTCCTGTAGGGCTGGTCTGGTCTTTGCAAATTCCTTCAGCGATTACTTGTCTGAGAAGGACTTTATTTCTCCCTCATAGATGAAATTAATTTTGCCGGATAAAGAATTCTGGGTTGAGCATTATTCTGTTTAAGTAGATTAAGGATCGGCACCCAATCCCTTAAAATTTGGTATATGTTTACAGTGGAATATTACTCAATTATAAGAAATGACAGTGATCTAGCACCTCTTATATTTTCCTGGATTGAGCTTGAGCCCACATTCCGAAGTGAGATAACATAAGATCGGAAGAATAGGCTCCACTTGTACTCGCCTTCAAATTGGTACTGACTGATTAACACTATGGTGCTCACACGGTAGTAATATTCTCCAGGGATGGGGGGTTTGGGGGGGTAAACTCACAACTATAGGACACGGTGTGCATTATGGAGGAGAAGGGCATGCCTAGGGAGAGGCAATGATATAAAATGTAACCAAAATGTTTGTACCCTAATAATATCCTGAAATTAAAAAAAAAAAATTGGTAAGACAATTATCTTGGTGAAATTACTTTATTTCAGTAAATAAAGTATAGTCATAGAGGTAAAATTTATAATATATTAAAATAACAACTGGAAGTAACCAATATGTCCATAAATGGGAAACTGTGCATGTGAATTATGATTCTCAAATACAACAAAATATTACAGCACTGTTAATACCAAGGATGTAGCTTTTTATGTGCTCATACTAAAAGATCTCTAAAATATATCTTGAATGGAAAAGAAAAAAACAAGGTACAGAATTTATATAGCGTGTACTATTTTTGCTAAAAACACTGATTATATATATGTGCTACATGCAAACATGCACACTAATGTACAAAGTCTGTCTGGAAAGTATCCAGCCATGTAATACGAAAAATAGAGACATTTATTGAGAGAGATACAAGATACTAGAAACATTGTACATAGGACAATGACACCTCAGTCCCCCTCCAAGTAGGCACTTTGGGACCTCACACCATTCTCTCAGGGTTTCTTACCTAACCCGTACATGTGCAACATTCTCAGGTGTTCTGCTTGTTGCAGGCCTTCCAGAACATGTATCACTTTCAACAGATTCCTGACCACCATTGAAGAGTTTGTGCACACTTGCATTTGCGCTGCACTAATTGCATCGTCCCTGAAAGCATTCTGAATTATCAGAATAGTCTCAACAGAGGAATGTTCAAGCTTAACAGAAAATTTGATGCAGATTCATTGCTCTACTCACTCAGTCATTTTGAATGTAATGGTCACACAGTACACATGGTCACTCAAGGGCATCTAGCGCCCCACTGACAAATACAATGAAGTCGTCATTGTTCACACATGCGCATTCCAGTTCACTCTCCTTGGCTGCTAGGTTACATCCATGTCATGCAAACTATTCTTGTTATACTAAAAATGGCTGAATACTTTCCAGACAGACCTTGTATATATGTGTGTCCACACATATAGCCATACACTTGTATTTACACAAAACATTTCTGGAATATGTTAACTAACAAACTATGGGCACTTGTCATTTCTGGTGAATAGGCCTGAGATTTGGGGTAGATAGGATAGGATACTGAGTTTCCATAGTATATCTCTTTGTACTGCTTGAATATTTTATAATGATATGTTATTATTAAATAAATACAACTTAAAAAGTATGTATAAAGTACATTCATAAAATTATTGTTGTGGTCTAAAGCAGTTCTAAAAGTCTCTCATAGCCTAATAATGAATTGTTGACTGCAGTCGTGTAATATAGATTAAAGTTGTCTTAGAAAATTTACTTACCCTATTTCAGTGATACATTATTTTGCTAATATTCACCTTATATAGTGATTTATCATTCATAATTCATGTGAATATTTTCTATAAACTTCATTTATATAATTTCCAAAATTCTACAAATGTGGATCATTCTGAAACTATCACTTTTACTAATGACTTATAAATGGCTTTCAATATTTTAAGGATTAGTTCTCTAATAGAACATAACTTTTACTTGTGTTTGTATTTCTCAAATTATCAAAACACATGCAACATCAAGACGCTCATAAACTTGATTGGCACTTTACCTATGTTATTCCACATCAATTTTTACATCTACTTTAGATAGAATAGAACAAAACCTAGGAGATCCAATATTAATATTCCCATATGATATTGCTGAGACAATAATGATGACTTTATGTGAATTTTTTTTAAGCAATGATTAATTCTGATTCTTGGCTTTCTCTGTTATTTTCTGATTGACTTCAACATCACAAAGATTATGCATAAAGTTAATATTTGTTTTGTGAACAATGTACCTATAAAACTGATCTTCATAAGTGTATGTGGTACTTTATACATTTTTTTTATATTTAGTATCTCCTACGATGCTCCAGCTCACATTGCTTATATACCCTAAATTATAGCTCTTATATCACTTATCTTGAGGTGCTCAAGGAAACTCAGATCATATTTTAGGGGAGTTGGTGAAATATGTTAATTATTAAATAATTTTATATAAAAAACAAGGATAATAGAGCTTGCCATACTACCTCTCTGCCATACTTATAACATTATTAAGTATTCTTAATTATGTTGTAGAATCCTACATGTCAAAAAGTTAGCAATGTATTTTCCTTCAGCTTTGAGTACCTCTTTTTGGAGCCTAAATATAGACTTAAGAGAAAATAGAATAGCATTCTTTTCATCTTATCCATTCCCTGAGCCACCATTTATGTACCTTTGTCATCAGGCATCCAGAATCACAAATAAAATTATTAAAAGCCATCACATAAATAGACAAAGAAAAAGTAAAATCTGTATATTTTGCAAAAAAATAATAAAAAATAAGAAAAATGTCAATTAAATGAAGTTAATGTATAATGTAAGAATATGCCCAAAAGCATCCATTCACTGATCAAATATTTATTGAGAGCCTACTATGTACCAACCTCTCATCTAGAATCTTGGGATTCAACAGTGAACAAAAAGAATTAAGGGTCTCTGCCTCAAAGGAACTTAAATCCAATTTAAGGGAGATGGACAAAACGCATAATGAGTAGAATACATAGTACTTCAGATGGTGCAATTTTAAAGTGACTGGTCATGACATGCTTCATTAATAAAGTGACATTTTGGCAAATACCTGCAGAAGGAGACAGAGTTGAGAGAGTTTTTCATATGACCATTTGGGGAAAGATTATTCTAAGGAAAGGAAACTGGAAATGCAAAAGTTCAGAATTAAAAGCATGTCTAGATCTGAATGTTTGAAAAAGAACCAGGCTAGAAATTAGTGGGCCAGAAAGACAGACATACAGGTAGGTACTGAGCGGACTTTGGCTTTACCCCAAAGGAGATGGGAAGTCATTGCAAGGCTTTGAGCAGAGGAGCTGCACATGTGATTAATGTAAAAACTGAAACTCTAGGGATGCTCAGTTGAGAGGGGGAAGGGTGTAGAGAAACAATAAGGGAATTTGTTAGGAAGCTATTGCGACGTAAATAGTCCAACAATGATAGTGGCTTGGGCCAGTGTGGTAAAGAGAAGGTACTGGAAAGTGGATAGATTCTGGATATATTTTGAGGGAAAACAGAATTTGTGGACATATTGGATCTGGGGTAAGAAGAAAGGAGAACAGATAAGGATGACTCTAAGACTTTCGGTCTAAATAACTGGAAAGATGAGGTTGGCTCTCACTGGGATGGGGAAGGCTGTGTGACATGCTAGGTATTTTAAGGGTTTGACCCTCAAGGTTTGCTATTTGGGCATGTTAAGATACCTAAATGGAGATATTTAGTAAGTAGTGGGAAATATTAGGCCAAAGTTCAGAGCTGAGATCTGACATGGAAATATTAATTTAGGTGCTGTCTGCAGTTAAATGATATTTAAGGTTCATAACACTGAGTGTGATTGCCAAGAAAGTGTGTATAGACAGCAAAAGGAAGAAAAGAAATAAACAAACCCTAGGACATTCCAATGATTAAAAGTTAACAAGCTGGAAAGGATATAAGAAAGAGTCCAGTTCCCTATGAGTCAAGAAAAAAAAAGCGTTTCACAAAATACAGTGGTCAACTCTGACCAGTTTATTTATGGATTGAGATATATGAGACTAATATGAAGCATGGGTATACAAATGTTAAGATAAGGTATTTTAAAACCCTCTTGTGGTTAAGAAAATTACGAGTTTGAAAAACTGAAAGGTAGAATCTAGCATGATTCACAAATATATTGAATTATCATAACAACTTCATCTTGAGTGTATTGGGCAAAGTTTATTTAGTGATTTATAAATAAATGTAGTAAACCATGAATCTAGGTATTTTAACCCAGGGGCAATAGTTTAGCAAATATCCAATTCAAATTTGGAGTGTTAAGATTAGAAAAAGAATGGACAATTCATAGGATATTTTCTAAAATGTCTTATGTGTTCTCACAAACCTACTCTGAATAAAAGCTTCATAAATATTTTATGTAGAGTGTTTATAGTTCTTCCAAGGATGAATAGAATCAAACATGACCTCAAACCTTTTATAGTAGAGTTGAAAGAACAATTTTATTTCCTTCTAAGAAAAATCATAGACATGGTAAGTATATTAAACTAATGTTCAGAAGCAAGAAGAAATTTTCAATCTTATCAGAAATGAGATGAGGCAGATTTTTAAAGCATCAATAATGTAATTTCCGTCAACTAGACTGTGTTGTATTGAGTATATCAGGAAAATAGAGCAATAAATTTGAGCATATACTCCATAATAATACTGCCTCAAGCCATGATACTGAATATTATTAGTGATGTATAACATATGGATACTAAAACAAATGGTGCCAATAATTGAGAGCTAGGACAGGATTCAAGGGGTATCATTATTGGCAGTGCAAAAATAATGGGGAGAATTCAAAAAATCACATTATTAACAAAGCCAATGTGTGGCATAATTTCTCCTTTTTTTTAACGGAAGCAACAGAGTAATGTTTAAGTCCTATAGAATGGCAATAATAGAGACTTGGAAATAAGAAGCTACATGTCATCATTTTAAACATACACTTTAAAAAAATCAAATTTATACTTGCAAAAGTTAACTAATTAGAAACAATTTTTTTCAAAAAATATTAGTCTAAGTACAAAAGCATCACATGAGGGATAAAATGTATAAAGTAATTGTTCCATAAATATAAGTTAATTTGCAAATATCTCTATTACTTATTAAAATATATATGAAATAAACAGTCCAGGATTAGAATAGTTTTTTTCAAATTCCAGAATATTAAATGTTTTGCAGAAGTTGATTTGATATAACTGTACTGTAAGATATATTTACTCCAGAAATTCTAGTTTATTGGGGTGAGAGGAGACTTAACCTTTATTCCATAGCACCATATAACACCCAAGATACTCATGAAACTAACAATTTTTTTTTTGCTTTTAACAAAGAGGAAAAGGGATGCATCAAATCAATGACCACTCTCTTCCTTCCCCTAAAAAAATTAAAATACGAAACAGTAAATTTTCAAGTTAAAGCTGTACAAAAAGGAAATAACTGCCTCCTGCAATACCAAAACATGAAAAAAGAAAGTAGGGTAGATTTAGAAGAAACAGATCAGCGATCCAAATATCTCAATAGTCACCTTGATGACTTTTGTCTATTCGAATTATTCAAATCTTAATTTCCATATCTGTAAAATGGACATACATTCTTTGGAAATATTTCAAAGCTTAGAGTTGGGGCTCCTATGGGATTTCTGAAGGTGCTTGTGGACAATGCTCCCTAATTTCTATTAAAACTGCACATAAGAAGGAAGAATGGGGGGAAAGGAGGAATTTGTGCATTCTCTCCCAGTCTTAGGAGTTTTCTTTTCTGCTCTTTGGGTCAGAGCTAGAGCAATTCTCTTGGAGCCCTCTCTGTTCATACTCACGCTCACTTCTTGGTTTGACCGTGCATTGCATTCCGGCTGGAGGATACCAGAAGAGGAAATAAGGTCTGGGTGGTGATGTAGGGGGGCAAACTTAGTGCCAGTCTGGTAGTGCTTATTTATTTATGTAATACATAGTATAGTTTTCTCAGTTTTAGCTATAAAATATTGCCCTTGCCCTAATGGGCATCAAACTATACATGATAAGGTATGCAAGGAAAAACATTTCAAGATATTGTGAAACATCGTATAAAGGACTTAATATTAATATTAAACAATGCATATATATTTACAGGCATTTGCCTAAAAGGTTAATAGCACCACCATTAAAGGTACCTATGCCAACATCAACTGTGACAAATTCCCTGCTTGGGTCTGACAATCTCTTGTTTAAGGGAAATATGATGATCAAAATTGTCACATGGTGATCAAAGACAGGTAGATGGCAAATACCAAATTGTCCCCCAGTAGCATCCACATCAAATTCCCCCGGTTTGGATCATAGAAAAGACAAAAGTTGTCTACCAGGGTTGAACAGAAAGGGAATAGTCATTTGCATGCCCTAGAATGACATATGAATCAACCCATTAAGACAGATACATATTTTGGGTGATGAATCTGGTCCTTAAAGCTTCTTGAAGTATGGGATATTAACTCTTGCTGTATCCTATGAAGATGTAGATTCTGGAGAAGTGGGTCAGATCCTTGGTCATAGTTGAATAAATATTTTAGGATCTTGAGTGGCCATCCAGTATGTATTGATAAAATGTTTCTACTCAGGTGATGAGAAAGGAAATGGAGGTAAAAAGGAGCTATGAAGCAAAAGAAAAATCTTTAATACAGGAATGACAATAGTATGTTCATGAAAAAAGCTGTTTAGTTGTCTAATTGTAGCATAGGATTTTTTTTCAGAAATGTATAAAATAGTAAAAAATACATATTGACTCAAAAATATTAAAATTATTGAAAGCAGAGAGTCCTGAAAACTTTTTTATTTTATTTTAGAAATAGTGATATATTAATTGAAGACTCTTGAACATAAAATAGTAACAGAAACTCTAAAGTTTCAGATGAATATTCTGGAAGTCGAATATAATATGAGCCAGAAATTATTACTATCGTTACCATTATTATTGTTATTACTATTAGAATTAGTAATATTCAGGCTTTAGGATGAACAAGAAAGGAAGCTGGCTAACAGTACAGATGAGTCGTCTTCACCGAGATAAAAGAAACTAGAAAAGAGTGCTACATATATAACTAAAACAGGATCATAATCTATGATTCACTGGAAGCTTTACAAATACCCAGCTGTTCATCTATTAATTGATGGATATAGATATTGATAAAGATAAACTAATTCCAGTGTTACAACTAAGATACTATGGATGCAAATTTGGGAAAAATCAGACCCAGAAGTCTGCTTTTAAAAACATTCCCCAGATATCCCAGCCCTAGCTCAGAAATACAATTGTAATGATTTGATAATGTGTAAAATTCACAGGGTGAAATTAAATGAGAATCAATTTAAGATAAGAGCCATGGAATTTATTATAATGCCTTTATATTATGCAATTATTTCAAGTCATTTTATATATGAATAATAAAGAGAACATTTTAAGTATATTGTAACTTACTTTACCAATTATTTTGCTTCAATGAGATTAAGTTTTTATGATTTTGCTCCTTTAATATAAACTATTTTTAAAGAATTAAAGGATCCTATATAAAAATGGAATTATATTTAAATCTGAATCATAATTACAGTTTGTATAAAATTATTAACTTTAATAGTGAAATCTGAATACTGCTATGAAATCAATTAACTTTACATGCTGCAATTTTAATTTGTATTCTTCATGGATATGCATTATTCTTACATTTGTGAAAGATTTGTGATTAAATTAAATATGTATTTTTTTATTTCACTTTTCTTGAAACTTTAAATAACTGTATGTTCAGAGTTCTAGATTTTAACACATAAAAATTAAATTGGTATGGATTCCTATGCAACCATGTCTCTTTTCCACACTAATGCTGTAAATGGCAAAATATTGATATAACAGGATGAAATATAGGTAGTCTTATTTTAATAATTGATAATTTCTACTTCAAAAAGATAAGTGCAGGCCAGGCGGGCGCAGTGGCTCACACCTGTAATCCTAGCACTCTGGGAGGCCGAGGCGGGCGGATCGCTCAAGGTCAGGAGTTTGAAACCAGCCTGAGGAAGAGCTAGACACTGTCTCTACTAAAAATAGAAAGAAATTAATTGGCCAACTAAAAATAGATAGAAAAACTTAGCTGGGCATGGTGGCACATGCCTGTAGTCCCAGCTACTCAGGAGGCTGAGGCAGGAGGATTGCTTGAGCACAGGAGTTTGAGGTTGCTGTGAACCAGGCTGACGCCATGGCACTCTAGCCTAGGAAACACAGTGATACCCTGTCTCAAAAAAATAAAATAAAAAATTAAAAAGATAAGTGCAAAGTCATTGATCATATTGTTGTTTTAAAAGAAAGATACCAGCAAATGAAAACTTTAATGAATTGATATAGAAGGAAACCCTAAAATAAAGACATCATTATACTTCTCTGGATAAGAACTTTAATAAAGGTGGTATATGGTAAGGTCGAGAGAGAATGGACTGATCAATATTCCAAGAAGCTGGAACATGAATGAAATGGAATAAGACTACTGAAAAATGACCCATGGCAGGAAGCAGATGGGCGATCAAGATGCAGTCAAGACTATTTTCTTTATTCATTTATGTATCATTCACTCATTAATTCATTTCAGTTCTGAAGTGTAAACTTCTCAATAAATATTTACTATCTATACTCAACATTTGGAACATAAAGGAAAAATTTTAATGTCTAACGTGAGAACAAAAGTGTGTGTATGGGGGAAAGTAAGTATAAAGTCAGGCAATCCATAAATGAAACTTAATTCGGCAAAACAAGAAATCAGAGCCAGGAGACATGCAAGCCCTATGACATGAGTCCCTCTGAGAGACTGGATGTGGAAAGTCACATAAATTATATTTCAAGCCAAATCTGATATACATTTCAAAGCATAGGATTATTTGTGTTGACATCTGGGCTTTATATGCTTAGTCCACTAGTTATAAATCAAAAACTGCTCTCTGATAATCTCATTTCAATTCACCATAAACACTATTATGTTTTTTCTGTTTAACATCTTAAAATTATCCCCTAAAGTGGTGAATATTTTATAAATTTTGTTATGCCTTTTAAACTGAATCCCCTTCTACTCTATTGAGATGCTACATTTAAACACATTTTTTGTTTAGTTCTATATGTAAAAGATATTATTTTTACAGTACTTTATTTCTGTTGATTTCATTTCCCAGAGTGTGCTGATGGAAAGTGCATTTCTTATCCCTGGTAATTGAAACCCACTGTAAACCAGCTGTTGCACCCTCTTGCTAATCATTATTAGAAATTCACCCATAATTACATTTCACACTCTTATTTTTTGATAATTTAAAAAATTTATTATTTCTCTTTTAACCTCATCTATATTTACTTGAACTCAATATAATTTTATATAATTTCCTTTAAGGATTGTTTTAACTTATATGTAAAATATCAGTCATAATTTTAGAAAGAGTTAAATCAATTCAAAATATATCAATACCCAGTTCAATAATAAAAACAGTGGTAACTTATTTGTAATTTGTATAATCAATCTTTCAGGGATAGTCTCCATTACATTTAAGAATATAGTAAGTTTTGGGTTTTGCCTTGGTATTTGACCATAATTTTTAATTACGTTTCCAATGTAGCCTCTAGAGACCTCGAAACAAAATATCTATTTCAGGATCATTTATAGCATCTCTGAATTTCTGCATGATCAATTAAGTGATTATGTAGTTTACCATCATTTCTTATAGGAAAAGCAATGTGTGTAATATGAACAAGATATGTCATTTTGATTCATGTTAAATATCTGAGCAGTATTTCATATGCATTAAAATTCTGAGATTTTTCTTGTTCTTATCTTTTATTAATATAGTGAATTAGATTGAAAAATACTTATATAATGCATAATCAATAAAGTGTCCTGCAATTGCCATGATAAAGAACAAATGTGGCTCTAAGTGATTTAAGGGTCCACAAGCATGTGCTATTTTGTTCACATCCTTCGATGTGTGTCAGGAAATAATTATAACACCTCATATTTTAGCAACTAAACAAGCCATAGTAAAGATTACTTTGTGGGACTATTTTTTCATTCTTCTTTAGTTGAAGAAAAATTATATGACAAAAGATTTTGGAACTACTTTGTCAAGTACCAACACATGATGTTCAAACAAGATGGAACAACAGTTATCACAGGTTTAAAAAGATTTCTTAAAGAAAATAAAACCTTAATACTGTAAGTTGCAGACAATAATGCCAACATGCAGAGCTTACCATCGATCAGTAGTTCATACAAAAGTAAGTAAATGGATGTGCTTTGAGAGCAAAAGTATTTATAGTATGATATATGTTTTAAAGATCTTCCAGGAAAATAACAAATAACTCAATTTAAATATGAGCAACTGACTTGAATAGACATTTCTCCAAAGAAGACGTACAAATGGCCAAAAAGCGTGTGAAAATATGTTCAACATGACTAATACTCAGGGATATCAAAATCTAAATCACAATGAGTTAACACTTCACACCTGTTGGGATGGCTATTACCAAACAAAGAACAAACAGAAACCACAAAAGTTAACAAATGTTGGAAAGAATGTGAAGAAATTGGAATCCTCATACACTGTTGGTAAGAATGTAAGATGGTGCAGTTACTAAGGAAAACAGTACAGTGGCTTCTCAAAAAATTGAAAATAAAATTACTAAATGACTTTCCAATCCCACTTCTGGGTACATATCCAAAAGAGCTGAAATCAGAATCTCAAAGAGATATCTGCACTCCCATGTTAATCACAGCATCATTCACTTGACTATGGTCAAGATATGGAAACAACCTAAATGGCTATCAACAGAAAAATGAATTAAAAAATGTGTGATACATACACACTATGTAATATTAGTCATCCCTAAAAATGAAGGGAATCCTGCTATATGCAAAAACATGGATCAACCTGGAGAAATAAGTAAGTGAAATAAGTCATTTACAGAAAGACAAATACCACATTATTCCACTTATGTGAGGTATTTAAAATGGGGAAACTCACAGAAACAGAGAGCAGAATAGTGGCTGCCAGGGCTGGAGGGAGGAGGAAATGGGGATTTGCTGTTCAATAGGAATAAAGTTTCACTTATGCAATATAAATAAGTTCTAGATATCTGTCACACAGCATTGTTCCTACACTTAACAATACTATATCATACACTTAAAATTTAAGAGGATATATCTTATGTTAAGTGTTCTTAGCATAAATAAAAAAGAGGAAAATGTTCTTCCTATTCCAAAAGAAACTTGTATTCATACAATGAAAACAGATTCTGATGAAAATTTAAGATATTATTTTCTTGAAAGTCTATTATGTGGCTCCATTGCTAATTTCTAAGTCCATGATTTAAGTAAACATTTTCATAAATAATTGTGTGAAGCTAGCATATATGAATATATTAGAAATACAAATAAAAGTGAAAGCAAAAATTGTAAGCAGTAATATATAGTAATTATAAAGCTTCTTCCTCAGAAAATGAGTAAAACTTCAGATTAAGTGATAGCTTTAATTAAATTCAATCATTATCATCAAGTATACTTAAAGTCTTGGAATTAAAAAGTGGAAAACTCTTTAGTTGCTAATAATCTGGTAGCCACAGCATCAGCAGTGATAACATTCTCTGGAAGAGCAAGGCGAAAAAGTTCATGATTCTCTGCTAACCTCACATAAAAATGTCTAAATTGGAGGCAATACTTGTAAATAGACTAAGTGTTAATATTCCTCATAAATGAAAACTTTCTAAAAATGGAAAATAAAAACCAATAGCCTCATAGGAAAATGGGTAAAAGATATAAAAAAGGAGAAATCATAGCAAAATAAAAGGAAAGTGTGTTCAATTTTGCTTTTAATACAAGGAATGCCCAGTTGACCCCATTGAATGCCATTTTTGTCAGCAATCAGATTGTTGATTCACAATAGTTTGACAAAACACTCTGTAGGTGACTGGGGAAGCAGGCACATTTTCTTATATTGCTGGTAGGAATGTGGAATGGTACAAATACTAGGGAGGTGAATTTGACTATTCTAGGAAAATTAAAAATGCATATACTTTTTAATTCAGCAATTCTTCTTACAAGAAGAATTTCTATCCCAAAGACACTCTGACAAAATTATAAAAAAGGTGTATGTTAAAGGCTATATGTATAAGGCTTTAGGATGATTTTATAATAGTAAAAGAATGTAACAGTCCAAATGCCCATTTGACCAGGAGATTTGTTGAATACAGTCTGATATAGCCACACAATGAATTCCACACAGCTTTAAAAAGGAATGGAGACTATTCTGAGTTGTCTACATATTATGTTATTAGGCTTTTGTTTTTCGTTTTTCTTTTTAAGTGATCGATCTACCTGTCTCTCCTATATATTTACATACACATATATACATATACATATAACATATAAATATTTTAGTAATGTACAATATCTCATATTTTTTAAAAAATTGGAAAGAGTTGGACTGGGGTCAGGGTCAGCCAAGCCAGCATAACCTTTGAGGACAGGACATGCAGTGGCAATTCTCACAAGTGTCTGGGATGCCAGTAGTGTCCCAGGGTGCCCAAGTTTACCTGGCAGGTAGCAGGTTGCTGCCAGGTGTTTGATATCTTGGTGGATGATGAGCACCATTGCCACATGCTGCACAGACTCCTGTTGAAAGCCATCATTTCTTTCTGGATACTTGCTGTATGGCCACATCTTGAAGCGACAGGACATGGCCACGCAGATCTCAAATGAGAGGCAAAACATGCCAGTGCTTGGTAGAGGCTATGTAAAGAAGTTCAAGACCCGCACAGAAACACACGGAAGGGTCACCTGGTGAGGTTTCATCTGTATCCTGCAATTTTCTGTTTAATAAGCCTAAGAAAAGCAAAGGCCCAGGAATGGGCCTATCAATGGTAATATTAAAATATCTTCTATCATTTGTTTTGGTCAAGGGGCATCACAAGGATTTTAAAGCACCAAGAAAAGAAACAGATGCCATTTTGTATTTGGACAGACGTAAAGGATCACAGGGCTCTAAGCAGACATTGAGGTGACCAGCAGTCATCTTTTCATTGTGTGCTTTTTCTATGTCTTTTAAAATCGAGTAATGAGCAGCTCTAATGCAGCCACCCTAGAACTATCCTAGGACTTTGTTATCCTCCATGTCTTGCTTACTCAGCCAATGATTGCATGTCCATTATCAGGAGCAATAAGAAAGCCATAGATTCTGGAAAATGACACTGACACACACTCTGAGATATGAGTTAAGGAGACTGGCCCACCTCCCTCTGCAGTGGATCATTATAAGAATTTTCTTTTTAAACATTTGAAATAAACATTTTGTATTAAAAATGGAAGGATAACACAAAATATAAATAGAATGTTTAACTCAGAGAAAGAAAATAGAGTAGAAGTGACAAATAAAAGCTAAACTTTTTAAAATATAACTTTGGAAGAATTTAAATATTTTACATAATTATAAAAAACTATAGTTTGAAAAGAAACATCTAAAACAGGAATTACAATAAAAAATGAGTCTACATGTGCATCAAATTGCTGTCATAATATCAAGGAGGAGAAAATAATTCAAGCCTTGTATAAACATAACTATTGATCTACTTATGCCGATACATTATAAAGACAAAACAATGCAAAACATATCAAAACAGAATCTAAAAACAAAGTCAAAAATCCAAAACAGTTTTCTGTTGTTGATAAAAGTGTTCATTTTTGATTCTAAACCAAGCGTGTATTGTGTTGTAAGTCATAGCAATGTTTTGTAATGTATAGATTCAGATATATATACTTGGATCCTCATTTGAATGGATTATTAAAATATTGAGATAAAGACATTTGTACACTGGCTGGATATTTGATGATATTAAGGCAATACAAGAAAAGTGTACTGTGAAATTGGCATTTTGTTTATTTTTAAAAATTCTTATCTTGTTGAGATACATACCAAAATATTTATGGATGAAATGATGTGATATCTGATATTGTAGAATTAGTTTTCAGGAAAGGGGATGAATAGGAGAATAAATGAAACAATATTGGCCATTAGTCAATAATTGTTGAAGCTGAATGGTGTGTACATTGGGATTCATTATATTTACTAATCCTTCTACTTTGTTATATGTTTGAAAATCTACTGAACAAAAAGTTAAAAAAATTAGTTTTCAATGAATAAGAAGTTGAGTACCTAATTAGGATTGTTAATACATCATAAGAAATTGATGACACTCAAAATGCCCACTGCCAGCAGAGGGTACAAATGAAAGTCAGTAGATTCATACAATGGTAGGTCACAGTGTGGTCTGTATAATTGTACTACATCTAAAAAAACCAAAAGGACAAATTATATAATATGCTATTAAGTGAAAATTTTAAATTCTAAATGAGATACATGGCATAGTACCAGTTTTATAAAGTTAATATATATACACAAAGCTTTCTGAATGAGAAATGGCTTCAGAAAGTTTAAATCACTTAATCTTTGATTATATCAATATTTGACCTGTAAATAATTAATCTCCGTATCCTCAGTTTCCATACCTGTAAAGTGAGCAATCCTTAGGAACCTCTGTCTCCAAAGAATGATGTGATTATTAAATAATGTGATGATTAAATATATTTGGATAGTCACATGATCATAATAGTATTGATTAATTTTGAATTTTATTTCAACATCCTACTGAGCACATGACAAAGTATCATGTCAGAAAAAAATAAATCAATATAATAAACCACACTCTATCAAATTTAAATATACTGATATGTTAAAAGAATTGTAGGGTTGTTGATTTTTTTCATATTTTCTTTAGCTTATAGGAACTAACATTATTTCCTCAATATATGACTTTCATAAATACAGTGCCTGGATTAGCTAGTGCCATTGGTGTATAACAAACAACAACAAAATTCAGTTGCTTAAAACAACAATAAATATTATTTCTTATATATCCATGGAGTTCTGCGATTGAGGCTGGTTAGGCTAGACTTCTGCTGACCTCTGTTGGTCATCAGTTGGCCAAGACTGGGTTCTGATGGACTGATTCATGTCTGAGCTACATGTTCTTCATCTTTCTCTGGCATGAGCCAGTTATCCTGGTCATGCCACTCTTATAACGAAGAGACTCAAAGTGTAATAGGATGAGAGGACCTCTGTGGAGGCTAAAGCAACTCCCTCTTGGATGCTAATCTGCTCTGGTGACTTCTGATTAACTCCTGTTGGAGGAATTCCTCTAAGATTTTTACTTTATCTACTGTTATCATAAATCTTGCCCTTAGGTCAAAGTAACGTTGACCATAAATCCTGCCCTTAAGCAGATTTACATAACATTCTTGACTTTCCCTGAGGGATAGACTTCAACTGTCCTATACATTCCTTCTCTATGGTATATAAGCCCTGGGTCCCAGGGTAATGGCACAGGGATCCACCATTCTGTCTAGCAACCTCTGAGACTTCTGGGCTTCTGTTCTTAAGCCACTAAGAAATGTTTTTTTCTGAGGAACTGGGAGTGTCAACCTCTTTCTTCGACAACTCAGTTTCCTTGGACCTTGGGGGTAGGTTTGCATAGACCTACTCACTGTGAAACAACCTCATTTTATGGTTCAAATCAAATTACAGCAGAACCTCAAATCAAGGAGTGAAGGACTGTATTCTGTCCCATTTGCAGGAGAAACTTCAAAGATACATTCTAAAGGGAAAAAGAAAAAGGGTGGGGCGAAATATGGAGACCATTAATGTAATCTGCAAAAAGTATTGTATATACAATGTGAATTTTTAGTTATTAGTTTGAGTAATTCAATAAAATTTGGTAAACATTTATTAAACAAATAGCGAGAAAAGAGTAAGTGGTGATCATAAAGTAGTACTAGTAAATTGCCCGAGGAAAATGTATAGCAATCAAGAAAGGAATGGTTCATGTCTTGTATGTTTAGCTAAATCCTAGCTAGTCTTCCAGAAAAGGTGTGAGGCCAAAGGAAGATAAAAGAAACTATTAAGGAAAATTAAGTAAACTCTTTGAAAAAATAAGATAAACTATGAGTTCTGTATTTATAGGTGGGATGGAAAGCCGGCATTTTCAGGAAGTAAAATATGTGTCTTCCTTAAGGTTAATGGAAGGATATGGGAGTTGGCAGCAAGAGCCTGTCAAAGTTCCAAAAACTGAATATTGGTTTTAATTTGCTTAAGTATATATGAGGTCAACAAAAATAATACATTTCTTTGTATATATTACTATAAATATTGAGTTCTAACATTGTTGTGGTCTGAATATTAAAACTTATAGAAATTTCAACTGTTAACTTTAGATTCAAGAGCTATATAATTATTTTTAAAAAATGCCTACAGCAACATCAACCTTCCTCCACACCTTTCTAATTTTGTGTCATTTTTAACTTCAGACATAGAACTATCTTAAAGGAAACCAATTGTAAATCCATAGAACACAGTAAGGAGTTTTCTAAATGTTAGAAGTACTCTGTAAACCCACTAGAGATTTGTTTCAAAATTGGGTTTCATGTGCCTTTCCTTCTCTCCTTAGAAATTTGTTCAAAGGAATTCTTTCCTAAATGTGAAAAATGATTTATTCATTGTGTGATATCATCATGAATTTATACTCAGGTGCCAATGTGCTAGAGTCACATTGTATGACACTATTAAAGGCAGTACAGCTATATTTATGATGACACAATCAAGTGATTCATATACATTATATGTCAAATTGTTAACATAAACCTAAATACATATTCTAACATCAAAAAGTAAAATATTTTTATTGCTTTTATTATTTTTTTTTACATAGTCTCACTCCGTTGCCTAGGCTAGTGTCACCTGGACTAGGGTGTGGTCGTCATCATAGCTTACTACAACCTCAAACTCCTAGGCTCAAGCTATTCTCCTACCTCAGCCCTGAGTACCTGAAGTTACAGGTACACACCACCATGCCCAGCTAATGTTTCTATTTTTAGTGGAAACGGGGTCTCGTTCTTGCTCAAGCTGGTCTTGAACTCCTGGCTTCAAACAATCTTCCCGCCTCGGCCTCCCAAAGTGCTAGAATTATAGGCTACTGCTTATTTTTTAATCTTTTCCCAGCATAGCATTTCTTACAAGGGAAAATTATTAATAACATTTTTAATAAGCAATCTACAAAGAAGAGACAACAAGTAAAAAAGGGAACTTGCTCATGTCTCTATATTTAAGAACTTTCAAAATATTTGTCATCAAGTGTCAAATTTGAAAATAATATCTAATGCAAATACTCAGTGTCTCTTCCTTTTTTCCCTGCATTGGTGAAGCAATGTGGCATATTGGTTTAGAGTAAAATAAATTTGCATTTAACCTTATTTTTCCTCCTGTTTTTCTCCTTTTTTCTTCACTCTCAGTCAACAGAAAGACACATTGCCTCAAAGACAAGTATTTGAGGGTAGCAAAAGACAGAGTCTTTACAGGTTTTGTGTTTCTTTGAGGAAAGAAAATTTTTAGGCAGAGGCAAAGCATATTGGACATAAGCAATAGAAAGAAAAGACTTTTCAAATCCAGATATTCAGACTGAAAAGAAATCCCTAGGTGGTGGCTGGGAGAAAAGAGTGAAAAAGAGTAAAGGGGACATAGGATCAAACTTTTAGGAAAAAAAGGACTGTGGAGTGCATTTAGGGAGATAAAACCTTAGGCTGCCTCATCAAAGATTTCTGAAACCCAAGCAGTATTCAGAAGTCACAGAAAGCAGCAATTCATGATGGGACCCCAATAAAACCCATAATGGATATCTCAGTAAACTCATATGTTAATTTGATGATCCATGCCTCGAACCTTAACTGGCCTCTTTTGCTTACTGATATCTTGGCACATGTAAGTTCCTACAACCATAGCACAACACCAGGGATGGGTGGACAGCTCAAGAATGACTGAGGTGAAACTTTCCACTGAAACATCAAAATGGATATCTAGGTTCAAATATTTTTTTAAATAAATTAAGAGAAGTTTATTTTTCATAGGCTTGAATTTGAGAAAAATTTTAAGACCATATTATTTCATCATAAAATATACTATAGATAGTATTCATAATAAATCATATTTAATCTTCTCTTTCATATTTATATATAAGAAACGTATGCAGTTTCTTGTTGAATTGTGGTGGTATTCATGAATAATATCTTCGCTATCCTGCATAATACTTAAATAGGTTAATAATATTTTAACCCACATGTTAAACACCATCAAAAAATTCCTGAGTTTCATCTCTTGCCATCATATTTCTTAGCTCTTCCCCCTAAACCTCAGTGACTTTCTTCTTTCCACTTACTGTTCTTCTTCTAAGCCTTATATATTGGGAAACATTATAAATAATCAGTTTGCAATTATTTCTAAACATTGATGGACTTTGCATTATAATATGAAGATTTATTCAGCATGTAACATGAGTTAGGTTTAACAAATGTAACTGTGACCACTAAATAACTTTTCTACTTTTACAAATGGAAATTGAGTTTTGACTCTTCTTTTTTCTTTTAAAAAATAAATATTTATAAACTTAGGGAAGGAGATTCAAAGAATCAGAGTATCTTTCCCTCCAAAAGCACAATTGTCCCACATAGTCAAATCAAGGTAAGTCCACGAACCCATGAATGAATCCCCTACCCCCTGAAGCTGCTGAGTTGAGGGGCAGATGGGCAAGGGAACTGATCTCCACTCCCCATCCTCAGTCCCCTTGGTGATGAGGTCCTTGATGTAGGCATCCAGCTCGTTATCTGTTTTGATTTCTATGTCCTTTTGCAGGAGTGCCACCATATTGGTCCTCAGCTTCTGCAGCTTCTCCTCTGTCTCACGGAGCTTTCTCTCAGAGGTGTGCAGGCTCTCCTCGGAAGCTTTGGCCCGTGAGTCAGTGTGGCTTTGGTAGGAATGGCACAGATTCTGGAGCCCCACTTCATACTGCTTGAAGTACTCTTTCAGAGGAAACGATATTAGCACATCTGAGTTCATAGCACTCAGCTCCTTCTTGGAGATGGGAAAACTTGGAGGCAGGAAGTACTGTAAACAATTCCGAAGGATCTGGATGAGCAGGTCGATGGTCTCGTGGTTGGCACTTGGGGGGGGGTGATGTCGGGCTCAGTGAGAATGCAGTCAGAAGTGGAGGGCTCCAAAATGGCTACAGCCTGCTTGGCCACCCCAGTCTTCTCCTCCTCCCCGCCCTCCTGCTGTATATCAGGGCTCTGATACTCCAAAGAAGGGAGCTTCATCAGCCGCACATCCTCACTGCCTTTCTCCACCCAGTGGTCTCTCAGTGTCGTGTCTGTGGGCATGTAGTCAAATTTCACCTTCCACCGCACCACATTCTTGCCCACTCACGGCTGTGACATGGCCTGTGTACCACTCCCTGTTCACACGCACCTCCACGTGCAGCCCTTTATCTTTCTGAGCCCTCTTGAGCTCAGTGGAATCCTCTTCCCCAGCACTGTCTGAGAGCTCATAAGTCCTTCTTTTCCTCCTTCACAGCAAATTTGCCCCGCTTACAGCTGTCCTTCCTGCTCTCAGCCTCTTCCTCTGCTTCTTCCTCATCAGAGACCCCAAGACTTCGCTTTCGACCAGGGATAGCCGTGGACAGTTTAGTGAGTGGCTCCGGCTTCTTGACTACTGGAGTCTTGATGACTTTGGGGGCAGGGACCT
>VBSM01001124.1:30006332-30031264 GCA_008086735.1 Cheirogaleus medius | reverse complement strand
AATTAGAGAAACCCGAGGCTACTTTGTAGAAGTGCAGGACCACAGGCTCTGAGCATTGGGAGGGGGATATTAGGTAGCTGCTTGCTGTGTTCTCAGTTGCCTCCAAAGAAGAGTCTGGAGGGTTATGGAGAGACCACCATGGGGGTGAGGGTAGCCACTCATGGAGTCGAGACCCTATCGTCAGGCTTACGTACTTGAGGCTCAAGTGCTCTCACCTGTGACTTGGGGACCCTCTGGCTTTGAGGTGATGGGATCTCAGAGTCTCTTTACAGATGACCTGGTGGGTGTCTTCTGCCTGAGGGTGGGTAGGTGTCCCAGGTGCAGTGCAATCCACTGGGCTAGGTAAAGATTCCATCTTCATCCACTCTAGAGAGCCCCCAAGAAAGCCCAGCATTCTCCAGAAGAAGGACTGGACCAGTACCACTATGCTGGACCCAGATGCTCCCCCTTCCACTGAACCCTGGCTCCCCCTCTGCAGTGCCCAGGCTCTGTTGTGACAGGCTGTGTCTTGCACAAGGATAACCTAACAACAAGGCAAATGGGGCAGAGAAATCCAGCCCATGGTCCTTGCATTTAGCTGGGCACCCACAAGGCAATATCTGTCCCTTTTTCCGAGTCTCCCAGAGGTACTGTGTGGGTCTGTGGGAGTCTGGAACCTGGCTCTCTCCCTCTGCTCTCCAACGGTAGCTGCTCAGGGCTATTCCCATTAGCTGTCATGTATCTCTCCAGGAATCTCCCCTCTTTTGTCCCCTGCCTCCTTTTTCTCATCCCCACCCCCTTGCAGTCTACCTACGGCGATGTTAACTCCCTCACAAGCAGCTCTCCCAGCCTACTGGTCAACCCCCACCTTCACCTTCCCTGTCTCCCCGTCCTCCTCTTCAAGAGTGTTCCCTGCCCCACACCTACTCCCAGACCGCTTAGCCACCGATGACCCCAGCTGGCCTCCAGAGTCTGGCCAGTGGAAATGGGTGTGCTGGTGCTTTCGGAAGTTGGAGGAGTTGTTAAAAGTGAGATCACAGAGGCTGCAGCGGAAGGGGCTCTGGCCAGTGTGGATGCGGGCGTGGCCTCTTAGCACCGAGGACTGGGTGATTATCTGGCCCTGGTCTGGACCCACATGCAGGCCCAAGCCTCAGTCAAGGGTGGCCCCCAGTTGTCCATGCTGGGTCTGCTCCATTACATCCTATCCCAGGAGGGTGTGCGGGGCCTCTACCAGGACATTGCTCCCAACTTCATGAAGGTTATTCCAGTTGTGAGTGTCTCCTACGTGATCTACGAGAACATGAAGCAGGCCTTGGGGGTCACGTCCAGGTGAGGGACCCACAGCCTGGCCCCTGCCCCACGATCCATCACCCGGGTCATGACATTCCCCACACCTCAGCTGAGGACCCAACCATGGAATCCCCACACTTCAGACACTGGATCCCGACGCTCCAACTCTAGATCCCAGATCCTCCTGTACTGTCACCTCAACTGTGGATCCTGCACTTTGGCAACCTGAGTCTGACACCTGAACCACAAGATCCCAGATTATCCACATCCCAGCCCTTAATCCCTACCCGACCCCAGATCACTGGATCCTGCATCTCCACATCCCCAAAGTGGATCCCACATTTCCCTGCCCCACCCACTATGTCCTTGACCTCCGTGTCTTAACCACTGGATCCCACTCAACCTAGTGAATGGATCCCAATATCCCAACCACAGGAGCACATGTCACCCCTGCCTGTACCTCAGCACCCAGGTCCCAGCTGCCTCAGGCACCACATCTGGTGTCCTTATGCAGCAGTGGATCCCAGATCCCCCAACCTCAGATCTGCATGCCTCAAGCCCTGGCTCTCCAAGCTCAGCCACTGGATTCCAGACATCAGGAAATCTCAGCCACTGGATTCTGCCAATGCAATGCTAGATCCTGGGGCCCCCACCACTGGATCCCAGATCCCCTCACCCCAACCACTGGATATCTGATTTTTTTTTTTTTTTTGTATCTCAACATTGGGTCCCAGATCCTTCTATTCTGACTGCTTGATCCCTAAATTTCAGGCTCCAAACCCCCAGCCCACAACCATAGGATCCCAAATTCCCAAGTCTTGACCCACTAGATTCTGGCTTCTAAACCAAATGCAGGAACCCAACAGTACAGCAATCTGCAGCCACTAGATTCCAGATTCTAGACCTCAAATCCTTTTACCCAGCATCGCTGGATATTGAAATCTCACGCACAGAAGGCAGACCCTGGCACCGGGTCCCGCCCTTGATTTGAAAAACAAGAAAAAAAACACATTTTTTTTGATATATAGAAGTAAAAGTCTATTTATTTTTCCAAGAAAGAAAGAGAGAAACAGAGAGATTGAAGGAGGGAGTGGCCATGGCACACAGAGGAAGGAAGGAAGTACCAGGCAGCTGAGGGAAAGTTGCTTGCAGTTTTAAAGGGTATAAATGGCTTTTTATCCTTCTGCTTCAACAAACTGGTAACAAACAAGTGGTGGTGTGTGGGCAATTAGCTATGCTCCAAGCCAAAAATCGGGTCCCTTACGCAGGGGTCATCACAAAGGATAAGGAAATAATAGAAAATAGAAAATAACAGAATATAGAAATAAAAGAATACATAGAGACGAAAGTACAGTTTTATGAAGTGTAGATTTATAATAGTTGGGGTGTTGGGAGACCCCACAGCATTCCCGTGAGCTGTGAGGCCATGAGTGAAGTTTCACATCAGTATTTATAGGTACAGTGATCAGTTGCCAGGGGTAACAGATTTACATAATAACAGGTAGTTTGTTTCAGGTTAAAAATCTCCCAAAAGGCTTCTAGAGATTCCTTAATTAACTCTCCCTACGTGAGCAAACAGTTGCAAAATCTTTCTAAGACAAACTTCTAAGTTCTAAGATAAAGCTCTCATTTAGCAGAAGGGTTAAACAGAGATAGAGTGGCTCCATATTTCTTTATCTAGTTATTGTGGATGGAGACATGTCATCAGGAGTCAAGCAGCAACTGTCCCTTGGGCTAATTGCTTTTAGCTGCAAGTGTCTGTCTGTCCCTCAGGCACTCTTTGATCAGCTCTCATCCCAGGGCTCCATGCAAACCTTCCTTGTCAGGCAAAGAAGGCAAAAACCACAGGTTTGAGATTGCAGGGTCACCTTGGAAAGCAGCTGCCACTGACCTTTGAGATGCCCTCCTGAGGTGAGGTAACTTTTGATATGCGAACTAACACATTCATATATTCCTTCAGGGCAAAGCCCTGCAAAACTCCTGAAATCATTTCTGTCTCTATACAGCAATATTAATCTATGGAGCAACAGTGGCAAAGCTGTTGTAGGTATTCTTTATTTTCTCTCTTTTCTATGTGAGGCAGATTTATATGAGTGCTTGGAATCTGTTGTTTGACAGGACCTGAGGCAGAGAGTTGGAATGGGGAGTTCACATCCCTACTGTCCATGTAGGGCTCTTCAAGGCTCTGTAAGATCTTGGTTAGGTAAAGACTTAAGGAAGGTTTCAGATGAGGGTGAGGTGATTGAATGGAAGGATTATAAAAGCACTGGACTTCAACTGATGTTGTGGGAAGACTTTAAACCACATTTTGATTATTAGAAATCCTGTCCTTAAACATGGTTCTATTTTATGTTCTCACAGTACCACATTTTGCTTCTACATTTGTCATGGACTGCTGAGAAGCAGTCATTACCTTTGTTAATCTTGGCTGTGGCAGATTCTTAGTATCAACATGAAAGTCTTTAGGAGGTGATGTAGGCCACAAATTATAAATACACAGTTTGTTGGAAATCCTCAACACAGGGTCTTCAGTAATCTCATCCACTTTATCACTATTTTCAGAAGGATTTTCCAGTATGTTTTCTTCTTCATGTTCTGAAATTTGTTGGGGAATGCTATTAAAACCACTACCAAGAGTGTCGTTTTCCACAGTCTGTCCCAAGACTTGATCAGGAGACACATTAAGACTTTGCTGAAGAAGACTGATTATACGTGATGCTTGAGAACCTGTCCCAAGCATGAGAGCATTTCTTTTCAACTTATCAACTGCATTTACGTTTGCTCCGGCCTTTACTAAAAAGTCCACCATGTCCTCTTCTTTTTGACTTACAGCAAGTAAAAGTGGTGTGACATGACTCTTGTTTTGGGGATCGATAAATGCACCGTTTGAGAGTGGTTTATCTGCTAATGATAAATTCTTGTGATAAATAGCATAGTGAAGAGTAGTGTTGCCATAGACATCCTTAAGATTTACATTGGCCTGACTGTCCAGCCGAACGGTTACACATTCCTCCTCCTGGCATCGTACGGCCTTCATCAGAGCTGTCCTCCTTTTGCTGTCAAACAAGTTAAGTTGGCACTTTCTGTTTACCAGGAGTCTTACCACTTCTGCCTGGCCAGTGGCACAGGCCAAATGTAGAGTGGTCCTGCTCTTCCGATCTCTGTCGTTCACGCATGATGGATTTAACCACACGATGTTCTCAAGTTTTGATACCTCACTCAAGCAGGCAGCCAGGTGGGTCTTCCTTAGATCTGTCAGAAGGACATGGTAGCGGGTCTTCTTGTAGGCCTTCTCAGGAATCTCATCCCTGGCGCCCACCACAGCCTTCCACAGGCTGCTCATGGAGGGCGACTGGCCCTCGCCCTCCTTCCTCCCAAATGTAAGGAACTTCTTCATGGTGCCGGCTGTGGGCTTCTAGACACCTCACCTCCTCCCCACCCCCCACTCTCAGCCCAATCCAAGCCAGAAAACTAGTCTGGCCACAAGCTCCAAGAAAGGCAGTCTCCGACACCCAGTAAAGTGACAGGCAAAGCAGAGCCAAGCCAAGCTAAGTGGAGCCAACCTGAGCCGTTTGGCACAAGGGTGCATGAGCACCTCGGAATCGGTGTCCCTGCGCATGCGCGCCAGTGCTGGCGGAGAAAACCGTTTCACCTCGCGAAGCGGGCTGGGGTTGCGCAGATCCGCGGCCCCGGTGTGGCCGGGACTGATACACGCATATCACTAAAAATTACCTCTACTACAGGACTGCGGACAAGGGCTGGCAGAATTCAATTCACCACAATCTCTCTCTGAATCGTTATTTCATCAAAGTACCACGTTCCCAGGAAGAACCAGGCAAAGGCTCATTCTGGAGGATGGATCGGGCCTCTGAAAGCATATTAATAGAGCAGACTTTTAGGAAAAGCGGCCTAAGAGCGTGCCTTGCTTGAGAACCCTTCTGGGACCGCTCTCTTCTAGGAGCAGGGCCCTGCCTCTCCCCATCACGCTGGAGTGCTGTCTGCTCACTCCAGCGGTGCCCAGACCCCCGAGAGCCTGTCGAGGGAAGGTTCCCCGGCACCCCTGGAGCCCGAGCCTGGCGTCTCCCAGCCCAAACTCACCGTCATCCAGGAAGCCCGGTTTGCCCAGAGCGCACCAGGGTCCCCGCTGTCCAGCCAGCCAGTCTCAGTGGCCGCCCAGCGACAGCTACCCCAGGCGGTTAAGCCTGTCACCTACACCGTTGCAACCCCGGTGACCACCACCACCTCCCAGCCACCCGTTGTGCAGACAGTTCACATCGTCCACCAGATACCATCAGTGTCCGTCACCAGCGTGGCTGGCCTGGCCCCAGCAAACACGTACCCTGTCGCGGGACAGGCCGGGGTCACTCAGGCGGCTGTGCTGGCCCACCCTAAGGCCGAGCTGCAAAAGAACGGGGATCACAGAGAAGCGAAAGTGAAAGCAGAACCTATTCCCGCAATTATTAGCCGTGCCACATTAGGCGCTGCTGGCCGGATCAGACCACGCGTCCAGAGGGTCCCCATAGTACAACAGGCACCTCTAGGTTAACACCAGCTACCGATACAAACTGTAACGCAAAACAGGACTCACGTGGTACCAGTCCACACTGCGGTCCACGGCCAGGTGAACAATGCAGCGGCAAGTCCTTTGCACGTGCTGGCGACCCACGTGTCAGCCTTGGCCTCCCTGCCCACTAAATGCCAGAGCAGCGACCAGCCAGAGCAGCCGGAGCAGAAGAAGATCAAGACGTAGGACAGCCAGAGCATCGTCATCGCCCGAGTGTGGACGCGCCGTCCGCAGCCGCGAGGGAAAAGGGCGTTCAAAACTAGAGACTGGGAGAGCTTTTCTTACTTCAAAAATATCAGCTTTGTGGTGCCGAAAGGAGACATGGCCTCTCGCCCATGCTCAGAGCGCATCTCCTGGTGGGTAAAGGGCCCTGCGGTTGGACTTCAGCTCTCAGCACTGAAAATATAAAATCCAGGCGGCCTTAAAACTCTTTTATTTAAAGACAGAAGTCACACTTGAACAAAATCCACATACAACAAAAACTGGGTCTGGAGACAGCGTCTCCGCTGCCAGCACTCCCTGGGCTGCTGCTTTTGGGCGCAGCTTTTAACGACAAGTGAAAAAGCTCACGGTCCTTCGGGACGACCAAGCATCTCCGTGTGAGGACCTCGCGGCAGGCACATGGGCGCCTGGTCAGGCCAGCCAAGCCCTAGGCACTGGGCCTCCAGGGGCCAGGCAGGACCCCCCACAGGACCCACCCCACTGGCTGGCACTGGGAGGCCAGACAGTATTTTGTTTGTTCTCATGTGGAATTGGAATATTTTGAGGTGTCCTTTCTTTACAAAATAATGGGGTCTTTGACATTTCACATCACTCCATTTCTGCTCAGGAAATTTTGGAATCACACAGAACTTTTCATGTGGATTTCATTTGGGGAAAAGGAACAGCCTAGTTTTGTGTTCTGTTGTTTGTTTTCAGCCTATGGAATGATTCCCTTTGTCTTGTTAAAGCTCGGAGGGAGCTACTTGATGGCAGCCGCAGGTTGTCCGTGTTAGAGCAGTCGCCTGTTGGTTGGATTTACCCACTTCTGTCAGTGTGTAGGACGGGCGTGGCGCTGTGGCTGCATGTGACTGAGACTCCAGGGACCAGCTTGTGACGGATGAGCTGCCGGGACTCATCCCAGCTGCACTTACTGTTATCTTTCTTGCTATTTTTTTGTTGTTTGTTTCTTTGTGTTGACTTTGTCCCTGGCGAAATATTTTCACTCTAAGTAAAAGCAGTCTCCTAAAAAGACAACTTCAGGTTAACTTCTCAGCTTTTGGTTCACTTCAACCTAATCCAAGGGGAGGGCAGGAAATTGTTTTTAAAATCTCAGGCCCTGCATATCTGGCACCAGAGTCAAGTCAGTCAAATTATCTATTCGTTTCTCTTTGTTAATGGCAAGATTTATTTATTTTTCTAAATCATCCTCCAGCTGAGAATGCGTCTTTTCAGTTTCCTACTTAGCAAAACTTCAGGAATGGGGGGGCAATCTGATTTCCAGAGTTACCATGTTATTAGATTCAAATGTCCAGTTTTCAATCACAACAACAACAACAAAATCGCAAGGCTTACAAATAAACAGGAAAGTATGGTCCATTTAAAGAAAGTAAACAAACAGACAAACAACAAAAAACCCCAGAAACTTCCTTGAAAAAGACCCAGTGACGGTACATCTAGAAGACCAAGACTTAAAATCATCGGTCTTAAAGATGCTCAAAGAACTAAAGAAAGCTGTGTAGAAAGTCAAGAAAATGATGTATAAAGAAAATAGAACTATCAATAAAGAGAGAATACCTAAAAAGAAATCAAAAAGAAATTCTGGAGCTGAAAATTATTAATGTACTAAATTATCACTGTACTAATGTACTAAATGTACCAAATGTACTAAAATTATTAATGTAACTAAAATTAAAAATGTACTAGAAGGATTCAAAAGCAAATTTGAGCCTGCAAAAGAAAGAATCAGCAAACTTGAAGATAGGACAATTGAAATTATTTAATTTGAGGAACAGAAAATAAAAAGATTGAAGAAAAGTGAACAGAGCATAAGGGGCCTCTGGTATACCATCAATTAAATCAGCATATGAAATGGAGTTCCAGAAGAAAAAGAAAGGGACAGAGGAAATTTTGAATATACAATGTGTGTAAACTTACCATATTTGATAAAGGGCAGGAATATAAATATCCAAGCAGCTTGACAAACTCCAAGTACGATGAAATCAAAAAGACACACACCTGGCCAGGTGCAGTGACTCACACCTGTAATCCTGGCACCGCGGAAGGATTGCTGGAGACAGGAGGATTGCTCAAGGTCAGGAGTTTGAGACCAGCCTGAGCAAGAGCCAGATCCCATCTCTACTAAAAGTAGAAAAATTAGCCGGGTGTCATGGCACATGCCTGTAGACCCAGCTACTCAGGAGGCTGAGGCAGCAGGATAGCTTGAGCCCAGGAGTTGGAGGTTGCAGTGAGCTATTATGACAACACTGCACTATAACTGGGGCAACCCACACCAATACTCATTAAAATTAAACTTTTGAAAGACAAAGATAGAATCTTTGCTTAATTTGAAACTAAATAGCATATGGCTATTCTTTTCATGATTTTCCTTAAATTAATAATTTACATAAATAACTGTGAATTTGCCCAAGAAAATGCTTAAGTTTTCAATACTTCTATTCTCTATCCATGCAAGATAAGAAATGTAGTGCACGTTTAAGTATATTGGAAACAGGTTCCGATTTCCTCCATTACCATGTCCTACCCAGCAGCAATATTTTTTTCTTTAGGAGTGAAGGGAATGGAGTTATTTTAAACATATAGAGGTTATTTTTAATAATAATTTTTAATGAAATTAGCTGGCATATTTATCAATGTACTTGTCTAGTAATGTTTCATAAATCTCTCATCTTATATGTGTCATAAATCTCTCATCTTAGATGTATTCTTCTTAATATAATATTTATATATTATAATTTTCTTTTTCCTGAGGTACTCCTTCAATAGATTTCTTAGAGGTGGGCAATGTGGAAAAATATTAATGTATGCGTGTCTGAAAATGTCCTCACTTTTGAATACTTTAGCCAGGCATAAAATTTTTCCAGTTCTTTTTATTCATAATTTGAATTTATCATTCCACTGTGTTTTCTTACCCATTGTTTTTGATGAGATATCTATTATAAGTGTCTTTTTACTTTACAATGTCTTTCACTCTAGTAATTTAAAAATCATCCTTGACATTTTGAGTTCCATTGTGATTCTTCTAAATGTGTAATTATCACAGGGTAGCACTTTTCCAATGTAAATTTTCTATTGCTAAACTAGGAAAATTTCAGGTATTATTATTTTTAAATTGCTTCTCTGTTATCCACTGTTTCTAGATGAATGCAAGTATCAAAATAATACATGCCATTACTAAGAACTAAATTTTCTATGTTTGTTTCTAAATGAATTTTGACAGAGGAAAGCTGATGTGGTTTTTATTACTTTCTCTATAATAATAAGCCATGCTTTAGCAATAAAAATATTGCATTCTGGATTTGGGCTGGTTTAGATCCTATATTTTTGAATATAGAATCCACAGTGAGGAAGCTAAAATGATTCCCATCTGCTTTAAGATGAGTAAGATTGTTCTGTTTCAGAGTTTAAAACAATTTAGGTCAACCATTGTCTTTTTCAATCTAATTCCATCAGTCCCAGGGGTTAATGGAAAATACTCCCATATTTTAAAAATAGGTTAAATTACTGTCTTAGTTTCCCATATTGTTGGGTTTGTATTTTGTTTGTTTGTTTTCATAGAATTTTTTTTTTTGTAAAAGGTAAAAGGGCCTCTGTCAGGGATTGGTGGCTATATGATTAAACCAAATCAGTTATATTGTAAGGTGAAGGATAAAATTTGAAGAAACCAATCATCGATGAAGCAGTTTAATTCAACTAATTATACTTATCTATTTAACTCTACATACAAGAGAGAGTGTTTGCATAGCTTCAGTTGCTAATAATATTAAAATGATACATTGAGTTTGGCTTTAAACTTGGCCCTGTGGTGGGCCAACGTTGCTTATAGTGCAGCATTTCACACATGTGAAAGAAATAAAATAAAATAAAACTGAAGCAAATGGTAGAAACCTAATTTTTTAAAAATTGAAAATAAGATAAAAATGAATAAAACTGCAATTTTCAATTTTGTTTTTAAGGTGTACAAATATTCAATATTTATTATAAAATATCTAGACTTCCTATGTAATAAGTAATAATAAGCACATTGGCTTTTTCAAATAAGATCATGTAATTTCAAAATTGAATATACTATAGTATGATTTTTTGATTTAAAAAATTTAAAATTAACACAATATAAAAATAACTTAAAGTAGGTGTCGCTAATGTAAATAAACTCAATTTTAGTCATTAGACTGAAAATGTCTACTGGAAAGAAAATAGGTGATTTCGGTTTATATTAATATAAAGGCAGATTTCTTAAGGAAAAATTTAAAAAAGAGAAATAGGGAAATAGGTCCTCAAATGATATGCATGTTCACTAATATGATTATTTGACCACTCTTTGGCAGTGTATAAATCTGAGTATATTAATAGCTGGGGACTGATAATAGTTATTTCCCTTGACACTTTGAAACCAAGAGTAAGGTAATGCCTAAGCAAACAAGAAAAAAAAATCACTCTGTTATCCAATATATACTGTTTTTGCTTTTGGTTGCTTTTAAAAATGTTTAAAATACTTCAATGAGCATCTCATTACTGAAAGGAAGCTCTATTTAGCGGAAAATTATTCTTACTCATAGAAATGACATTTTAGTTTTAGACTGCCAAAGTGAGTTTTGTTAGTATGTCATTAATCACTGCCTTGGGGTGGCACCTGGGGAAAATGATTTAGTGGTGATTAGAGCACTCAAATATAATGCCTAAAATTCCCAATTTATTTCCATTTGTGGTTAGCAAAATGTATTTCAGTAAATAATGACAGATAAACATTTAAATTGGATAGGATTTAATTCATTTGTTTTTATGAATATAATAACTTTAATTTTGCTTATTAAATAGTCCTGAGTTAATTGATAATTATTAAATACACTGTAACAAATATTTTTTAAATTTAGTTATTAATTATGATGTAATACCAAACACAGAAATTTTCAGTTTATTTTGACTTACTTTTTATTCTTAAACGTTTCTCTTTACTTTTTATTAGAGATAGTTCCTACTGTCTTATAAAACTATTTTTTATAGAAAATTTAAAATATAAATTTTAAATTGTGTCTGATAATCAAGTTAATATAGCCTGTTTCTTCATTTTATCATGTTATTATTTATTATTCAATTTATTTCAATAATTACTTTTTGATTTCCTAATACATACCAAGGTAACTGGGTTGGTAATAAAATGAGGAATAAAAAACAGAAAATCCTTGTCCTTTTTAAGATTATAGACTCCTGGGAGAGACATTCATTGTTCAAGTACTCATATAAACAAATTTAAATTTTCAAGTGTGACAACTGTCATGTACTACACATGCATGACTCAATGTTAGTAAATAATAAGGAATTTATCTTTTATACTGAGATTATTTTTGCCTCTGTTGGGAGAGGGGCAAAATGTCATTTTTAAAATTATGCATGTGAGAGTATATTTGTAATATGGGATAAGTTGAATTAATAATTTAGTCTAAATAAAATCATAACTATTATTTTTAATTTCTTTACAGAAGATATGTAAGTAAATATATATGTCTCACTTAGAATTTTTTAAACTAGAATATGTGAATAACAAGAAGAAAGTGTTACCAATGTCACCAAGAAATTCCCTAGAAATTGTGTGTGCTATATTTTCATAATTCCTGAATTATGTTTTGTAACATACATTCTCAAAACTTGTCCACTCCACCACAAACACATAATGCTGCAAATAATAATATATTTAGATTTCAGAAAAACAAAATCTCAATGGTCATGATAGTTTTTTAGATCCAATTTTCAAGTCATTTAAAAAATATTTTAGACTTCATGCAATATTTTCAAGAAATCTGATAAATCAATATATCTAAGTAAAATGACATGAATACTTAAGCTGTGTGAAATAATATTAAAAATGAATATATAAAATTTAATAACCTCAAACTCAATTAATCAAGAGCATATTAAGTAATGTACATATTAATATTTAGCTGAATCCATTTTGCTTATGATAAAGGTCAGAGATTAATTTACAGCACTATTATTTCTCAAATCTGAAACTTGACATGGATAGACTTCCAGTTCTCGGACAGCTGCAGAATGTTGCTACAGTAACCAGAAAAGGTGGAAAACAAGGATCAATGCAGTCAAAAGATGGTTAAAGTTAAACCATGTTTTGGAAATAGGTTTGCTGTTCCTATTATAGGAAACATGAATTGGCCTGAAATGTTTTTTGAACAAAGCAGGCACCTCTAACAAATAAAAAAGAATAGTTTTATGTTTCATTAGTCATTTACTTAGATATTACTTTAATGGGCATTATAATTATTAATTTCAACATAAAATTAACTCGTTTGCATGTTAATGAATTCACATTATAAAACTAAATCTCCATAAGGTTTGCTCAATAATCTGGTTACTATATTGAACAAAATCCAACGCTTATTTAAAATCATTTTCCAATTAAAAAAAAAACTAATTGTTTTAAATATTTACTGAATGAAATATCTCTGTGCATACTGTAATAATAATCTGGCATTTACTTCAAATTTAAAACTCATACTCTACAAGTTCATTCTGAATGTTAGTTATGAGAGTCATTTAATCATAGAAAGAGAGGATAGAAAATAGCTTAGACATACATGCCTCTCAAGGTTCTGTCAATAGTTGTATATAGAAATAGCACTCGGATATTCTGATTTCCAATTTTCTTTCAAGAGTTATTGAGAAAGTTTGGAATAAACAGTGGCATTTCAAGATCAAAAAGTTTTATTTTCAATTTGTGCAAGTTACCTATGACTATGACTCGATTATAATCATTGTGAATTTCCAAAGGCCTTTGTGTTTGTAAGTACACAAATAAGTCACAAAAACCCATATATTTTATCTGAGGTGACTACAGAAATCTATTGCTTCTTATTATACTTCTTTACAGCTTTTTTTATTTTTATCTGATATACAATGATACGCAGATGTTTAAAGGGTAAATTTGTAAATTTGTCTTAGAACTATCACTATAATTATGAAAATTAATATGTTTATCTCCTACAATTATCTCCCAATGAGTTTCTGTAATCTTCTCCTCTTGTTCCTTCTCTTGTCTCACTCCTCCCATCCTCAGGCAAAAACGTATCTACTTTTTCTCAGTGTAGATTACTTTGTTCTAAGATTGTAATATAGATAGAATCATACAGTAGACACTTACCTTTTTGGTCTGACTTTGTAAATTTAAAATTTTGGGGGAATCACCCATGTTGTTGTATGTATCAATAGTTAATCCATATCTCTTGCTGATTGGCATTTCATTTTATGGCTATATTAATCTATTGATGGACATTTGGGTGGTTTCCGGATTCTGGCTATTGCAAGTAAAGTTGATATGAATGTTCCTGTGCCAGTCTTTGCCTACACGTAAGCTTTCATTTCTCTTAGGTAAATACATAAAAGTGTAGGTAGTTGTATATTTAACTTTTTAAAAAACTGCCAAACTGTGTTCCAAAGTGGTTGTACCGCTTTACACTCCCACCACCATTCTATGAGAGAACATAAAAGTTTGTATATTTTTCATTTTTATGGTCCCCAAATTTAGTTTACTTTGATCTTTTAATTAAAAGATCACAATTAACAAATTTGTTGATGTTTTCTCAAGCCCAAATAGATGAAGTTTGTTCTCTATTGAATTTCTCATAAAAGACTTGTAAGTGCCAAATTACCTAAATTGTTTGTTAAAATTGCTTTATCATAGCTTTAATATATGAATGAAAGCTTGGCTATATTCAAAACCTTGGCTCAAGTTTCCTTTCCTTGAGTTTCCTAAAAATGTTGTATTAATGTTATTTGCTTTGCATGATGCTTTCGAGAACTCTCTTGTTAACTTAATTTTTCTTTCTATCACAAGTGGCTTTTTCTTTTCAACTGGAGACTGTGGAATAGTCTCCTTATTTTGAAGACTAACAGTTTATTAATATATTTAAGATATAGGCCTGTTTAATGAGTAGATTCAAGTCATTTTTTAGTTTCAGAACATTTTAAAGTTATAGTTTAAAATCAGTTATTCAACTCCAAGGACTCTAATTTTCCTGTGTTGAATTTCTCTTTCCTATTTCTTTATTATATATTTTCTCTTTGATATTTAATGTTTTTTTAATTTTATTTTTATTCTCTTGCCTGTTTTTATGCTTTTATTAGTTTAATTTAATATACCTTATTAAACTTTTCAGTTGAATCTCTTCTATCTTGGGGTCTTGATAATTTTATCTTTATTTCTAAGATAATTTTTTAGAGATGAAGATCTGTTATGTTGTCCAGACTGATCTCCAATTCCAAGGCTTGGGACTATAGGCATTTACCATGCCATGCTAAAATAATTGCTTTTAATCTCAATTTCTTTCTTTATTTTTATTATTTTTTAAAACTTTTCAATAATTTTAGGTTTGCAAAAGAGATGTAAAAATAATTCAGAGATTTCCTTATGTTCTTCACTCAGTAACCTCTAATATTAACATTTTACTGGGCCATGGTAACATTTAATTCAATTTAATTTAGTTTAATTAAGGAATTGGTATAAACTATTAACTAAATTACAGATTTTATTGGATATTCCCAACTTTTTCACCAATGTCTTTTTTCTATTTCAGTATCCAATATGGGATGACCCCTTTGTCTTCTCTAATCTGTGACAATTCCTCAGTCTGTCTTTGTTTTTCATGACCTAAACAATTAGAAACATGTTAGTTAGGTAATTTATAAAAATGTCTTTCAATTTGTTTTTGTCTGATATTTTATCATCATTATTCTATTGTTATAAAATTTTAACAACAATACCAGACAGCTAAAGGGCTCTTTTAGTTACATTATATCAAGGGTTACATTGACATAATTTATTACCGATAGTCTTGATAATTTGGTTAAGGCAGTATCTGCCATTTTCTCCAATGTAGTTTGTCATTATTTTTGCCCATTTTGCTTTGAGATTTTGCATTTCTAATATGAGAGGATTTTATTTACATCTCTGTAAATGCTTGTTTAATTGTATTGAATCATGTTAGGGCATTGTGTAACACTTTTATTTACTTTAGGTATAGTTTTGGAGAAGAATTTTTACCGTGTGAAATATTTCAATATTCAATGTTTTTTCCTGTTTCATCCATATATAATCTTTTCTTAGTTACTTTTTTCTTTTATTTTGAAACATGTTGTATTAACTTTCAATAACAGTTATAGCCAGGTGTGGGTGATTGAGGTGCTTAACTACAAGTTCTTGGTTGAAGGTTCTCTCTTTTGTTGGTATTAGTCAATGTTGTTCTTATTTGGTTGTGATATGTGTTATGGAACTCAATTTAGTGTGGTTTTATTGCAAACTGTGTGGTGAGATTCAGATTTAGGAGGCTGTGATTGTGTGAACTCTTTGTCATCATTCTTTTCTCTAACAATAGAAATTCTTCTGGATTACACAAACTGTTATATGAAAAATAATAATGATATGTTCTGGATTTTCCAGTCAGTGATTATAAAGATAATACTTTAAACATAGACTTTAAGGAACTATTATGGAAAAAAATATGACATTGTCAGTCTAATTTAATCTTGACTGTTTTTCATATTCCAGACATAAAACATTAATACAGGGTGTTGATTCATTTCACTCACTTTATTAATCAGATTCTTTTTGAAGTTTCCTGTCAGAATTTCAAAAAGGGAAAGACTAAAACTGCCAATACAAATTGTATAGCAGCCTCAGAGTTTATTTTTTAGCTCACTGCATCATCAAATACTCTCTAAATGGTGTGATCTTGTAGGATTTTCACCTTTATCTCTTCCTAATCCACACTATTCAAGATTGCTTATTCTAAGAAATACTTAAATAAATAGAAAATGTTACTTGGGGTAAATTACCTTCAGCTTTATTTGTCTTTAGTTTTCTACCTATAATTGTAATAGTCAATATCTCTCAAAAGGTCTCAGAGAAGAATGCTATGGCTTTGAGATTCTTGATAAGAGGCTATCAAAACTTGATTTCTAAGGTGTAGAATGAGCTATTTAATAGTATTTACTGTTTATGCTAATTATGAAAGGTCACGCTATTATTTATGTTAATTATGAAAAGCACTCTCTAACTTTGTTAGAGAGTACACGATTATATTTCATTACTAATGACATTAAATTTTCATTGTAAATGTCCAAATCAGGTTTATTATCATAAATTATTTTATCATTTATTCAACAAATACTAACTCAGCATCTACTGCACTTAGTTTAGAAAATAATGATGAATAAGTTATTGTCCCATTAAGCAGAATAGCAGTGCATCCATCATTTCAATGTGCAAAGGGTAGCAATAATCTGGTTGCATAGAAAAGAAAGGAGACACATCTATGATAAATTAAATTACTTTTAACCTGAGACTACCAACTTACTTTGAGTTCATGTGTAGCAAACTATAACCCAACTTAGTATGTAAACGAACTGCAACCTAACTTAAAAGTACAGTCCTATAACTAGTAGCTGAGTCTTAGCCACTCATAGCAACTGAGTTTCAGCGAATCACAGGTTTCAAATAATCAGACCATGTCCATATAAGACATATGCTTCATTATTTAATGCTCACAAAAGGCAAATTCTGAGCTGTCACCAATAGAGCTGTTTCTAAAATCACTTTTTTTTCCTTTCTACTAATACTGCTTCCCATTGTTCCTGGGTGGAACTCTCTGAACTTCTCTTGGTTCTGAGGGCCTCCTGATTTGTGAATTGTTATTTATTCAAGTAAACTATGGTATATTCAATTTGTCTATTTTTTTTTCTTTTAACATCTAGTAGCTCAGCTTACCTAACTTTTACCTGTTTTTATTTTGGATGTGTGTTTATTTACAGTGCATTGGCAGACATTGATAGAGATTAGAGTCAGATTATCTGACTTCCCAATTTCCCACCACATAATCACTACTTCAAGGATGTGGTAATGTAACAAATGAATAGAAAGGAAAAAGGTAGTTAAATTCAATGATCCAATAAGAAACAGGTATAGCTGAAGTTGCTAAGAAGAAAACTTGGATCTTCTGGAAGAATAGTTATCAAATCTGGGATATAACCAGGAGATAAGAGTTGTTCAGGCATCCTATGAAGAATAGAACAACAGCATTCCAGGCAGAAAGAACAAAATAAATCCAGTTATGAGACTTCTCTGGAAAAAGAAGTGCTAAGTAAGCCTGGCTTATAATGTGTAGATTTACTGTAGAAGATAAGAGTGGATAGGCTGAAAACAGGAAATTTAAAAAATTGACAAATAACATAAGTTTTACAGGCCATATTATAATCATGGACATTATCATGAGAGCAATGCAGAGTTTTGAGCAACAGAAAATAAATCATATTCACGTTTTAGAATGATCACTTTGCCTAAATTATGTAAATATATGGGAGTTGGGGGTAGGGATGTGGAGAGTGAAATCTGTATAGTAATTCAGAGAGGCGATGAGGCCATAAGATATGAAAGATGAGATCAAGTATTAGAAAAATAGGAACACTGTAGTTAACTTTTAAGAATTACTTTAGATAATAAATTTAGTTTTCAAGAGAGTGACTTTACCAACTATGAGAGACACGGCTTAAAGCAAAGTATTCAAACAAGGAAAGGCATTAGAAAATTAATACAGTGAGTCACACTGATGCATACTATTCACAATGAATTATGCCAGCCCTAAAATTCATATGTTAAATAGTTTGATACTAATTCTATTTTATATAATGCAAAAATTTAGTTTATGATAATCAAAGCTATAAATAGCTTACCATATTTTTGTTGTTTTAAACCCAATGAAATAATCAGTTGAATCAAAAATAATAAAATGAAGATGTTGATTTAAGTACCTAACAATGAACAGTGTTATAAGGAAATTATTTGAGATAATCAGTACTATTTCTTTATCTCAAAGGAATTAATAATGAATCAAATAAATAGTATATATGTAATACAAATATATTCACACATACAGGAAACCCCTGAACAATACAAAATAAATATTTATATTAATTTAGAGAGTCATTGTTTTTTTTTCTCCTTAGTGATATTTTCTCTATTTCCCATTCTATTTTAAACATCTCAAAAATGATTTTGTCATGCAATTTATAACCAAGTCTACCTAATTCACGGGCTTTACAAAAACTGTTTTCTTTCTTACCTCTAATCTTCTATCTCTATTCCCTTGACATGTTAGCTTTCACCAGCTTCCTAAAGTAGGGCATTTGTTTCCCCCAGAGCTTGCAAAACAATATAAAATAAATGGAGGGTTGGCATAAAAGAACACCTGTGCAGTAATGAGATAAAAGCGGATAGTCTAAATGAATAAAAAATAGAACAACATGCTCATCTTGCTTCCTTTTTTTCTTTTCAGAGAAAATCATTTATTAACTGATTTGACAAATGACAGTCCTCATAGAAGATATTTCTTTATTTTTCTTATTTTTGAGAAATTTTTTGAAAGGGAATTGGGCAGAAAAGTAATAAAGATTTTACAGGAAAGAGAATTTTTCACCTTAAAAACTGTTCTAATTATTTATAAATAAGAATATGGCAAATAAAGGCTAATGGTGAGATTAAATTATATCACCAGAATTTTTAAAATTGAACATGTGGATTAGGACCTATAATTTGTTTTTATACTTTCTTCTAGGTTATATTCTCTTCCATGATGAATTTTTGTGAAGGAAGTAAATCAAATAGTATAGCACTAAAACTGGACTTTGTTTCTAGGAGTGGACATCCAGGAGGTTTGGGATCCAACAGAACTTTCAATGAGTGAGTTATGTATATAAAGGACTTGACACCTTTGGAATGATATAGAGCAGAGTAGATATTTTTCACATAGAATAGTAGGTTTGAGTGTTCATATGCAATTGTTAATTTTTTTCATAGATACACAGGTGATTTTATACAGTATATAAACCAATCTTATTGACTCACTTTGAGGGCATTTGTGTGCATTACACTGCCTTCTTTAATCTGGTATAAGGTAAATATTCTCTTCTCATGTATTCTATTCACTATTTAAAAAAAAGAGAACAGAACTTTGTACTTTAAATATAGTTCTCTACAGAGGGACAAAAGGAAAATATTTTTGGCAGGTTTTTGCTCAACCTAGTGGCCCTACATCATTTCAAGCACAGAAAACTGTCTATGTGGTATTACATACAGGCTGTCTACACATCAAGATATCCATTTCTGTATATCAAGTAGGAAGGAGACTATCATTGCTCTTACATGAATTAAAAAAAGTTCTTTGTTTATTGAGATGGAATTATATAGCATTATCTAATGTAATTCACTTGAGAATATGCTTCCTAAATATTTGACATATGAACTACCTTTTGTTTCTTCTGTGCTTACGGTATTAATCTATGGTCCAGTAAACCCAGATAATATATTATAAGTTTCCTCAGCACCACATTTCTATGCAATCATAAACTAGCAATAAGCCTTAGTACTAAAGATGAAATTTTTCTTTGGTTCTTATGAGCAAAGCATCAAGATATTTGAGCTCAATCTACACTGGACTATATAACAAGGTTATTTCTAGACCAGAAAAACAGCCATCCAAATCACTTGTTCAATCATAAGACTTTATGAGAGTACCACCCATTTATTTTCATTTTGTTCAATTCTGCATGGTACATGGAAATTTCATTGTATTTGGAAACTTAAAAAAATAATATAATACAATTTTAAAGGAAAGAAATCTATAAATTCATTAAATTCTTGGTTAATTCATTAAAACTGGTTCATGTTTATAAAGTAATATTCTTTTTCTGGCATTTATTATTATCTCTATAAAACACATGTAAGCTACTGAGAGTAAGTTTTCCCTGGATTGATATGATATTGATAATACAAAGCTTTTAAATTTCTTATGTGCATGGTAAGATAAAATTAGGTAAACACTAATAAGAATGGTGAGCATCAAAAAAATTCAAAAGAATAGAACTTAAGTGCACAATTGATTTGATTTGGCAAACAAAAGCTTATATTAGAGGATATAAGGCATCTTATGTAAGACAAGAATAAAATGTTATAAAACATCCTGCATTCAGAATTTGAAAATGAAAGAAAAGCTCCATGAAATTGAAATTGACTGCAAAAACATAAAAAGAACTATAGCTATAAAAGAGACACAAATTAAATCTATAATTAAATGCACTTATCCATGCTGGTTTCTCACTTAAATAAAGGAATATTCTATTTGATCTTCATGGTATAAAAGATAAAATGACCTTAAAACTGATCCCTCCATTAAAATATAGCAAATTTGCTAGCCAATTTAATGATCTGTAAATGAAGCCAAAAAGTTATAATCTCTCATTAGATGTCACCTAATGATTTCTTGCTATCATGATGACGATAGCAGAGCTGAAAGAGGTTAAAAGACAAAGGTTCTGATTGAAAGAAAATGAAGTCTTAGAAACATCATCACCATAAGATCCTAAAGAGCAAAAATGATATTGAGCTAGTCAATTAATGTTGGCATTTATTTCCTCCCAGAAAATGAGGAAGATGAAATGGCTGATGTGTCCATTGCATGCTCCTAATCAAGACAAGAGAAGTTTCATATTTGCCTATTTCTAGTATCTTTTTAGGTATATTCTACTCCCATTTCAAGAAGTTCAATTACTAGATTCTATTGAAAAGCAGCAACCAAAACTCAGTCTGGTGAAATCCTCATATCTCTTTCTTACCAATTTTAGGGAGTTATCCCAAATCATTTTCTTAAAAATATTTGCTATAAGTTTATATGTTTTACAAGTGAAAGGGAGAAGCTCTCTGATACCATGATAAGGAATTCTTCTTAATAACATGATAAATTTCCTATCACTATCCTCTAAATATAAAATTATACCACTTAGATTGTTATGCAGGGAAATAAAGTTGGATTATAGGGTTAGGAAGTGCTTCTGGAAATTTATAAGGCAGTGTGTGCTCTATGGATAATGCATGAGTGCTTGACCAAACTTCACTTAGCAAAGCAATTGGAATTACCAGAAATGCCTATATCTTTGAAACCTGAGAATATGTGTTTTAACATTAAACTTGGTGAGGCTTTATGTACCATTCTTAAGAGCATGAACCATGGTACAGACATAAACACCTTTGATTTTAAACTAAAGCAACTATTTAATTGTGTGATACTTGGCTATTTACTTAACCTTTCTCAACTTACATTATAAACTAAGGAAATTGATGATTTTTGTATAATTGGAATTATCTTGGTATTAAATAAGTCAATGTATGTAAAGCACATGGTTTGGTGCTTTATATTAGGAACTTATAGAAGGCACTCAACGAATGTCAATTGTTATAGTAATTTCTATTTAGCATAATTTGGTCTGAAATTCAGACTTGAAAAATATAAGAAAAGTATAGTAAAGTGAAGAAAGTTTATAGCTCTTGCATTTCAGTGGGTAATTTACGTCCACCATCATCACAACTACCCAAAATATTTATTTACTGAGTGAATCTGTAAGTTGGATGAAATAATTTTAAGTGGCATATACTTTAATTGAAGATTTATTTTCATGTAGGTAGATAACCGCATATTCTAGCACCATTATTTTAAACTGCATTTCCTCTACGAATTTCTTGGAAAACTATTCAGAATTAAGATGAACAGAAACACTTTTGGAAAATTTCTCTTGCACACAAACAAAAACCCTAACAAAATTAGCTTTTTAAGAAATCTTTAACCATATTTGCAACAATCCAAGAATGATTTGTTAAGAAAAATATCTCTTCTAGATATTGGCCTAGGCAAAGAATTTATGAAGAAGATCCCAAGGGCAAACAGCAAAAACAAAAATAAATACGTGACTTGATTAATTTAAAAAGCTTCTGCACAGCCAAGGAAAAAATCAATAGAGCAAATAGACAACCTACGGAATTATGGGAGAAAATGTTCACAAGCTATACATTCGATAAAGGACTAATAACGAGAATCTACAAAGAACTCAAGCAAATCAGCCAGAAAAAAATCAAACAATCCCGTTTAAAACTGGGCAAAAGACATGAACAGAAGGTTTTCAAAAGAAGATAGATTAATGACCAAGAAACCACATGAAAAAATGTTCAACATCTCTTATCATCAGGGAAATGCAAATCAAAACCACAATGAGATACCACTTATCTCCAGTGAGAATGGCCTTTATCAAAACTCCCAAAACAATAAATGTTGACGTGGATGTGGTGAAATGGGAACACTCATACACTGCTGGTGGGACTGCAAACTAGTACAACCTCTGTGGAAAGCAATATGGAAATACCTCAAAGAGATACAAGTAGAACTACCATTTGCTCCAGCAACCCCATTACTGGGCATCTACCCAAAAGAACAAAAAACATCTGCACTCGAATGTTTATAGCAGCACAATTCACGATTGCAAAAATGTGGAAACAACCAAAGTGCCCATCAATACATGACTGGATATAACAATTGATGACTCTTCATTGATACATCATAATCATACAAATAGTTTACATTAAAGTTCATTGTTGCTATTGTACCTTCTACTCACTTGGACAAATGTAAAATGATGTATATCCAATATTAAAAACAAACAAAGTAGTTTCACTGCCCTAAAAATTATCTGTGCTCTTTATTCCTCTCTCTTCTTTGTCGCTGACAACCACTAGTCTTTCGACTGTCTACATAGTTTTTCTTTTCCAGAATATAAAATAGTTGGAATTATTAACATATAGTATGTAGCCTTTTGAGAATGTCTTCTTTCATTTAGTAATATGCATTTACCTTTCCTCCATCTGTTTTCAGGGCTTGATAGTTCATTTGTTTTTTTAGTAATAATATTCCACTGTCTGGATGTACCACAGCTTATTTATTTATTTACTGATTGGAGGACATCTTGATTGCTTCCAAGTTTTTGTAATGAGGAATAAATCATGTGCTCTTTTTTTGCAGACATAAGTTTTCAACTCCTTTGGGCAAACATCAAAGAGCACAATTGCTCTATTTTATGGTAAGAGAACATTTAGTTTTATAAGAAATTACCAAAATGTCTTCCAAAGTGGCTGTACCATGTTGTATTGTTACCAGCAACGAATAAGAGTTCCTGTTGTTCCACATTCTTGAAGTATATGATGTAGTTAATGTTCTGAATTTTGGCCATTATATAAGAACAGGCATGTAATGATATTTTATTATTTTAATGTGTATTTCCCTGATGACATATAACATGGAACATCTTTTCATATGTTTATTTTCCATCTGCATATCTCCTTTGGTGAGATGTTTGCTAAGATCTTTGGCTCATTTTTTAATTGGGTTGTTTGTGTTCTTACAGTTGTTTTAGTTGTTCTTTGTATATTTTTGATAAAAGTCCTTTAGCAAATGTGTCTTTTCCAGATATTTTTTCCTGGTCTGTTGCTTGTCTTTTCATTGTCTTGACAGTGTCTCTCACAGAGCAGAATAAATTAATTTTAATGAAGTCCAGCTTATCAATTCTTTCTTTCAGGGATTATGCCTTTGATGTGGTATATATAAAGTTATGTCCAAATCTATGGTCATCTTGAATTTTTCTTATATTATTTTCTAGGAGTTTTATAGCTTTGCATTTTACATTTAGGTCTGTGATCCATTTTGAATTAATTTTTGTGAAGGATGTAAGGTCTATATCTTGGGTCATTTTATTTTTTGTATATGGATATCTAATTTTCTAGCACCATTTTATGAAAAGACTATCTTTGCTTCCTTGTATAGTCCTTGTTCCTTTACCAAAGATCAGTTGACTATTTATGTGAGTGTATTTCTGAGTTCTATTCTGTTTCACTGATCTATTTGTCTGTTGTTTTTCCAATACTACACTGTCTTGATTTTTTTATAGTTTTACAGTAAGTCTTGAAGTAGCATAGTGTCAGTTCTACAACTTTATTCTTCCCCTTCAGTATCAGCTTACTTTAGAATAGTGTTTACATAATATATCTTTTTCCATTCTTGTAATTTTAATCAATCTATATCTTTATAATTAAAATAGCTTATTATAGACAATACAGTTGGATCTTTTATGGAATCTGTTATTTTTTCTCTTTAATTTGGTGTGCTTAGATCATTTACATTTAAATATTATAATTAATAAATTAATAATTTTGTTATTGATATAATTTGATTTTGGTTGACCACTGCATCATTTTAAATTTGTTTGACCTCTATTTTTTTAATTTCTTTGCTTCTATTTCCAGCCTGCATTTGGACTACATGAAAATTTTTATCATTCCATTCTGATTTTTCTATTGTTTTATTGTGTATATTATCTTGAGTGTTTTGAAGTGGTTATTGTAGGCCTCACAATATAAACACATAACCTTTTACAGATTTCTTAATTAATATTTTACCCATATAAGTAAAATAGCAAAGTCTTACAATCTTATAGCTCCTTTGATCCTCCTATCTTTATGTTATATTAATAGTTGTCAATGCATTAAATCTACATACACTGAAAATTTATCAATGTCAAAGATTTTTGCTTTAAATAGTTATATATGTTTTAAACTTACGAGAATAAAACCAGTCTATTCTATTTACCCAGAAATATATCCCCACTGTGCTTGCTAAAGTTCCAAGTGTCTCTTTGATTTCATTTGCCTTTTGCCTCAAAACCTGTGTGTGTGTCTGTGTGTGTGTGTGTGTGTGTGTGTGTGTGTGTTTAGAGAGAGAGAAAGCACTGTTCCCCTGGGAACAAATTCTCTTAGTTTTTCTTTATTTGGTAATGCATTTCACTATCATTTCTAAATTCTAAAGGATATTATCTAAAGGATATTCTAAAGGATATTATCATTTTATGTATAATTATAAGAACACAGTACTATTTTCAACATTTTAAAGTGGTTATAGGCCGGGCGCGGTGGCTCACGCCTGTAATCCTAGCTCTCTGGGAGGCC
>VBSM01001124.1:29988250-30006232 GCA_008086735.1 Cheirogaleus medius | reverse complement strand
TCTGCATTTATTCGGAATATTGTTCACTTCTATGTAAAATGCCATTTTTCTCTGGCTGCTTTCAAGAATTTTTTTTTCTTTATGTTTGGTTTCCAGCAATTGTATTAGGATATATTTGGGAATGTATTTTTGAGTTTACTGTATATAAAGTTTGATGAGTTTCCAGTGTGTATATACATATATATGTCTTTCACAAAAATTGTGAATTTTGGCCATTATTCATTCCAATATTTTTTTCTTGCCCACTTTTTTATCCTCCCTTTCTCCTCCAATGACATATCTTTGATATTACCGTATAGGGACTTGAGTTTCTGTTTATTTTTTCAATCTTGTTTTTTCTCTGTTCTTCTAAATAAGTAATTACTATTACTACTTTCATTCACTTAATTGGACTTTTACTATTATTTTCATTCTGCTATGTCTTTCCGTTTTATTTAGCCCCCCTGGTGAATGTGTTATGTCAGATATATTATTATTCAATTCTAAATTTTTATTTATTTATTTATTTTTAATAATTTGTACTGCCCTGCAGAGAGTGCCTATCCTTTCTTTTCATTTTAGGAAACTTTATTTTTACCTCATTGAGTATTGTCATAATAGCTGCTTTAAAATGTTTGTCTGATGATTCCAAATCCTGAGTCATTTCAGTATTAGCATGCTAATTATGCTTTCCCTTGTTTCTTTGAATGTTAAAAATTTTAGATTTTATTGCAGACATTTTTCATATTATATTTTGAGATACTTGGTCCTGTTAAATTATGAAGAATATTGACTCCTCTTTCTGTGTTTGTTTAAGCAAGCAAATCAATCCATTTGGGTTGAAAATGTAATTTCTGTCTCACATTCTATGAGCTGTGATTTCAATATCACATCCATTTCAAATCCTTTTCTATGATGCTTTAAATTTGCCCCTGATATATGTCACTTAGATTAATTGGTAACTTTGTTAATGGTTTATACGGTAGTTTGGTTTTCACTGTTTTACTGTATTGTTTTTCGGCTTCTTCTTCTGTTTTCTCCCCTCTGTGAATAACCACATAATATTCTATTCACAGATGGTCCCCTTTTCCAGCCTCTAGTCTAAAGTCTGGGGTTTCTCTAACAATTTTAGCTGGCTACGTTCATAACCATGGCTTGCTCTTAGAGTCAGGGGAGAAAAAAGAATAAAGAGAAAAAATATGTAGATTGTGGAAGACAATGTTAAGATGATGAAAAGACAAACCGCAGTCTGGGAGAAAATATTTGGAAAACACATATCTGATAAAAGACTGGCATTCAAAATATACAAAGATTCTTAAAACTCAACAATAAGAAAATATGCAAATGAATTTAAAAATGTGCAACAAATCTGAACAGGCACTACAACAAAGAAGATGCACAGATGGAAAATAAGCATATGAAAAGATGCTCAACATCTTGTGTCATTAGGCAGTTGTGATTTAAAACAATGAGATAGCAGTACACAGATATGTGAGTGACTAAAATAAAAAAATATTGACTACACTAAATGCAGAGAAAGACATAAACAACAGAAACTTGTATTCATTGTTGGTGGGAATGTAAAACAGTACAGCCACTCTGGAAGACAGTTTTCCAGTTTCTTAAAAACTAAACATACCTTTACCATAGGATTTGCATTAATGTCTTGTTAGTATTTGCACACATGATTTGAAAACATATATCTACACAAAACCTACACACATTTGGTTGTAGGAGTTTTATTTATAATTGCCAAAACTTTGAAGCAACCAAGATATACTTCACTAGGTGAATAGGTAAACTGAGGAATGTCCATCCAGTGGAATATTATTCAATGACAAAAAGATGTGAACTATCAAGTTACAAAAAGACACGGAGAAACTAAAATGCATATTGCTAAATGAGAGGAGCCAACATGGAAAGGGTACATGCTGTACCATTCCAATGAACAATATGACATTCTGGAAAAGAGAAAACTTATGGAGACATGAAAAAATATCAGTGGCTGCCAAAGTGGAGGAGGAGGAGAAGGAAGGAGGACTGAATAGGTGGAGCTGGAGCACAGGTGATGTTTAGGGCAGTGAAACCACTCTGTGTGATACCATAATGGTGGGTACCTGTCAACATTCATCAAAACCCATAGAATATACAAAACCCATAGAATATATATGAGTGAACCCTAATGTAATCTATGGGTTTTGCTCAATAATTTATCAATATTGACTCATAGATTATAACAAATATAGCATATTAATGCAAGATATTAATAATAGGAGAAACTGGTTGAAAGGAGGGCAGGAAGGGAGAGGGAATATATGAAAACTCTCTGTACTTTCTACTCAATTTTTCTCTAAACTTAAAACTGTTCTGAAAAATAAAGCCTAATTTTAATACTAAAGACAAGATTTCTATCAGTTTTTGATGTCTTTATAGCCTGTCATCACTTTGCAAGGGACTTATCCTAGGGTCAATGCCAGAAGAGAAAGTAAGAAACAAAAAGTAACAGGAAAACTCTGCCTGTCACTTAATTCAAGTTTCCCTTTCCCTCACCCCATTCACCTGCTTTGCTTAATTTGCAAAGTTTTCAGATAGTTGATTTGTGTATGTGTGTTTGTGTGTGTATATGTGTGAGATTTCCTCTTGGCAGAGGTATGCTGTTGTGGCTTATGCTATCCTGGCCGAGACCAGAAATCCCCACTGAATTTTTTTTTAATATAGCATTTAACCATTCATGCATTAATTTATTATTTAATAAGAAAAGAAAAAATAATATGAGCTACATTCTCAGGAATGTTAGAAATGTCTTTGTCCAAGGAAGCTATTATTTAAATAAATTAATATACAAAGTAGTCATTTTGTTGATAGGTATAACCATAAGATATTAAAACAATGTTTTGAAGGGTGTTATTTATCAGAGTTTATAGTTTTATTTTAATATATTTTATTCGCAGGTTCAGATTTAAATCGTTATACTATTATATCATATATTTCATTCTCATTTTGATCAGCAAATCTTTGATCCTAAGTAAAGTATATTTAAACTTTGTGACTTTTAGGCATGTTTGTTCTGAAAAGAGTGATAGGTTATTATAGATTTTTTTTTTTTGGTGTAGATGACCTTGGATGTTGGTAGATTTGTATTATGAACATATGAATTTGTGTACCAGATGGCTTAATTTCCTACATAATTTTATAATATTGTAAATGTCCATATGGTTACAATATACTCAATTTTAACAATGTTCATTTTCTGTAGGTATAATAATTATGTAAATATAATTAGCTGATTGAAATCTAAATATATTCAAGACAGTTAAGGACTCATGTCTTCGATTTAAAACTGATGTCTGCTTATTTATTATTAATTATTATATTAGTGACTATTATTTTTAAATTTTTTAAAAAATAAATAACTAATGTAATGGCATATTATGTATTTTCAAATTTTGAATGACTCCAGTCTTCTGTCAATTCTTTTTTGTTTTGTTTTGTTTCTGTCAATTCTTTGTAGCTATTCATTTATTCCTTTATGAAAAATATTTTTGGGTACCTATTTTGTTTCTGACACTATGCTAGGTACTGTATATAAGACTAATACAAGAAATGAATCTTGTTTTCAAAGTTATTATAGCCTAGTTAGGAATGCAAGGAAATGTATGAAACATGTTGAATGAGTGTTATAAAGAATAAGTATTCAGAGTTGATTATTATGTGGAAGATATCATTTAAGAGGATTTTACAAGATAGGTGACTTAGTAAGGGCATAAAATAATAAGTAAATAATTCATGTGTACATGAAGTGGGAGTGGAGAAGTTCCTGGGAAGCTAGTAACTAAATAGACATAGAGGTGGGACTTTATATAAACAGAATTGGCTACAATTGAGAATATTGCATTAGTAGAGATATTTGGGATCCCAGAGTAGGAAAACTTTTATGGAACTAAGCCACTTGAATGAAACCCATATGTAATGGTCCTGAGAATATGCATAAAGTATCTCAAAAATGTAATGCTTATTTTAACAACAAAAATTGGAGTTAATTTAATATTCATTTAATTATTTCCAATGTATTTAGCACAGTCCTGGGAATTCAGAGGAAAAATGTTATTTATGTTCACTATAGACCTGTGAGATAGAAGCTATTATTTTACTTCTGGGTACAAATTTACATGAGAAACCTGAGGCTCAGAAGTAACATAGAAGTCAAGAGTATAATACTGAAGCCAGATGTCTGTGCTTGCAATCCATCCCTGACAATACCTGTGTACTATACTGGTTCTGCCTTCACTCTTGTGATGGGTGACTTTTTGAGGAGTCTCTTTACCTAAAGTGAACCTAGAGACAGTGCATGTTCCTGTAGGCCAGTGTTTTCAGATTTAAGACCATAAAAATCATCTGGGAACTCATTCAAAATTCAGGTTCCGAGCTCCCTTTTTTCTTGACTCTGATGGAGGTTATCTGGGGAGAGGTTCAGGAATGTATTTTTCAAAAACTTCACAAGTCTATGATCAGCAAAATTTGGACAGGCCAGTGGTATATCATGGCAAATGTCCTCTGATTCTAACTCACAATTAGAATGTTTCCCAATTCGTTCACACAAGTGCAACTGGGGTAAATTATAAAATATACATAATTCATGTGTTTAGCCTTTTTTTTTTTCAGAAGAGAAAATGTGGTATGGGGCATGAAACTGCAGATTTCATTGAACTGGTTATCGTTAGATATTTACTTAGAAGAGAAAAAAACAGTGCTGATCCATGCTGAGCACAAACCATACACCTTTTTTGTGAGAGATGTTCCTACAACATTTTGCAGTCCTGTAAATAGGTGTCCACAGTTTCCTCCTTCAATACGTATTAATGGATGAACATATTTATGATTTTTATTGCTTAAGACAAGATTAATACAATCAGAAGAGGTGCTAACTCTTTTGCAAAAGTTGAAATAAACACTCCAGGAAACATTTACATCATATCTGTGGTTGATTTACCTAGTAGTTGTGGGTTTGAACATTGAATGCTAAGCCTTAAAAATTATAAGCAAGGTGTTGTCGAATAGCATGTCCAAATAGTGACCAATACATGTTATATCCCTACTTTGTTTAGGAAGATTCTCAGCTATAAAAAAAGTGGATTTGGTGTTTTCAGTTATCTTAAATATTGACTCAGATGGCCAGCCTTATTAGTATGAATGATTATGAATGTTTTTCCTAAAATTGGCCAATTCACAATACTGTAAGGTTTTGTCTACATTAGAAAATATAGCTTGTTATTTAAGTACAAAAATTATTGTAAGTATTTCTGGTATGTTATTTGTAACATATGAATATATTTTCCAGTGCTATTTATATAAATATAAATTATTATTATTTGATATTGTGGTGGTGATTCATGTCACAGTTCATGGGTTCATGTATATGTAAAGACAAAAGAAATTCCTTTTATCAAGCTTAAGATTATAAAAATTGCTTGGAAAAATTTGATCCATTTAATACATTTTTTACATTTTAAAATTCATTATTCATCTACTAAATATGGATGACAGGTTGTCTGGTATCATTTCATTTTTGAGTTTTTTGTATATTCAAAATACTGGATAAATTAAAATACATTAATTTAAATCACTATGGAACAAAATTATTTATTGTGTTAAAATAATGAACTAATCCATTTAGCTTTTCCATACAGCTAATTGTATCAGTATAATGGGATATTATATATACAAATTACATACTCTTAAAATCTAGGTTTTAGAACAAAAGCAAATCCATAATTTTAGATATATAGAATTTATATTTAGATAGAAAGAAAACGATCTACAGTAATGAAAATATTGGGAAAGTAGGTTTAGACAGAGTATTTTCAACAACATAAATCTTCTGATTAAAGCACTAGCAAACACTACTAAAGTAACAAGGAGATACTTGGTACCTAGGTCAGTGGTTAGGAGAAAGGTAAAGACAAATAGTGTAAAAGGACTGTCCAGAAGGCATCCAGGATTGTTAATACAATGAGAACGGTTATATGGCTGGATACTTTCCAGACAGCCCTCCTATATTTGTACTGATGGTTAGATAGTTAGATTGATAGGTAGGTAGATACATGATAGATCATTGATAGATGATAGTAGATGATAGGTGGAAGTAAGTAGGTAAATAATGGGCATTTTAATTTCTTAATTGATAAAGACTCTTCATTGTTTCCTTTGTATTCAAAGGTATAAAGAGAAGAGAGAGAGAGAGAGAGAGAGAGAGAGAGAGAGAGAGAGAGAAAGAAAGGGAGAAAACATGTTTATCCTGACTTCTTTAAGTGTATATCAAACCACGCCTGTTTACCTGTTTCTTCCATTAAAAGAGAGTGAATTGTGTGTAAGTCATCTTTATGTTCATTGAAGAAAATTCTGAAAAGAGTAAAAGAGTGAAAAGAGAAAAAGAGAGCAGAGGAAAAAAAAAGGAGAGAAGGAAAAAAAAGTGTACTTAACTACCTTTAGTAGAAGGAACTTAGTCAACTAAGGAGATCAGTACTTGCAAATGGATTTCATTAACCATTATCCACTACCAGCTGTGTAGTGACCTAAACGGGAGCTTCAGAGTAGAGAAAATGAGGAGAAAACATGGGAATTTGGAAACAAAAATCTCTATACCAGATTAATGTCTAGGGTCCTTAAAGTATTTCCTTTGGTCCGTGCTGCATTCGTGTAGTGTGAAAGAGCATCTATTTTGCTTTCCTGAATTAAGGGAACCAATTATGCACATAATCACAGTTTAAATTAGTTAAAGTCACTCCTCTTCTGACAAAACAATGCATACATGTACTAAATTTCAATACTAAGGAGTGAGTCTCTTGAGCATTAGAATAAACATATAATTATTTAATGATGTTTAAATATACAAACTCAATCCAGGGCTTTGGATATTTAAAAAGAACAAAACAAAACAAACCAACTCTTGACCATCTCAATGTTGCCTGCCTAATTCCACATTTGCATCTGTCAACTCTTCCTGGATGTATTGAATCTTAGTTCAATTACAGAAATAAGAATGAATGAGGAGAATTTAGTTTACATATTCAGAAACTATATGTGACACTATTCTCAAATAAATGACTATTAAATGAATAATTAATGGATTATAAACAAGTTAACCATTTTTACTTTATATTTCATGGGTACATGCCAGCTTCTGATATCCATAACTGATGAGTAGAGGGCACTGATGTTTGCATGTGCTAACAAGAGTGTTATTATGAGTACTTGTAAGGCCAATATTCATAATTATAAAATTTAGTGTTACTACATTATTAAATTCTATTTGTATAAGTTTGGAAAATTCTTTTCAAATATTTATTAAATTTCAGTTTGTGAAGTATAATTTAAATGTCTTGAAAGAAACAAGGACGTTTTTCACATGAAGATCTTATTAGGGTGAAATTGCATTCTGCTCCATCTGTGTAATGTGGTACATCAATATCTTAAGCAATGTAGAACTTTTACATTGAATGTCTTCACTAGGTAATGAAATGGAATATAGAAATATTTCTACAGGTTTTGAGTCTTTTTTTTTCCATCCAGTACAAAGTTGAGATGATGCACGAGCATATTACTGCAGCTATATCACAGCACATAATAAATGAAATCATATAAGGATAGATAAAAATACCTTTTGATAGCTTCCTCTGTCAGCATGTTAAGAGATTATTGATGGCAGACATCTAAAAGAAGCTTAAGAACAGCTAAGAAACCAAAAGAGACAACTTAAATGGAAAGGAAAGCTGTCCTAATTTACTTCCCACAAATTGGTGAGCAACTGAGAATATGTCAAAGTAAGATTATGCCAAGAAAATAAATGTCTCTCCCAAAATTAAAAAAGGTAATATCTATCAAATCATAAAAATCATAAATACTATTTTCATATACATACTCCATAATAAATGACTACATATATGATAACAGAATGCTGATCAGATTCAGTTCTTCCATAATAATCAAATTTTAGAATATTAAATTTTGATAAGCCATTAGTAGATTAAAATATACAGACATAGGTAATTGAAGCTTTTGTGATAAAAAGGATATATAGAAAGGAAACTGGAAATGGAGGAATATTTTTTATGAAATAATAAATAATCTGTGGGATGGTGATTTTAAAATTTATGAGTAACTGACATGTAATAAGATTAACAAAAGTGTTCAAAAATTCATCCTTTTATCCTGTTTTAATATGACTTTTGGTTACATTCATTTCCTCACAATTGTTACAGAAGATAAATTTGGTAAAAAAATAAATAAAATCCAGGCTATATACTAAAAATGGACAAATTGTTATGTTACTTCCTGAAAAAATACAAATAAACTGAACTCTATAAAAAGAAGGATATTTACTTAAGAAGACAATATGAGAAAAAAAAGGGTATATATATACTTGAGAAGATAAAATTTATTTCTGAAAATGGAAACAAATAAAATGTGCTTTGAATTATGTTTAAAATTCCAAAATGAACAAAGTTATTGGGGAGAGAATAGAAAATGAAAATTACTTATGCCTGATGAGACCAGCACTTGAAAATGGTATTTCTTTATTCATACAAGAGTAAAACAAAGGATGTTTAGCATTTATTTGGTCCAAAGAGTGTGGAGAATATCAAAGAAATACTTTCTTTTGAAAGATTTGTATTTAAGATTAAGGTAGCTGATTAGAATGTATAAGGATAAAGAACATTCACATGAAAAGCACACTAGGAAAAAAAAGTTTTATATGTGAAAAATATTACACTGGGAAATGTGATTTAAAATAAGATTTACTTTCCCTGAGCGTTAAAGGATAGGTTATTGTGATTTGTCCCAATATATTAAAATTCAGAGAAGCAAAAATACAGTTAAATTATGGTTATTTACTCAAAGGTAAGACTTGTTTCAAATCCTCGCACATAGGTGATAATATTCTAGGTATTTCTAACAATTAGATGGCATTCAAGTAGGTGTACTAGTTAAAGGCACCAGAGTTATTGGCTGAATAGCACTTCCTGCAGCAGCACTGGCATTTGTTGAGGAAAACAAAACAAACAAAACAAAAATTTGCTTTGCACATGATGTAACTGAGAGTCTCAGGTCAAATGGACCATCCTTAAATCCTATAGCTTCAAAATTGTTTGTTGTATGCACCGTGAAGTTCAAAGCATTGACAGTGTCCTTTTGAAAAATATGTATTCTCTGTTGTATCTGATCTTTTCAAACGATATGGTTTGTAGATTATTTTTTCAGTGTAAAAGAGCAAGGGGCTCTTGTAAGCAAGTGTGGTTAAGAGTGAGAATTAAAGAAAGACAGAATCCTTTCAGGAACCATTATCTCAGCAGTAAGAATTTTCTAATTCCTGCTTGGTTATAAAGGGTCAAGATTTGGTATTAAGGGTTCATATTACTCTCCTCCAGACCAAGCAAATTGTTTTATCTTGTTTACAGGTTTGCTAAAAGGAAAAGCAACCTTCCCAATAAGCAGGCACTTAAGTAAATATCTCTTAATCCAGAGATATAACAATTATATCACATACACAAGTAAAGGTTTCCTAGTGAATTTTTTTTTCTTTGTTAAAATATCTGGACCTTCTCAAGCAAATCCTCTATTATTAGGATAAAGATTCACTGTTGATATATCTGACTCGTGAAATAGGCAAAAAAGGAAAATAATGAGAAGCAGATGTTCTGTGTCCTAGGCTGGTGTTCTAGTAGAAAAAATATGAATTGATTCTCCTGATGTAGGTTTATTTCAAACTGGTTATTTTATTGAAAACAAAAATTCCATTTGTCTTGTTTTATACAGGCTGGTTTTATAATCCTGTGGGATTAGAAAATTGCTATTAAAAATAGTGCTTGGTTCCTTACCTGTTAGTCCATCCAGGGAGAGTAATTGGTTCTCTAATTAGTAGCAAGTGTGGAGGAGGCAGTGAAGTTTCCACTTACCAGACCTCTTGCACCTAAGAACTACCACTGCTATTCAGCTGTTGATAGATCTCCTGCTGGAGGGAATCAGGAAGACGTCATGCATTGGAAATACAAGCATCATCCAGTGAGCAAGAAGTACCAATGAAACAATCTCTTTCTTTTTCTCTCTCTCATATGTATCTCTCTCACATTTTTAAAAATCTTTTGTTGAGTCAATGCCACATTATTTTCTTTTGTTTTTTAAATTTTCATATTGAAATTATGCTTTTGTAAAACAGACAAAAGGTCCCCTTTCCAGAACCACTATCACTTCTCTCCCACTGGCCAATGATACATCCTTCTTTCCCTAAGGACGACAAACACTATTGCCAGTTTATCATTCATCATTTCAGATATTTTTCTTTCCACATATTTATTTATAATTCATTTATATAGAGATATGTGAATGTACAGCAAATATGTTTGTATACATTATATAATTTTCATTATTTGTATTACTTTTCATAAATAAGATCAAACCGTATGTATCATTCCAAACCTTTTTCACTCAAAAATATGCCATGACGATCATTTCACATCAGTTTATGTCCTCATTTCTAATCACTGCATCATATTCCATACGGTGGATACAGCACATTTAACAATTCTGTTAGTGATCATTAAGTTATTTTCAGTTACTTATTAATATACACAAGGCTGTAATGAGCATTTTTGTTGGTAGTTATAGTGCATGTAAGCACATATTTTTCTAGAAGGGTGATTCATAATGTGACTGTTGAGTTAAAGGATATATACAATAGATACCACAAAATTATCTTTAAAGAGTCTCTGACATGAATTACCCATGTCTTCACATTCTTATCAATCATGAATGTGATCAATATATTTTTATTTTTAAATATCTACCAATCTGATGGGTGAAAAACTATTTCTTCTTTGATTTACCTTTCCCAATGAATATGAAGGTTGAAAAAAATTTCTGATCATTAGGTATTTGCAGGTTCTCCTTCTTAAATTTTCTGCTCATAATTATTTTTCTATTTTTTCTTATTAATTTGGACACTATTAAATTGTGAGTGTTGCATGCATGTGGACTAGATTTTGGAATTTTGTTAGATTTACTTTGTGATCTGTAATATTAAATTTCATATGTTGTTCATAGGTACTTGAATAGAAAGATTATTTTCTGTTTAAGGTTAGACAAGTCTATATCTATGATAAATGTCCTGCTAAATAAAACTTGCAACCACAATATACATTTTTTTTCAAAAATAGGGACAAAGGTAATCTTTAAGGGAATAACTTATGTAAAAGTTCCAAGACAACAGTGAAAATTTAGAGAGCTTGCTGTGGAAAATGACAAAAGAAGCAATGAGGAACTAGATAAAGTTTTAAGCCATGATTTCAGAGCTCAATTGACCCACACAATTGGGTAATGTTTGAGAACAATAAGCAAAGAATTCACTTAAAAGAATTTGTATACAGCACAAGAGAATATCAGAATATTTAGCAATACCAGAACTGATTAACATACAGAATGAAAAGAACCCTGTCATTGGAAAACTGCAACCAAGTACGTATGATTGGATCAACAGCAAGACTCACCTCAATGTTCAAACAGCCTCTTTTGAGAAAAGGGATTTTCATATACTTCCAGACAGGTCAGAAAAAGTGGTGATTTATTGCTGATTTGCATACTAATCCTAGTACCTTTTTATAATCAGAGAAAAGGGTCTAATTGAAAGAAACTGTGTGACTAAAATAAGGTCCATGTGATTAAATCAGCTTAGCTATAAGGAGCTGTGAATTATCTTATTGTGCCTCATTGTGGGAAAAAGACTGGAATTCTCTGAAAGGGCCCTTCTGAGCAGGTATAACTTTCATAAAATTCCAAAAAGAATAAAAATTATATGCATTACACCCATGAATCCAGTAGCCCCATGGACTTTTGTGAGTAACAAGAGTGCCTTTGTTTAAATGATGGTGATACTACTGGTTTGGTGAAATCCCCCTGATATATTTTGAATGACCTCTCTGAAATTCATGTTTAAATTTAATTGCCATTATAAAAGTGTTGAGAGTTGAGTCCTTTTAGTGGTGATTAGACTATGAGGACTCTGCCTTCATGAATGGATTAATGCTATTATCATGAAAGAGAGTTTGTTATAAAAGAAATAAAGTGGCCCCCTTCCCTCACTCTCTACCATACACTCTCATGTTCTTCCACCTTTTGGCATTGGATTATGCATCAGAAGGCCCTCGCTAGATACGAGCCCCTTCGTTTTGGACTTCCTAGCCTTCAGAACCATGAGAAAAAAATTTCTATTGTTTATAAATTACTCATTCTGTGGTATCTTATTATAGCAGCACAAAAAAGACTAAGACATCCCCTAAACAATAGTTTTGTGCTATTGTGTAAGCCATTAAGTGATATACTCTACTAAGTTTATGATTATAGCTTGCTTGAAATGTTCTGAGAATATTCTTGAAAGAAAATTATAAGAGGCAGAGCTCTAGTATTGCTAAAATTAAAACATCTATATTTGCAGCAAGTTTTGAGTTTATCTAACTAAAGTATTTCTATGTTTTAGGAAGATATACAAGATAAAGCGAATATAACAAGAGAAAAATAAGATGCTGAAAATGTGTAATAAAAATGTGAAAAAGTCCATTGTAGAATCTATCCAACAATTAAGTCAAAAGTCAAATTATTTATTTTATGCATAAGAACTATTTTTTTAATTAACGAAATGACTATGTGAATTACTTTTCGGTGAATTTTCTAAAGATTTTAACTTCTGCCAATGAAGATTGAAAGATGGACTGTAATAGTTAAAGAATTCTCATAAGAGCCAACAAGGTATCTTTTCTAACATCTGATTACATTTATATCTTATAAATCTTGGACTAAATTATAGCTATTATTTTTCTTAAAGCTCGTCCAAAAATGAAACTAAATTGCCTAAGGCCTTTTTATTGTAAGTGCAAAATACACATTTATTTTTTTCTTCACATCCTGTAGAGAGGTAAAGCTCAGTGGGAAAAGAGAAAACATGTATTCGAAGATATTTAGATAAACTCAATTGTATCTATGTCTACTTATGCTACACTGGAGTTGATGAAATTTGTCAGTATAGAAATTTAACTCTCTAGATAACTTTGCAAATAAGGTGTCATGTTTGGGTATGCTATGTTTTCAAATTTTTTAAAGATTGTGTTTATTGATAAAGATAAAAATGAGCTGTGTGTGGTGGCACATGCCTATAGTCCAAGATATTTGGGAAGCTAGAGCAGGAGGATTGCTTGAGCCCAGGAGTGTGAGGCCATAGTGCATAATGATCATACCTGTGGATAGCCACTGTACTCTAGCCTGGGCAACATAGCAAGACCCTATCTCTTTAAACAAGATAAAAAAACGAATAATGGGGAGCATTGTCAAAATGCATATTTTAAGAGCAGTAGTCAGTTGAATCTAATCAATTCGGTACCAGGACCTACTGTAGTATGCCTTCATGTAACACCATAAATTCAAATTAATTAATCTAAAATGAATTACAAATTATTTTTGTAAACTACACATTGATCCTTAAGGGTTATTTAAACAGCTGAACTTTATGTCATTTGTTCCATCTGCCACAACAGATGCTTTATTTCAATATGAATATTAAATGAATTTTGAAAGCAATTTCCATAATTGTGAGAAACATTTACAAAATGAAGAAGAGATGATAGTTTTTCTGATGACTGGGAACACTTCTTTGTATTTTAGGATAAAACATATTAAAAATATAAAGAATAACACAAATCTAAGTTTAACTGTAGAACACCAGAATGCCCCTAAGAAAAATAATTTGTCCTCACTCATTTTCCATAAATTATTCAAGAATTTTAGCACTACACATTAGTTGTTCTTGTAATATTTTGATTGAATTCACTGCGTTCCTTTTAAAAGATGCACTTCAAGGTAATTAACCATGTGTTTCTTTTGTAGTCATGTTTTTCTTTTAATTTGACAAATCTGTTGGGGAAAATCAACTTTGGCATAAAGTTACTCAAAAGCTATTTTGGGGAATAAATTCTCAAAGTTCACAAGACATTCCAGGAATTGATTTAAGACACTGGGTAAACAAAATCTCTAGAATGAATAGTATGAGGTAAATAAAATGAAGAAATATACATGAAGAATTTTGTCTATGTGAGAATAGATTAGTAAGGACCAATAGGCAGTTGGGAATAGGTAAACAAGAAGACATATGCAGTGGTATAAATTGTGGCACAGTTTGTGTTGGTTATGATTTGGAGAGAAGATGGTTTTCCATCACTGAGAGAAATGGTATATATAATGTGGTAGATGAGCACTAGGAAGTATTATGCAATAGTTAGAAGCATAGGAGCATATGTAAGACAGAAATAAGGATAAATCGTTGAAATATAGTATTTGGTTACAAAAGTAAAAAGCAGCATGTCAATTTTAAGTGATTGATATTTATCCTCTTTATAAGTCATATATTACTGTTTGTATACATTTTTAGTATCTTTGAATTCCAGACCATTTGAATTTTACATTGTTGTTTTGGAACACAATTAAGTTACTCAAAAACAGTTTGATCCCTTTGGGCCTTGCTTTTCAGATTTGTTAGAACCAAAGATATGTTTAGCCTAGAGCTAAATATTCCTCACTACTGAGATGAGACCCTTTTAAGTACCTCAAGCAATATGAGCTTTTCCAGTCTTGCTGGAGAGAGCAAGCACTATTCACAGTCCTACGTGAGTGACAGGTACTGCCACCTCTAATCCTTTTGGGTGATATTTATCAAGCCTTGGGTAGTTTTTTCATGTGTGCTTGCTGAGCCCTCACATGGATGCTTGGGGGGCCCTCTATAGATTTGGGGGTTCTTTCTTTATGCAGCTCTCTCCTTTATGATGTTATGGCTTGCAAACTTCAGCCACCTCAATCTCTCTATATTCTCAACATTATCTCCTCAACTCGGAGAGTTCACTGAGATGCACCTGGTTGCTCCTACCCTGTATGACAGCCTAAAAACTCTCCTAAAAATAATAATTTTGTGCAATTATAAGGCTCACCTTATTTGTTCCTCATCTCTCAGGGATCACTATAGTTGGTTTCTGATATCTAGTGTGTGTACAGTAGTTGCTTCAAGTATTTTTTCCACTCTTTATGGTTGCTACCAAAGAGAGAATAAATCTAGGCCCTGCTACTCCACCTTGGCCAGATGCAGAAATTCCTCAGCTATTAAGTATCTAAGGAGAAGTAACAGCAAGATGATAGAATAGAAAGTGTCAAGCTCCACTCCTCCCCACAGAATATTCAAATAGCAACTATTCACAGATCAGAACATCTTCTTTAAAACTCCACTATGTGGAAACAACCCTGAGACACTACTATGGTCATCAGCAGCTCCACTAGCCAAAAAACCTGCCCAACAACCCTACCCAGGCAGGCAGACTCCCACCTCTTGACATTCCCAGGAAGCATAGGAGTTAGACCTGACTGACCAAGATGTCAAACAGTTGCTCAACTCAGCCAAAAGCTTACCCCATAGTTCTACTTAGACAGTAAAACAGTCCCCAATTGTGCATTTCTAAGGAGCATAGCCTCTTACCCCATACTTCCCAAGCAGAAACTCCACCTAACCTAAGAACCCAGTCTACAACTCTGCCCAACTGCAGATACCCAAAGAACAAAATTGGCCAGGGAATACATTCTGTGAATGGCTTGACTGGAATGCATTGCAGTACCTAGCCAACAGCTGCATCTAATAGCAGAGATCAGGCAATGGTCTCTCCAGACAATGGAACCAAGCTAGCAGTCCCACAGGACATCAGAGAAAAAGCAAGGGCCCAGACAGCTGCTGTGTCTGCCCAGGGTCATCAGTTGCAGGCCCTTTGAGAATCACAGGCTAGAACTATATAGCAAAGTTCTATTCCTGCCACCCCCCCCCAAAAAAAACTTACAGATTGAAAGAAAAGGTTTGTAAGCCATACATCCAAAAGAGAATTAATATCCAAAATATAAAAGCAACTCAAAACAACTCAATAGCAAGAAAACAAAATACCCAGTTAAAAATTGGAAGGGACCTGAATAGACATTTCTCAAGGCATACAAATGGCCAACAGATATATAAAAAATGTTTAACATTGCTAATCATTAAGAAAAGGCAAATTAAAACCACAGCAAAATATCATCTCACACCTGTGAGAATGGCTACTGTCATAAGGACAAAAGTCAGTAAGTTTTTATGAGGATGTGGAGAAAGGGGAACCCTTTTGCACTTTTGCTGGAAATGTGAATTAGTGGCCATTATGGAAAACTGTATGGAGAGTCCTCAAAAAAACTAAAAATAGAAGATTGCAAGATCCAGCAATGCCACTTCTGGATATTTATTCAAAAACTCTGAAATCAGTTTGTCAAAGCATGTCTGCACTCTCACATTCATTGTAGGTCAATTTACAACAGCCAAGTTATGGAAGCAGCCTGTGTCCATTAACAGAAGAATGGATAAAGAAAATGTGCTATATACACACACACACACACACAATGGAATACTATTTAGCCTTTCAAAATAAGTAAATTCTGTCATTTTCAGTAACATGGATGGAATTGGAGAACCTTTTCCTAGGTGAAATAAGCCAGGCACAGAAAGACAAACACCACATTTTCACTTATGTGTCAAATCATAGAATCAAAGAGTAGAATAGTAGTTACAGAGGCTTGGGGAAGGGGTTGTGGGGAGATGATGGCCAAAGTACACAAAATCTCAGACAAGAGGTATAAGTATTTTTTTGAGATCTACTGTACAACATGGTGAATACAGTTAGTAATAGTGTACTGCACATTTCAAAATTGCTAACAGAGATAATTTCAAATGTTCTCACCACAAAAATGTTATATATTTGCATTGATAGATATGTTAAGTAGCTTGATTTAATTATTCCACATTGTATACATGAATCATGTCATCACATTGTATCCTATAAATAATACAATTATAAATTGTCAATTTACAATAATATTTAAAAATTTTTTAAAAAGTCTAAGGCTCTCTAGACCCTTTTCAGTGTTCAGACCATAATACTCATAATACATTTTTTTAATTTCAGCATATTATGGGGGTACAAATGTTTAGGTTATGTATATTGCCCTTTCCCCTCCTCACCCCACTTCCCTAGCACCAGAGTCAGAGCTTCAAGCATGACCATCCCCCAGATGGTGCGCATCGCATTCGTTATGTGTGTATATTTTTTGAAGGGACAGTCCTAATTCCCCTCCTTCAAATACTTGAAACCAGTAGTGAATTGAATATAATTATAGCTCAATATACCCTAGAAGAAGCTCAACTATCTCCCAGTACTAGTAACCTAACAAAAAAAAATACTTGTCATTTTTGGGGATAAATATAATTTACTTTAATCTTTAATGCTATTTTACACAAAATATCCATCACACGATCAAAAATGTATGAATATATTAAGAAGCAAAGTATTGCATATATGGTCAGCAGATTAAACAATCAATGGGAACATATCCAGGAATGAGCCAGATGTATTTGGAATTTATGGAAGAATTTAAACCTACTTTTAAATAACCATGATAATTATGTTAAGTTCTCCTGTGGGTCAAATGCTATCAAATAGCATCACATACTACAGAGAAATCTTTTGTGAAAGGAACAGTCTATTGATGCAGCAACCCTTATTGTCTTATTTTAAGAAATTGCCACAGCCACTTCAACCTTCAGCAATGATTACCCTGATCATACAGCAGCCATCAACATCCAAGCCAGACCCTCCAGCAGCAAAAAATAGTAAGACTTGCTGAAGGCTCAGATGATTGTTTCCATTTTTTAGCATTCAAGTATTTTTATTTAAGGTATGTACATTTTTTAGACATAATGCTATTGCACACTTAATACACTATAGTGTAATTTAACCACTTCGGTACCGCACTCACCAGCCGCGAAACCTTGCCCACAGCCGGCACTCATAGTCTGCAGATAGTTTGTGCTGTGCATTGACGACGAATCCGTTTTGCTCTTGTGTGGTGAGG
>VBSM01001124.1:29966329-29988150 GCA_008086735.1 Cheirogaleus medius | reverse complement strand
TTATAGTCGATGCTCGTACTGAAGTGGTTAAACATAACTTTTACATGCACTGGGAAATGAAAAATTTATGCAACTCACTGTATTGTAATGTTCTCTTTATTATGGTGGTCTGGAATCAAATCTGCAATATCTCAAAGGTATGCCTGTATACATACCGTATTTGGATATTTATTAGCTATCTCCAAAAATATTAAATATATTATTCTCGCTTACTAAAAAATAAAAAAAGAGAATCTATTGTAAGAATCACCAAATTCATGCAGAGATTGGAATTTCAGCAGAGCTATGGAAACTGATTCTAAAATTTATATGGAAATGTGAAATATGAAGAATAGCAAAAGCAGAGCTGGATGTGGTGTTGTGTGTCTGTTGTCCCAGCTACTCCCAGAGGCTGAGGCAGGAGGATCACTTGAGCTCAGAAGTTTAAGATGAGCCTGGGCAGCATAGGGAGACCCTGTCTGTTAAAAAATAATACAAATAGCAAAAACAATATTAAATAAGAAAAACAAAATTGAAGCACTTATTTTAAGGACTATTATAATGCTTTCATTATCAAGGCATTGTGTTACTAGTGTTAAGTATGGACATCAAAATCAATGGGACAGAGACAAGGAATAATTTCACATATGTTTAAGTCAAGTAAATATAATACTTCAACCAAGGCACTAATTCAGTTCAATGGAAATGGAAAGTTTTGTGAACAAATGGTATTGGAATATCTGGATAGTTCTATGGAAAATTATTTGCCTGGATTTCCACTTATCTGTACACAAATATTACTTTGGGGTGGATAACAAACCTAAACCTAGTAGCTGGAACCATAAAGTTTCTAGAAGTAAAAATAGAAATATCTTGACACCCTTGGCATCGGCAAAGTTTTATTAAACTAGACATCATCATAAAAGAAAACAAATAAAAAATTAAACCTCATTCCAATTAATTTCTATTCAAAATATACTTTAAAAATGTATATGCAAGCTATAGTAAAATACGCATAACATATAGTCCTATACAAGGTACATAAAGGACTACCTCAACAATGAATAGAAAAAAAGCTATTTAAATGCTGTACAAGCAAGAGAAACAACAAAATAAAAAAGAAAATATACAAATGTCCTATAAGTAGTTGATATTGTTAACATCATTTTGAAACAAAAGAAATACTCTTTAACACCCTCTAAAATTGCTAAAAAGTACACACACACACAATATGGTGCAGAATTGGAACTAGAATTCTCATATATTACTGGTGGGTATATAATAAAATGATATAGTCAGTTTATCAAAAAGCTAAATATACTTACTTATCCTATGACCCAGTAATTCTGCTCCTGCGTACTTATCTAAACATAATGCAAATATATGTCAACAAAGAGAATTACACAAGAATGTTCACAGGACCTGTTCTGAAACTGAAAACCCACCCAAACTGAAAACCACCCAAATATGCATCAATGTAAGAATGAACTTAAAAAATAAATCATATTCAAATAAGGAAATACTACTTGACAATAAAAAGGAACAAACTACTGATACAAACAACGGCATGGATGCATCTCAAAAACGTTATTTTGAATTATTGTGCCTTGTATACATGTATATATTATATATGTAATCTATCTGAATACTAAAGATCTTCATTTTGTTCACATTCTGTTATATTTATAATTTTTCATTCCACTACAAGCTCCACAAAACTAATTTTTCTCCATCCTATGAAACTGTTTTCTGGGGGAATCTAAACTTTAAAATTTTCCCTGAAATTCCAGCAAGTCTCAAGATAGATTTAATTCTTATTCTATTAGTTCTCTGGTTCATCTTAATAACTGTATTCACTTGAAAACACCACATGTTGTGGCTGTTTGAACTAGCTGGAAAGAAATGTAAGGATCTAGAGGTAAAATAATTACTCTTTAGTCCACAGAAAACTCATCAAAGGGGAAGACACTAGATAAAACAGAATTACACATTTTAGATCTAAAAACAAGCAATTCCTCAGTAAGAGGTAGATTTCTGTGGATTAGAGACCATTTGTGGCAGACAGTACACATTGCCAACTGAAGTCCATTTTTTATTTTTTTTTTATTTTTTTCCTTACTAATAAATTTGAACTGGGTTTGAGGCTCCCTAGCTGAGATAGCATTTTCTCTCAACCTCATTGTAGTTTGAGTGCCCAGTGACCATATCGTCTAATGGAATACAAGGGTAAATAATGTGTACTACTAATAAATAAGACAGGATTCTTTAGAGAACAGGTAAACTGTCATGACTTTATCTTCCTCCTACCTGCTAGCTGGAACCCGGACAGAACAACCTACCTGTACCAGGAAAGTTCTTGCACCTCAGAATGCCATTTATTGAAGGCTTATTCCTATTGAAATGACCTTCCTGAGTCAACATTATAAAGGGGAATTGGGGCAAATTTAGAAAATAAAATTGTTCCTTGTTCGACTGTATATTATTGTAGAATTAGGAAATTATAGATTCAAATCTCAACCCAAGAAACAAATAGATTTGTGACCATTTTAACCTCTCTAAACTTGCATTTTCTAATCAGTGAAATCAGGATAATAGTGTAATATTGTGAAAGGTAGTTTCGAGATTTAAATGACCAGCATATAGTAGGTACTCAAAAATTAAAATACTCTATTACCTTTTCTATGTATGCTATACATTTTATTCTATTTGTATTGAATATACTCTCTGAGGATCAAACAAATGCTTAGGTTCAGGTTATCACAAACAGAAGTGGCTACCAAATAACCATATGCTGCACAGTGCTCCAACACTGTGAGTATGTGTTCTTTTACTACCCCTTCATCACCTAGGCTTAAAGTATTTGTTAAACTTGTAACCATTGAAAAGAAATAAGGAAACTGATCAGCTGCTATTCAGTAACCTAAACTTTACAAATGGAACCAAAGAAGATACTGCTGCTTGTCTATATCTGCTTCATCTGTTTCATGCTTACAATTGTTAACATCGATTTTGAAGTAATTATTCTATTTAATACTTATTATCTCTTATTTTAAAGTTACCCTTTGCCTGAATAAAACCCAGTGAAAACACAAAATCACTTGTTTTGAAAAATTGTCACATATTTAGAAGACAAGACCAAAGAAAACAGAAAATTGTGAACATTAATCAACTCTAAATTTATAAAGAAAAACAAGACAGAAACAGCTTTGAGTATGATATATTTGGGCATGTGATTTATGCTAGAAACTTTATTAAGCATAAAAATATATATTTTTCTTAGAGATCACCAGGTCATGTAAAATATGGACTATATCTGATATTTTCTCAAATAAATGTAGTTTAGCTGAGTGTTTTCAATATGTAAACAATTCTCTTTGAAACCTTGACTTCAATGAAACAGACATAAAATTCACTGATGATAGCTGAATGTGACTCGGTTCTTCTTTGGAAAAGAAATTCAATTGACTTCTTGGCTATTTTTGAGATGGATGCTTCAGCTTGGAGCTTCTCTCCTCAGCTTAGATTTTTTAAATGTAAGGTCATTCAATTTTTGAGCATTTAACTCTAGCAAGTTAAAGGCTGTGTTATTCGGATTAAAGATACGTATTACCTGTAAAATGAAATGTCATGCAGCAATTAAAGTGAAAAGAAACCATCTATGTATTAGCAATCTATTTCTATTACTGCTTTAGCTATCTGATTTTTCTAAGGAACTGCAAGAGTAAGATAGGACCTGATGCAAAAAGAAAAAAAAAATGCTGCACTCCAAGTGTCATGAAATATGTTTTAGAGTATATCCAAATTCATACATAAATTATTTATAAATGACCTTTTGTCACATTTCCTAGCAAATAGTGCAATGAAAGTTGACTAGATGTGCTAGTGAGACTTTGTTCAACATCAAAAGAAATTTATAAAATCAACATTTAAAAATTCTTAATAATATAAATTTCCTAATAGTAAATGAAATAGTTAAGGAAGCAAACACGGAAAAATATGTAGTACTTTGTGAAAACCTAGTCTATGGGAAGCTCAGTGCCAAGTGCTTCTTCATATCATCCGTCTCCTTTCATCTTCACAGCCAATGGTGGTAAATACTCCTGTCCCAAATTTATACCTAAAGGGCTTGAGGATCTTTCCCCCTCAATTACCTTCCCAGAGTTACACATATTAAAGGATGGGATAACATTCAATACCCTGTGTTATTTGACTATACAATATTATCTAAATTCCATGTAGCCTTTTTTAGTACTAGAAAAAAAACCCTAATTTTTGTGATCATCCATGACTAAAATTTTCTCTAATATATTGCAAGGCCTTTTTCCTTCACCTTGATTTCCCAATAAATATGTTTCATGAGCCATATGTCTTTTTTCCAGAATTTTATTTTGATTCTTTGGTCCTCCTATAACATTCCACGGACTTTCTCCAGGAAGAAAATTTTGACATTAATAATTATCAGTATAGAAGGAAAAAAGATAATGTAGTTTTAAACTATATTCATACTATTCTTCCACTTCTCAATACCAATACACTTTACTAATTCACAATTTTAAGATTATGAAATCTATCTCATGATCTTAGCCATCTAATATTCTGATTATAAAAGTAATGTATGCTAACTATAAAATGTTTGGAAAATACAATACCCAACATCTACTCATTATAATCATTTTTTTCATTATTCTATGTATTTACAAAATAAAGTTAGGATCCTATGCTGTATAATTTATTTTTATCTCACCTTTTTCAATTAATAGTATGACTATATTTCCACATTGCTAATTATTGTTAAAATTCAATATTGAATGATAGAATAAAATTCCAGTTTAAAAGTACTGTGAATTATATACTATTATTTTGTCTGTGTTTATCTTTTAATATATTTACTTATTTTTTTCATTAATTTAAAATTTAAAACTTAATATTCAAGATGGAAATTTATATATTCTATTTTGTTAAAATTTCTATTTTCTTAGTTCATATGCTTAAAATAGGAATTATTGGTAATAAAGTTTACCAAAACTCGATATATATGGAAAACATTATTTTAGAATGATGACAACAATTAAGTTCCCATTGTTTTATATAATTGCCCATTTAACCATACTCTTGCTAGTACTAGCTAAATTTTCCACCTCTATAGAAAAATAACTAAATCTAATAATCTGTTAAAGAAATGAAGGATATTTTCACAAGTTATTTAGGAATCAGCTCTGTTGAGTAAATTGTATGTTCGTGTTTTTTCCCCTCTTTTAATGCTTCTCATATGCATCTGAATTAATCAAATTTGTTATATATTATATCTCAGTTAATAGCCCATTATTACTATCAGTCCAATCAAAGACTCTGTCTTTTACATTTTATTTGTCATTCTTTTTAATGCTATTCCCTACTTCTGTTCCCAGTCCTCATCATAAACCCCCTTTATAGTGTTTTGGGTATGTTTATTTTTATTTTTTGATATCCTTAAAAATTATAAAGTATTTTTGTACATGTACAATTAATTTACATAAATAGCATTGTGTTATGCACCTCATTGCTTTTTCTACCTTCTCCCCTTCAAACACCATAAACTTCTGTGAAGGTATATTTATCATTTAGTTTCTTTGTCTAATTCATTTGTATGACTTTGTTTTTAAAATATATTAATCATTTAGTAGTAATTAGTTAGAAATAAATTTTCAGTTCTTGCATTTATTATCCTAAAAACAGTATAACAAGGTGATGAAAACACACCCACACCCACTTCCACACTCACACATACAATATACTATTTATAAATTAAATGACAGAGAAGATTTATTTATTGTACAAAGTTTTCCTAAGCCAAACATAGAATATTGCTATATTAGGTAACTTACTAAATATCCACTATTTTCCTAAATTATAATTTAGTATTTAATATTTTTTTCATTGAGCCAGTTTTTTGAGTAACACAAAGTTATGTTTCTAAAACCACATTATATGAGAAAGAGGCTCTTTTTACTGTCTTTTAGGTGATCACTTTGCTCTATATTGAGCAACACACCCTACATGAGCAACTGATTTGCTTCTCATCCCAACTCATTCATTTTTCTTATGAATAATGGAAATTTCCTCTAGATTTCTGCAATAGATTGACTGCAAGTAAAAGTTTGGGATATTATGCTTTTACATATTTTTGGCTGTTTATTTGTTATATGACTTCTTATAAATTTTTGTTGAAAGTTGGGAGTAGTATCAGGAAATGAGAATTAGATGCTATTGTATAACAGAATATCAATTTTATTCAATATTTTAATTGGAGAAGTATCTTCTGCCCTAAGGTACCATAAATGTCTAATGTCGCATATTCCATTAAACCTTCATGTGAAACCTGCACTGTTACAAATGAGCATCAACAGATCATATACAGGTCATTCAGATTGTCCACAAAGTGAGTTCCATCAGTCAAAACTCACCAATTCTCTGTTGATGTGACTTTTACTCACTAATTTATGTGTACAGTAATGCTTCTGTACAAAACTGTAAATAATAACTGATTTGTTATTTTATAAGAAACATTGATCATTTGTGAAAAACAAATAATTTCTTGCCTATATTTTCAGAGTTGTATCTATTAATAATTTTTAGCAAGATGCATATTCTCGATGGCTTATTTAAAAAGTAGGGGTTTTAATTTTCTCATGTAACAAAAACTTTGGAAGTAGGCAGTCCAGGACTAACAAGGCACTTCCACAATGTCAATAGGCATCCCTGATTGGTTACTTCACCTCCTACATTGTTTGAATCTTAAGAGTATTCTAATTACATTTAGTTTTATTATGGTTAAATATTGCTTCTAAAGTAGTAATAGAAAATCTTTAAATTTATTAACATCCAATAGTCTTAAAATGTAAATCAATTAGCTGCAAAGCTAGCAAATTAATTTTGTCAGTTAAAAATTGAGTTAGAATCTATTTGTTCTAAAAAAAATATGGAATGATAAAATTAATTGATATTCCAAGTACAGAAAATTCTATTTATTCTATTCCATTAGAATTCCAAGCAACAAGTGCAAGGTAACTATTTCTTTACTCTCTAAGAGAGAGTCAAGAAAATTCATGAATACATTTTGTCTCAAGTATTGTTTCTATGCTTTCTAAATATAAGCATTTTATGGCTCATTCACTAACATTTACAGTGAGCTAGGTACTGTGTCAGAACATCTATAGTCTATTTGGAAAGATAGTTTAAAAAATCATTTGAAGTATGGAATTTCTAGCAACTATAATTACAAGGTGTTGAAAGACCCTATTGTACATAAACTAGTCTGGGGATCATAAAAAGCTTAAATGTTACTTCCTCAATTACTATCTATACAGATGCTTTTTGATTTATGATGAGGTTATGTCCTGATAAACCCATACTAACTATCTTAAGGAGAAGAAGCATTTAATACACCTAACCTACCAAATATCATAGCATAGCTTAGCCTACTGTAAATGTGCTCAGAACATGTACATTAGCCTAAAATTAAGCAAAATCATCTAATACAAAGCCAGTATTTATAACAAAGTGTTGACTATCTCATATAATTTATTGAATTCTGTATTGAAAGTGAAAAACAGTATGGTTGTATGAGTACTCAAAGTATGGTTTCTACTGAATGCATATTTTACACCTTCAAAAAGTTGAAAAATTATAAGTCGAACCATTGTATGTTGAGTACTGTCTATATTAAAAATAGGTTTTCTTGCAAGTATAAAATAATAGAATAAAATGAAATACATCTTTCTAACTGCATTATTTTCCACATGATAAATGATTACCTTCTTAGTAGTTTGATAGTCATATTTATCTATAATAGATAATTCCATAGCAAAAGTTATGAATTCTTCTTCTTCTATGTTATTACCATATGTCCCTCAATTTCTCTCTAACAATTTTGATTGTTTCCATTTGCTAAAAGTTAGATATTATATCTTTTACTTATTATGGTCCCAATATCTATGACATTTCTGAGATTATAATAGATGGTTGAAAGTGAATGATTGAAAAATGGAGAGAATTGATTGATGAAGGGTGTTAGAGTTCTGGATTGATAAAAGGTAAATGAGCTGACAAGTAGCTGATAGGCCAAGAAAAAGCTTTTTAATAACTAGTAATGGGAAGAGATACTGACTCTAGTATGATTTTGGACTCATGCCATCCATATTTCTCATTATACATCAGCAAAGACTCAATTATTTATGCTAATGGACTCAGTGGATAATTTAAAATAATTTATTACTAAGGCCATGAAATGCATTTTTGTACTTATAGAAGAATATGAGGGACCGGGTGTGAGAAATTTACAATTTATCAAAATATTGAAATACATCTCGACAATTTTACCCAAGAGAAACTGGAAAAACAGTACTACACACACACGTATATATAGATACACACATACACACACACACATACACATAAATCCATACACAGATTACAACAGGCTGAATTAAAAAAAATAGATGAAAGATGAAAAAAAATGGTTTATATTGCCCTCATTCTCTTGATTATCCATCCTTAAATTATTGTAATTCTATAAAATAAGCAATGTAATCATTGCTGCCTATCTTTCCTCTGATACACTATGTCCTGTTACCCACCTCCCTGCTCCCTAAAGCCTGGGCCACTTGCTTTTGTCTTTTCAGTACTTCCTGGCTCTGACTGAAACCTTATTATTGCATTGCTTTCAACTTCTGTATCGCTTTTTCCATCATAAGTTCTGGTATAAAGAGGAAAGTTACCACTGAACTTTGTGTTGCTGATGCCATTTTTACCAGAGAATTTCTAATCACTCTGGTTAGTAGATAATCCTGCAAGCCCTCCTATCATACACAGTCAGGTTCTGACCTTCCGTATTATTAATATATCCACACTAATAATCCCCACTTCTTTGTCACTTTGTCATGGTGGTTCTGGAATTGATAATTCATGGAATGTAGGCAAGTCATTGCTTATCAATAACCATATTAAAAATATGTTAACACTGTATCTTGTTAACTTGTCCTTTCTGGTCCATTAAATCCCATATCACAGGTAAGTGCTCCCATATATCTGATTCCACAGGTTCTTTGGCATATAATCCCTCTCCTTCCTTAGAAGGTGTAGAACTTCCTCATTCTGGATGTTAGAATTTAGCCTTTGTTATTGGTCAGGTATTATCTCTTCATGAGGGTGATTTGTCAGATTTGAAGGTCCTGTGTATAAGGTAGAATCTAAGAATTCGAGTTTCTCAACTGTATCTACTCAAATATTTCCATCCCAAGTCTTTTGATACCTTTTATTCTTTGTTGGTGCCCTTATTTTGGCATAGGAAATCTGCAGAAGCTGACAATTCAACCTTCTCTGAAGGATTCCTACTTTTTCTGTTACTTCTTGAGACTAATCTTTTATTCTGTCTGTTTTACTGGTTACAGGGATTCAAGTTTTAAAATAGCCACCCCAAAATCCCTCCATCTTTAACATTTTGCCTTGAATTTGTGACTAATTATGCTTAGCCTGTTATTAGCTCTCATCAATGAATCAACAACACACAGCATTTCCACTGTCCTTAGACTTGCCATTTCCTTAATGTCTCTTAGATATCAAAGGTATTGCATCATCCAGTGTTTTCACTTTCATCAATGAAAGTTTAACAACTGCACTGCTATAGCTTGACAAGGACTAGCCGTACTCAATCTCTAACCAGTCATGGGGCCCTCGTCGCCCACCCAGAAAGGGATCTATCTCCAAAATCTCATTGTAGAGTCTGCCTTGTAGGGTCAACTTTCAGAACTGCCTAAGATTGGGTTTCCTGGCAACAGACAGAGGGCTGCATGTAAAGGTTTATTAAGGAGTCTTGTGGGGAGATACACCAGTAAAGAAGTGGTGAAAGTAGAATTGGTAGAGGAGAAAGATGACATACAATGTTGTTACAATTTAGTCCTCAGCATACCACACTTCTAACTTGAAGCTGGAATGACACTTCGGAATTCACAGTTGAGGCAAAGAGGTTAGGACTTTTCATCTCTCATTAGCCAGTCATTGGCTGCAGACCATCTCTTGAGATAGGTGGAACTTTGGATGAGTTAGTTTTCTGAAACAAAGAATAATGAAGCAATGAGAAGTATAATTTTGACCAATCTAGCTGTTGGGTTTATTGGTCAATAATAGGAAGTCTGGGTAGAGCACCACTTTATTTAAAACACGTAAGAAATAACATTAATATAACATCAACAAAGATAAATTTAATAAAACCTACAAATGATTATAAATCACATAGATGTTAATTTCCATTAAATCAATACAGTAGCCAGGCATGGTGATACACACCTGTAGTCACAGATACTTATGAGGCTGAGGCGGGAGGATGGCTTGAGCCCTGGAGGGTGCAATGAGCTATGATTGTGCCACTGCACTCCAGCCTGGGTGACAGAGGAGTTAGACCCCATCTCTAAATCAATCAGTCAATCAATAAAGTAAGCAGCAGTGTGAAATAATTGAAGTGACATTGTTGGTGATATATTTCTAACTTGCTACACATCATGCATAGCTTACAAAGTTATTAATATTTAACCCATGATAATCATCTCCCATTTGTCTAATAACAATTTGTATTTCTAATTTAAAATGAAGATTCAGTATTGGAGATGAAGATAATAGTTTTATTTTGCAACTAGTTGTACAAAATTAACTCTGAGTAAAAGTCAAAGTAAGACAACTGTGCATCCCTTGCCTTTTTCAGCAGTAGAGATCCTGTGGGTAAAAGTTACAATTTTGACAAAAATTATTCTGGTATGTTTACTATTTTATCACCTTTCTTTCTAGGTCATAGTGAATATTATATGAGAAAAATGTTACTGAACACATTTTTTGGGAAAAACCATATATATCATTTTAAACTACGTATATAAACTATATATTTAAACTATATATATAAAAAACTATAGTTTAAAAACTATATATATTTTTAAAAACTATATATATTTTTAAAAATATATATGGAGGTAACATCAGCCTTCTTATTCCAAGTTGAAAAATTATGCTTCTGTATATTTCAAGAAAAAAATAAAGATATTTTCCACCTTCAGGCTTTAAAATTGTGTTATTTTCCAAATTATGATACTATTAATAAATAGCATTTTAAAACAGCAAATAACACATCCTTGTTTCCAAAGTTCACCATACTCACAAACTGCCTCCTTCCCCTCAAATCACCAAAGTAAAGATTCTGATCTTCACTTGTTTTCTTCCCTTAACAAATCACAATTAAGCATAGGCAGCAAGAAAGAATTTTCTTGGGAGATAAAATCCTCTGTAGTAAATTCTACAATAGTCTGTACAAATTTTCCTTGCAAGCAATGTAGATACCACTTTAATCCACTAAGCAATTTTATTAGATTTCAGTTTACTGTGGCCATGATGATGAAAATGTTATCAAAAATATTGCAATAATTTAAGTTAGTACTTACATTTTTACATATTTTGATGAGTGTGCTACATATATAAGAGAGCTTTTAAGATAGGAAATAAAAAGATTTCAGTTTTAAGTGCCCTAATCTCCCACTTAATAAAAACATGTTGTTATCTAGTGGTGAAAAATTCTAGACATTTTTAACTCTTTTGTGTATGGAAATGTCTTTCTTTTCATAATCAATGCAAAATATGTACATGAATATTTAGTCATGAACTATCTGAAATACAGCTAATCATTTTTAAAGTAAAAAATACAGTTATTACAGGAAAAAGTAAAAATTCAACATAGCATAGCTAATTAGTTAAAAAAAAACAATATCCTTACATACTAATGACTGATGGTAATTTCTCTACAAACTGGTAGCAATCAAATCAGCCTGAAAAACCAATTCCTAAGAACTGCCCTTTTCCCATGTCTTGTTACTTAGAGGAAGGCATGTTTGATACAGATTGAATAACTTTCACTAGTATTCTACTATCTGCCTACAAAATCATAAGCTTCAATATTTGAAACAGGCTAATAAGAAATTATTGCAAAAATAAATGCAGATTAGGGACCCACTACATGACTTACTTGAAAAGCTGTTTCAAATACTAAAGATTGTGTTATTATAATTATTTTTCCTTGGCAATCTGTTTCTTTTCCTTTACAGAAGAATGATCATAAGGAAGAAATAATAAAACTTCAGTGAGGGTAACAATCCAGGTATTTGGCTATTTTCTTCACTATTTATATTGAAAGCACAGTTTGTACTATTTCCTCTTTATTCATGAGAGTCTTTTTTTATTTCCTATTCTTTCACAGTATGAACATAATTCATCATATAATCTATTTAAGCAAACATTTACATGAGCATAATCTTAATTTGAAACATTAAAATGTATTAATTAATACTTATGTTGTATGTCAAGACTGAGATTTTGAAAAGATGACCAGCAATTAAATGTCTGCACCAAGAATATAATAATTACTGAGCCAAATTGTAAATCATGCCTGACTTTCAGTTGGCTTTGCTTTCTGGGAAACATCATTAAAACATAGTCTAATGGGAAGAAAATATTCTTTGTGATCACTGAGACCTGAGGCTGTATCTTGATTTCAATAACTTCTTGTTGAATAAAGTTTGTTAACATTTTAGAACATCAGTTTGTTTTTTACTAAAATATTCAAATAATTAACACTGTCTTCCTTGCTTTATGTTTTGAATATCAGTAAACGTGTGTACAAGGCCTTTACTACAGTGCATACAAAATGGCAAGGGCTAAATTCAGGTTACTGTTGTTACTCCATGGTTTGATTCTTAAATTCAAAGAGAGGTAGAGACAGTATTCAAAAGGCAACAGTTGAGTAAATAGACCAAATACAGTCTTATCAAGTATCAGAGTTTAAAAAGATGTGTCAATGGTGATTTATTTAAATTTATAATTATATACTATATATAGTATATTATATATTGTATATGTAAATATATACATATTATATGTATATATGTATATGTAAATACATACATATGATATATTTACATATACATCACATAACATATATCACATACACATATACACACAATAAATTTAAAAGTGTTTAGTAGTTATAGTTATTATACATACTATATAATGCCTGTGTGTATGTGTGTGTATAATTTAAAGGGAAGACAAAGGAAAATTGTTATGGCCCCTGCTGAAAAAGCATCTTCTAACAGGCAGTTTTCAACAACGAAAATGTCTTTTAAAATATCCTGCTATAGCACTATAGTAAGACAGCAATATTTAGGGAGTTATCTCTTCTTAGGCCTGAGCCCTAAAAAGCAAGAGCTAATTATCATCTTAACATTTTGTATAGTTCTGCCTAATTTTTATCGTGTATAATAGTACACTTTCCCCTTTGTTCCCAGTTATCACTAAATAGCCTTTAGCTAGGCTATGAAAATGGTAAATTGAGTTTGACCCTACCAGGGTCTATCCACTGAAATGGTTGGATATCACAACATCTGTATAACAAAAAGCAGAATTGCAATTTCTCTTCCAGATATCTAATCTATTGAGTTGAAAAGGATTCAAATGATTCATAAGTGCATTCACTAAATGAATATTTATTCTCTGTTCTGAAACTACTAAATAAGAAGTCAATATAGTCACTATCCATGAAACTCCAATTATAAATTTACATTTCAGTAAGGACATTCTGTCTATCCCAATGGCTCTTAAAAAAAAAATCATACTATAGCTGCTTTCACAAAGCTGTCCCATAAAATGTTATTGGATATGTAAAGAAAATATATTACCCTTGGTGTTTTTCTCTGTATGGAAAATTTTTCCTCTTACTGGCAGCAATTCCTTTAAGATTTTCTTCTAAGAATTACCTCTAAGGACTTGTACAGACTGCATTGTAGGCGATTAAGTCTATGAGAATATAAACATTTAAAAAAATATATTGCAAAACAAGTAAAACTCTAAACAGCAATAAAACACCACAGTTTTTTTTTAGAAATGTACTGACTTACGGCCTTTCAGACTGAAAAGATAGATTTCATATTATGCTCCAAAGACTACAAAGTTAAATCCTGTTGACTTTTGTGTATCACTTCAGAGAGGTCCAAGTTTAAGTATCCCTAGATAACATAACCATTGCCATTCAATTTGTAGTATATTTTTTCTAGATCAAATTTTTATAGATCATATTTTCAGAAAGGTTAATTTTAGAAAACAGAGAAAAAGTAATTTAATGTTAAATTATAGACTATAAAAACCTAAATTGATTGATATTAAAAATGCCTATGGCTACCAAACCAGTAATGATTTTTTATGTCCAGGACTTGTGGCTGATACCTTAAGTGGCATAATACATTTGAAAATATGTCTAAATATCAAGGATAGCTATTGACATTCTCAAAAACCAAGGTCAAAACTTGTAACAGTCCTCTTTTTTCTTTCATTTTATAAATCTTACAACTCTTTTCCAGTTTAGATTTGACAGCTATTAATACTGTGCACATTTATAAGATGTACATTTTATATTATTATTGATTTTTTGAAGACAATTTTGTATGAAAAGTACTGATAAAGGGATTTTGTTGTTTTAAGATGTCAGAAAAAGTTTCCTTGCATTGAGATGACAGTGTTGCTATTCAGTATGAATCAGCTTTCTTGACTCCTCCAGAGCATGATACCAGTTAGCAAGTAACACGAGTGTTGTTAAACTACAAGCCCTTGAATAATTTTCACTGATTGCTTATAGTGTCAGTTTTGCTAAAGTTGAATATAAGGCTTCTAACAGCATCAACAATTTTATCCATTTAAATTGCAATAATTGGATTACTGTTTAAAGTCAAAGAACACTTGCATATGCCAATAGTTTTATTTGTTTTGTTTTTCTTTTTTTCAGGATTGTGTAAACAAGGAGATAGAGACTCAGAAAATATATCTAAGTTACACAGTATCAAAGCTACTATTTAAATCTAAGTCAACATGACTTTGAAACAGAATTGCTCTCTTGTTTAACCTACTCAGGCTTATAAATTCAGCCATAGAATACCCTATTTCTATTTATTGTTATCTATAAACATACTTAAGGCTTTGCCCTGCTAAAAGCAAACACAAAGAAATAAATCTTTAACCTGTTCCCAAATGGATTCATGCTTTAAAAAGACCATTGCAATCACAATTGTGTTTGTTGCGATGTCAGTCTACACCTCTCTCTTGTCTAGTTCAACCTAGAAAAACATGGCTTTACACTCAAATTTCTGTTTAAATTCCTTTTGTAGACACTATCAACTACAAGCTTTGTTTCAGTATTACTCTATCACCTTTATGTAGCATTTATACTACTAATCCTTCATTCTTTTTAGAAGGAATTTTTAGAATCTATAACATCAGTCCTTTCTCATTTTCTTTCTACCTTTATAAATATCTTTTTATTCCATTTCACAAACTTTTTCAGTCCCTTTGACTTTGGTCTCCTTTCCTGCTTGGATGGTATCACCCTTCCCTTGAGTACTGTAAACGTCCAAGGACTTTTCCCTGACTTATAAATTATCCTATCAGGACAAACTGCCCTCATTAAACAAAGTCCCTACTTTCCCCACTTCCTTTCCTAGCAAAGAAATCATCCTAGATAACAGAGAAAAGATCAAGCCAAATTCAAAATAAATGTATAGAGAAAGTTTTGAGGTTGAATTTCGGAAGTATGTTTGGCTATGACCATTTTGCAACCACCTCTCCTCCAACTGAAATTGAAACATATAAAAATTAAAACAAAGATTCAATTGTTGTCATTATACCCAATAAATTGACACAGCTACTTAGTGATACTGCTGACTCGAAATCAAGTAATAACCAAACTTTAAAAAATACATACATAATTCATCATTTCTAGAGAGATACAGACTTAGTTTTTCAGATTTTATAACCCTGGTGAAGCCAGATGGTACCGACAGTAAAGTGTTTGGGAAAGAATTAACTCGTAAGGGCAGCATCAAGAGAGGATTTTACTTTAGGCTAAAAAAATGTAGCCCAAGGTATAAGATAATTTTTTTTCTTTCCCTTTTTGTCCCAATTAATTGGAGGATTTCATTCTAAAACAATTTTCTTTGAGAGTACCTCATATTGTCATTACTCAGTGACCTAGAGGTTCTTTAAGTCTCAGAGAAACATGTCAGCACCTTTAGAGAAACATCTAAGCACCTTATGCTTTCCTTTTTGTATTACTCAGCCTCTGTTGTATAATGCATACTATGCATCAATAAATTTAAAATTTAGATTAAACTACTCAATCCATAGAAGCACTTTTGTTTGATTGCTCTTTATAAAACTCAAGATGTCATCATTATGATTTTCAATGGAACAGTTCAATAAAAAAAAATCTATAACTCACATCTATGGCCTTGCAAAAAAATTCCAAATATATAATAACATAATGCCAAAGCAATGAATCATTGGATTCTAAATCTTTATGCTGAAATCCATTCTGTAGTTTTGTCTACTTTTTAAGTTCTATTACAAGCTCTTAACACAGCTGCACTAATCAAATAATATCTCAAAACACAGTGTTGATGAATGTTAAAAACAGATTGTATATCCTAACATTACATTCTCATAATCTGTATTCAATCAGCCATAATTTTATAAGGTTTATCAGTGACTATATTAAATTCTTAATAATGCAATATTCTATACAAAAATATTTCAAAATATATACATATCTGTGGAATAAAATGTACTTTGCTGAATAAAATTTGGTTAATCAATTATTTAATTACAAAAGACTTGTTCAAGATGCCATTTTTGAATTAACCACCTTGAAAAAAATTACATTCTGAGGATTTTAGACAGATTACCAACATGCAAAGTTTTTTTTTCCAAGAAGACAAAATATATATTCAAGCATGTCAAAGTGATGAGGAAATAAAAGCAATTTTTAAAAAAAAGCTATATTTTACCATACAAAATTAATGTTATATGGCTTTATACAGGTGGCCAGAGTTGAAGTGAAATCTGCCCTGGAGATAAAATAAACATATTTGGTTAAAATAATCATATATCAAATATATATATATATTTAAATTTTGAATTTAATTCTGATTCATGCACACATTATTATCATGTTTTTAAATATAACTTATTAAATATAAAAATAATGAAGGGATAACTTAAAATCTATCTTACAAAGTATTAATTCAGCTTAGCTTTGTTATACATAGAAATAATTACATTTATTTACCTATTAACAATAATATACAAAGAATAAGTATTAGGAATGCATATTTGAGGTAACAGACTTTAAATATATGTCCCATAAAGATGGTCAAAATAGTGTCTGCTTTAAAAAAGCTTTATACTCCTGTTATCTCAGTATGACTGCCTGAGATAGTTCCCCAGAAGAATTGCCCTCACTATGATATTATTTTTATTAAAAATAAATAAATTCTCTCTCATTGATTTTTTTTATCTCTCTCCAAATTTTTAGAAAGTAAATAGTGAACATAGTTCTTACTCAACAGCTGTGGCAGATTTTCTTTGTGCTTTTTCACTCACTAAAAGATATTTTTTTAAAGTAGTATGTGTTATATCATTCCTAAAAGATAATCAGACTTTAATTTTATACAAAAAGGAAATTACTTTTTATGATTTGAAGCTGATCATTTTCTTGTGTCCCCAACAATTGGTGTCTATAGAAATAATGCTACCCTACATTGATTCAAAACACCTGATAACCATACAATTGAAATTAGCTGCTAGCAGAGTAAACTGTAAAAATATCATTATAATTTTAGAAGTTAGTAGTGGACGAATTAATCTGTTTTTAAAGTATTCAGCATGCATGTATTTTCCACATTGTTTAGACTAAAGATGGGATTGGAAAGATGAGAAGGGAGCCTAAGGAGCTGACAGGTTTTTGATTACAGCAAGTAACAAGGAGATTTATAGACACTGAAAACATTCAAGACTGCTGAAGCACGGCTGGCATCGTATATAAAACTGATGGTCATGAATTAAATGAGTGATGGGTGACTTCGTAATCTAATAGGTTCTCAGGGCAATAGTTTTTAACTTTTACTTAAGGTGCTTTAAAGAAAATACATTTTATATTAGTTTTAATATGATTTTCTCTTGAACTCAACTTTAGTCTCCACAAATATTATAATTCTACTCTATGCCAACCTTTCCATTATTGGTTAATTATATGTTAGAGGATTTAAAAGTATTCTTATTAGCAGTCAAATATTAAATATCATAATGCTTGTAATTAAGCTCTATTCAGATTACATTGAAAGTAGTAAAGACAGTTTATTGCACAATTCATAGAGACAGAGTAGAATTTAACCAAAAGCAAATTTGTAGTTTCAACAAAACTCCAATATTCATTCAAAATTATAACCATATGCCTATATATTTGGGGCTGTATATGATAGAAAACTAAATGGGTGTTTCTTGAGATAAAATTGAATGTTAAAAATATATTATGTCCCATTGTGTTGAAGGTTCCATGACTACCTCCACGTTCAGAGATTTGCTGGGATCCAGCATATACTGTATGCATGATTAAGATTTATCACAGTGAAGTTTTAAGGATACACATCCAGATCATAAAGGAAAAAGACACTGGTCAAGTCTGGGGAAATCAATGTGAAGGCTTCATCAAGCTCCCTCCCTCCATGATAAGTCACATGAGACAAACTTTTCTTCCAGTAATAGAAATGCAGCAATATGAGTGCAATATTTATATATGGTAAGTCCATTGGAGACTCACCTCCGAAGGATTTTACTGCAGTCTGGTACTATAGGCTATAGACACTCTCTACCTAGCGCCTAGAACCTTCCAGATTCCCAGAACAAAAGCAGGTGTTTGGTACAAACCGTATGTTCACCATTAAACCTATTGTTTACATAAATAGTCTAGGCACAATAAGCCACCCACTGAAACAGTCTGAGAGCCAATTTCCCAAATGACAGCCAAAGCCAACCTTAGAAGCAGGCCTCTATAAGGACAGCAGTCTCAGGCTTGCCATATTAACTCTTTTTTGCACACTCATATGATTTGACTTTATAAGTATTTATGTTTAAAATATTTAAATAATTATGAGAAACTAATATCTGGCTCTCTGTAACATCTCAAAAATTCTTCTAATTACATCAGAAAAAAAGAAAGATATGGTCCATGCTTTTATTTAGCTTGACTCCTAATGAAAAAGGCAAAAGAAGAATGAGAAAGAAGGGAAGGAAGAGAAAATAAATATTCTCCCACAGAGACCTAGGGACCACATTGCAGGGGTGGGTGGGTGACAGTTGTTGCTGTTTATTTGCCTACCTTTCATGGTAGAGTATAAGTTTCCCTGCTAGCAGAAATTATTATAAGGTGCCTATCACTATGCCTGGTTTGAGATAGGAACCAATGAATGTGTTTTGATAGAGTAAGTGCAGGATGAAAAAAAGCATAGTCAGTGAGTATGGGCAATTGTCTTAAAAAAAAAACAAACCCAAAACCACACACACGATGAATAAAGGAATAATATTCACTAAAATATTTTGTAAAATTGTAAATTAAACAAAATGGAAAATGTATTTTTATTATCAACTGTTGCAAATGAGGTATATGTAGCAAGATTACATATATAATCCTATTATAAGAAATGTTAAAGATAGTATAAGAACATATATTTTGAACTAAAAATTACTTTAAAAGTTGAGAAAAATTTAGAAATAAAAATTCTTAATGACCAGATTCCATAGGACCCATGAAAAATTTTATTACTACAAATTATATTGTATGCTTTGTTTTGCTTGGCTCAGGGGTATTTTTGTGGTTTCATATTCTGAGAAATGACTTTTGCTCTTAGTGACCGAGTATCTTTTAGTATCCTTTCTACCAAATCCTATTTTATCTCCCCTTTATTTACTCTTTATCACAATAACATTGGTTTTCAGTCATGGCTAAGTGTATTTTTCAAACTCACTGGTGGCTCAAGCCACTATTTTCCCTTTCCACCTAGGTGTCAAGAGTTGAAGAATGGCAGTAGATTTTTCCGTTAATTTTCCAGTGTATCTTTCTACACTGTCGAATCATATTGCAGGGAGCAGCAGACAAGATTCAGGCTGCACTGAGAAGGTAAATCATTAACTAAAATCCTTCCTATATTACCAAAGTCTCCAGCAGCAGTATAGGAAATAGTTATTTGACTCTCTTGCTTAGCAGTTTTTGGTGGTACTTCCCTATATTTTGGGGAGAAATCTGTAATTACATAAAAAAATTTTGGTCAGCATTTTTTAATACTCCAAATTATTTCACTAAAGTAGTTGTGAGTTTAAGTGATAATCCAAAATCTTGGTCATTTTATTTCTCCATTTAGAGCTTTAAAAATGGTCAGACTATTTAAAGATTAAATACTTGTAACAACAACAGAGAAATCTAAAGGGGTGAGATATGTTTGCAAAATTAATATCGATATATTTTATTCTATACTTATGGAAGTATAATTCCTTGTATTTCCTTTATACTTAATATGATAAAATTTATATAAGCAAGTATCTACTCAAAATGAAGAAATACTGCTTTTTGGAAAAAAAATGTCCTTTTAATATTTGATATATTATACTTTCATCATTTTTTAAGCCCAGTGGGTATTACTTTTTTAGTAATACCTAGAGAAGTTCAGTTTTATTCATTTGGAGAAATATAAAAAAACTATGAGAAGTTAGACTTTTTATGAAATATACAGTTTATAAAAAACATATTTTCAGTTTCTCCCCTGATATAAATACACCTTGTAAAAATGTGCTATAAAATCATTAGCTGTATTTATAATAGGGGAGAAGCTGAAAATGTGTTTTTTATGAACTTATAATTAGAATTTCACTTAAATTTAGCTTAAAATTGAAACTTCATTAGAGAAAATGAGAGGAAGATCCACGGATAATGGAAGCCACAATATTTTGCACAAATGTTACTTATATAAATTAAGGTATATCTTAAGTTTCAATAGTCTCACACTCTCCATTTCTCTTACTTGATCTGCAAAGGAAGAGTAAGAAGGAAACTGGTAAAGTGTTAATATTTTCTGTCTATAATAGAAGTGGAAATTTTGATTATAGCACCATCGAATTTTTCTTTTCCCTTGATAGCTAGAAGCAATTTATATTGTTCATCTCAGATTTTTCACAGATAGTTCTTAGCAAGTCTCAAAGTTTAGTGGAAAGCTTTATTACTGACTTGAAGCTTTTCGATATTTTTCCCACTTTTTCTTGAAAGAAGACTTTAAAATCCAGACTCTCACCGATTTTATACACACTGGTTTTGCCAAAGGACAAATTTTCTATCTCCCATGTTCAGACTTTTATTTCTCATCCTGGACCAGTGATGGTGAATTTAAACCTTTGGGTATGTACAATTTTAGTGGTTAGGAAAGAAAATACAATAAATTAGAAACTGTAGTAGAATAATTTTATGTCAATTCATACTTTATTTTGAATTAAATTAAGACATTAGTATTTTTTCCTTCCATAATTCATGCATAGAAAAGCCACATTAAAAATCTAGCCAAATTTTGCATTCTGAATGAAAAACTGTTATGATTATATTGACTGTAGTTATTCTTCTGTACTTTTTATTAAAACATGTCCAACACTTTTTATTTTAAAATTTCCTTTTACATGTATATGCCAACGAAGGTAAATATCTGAAACTTTCAATGTTAAAGTAAGTTTTCAAAAAATTAGAAAAAATCTTAGCAGGTATCCTATAATAGTGGCAAATATTTGACTTTAACATATTAACAGCTACTCCTTACTAATAAAGGAGTGTTTTGATAAAACATTTGCTTAAAAATATTCTGACTGGTGCTAAAGAATATGTAAGATGGATATATAAACTATTCTTAAGAAAA
>VBSM01001124.1:29936222-29966229 GCA_008086735.1 Cheirogaleus medius | reverse complement strand
CTCGCTTTGAGATTAAAAACCTTTTATCTGTTACTTCACTCTATGATAGTCAATAGTGTTTTGAATCTAATCCCATTTGTGCTTAAACCTGTTGTTTTCTAACAGCACATGTTCCATATTTATGAATTGAAATAACAGCACAATATAAGTTGTTATAAATTCCTGATATTTTGTCAATTGGCCTTGGTTTGAGGTTCCCTAAAGGCAGACCTTGAGGCAAGGACTGGTGTTGGTAATTTATAGGGAGCTGATCTCAGGAATACCAAGTGAGGAGGGAGGAAAAAAGAGAAAGGGAAGGGAGAGAGGTCAACAGCATGCAGTGATGAGAAGATTGCTGCTCTGGACAACTGGGGCTCGATCCAGCTAGGGCACATCTGAGGTAGAATGTGTGTTTTTACATTCTGGACTCTGAAGCTGTGTTTTTTATCCTCTAACTCTCATGTCTGGCACCCTCCCCTTTGGGTGAGCAGGTTCCCATGGCAACAGAGGAGTTTTACATTGAATTTGTATTTTCAATACACCTTTATGATTAAAGTTAATCATTTTTATGTATTTTATTTTTCTACATATCAGATTTCATTCGCAGTATGTGTCTGAATTGGTCAGCAAAACTACCCAATTTAGCAAATCGACAAGTAATAAAAATATGATGACAAAAGTCCTGAAACTAGAAAATGTTCCCGTGTTCTACTTTGAAAATTTTACAACTAAAAGTAGTATGAGGAACATCATGCACCCTTTACTTTGATTTATCAATGGTTAAACATTTGTCTTATTTGCTTTATCTCTTTAACCACAATATCATTAATGAAACCTGGAAATTTAGCATTAATAATATAATAATCTATTTTAAGGACTATAATTTTAATTTACCTAAGTGTCCCAAAAGGTGTTTTTAGGTGTATTTCCCACTGAAGACCCAATCACATGTCACCAGTAACATTTGATTGTCATATATCTTTAATCTCCTTTAATGAGGAAGAATTTTGTACCTTTATTTTTTGGTTTTTTATCACATTGATATTTTGAAGGCCCAAGTTGTCTTATATTAATATTAATACAATGTGGCAAATCTGTATTTCCCTCATTGTTAGCTCACAATAAAATTCAAGTTAAACATTTTTAAAAATAATATAATGTAGATGATTTGTGTACTTCCTGTTATATCTCATCCTAAAGATCATAATATTAGTTTCTTCCATTATTAGTGAGCCTAAGTTTGATCACTTAGATAAGGTAGCATTTGCAACATCTCTCCATTCAAAATATATCTTTTTTCATTATAATAAGGTATGAGAAATCACCTGGTGATTTCTCCTTGTGTTCAGAAGCATGTAACTATCCATTTCCCTAACAAATTTTTAGTCAAAAATTTCACATTCACTGGTTACTTTTGCTGGCAACGATGATCATGTTGGTGATTGCAAAATAGTGATTTTCTAGCTTTATCATTATTTTTAGATTTATTATGCAAACTTTCTTAAGCCAAGAAGTGCCTCTCCTCTGCTTTTTGGGTATTATTAAGTACCCATGAATTGTTTGTTGTCCAGTTAAGAACTGTGTAGGGCCAACAATTTCATAGATGTTGGCAAAAAACAGGAGACTCCTGGGTCAGAGACCAAAAAAAAAACTTACTATTTGTAGCACAACAGGCAACATGAGCCTCACAGCTGAGGAATCTCAATCTTAGAAAATCCAAAACATAACAAAGTATAACAAATTGGGTGGCTTAAACAACAGATGTATTTTCTCCCAGATACTGAGGCTAGAAGTCCAAGATCAAGGTCACCAGAGCTGGTTCCTTCTGGGCATTGTAAGAGAGTCCAATCCATCCTTCTCCCCTCGCTTCTGACGGTTTGCTGTCACACTTTTGTGTTCCTTGGCTTGTAGATGCATTACCTCAATGTCTGCCTTCATCTTACATGTTCTCTCTGTGTCTAAATTTTCCCTTGTTATAAGGACACCAGTAATATTTGACCAGGGCTTACCCGAACCACCACATCTTTTCTATTTATTTATTTTTTTCAAGTATTTGATTATATTGTGGTAAGAATACTTTATAAAAGATCTATCCTTTTAACAAGTTTTAAGCATACAATAAACAGTAATTTCACCAAAGAAGATATATAAATTGCAAATATAAACACATAAAAATGTTTGACATTGTTAGTCATTAGAGAAATGCAAACCAAAACTATGATAAGATACCACTTATACATGCATTAGAGTTGCTAAAATATAAAGACTGATTATATCAAGTCTTGGTGAGGGTGTAGAGCTACTAAGACTCTCAAACACTGCTGACAGGAGTATAAAATGGTACAACCGCTTTGCTTATGTTTAGGGAAAATTCTGGGACAGTGTAGAAAAACCACCATCCAAACTGAGATGGAGCAGAGAGACCAAAGCATGACTCAGACAAGTCCAGAATGGTGAGTTAGATGGGTATATTAAAGGTTACTTACACAGGGTGCTTGCTCCTGGGCCGCACAGTAACTTTTTCGCTAGCAAAATCTGTACCTCTCCACCTGTGGTGGTGTTGCCTTAAATCCCTTCCCAGTGAGTGACACGGGGCTCAAATTGTATCATTGTATGTTCACATTGAAGCGAAGCAAGCATGTGCAGTACAATCATCACCTGCCTTCATACAACCCATGTTATGTTCATGATATTATAATTCTCTGCTAGACAGGGGATTTTAGTAGTACAATTAGCTAAAAGGTATTATAAGACAACTAAAGATGTTTCTAAAACAGTCAGGACTGGTTTATGCCAGCCACCTCAAGCAAGAAAGTGCTGAGGCACATGTCTTGTGCTCAGTGGTTATCTTAGTCTATTTTTTAACAATTTTGTTGAATGTCCCCAGCTGGTGCAGTGTTTCTATGTGGTGGAGAATATCCCTTTTTTCCTCAGCATAACACTTTGGCAGTTTCTTAAAAAGCTGAATATGAGCTTACCATACAACATAACCATTTCACTCCTAGGTATTTACTCAAGATAAATGAAAGCATATGTTCAGACAAAGAGTTTTCATGAATGTTCATTGCAGCTTCATTTGTAACAGCTCAAACCTGGAAGTGATCCTAATGTCCATCAACAGCTAAATAGATAAATCGTTATGTATCTATTCAATGGAATGCTACTCAGCAATAAAAATAAACTATTAATATGAATAATGTCTAAGATAAATGAATCTCAAAATAATTACGCTGAATGAGAGAAGTCAGATAAAAAAAAAGCATGTACCATATGATTCCATTTGTATAAGATTCTAGAAAATGCAAACTAATCCATGGAAAAGAAAAAGATCAATAGTTACCTAAGAAGTGGAAAGGGTTGAAGAAAAGTGGGAAAAGAGATTATAAAGAAGTAAAATTTGGGGGAAAGACATGTTCATTATCTAAATTGTGGTGGTGGTTATATGCTTTCATGGTGTATATATATACACACACACACATATATGAATATATATAAACTTATCAAATGTTATACGTTAAATATGTTCATATATATATATATGAAGAACACCACAATAAAACTTTCTTTTTTTAAGAAAGAAAAAAAATAAAACAAACCTTACAAGGGAGCTGCTGGCAAACCTGTTTTAACTTTCCCTTAGAGTGAGATAATATCTTTTTATCCTGGTCAGGAAGTAAATCTTTTCTGCCCCAGAATGAGCAATTGTCTCTCTCTTTGCTATATAAATATCCTTAGAAAGATAGTCCTGAGAAAAGCTGTCAATGTCTTTTATTCAGAAGATGTGCTGAAATGCAAGTGAATCATGGAATATTGTCTCTCAACAATGTAACGTGGTATAATCTATCCCCACCATTCCTTCTGATTCTCAAATTTTCCCAAAGTTGTTGACAGGAAACACATTCAGTTGGCTCATGTATCTTTCAAACATGTCCTTCTTTGTTTGTCTTGTTTCTTTTCTTTCTTCCCTCCCTTCCTTTTTTCCCCTTCTTCCTTCCTCTCTCCCTGACTTCCTGACTTTCTCTTTCTTTCTCCATTTCTCTTTCTCTCTCTCTCAACATCTTCTTGCTGCTTGGTACATGAAGATATTCTATTTTAAACTTCCCTTTCCCCAAACCTGGAGTTGTCTGTTTCTCTAAAGCAGGGGTCCTCAAACTTTTTAAACAGGGGGCCAGTTCACCTCAAACCGTTGGAGGGCCGGACTATAGTCTAAAAAAAAAATCTATGAACAAATTCCTATGCACACTGCACATATCTTATTTTGAAGTAAACCTCAGTGCTAGGTTGTCTCATGCCCTAGGACTCTTCAGTGACAAACTCATATATTCATACTGAATCTTACAATTCCAATTCAACAATATACAGTTCTATTGCCTATATTCTGTATTTTTATATGCCTTCTCCCATGGTGAAGCACCTGGTTCTCAACAAGCCCAAACACTTGTTTGCTCTACCTTCCAAAACAAATAAAAAATTTTCAGAATTACTAAACCACTATCACAACAAACAACACATCTATGAAGATTTCAAGATCCCTGGTAGCTCTTTTGGTCCTTAGAGAGTACTAAGAGAGAACATTGAAAGAATTCATGTATATATACAACTACATTAAAATGGTATAAGCAAGTGCCAGAGCAACACCTAACTTTTATACCCCATTGTAATGTACTCTTTAGGTAATTTTTTCTTATGTGCTTGACTTAATCCCTATTGTATTTCTCTTTGCAAAAATAACCATAGATCTACATATCAATATTGAGTTACATTTTTTCTTTAACTGCATATCCTAAAAATCTATTTATCAGGTCATAGAGATCTTCCTAAATTTGAACTATTAAATAGAACTCTATTTAGTGGATATATCATATTTTGGGCATTTTTTGTTTGTTTTTTTATTCACCAGTCTGGTGTGAATATACCTTTAGACAGTTTTCAGTGTTCTACTATTTAAAATTATTCTATAATAAATAATCTGTCTATATGTTATGTGTCTGGAGCTGTATTTTCAGGGTAAATTTCTCAAAATGGGATTACTGGATCAAAGAGGCAATGTCTACATAGCTTAGTTAGGTATTACCAAATTTTTCTTTATAATTAATCATTAATGAATTATATAGTTTGTGTGTATTATAAATAAATAAGATGTAATTAAATAGATGTTGTATGTGTACAGTTAATAATCAGGGAAAATAAATCACCAAAAACATCTTCAACACAGGGAATGATTATATTTTAAATGTCTAATTCATGTATATGTGTGTATAAAATGTTTTATAAGAAAGAATACAAACTCATTGAACTCAAAGGTAATTTGGATGTTATGAGACACAGGTTATTATTGTTTAATGCGTACTGCCTTTGGGGAATTAAGCCTTGAAATTCATGACTTAGATAAATATGATAAGTAGCCTAAAGAGTTATCTGAGGGTACTTTATAAATACCAAATAATAAGTTAATGTACTCATTTTTAGAGCCTTTATTCAAATTATCATTAAACTCTAGATCAAATTCATGATCATTTGTTTACCTGCTCATTAATAACTATGAAAGCTGCATTTTTCATAAATCGATAAATTGTGATTACACTCTACTGTATAGTTATTTATTCATATTTGGGTAGTGGGATGTTTATGAGTAATTAGGTACTTAACCTTAATTATGAAGACAAAAATAGCTAATTTTACCTAGACCAGTTAATTGTGAAGAAAAGGAGTTTTGTATACATTTGATTGCTGGGTGCATGTAGAGTTCACACAAGCAAACCATTAGTTTATAATATAAATTTTTTTATTAAAAATAAAAACTTCTACAATGTAGATTTCATTTTGTTCTTTAAATAATTTTCTATAAAAATTGTTCATAACAAATATTTTCCTGAACAGTGTATGTGTAGTTATATATTTACAGTGTTGCTCTACTATATGGCTGAGTATCAAGTTATATGGAAGACATGCAGCTTTCAAATTCTCACATGTATTAAAATCTCACAAGTCAAATTGAATAATAATAGTTGTATGTATGTAATGAGATTTTCAATTACAAAAATCTTTCAAAATCATTCTAGCAATTCAGTTGTAGGTATTCATTCTCAGAGATTACTAATAATGCTTTTTATTATTGAAGCATTTTGAGCTTTACAAAGCAATTTCTCAAGCATTACTTCATTTACACTTCGCAAAAAGCCTGTGAGAATCTAAAATTGCATTTTGGTTCTGTGGGTTTCATTTATTAAGTTTGATATCTGAATATGTGTAATCAAATTTTAATATTTGGCAGGTGATCAAATTTTAATATTCGGCAGTTTCATTCCTATATTATTCTTCCAAATCTATGATAATATGACAAAGTTGAAGTTGCATCACTATTGTGGAACTGATCCTTTTACAAATGAAAGGAGAATTTGTTTGATGAGAGATTCTTATTGGTACAGTTCTCTCACTGTTTTAGGGATTTACTGGTAAAAAGCTTTTAATATCCTGATTTGCTTTAGAAGATATTTTGAGATAATCCAAAATATAATCTTGAAAAATTGAGGATGAATAAATTATTTCTCACATCCTCTAAAAGAAGGCACATTTTAGAGTATTAAAAATAACTATCTTGAAGTTCTTAAGCATCAAAAGACTGCTGCAGATGAAGCTGAAATTGCTGTGTATTAATCTCGAGGTATGAAATAAAATCAAACTGTATTTATTTCATCATTAATAGAATGATAGTTGAATAACAAACATTATATTCATAATATTGATGATTACATATATAAATTTTCACATAATATGACTTATACTAATGTAGATATTGTAAAGTAATATGCACTTTGGTACTTTAATTTTTACATATATAAAACCCATCTAGTAGGAGAGAAGCAGTTATTCTAAAGGCAGGTTCAAGAAATTTCTAATTGGACATATAGGAACTTCCTAATTATGCATTTAAAATTGAAAATGAAAACATACATTTTATATTATATATTATAAGAAAGAGTTGTGTTCTCAGAAATATAAAGATATGTCATCCATCTCATATGCTTCACTTTTAGATCTGATATTCAATAAAATTTTTCCAGGATTTTGAACACAATACTCAATACTTTTATTTTATCTCAAAATAAGACATAAGAGAAACTTGTTTCAGACTAAATGGCCATATGCTTGGGGCTAAAATCTCACTTATTTTTGGAATATTTAATGACTAGCCACTGCTGATTTAATTTTTCTAATATAATGGGATCTATAAAGCTTATCATATCTTTTATTGCTTTGTTCATTATCATAAATTGATAAACTCAAAATGCAAGATAACGTGCAAATATTTTATGAACACTGTTGGACACCCCAAAATAACTAAATAAATTAAAATATAACCTGCAAAGATTGTCACAATGTGATAGCTCAATATGTTCATCAGTTGTTATATGGATGTTTGAATTTCACGTATGACAGAGAATTTAGGCATGCTGATATATGAATATAATGTGAATTTATAACATAGGAAGCATCGAGTTAAATTTTTTAACTGAATGAAACTGTGGTTTGCATGATTTAAACAAAAAAATTATTGGAGACTACTTGCCCATAGTTCTCTTAGGAGAGATTTTTTTAATGCTTCCCTTTCAATAAATTCAAAGAAAATATTCTATTCTGTGTAGTAAAAATTTCTGGTAACAAAATTTGGTTTATGTTTGAGTATTTTGCTAAATATATTTAAATACAATTTTAAAATATTTACAGTTATTTTAATGGATATATCTAAATAGTTTGTCAATAATTTTTAAATTAAGAGAAAAAATATTATTTAAAATTTTGAGAGGGATAAGTAGGATGAGAATGAGAACATAGGGTTTTTTTGTTGGTTTTGCTTTTGGTTTTTTGTTTTTATTTAAGTATATTTAGAGGGTACAAGTTGAATTCCATTACATGTATATATTGTATAATGGTGAAGTCTGGGCTTTTGATGTAGCCATCACTAAGACGGTGTACATTGTACCCAATAGATAATTTTTCATCCCTCACGGCCTTCTACTCTCCTCCCTTTTGAATCTCCAGTGTTCATTATACCACTCTATGTGTCCTTGTATAGCCATAGGTTAGCTCCTGCTTATAGGTGAAAACATGTAGCCTTTATTTTTCTGTTCCTGAGTTACTTCACTTAGAATAATGACCTACAGTCCCACCCATGTTGCTGCAAAAGACATGATTTAATTCTTTCTCTTGGCTGAGTAGTACTCCACGTTGGGTGTCTCTGTGTGTGTGTGTGTGTGTATACACACATCACATTTTCTTTATCCAGTCTTCACTTTATGGGCATTTAGATCAATTCTTTATCTTTGCAATTGTCAATTGTGCTGTAATAGACACACGAATACAGTTATCTTTTTGATGTAATGATTTCTTTTCCTTTGGGTAGATACCCAGCAGCAAAAATGCACGATTGGATGGTAGATCTACTTTTAGCTCTTTGAGAAATCTCCATACTGATTTCTGTAGAGTTGTACTAATTTACATTCCCACCAACAGTGTGTAAGTGTTCCCTTGTCAACGCATTTATGCCAGCATCTATTGTTTCTTGATCTTTTAATGATAGCCATACTAATAATGGCAGTAAGATAGCATTTTATTGGGGTTTTAATTTGCATTTCCCTAATGATTAGTGATTTTGAGCATTTTTTTCACCTTTGTTGGCCATTTGTATATCTTCTTTTGAAAAATGTCTGTTTATGTCATTTGTCTGCTTTATAATAGAGTTGTTTGGTTTTTTTCTTGCTGAGTAGAGTTCTTTGCAGATTTTAAATATTAGTCCTATGTCAGATACATAGTTTGTGAATATTTTCCCATTCTATAGGTTGTCCATTTATTCTTTTGATTATTTCTTTTGCTGTGCAGAAGCTTTTTAGTTTAATTAAGTCTCATTTACATATTTTTGTTTTTGTTGCATTTGTTTTGGGGGTCTTAGTCATAAATTTTTTGCCTAGGACAATGTCCAGAAGAGTTTTTCCTAGATTTTCTTATAGAATTTTTATGGTTTCAAGTATTACATTTAATTATTTAATCCATCTTGAGTTATTTCTTCTATATGGCAAGAAATAGGGACCTAGTTTCATTCTTCTTTGTATGGCTACCCAATTTTTCCATCACCATTTAGGTTGTAGGTATACAATTTTATTTCTGGATTCTTTTCCTGTTCCATTGATCTATATATCTTTTTTTATGTTTATACTATGTTGCTTTGTTTACTATAACCTTGCAGTATAATTTGAAGTCAAGTAATGTGATGCCTCCAATTTTGCTCTTTTTGCTTAGGATTGCTATGACTATTGGGGATCTTTTTTGGTTCCATGTGAAATTTAGAACTGCTTTTTCTAATTCTATAAACAATGATATTGGTACTTTGATAGAAATTGCATTGAATCTGCAGATTGCTTTGGGAAATATGATCATTTTAACAATATTGATATTTCCAATTTGTGAAAACAGGATGTTTTTCCATTTGTTTGAGTCATCTTCAATTTCTTTCATTAGTGCTTTGTAGTTCTCCTATTAGAGAGAGATCCTTCACCTTGTTTAAATATATTCCTAGGTATTTTAACTTTTTGCAGCCATTATAAAGGACTCAGCATCTCTTTATGATAAAAACCCTCAAAAAACTCAGCACAGAAGGAGCATAATTCAAAATAATAAAGCTATATTTGGAAAAACCCGTAGCCAACATAATACTTAATGGGGGAAAAGCTGAAATCATTCCCCCTAAGAACTGGAACAAGACACGGATGCCCACTGTCACCATTTACATTCAACCTAGTACTAGAAGTCCTGGCAACAGCAGTTAGGCAAGAGAGAGAAATAAAGAGCATCCAGATTGGAAAAAAGGAAGTCATATTATCTCTGCTTGTTGATGATGTGATCTTAAACCTAGAAAACTCTAAGGACTCAACTAAAAGACTCCTAGATTTGATAAATGAATTCAGCAAAGTCTCATAATAAAATTGACAAACCAAATTCAATAACATTTCTATACACCAATAGTAGCCAAGGTGAGAACCAAATTAAAAATATAGGTTATGTATTCACGGTTAGTGAATCACTTAAAGAAATGGAAAGATGGAAATAAATTATTTAATTTGACCTCATCAATATTTTTGAGATCTTTGGCTAGAGTTAAAAGAGATTGAAATTGGGAATTTGAGGGCATAACTTTGTAAAGAGAAGAAACATTATGTGTGTGGTTGTGTTTTTTTTAAAAAAAGAAGCCCAGAATGTATTTGCATATGGAGATGAATGCATCAGTCAAAATGATGAGGATGAAGACACAAGAAAATAAGTATTATAACTAGGGAAAAAACAAGATATTAAGAATGGATCAGCATTAAAGGTGGAGAAGTAAAAACCAGATGTCATTGAATATACTGGAAAAACACAGTGGAATGAAATGAGATGGTAAGATAGGAAGGGAAAATTATCTGGAAAAAACCCCACCAACCATGAGAAAGCAAGTAATGAAGCAATAGGTTCATCTGCATGTATTTGGAAGAATCCAAGTCTGGAAGCCAGAATGTGGCAGCAAAACACTATGTAAACAATGAACAAGTCTAATACAACCATAGGCATCTGGTAGGTCCAAACTACTAATAAACATGTTTTTCTGGCTGATTAAAATCTGGTGATTGGAATTCAAGAGCTGGTCATATTTAGAGATTTCAGTAGGCAGCAGAGTCCTAGAAAAGAGAGTCAACAACAACATAGGCCTAGAGTTTTGAGAAACATTGTTCACTACTTTAACTTGTGATATTTATTTGTTGGAGACTGAGAATGGGAAGACAAGAAAAGAAATGAACAAGGCCTGTTGTTGGAGGACAGAAAGAAGGAAGTCTACCATAGAAGAACAAAGCAGATGAGTAATACAAGAGATATTTTTGCACCATAGGGGTTATAAATTCAAGATGTAATACATTTTTTATAAAGTAAGATTTAGGTCTCAAGCAAATAATCTCATTTCAAGAATTAAAAAATGATCTAGATCAAAGGTGGGTAAAGTATGGCTTTGAATTCAAATCTGGTTTATAGCCTGTTTTTGTATGTTCCCAAGCTAACAGTGAGTTTCAAAATTTAAAAGGATTGCATGCACACACACATGCACACTCATATGCACAAGCATACACATACACACAATAAACAGTATGTAAAAGAGATTTTAATTACCCTCAAAGCTTAAATTATTTACTATTTGGCCTTTTACCAAAAACACTTGCCAATCCTTGAGCTTGATAAGCTAGGTATTTGACTCCAAGCCCAAGAATAAGTTTACAACTAAAACAACGTAAAACAAACTTGATATCAGATGCCATATTGTTTAGAGATCCTAAAAATGTATTTTATCACTTAGATATGTGTTAATTATAAGCAACAGATGGCTTGGTAGAAAGTAGCTTACACATTCCTAACAGAAAACAGTTACGTTTTGTCCAATTTGTGCCACTGCTCAGAACAACCCTAAAGGTTCTACTACAGAAGGAGTCAAAAGGGTTAAGTTTCAAAGTATCACTTCTACAGGAAATATGTTCCCGGATTCATTTCTCTCCTATGATTCTCTTGACTCACGCCCTTTATAGATCTCCAGACTCCATCCCAATGCCCATAAATCCATAAGAAATGGTCTATACTTCACTAACATGTTCTTCCCAAATGGACATTGCATACCATTGGCTTCTTTATTCCTCAGAATGATTCAGAGTCAGCCACTCAGTTTATCAGTTATCCAGAATATATGTTTTAAACATTTATCATCTACTAGGCACTGTTCTACATACTGAGGGTAAAATGCTGAGTAGAATTAAGTGCCATTTCTCGAATAGCTTCTACTGCATCAGATGTAAATAGAAGAAGAAGGAAGGAAGGGGGAGAGAAGAAGGAAGAAAAGAAGAAAGGGCGAGAGGGAAGGATAAATTCCATAAAGAGATAAATGAGGGTGAAGAGAGGCTTGGAGAGCTATTTCAGCTAAAGGTGGTCAGAGAATTTTTCTCCGAAATGACATTTGAGTCAAGACATAAATAATCAGAAGGAAGAAGCTAGGGGAAGGCTATTCTAGATAAAAGGGATAATGAGTGCAAGACCCAGAAAGAGAAATGAGCTTGAGGTATTCAAGGGACAGAAAGGAGTTGAGGGTGGTGTGGCATTATGAGTGGAGGCAGAAAGACAGACAGCAGGCATAGGCACAGAGGCTGCCCTATCACTGGCTCAAGTGCTTTCATCTGGGAGGGGGCAAAACCACTGAAGCAGAAAGCCATCCATTTTTGTGATCAACTTTAACAACCACTGAAAGACATAAGAGAATATAAAAAGAGTTTGGTATGAAATATCCTCAGCATAATCATATGCAGCAAACCCTTCTTTCTCTTTGTGCCAGGTAAGAGTAAATAGAATGTGATTATGAAGAAAGTTCTCCAAGTAGCTGTCACAATGCAATTTATGATTAAGTATGTATCTGCTATGTCACTATAGAATTTATGAGAAAGAAAAGATCGCTCCGGAGCGGTTTTTACTTGAAAAAAATGGCATTGGGAAACCTTGATGAAGCCTTTGGAATTGGAGTAACAGAGAAAAGGAGCAGGAAGAGCCAACGCCTGAAGGGATTTTTCCCCCTAAAGAGTGACATAGTGTAGTTTGCCTGTGGCATAGTGTTTATGTGGAAAAATAGATGATGCATCTTGGAGCAAATGACTAGGAGCCTGTTCAAAAATGTCTTCCAATTTAAAGAGCAGAATTTTTAAGAAAAAGAAGGATTTTGATGTTCGTTAATCCAACCACAATGTGTTAAATAAACCAAGCTCTTATTACCAGGTTCATTTCTTTTAAAAAGGTAATTTTGAAGGTCTACAGACAAAAATGAGAAGTGACACTAACTACCCTCTACAGGGTAGAGGGCATCCTTTCTATCCAGACACTTATGACTGATTGTGTTCATGACTGCTGTGCATCATTGTAAATGTTCTCAACTTTCCTTCCCAGGAAGAGTTTAAGGAGTAGTTTTGAGTCTCTCAGTGCATCTTAAAATGAGAATGAATGTGATATGCCTACTGCAGCATGGTTTATGGTCTCTTACCATGCCAGGCTCACACACATCAGAGCACTGCCTCAATTTTACTGGCCCTTTTCCTCCAAGCTGTTATGACAGAAGCAGAAGGCATACCTCTCACTGATATATTTATTTTTAAGACCGAACTACTATAAATATTTGACACTAATACTATATTTTAGTTACGAAAGCAAAGTATATGAATATTTCAGATTAAAGCAATTTTTTGGCCAGAAATTCCTGTAACAGTTAACTCTGATTGAACATTTTCAAATTAAGATATGCTCATATATCTCTATATTAATATATTCATTTTAACTTTCAGTTGACTGTCCATACAAATCTCTGCAAAACTCCATAAACAGGCTCACACTGCCTTTCTTTTTCTTATCTTCTTAAAGAGCTAATACTTAATATAAAAATTGAATTAGATATCTTCAGTAAGTATTTATTGAGGTAATATTTACATAATATAAAATTAACCATTTTAAAGTGAACAATTCAGTCTCTAGTTTCTGAATCACTGATTCTTAAAGTTAGAAAGAATATTAGAGATTATTTACCCTGGCAACCTTTGCAAAACCCTTGCAGAAGAGTTGTGTAAAGTTCTTTTAATAACATAACTGAGATATTACCATTAAGCTTCTAATTGTTCAATTTCCTGGGATGTTGTAGTGTTTATTTTTTCTAACTACAGGTGATTCCCTAGGAGTCCAGTTTGCTGACATTTTCTTATTTTAAGCCAAGACCCCTTGATAAGCCATGGCCTGGAGAACACAAATATCATTCTCAAGAATGGTCTAAATAGACAATCTACCCACTGCATAAGGCTTTTCATCAAATTAAGCCTCATGCCTGATATCAACAACCCATTATGTTATTTTACTCCTGTCAATTGAAATATTAATGCATTAGTTTGCTAGACCAAAATAAAAAATATCACAGACTGGCTGGCTTAAACAACAGAAATTTATTTTCTTATAGTTTTCTGGAGACCAGAAAGCAGGCTTGGTTTCTTCTGAGGCCTCTTTCCTTGGCTTGCAGGTGGCTGCCTCCCTCTGTCTTCATATGACCCTTCTTCTGTGTGTGTGCATTTTTGGTGTCTCTCTGTGTGTCCAAAGCTCTTCTTAAAAGGACATAAAGTCAAATTGAATTAGGGCCCACCCCATGACCTCAATTAATTTTAATTATCTCTTTAAAGGCTCTATCTCCAAATACAGTCCCATTCTGAGGTACTGGAAATTAAGACTTAAATGCATTTTAAGGGAACCCAGTTTAGTCCATAACAATTAGTGTTGAGGGAAATATCTGTGAATACCTGTGAGTGAAGCCCTGGTCTCGACAATAAAGTAGAAGAGGACAGAATCTTCCATTCCCGGCATTCTGTGGTCTGGGGAAGTATATGAGTTCTTCAGGATGGGAGACAGAGGCTAACAAAATTGCTAGAGAGAACCATGGTTTATCATGCCTGAGGAGGTGCCCTTTGAGGCAGGGGATGGGGATTAAAACCTCCACTCGATTTGGGGAAAATTTAGACTAGGGAGAATTTGGGCCTGTTTTCCAACTGGAGGTCCAGGGAACAACAAGCCCACTGGTGAAACCTTGTGTCCAGCTTTGTATCAGAACACTCACATAACAATGACCATAGATGGCATCTAGACAGAGAGGCTCAAGGCAGCTTCACAGAAATTTTTTTTCCATAGCCATTGGTCAACAATTTTCTTTATGCCCCAAATAATGCAAAGAAGTTAACTACAGAAGGTGTTCCATAGTCGTGACAGGAGGATCCAGTAGCAAATGGAACATGGATGTCACAGGTTCAGCAGAGGATGTATGTGGAGCAGGTGCTTTCCCAACAAATAGTGGCAAAAAAATCTTCATATGATTGAAATGACCAAGAAATCACTGACATAATTTATTTTCAAGAGACTAATTGAGTAATTTACAACTAGGCAGAATGGGAACATCAAGAAGAGGTTGAGGAATAAAAACCAGTTATGTCATTTTTTTACATGCACAAATTGTTTGACTATGAATTTTATCTGGAACACATATTTGGGATGTTTTTCAAAAGCCACATTTTTTAAGAGAGAGAGAGAGAGAGTGTGTGTGTGTGTGTGTGTGTGTTATTTGGGGTGGGGGTGCATTTTCATAATAGTTTTTGATGTTTTGTTCTTAGTAGAGCAAATGAATTACTACTATGATTATAAAGTTAAAGCTAGGCAAAGTTTCAAACTCTCTACTTTGCAAGAAATATCTAACATTTTTACAGAGTTTAAACACCTACAGTTGCTGATATAAACAGTAATGTCATATGTAAATACACTTTTCCAGGAGGCAGGCAAATGTTTCATGTATCATGTTTTCAGTGAATAGATAACAGGAGGGAACTAAGGATATATATGCCCCTTCTTGTCAGTGGGAGAATAACGTAGATGGATAGCATTTGATGGGTAGACTCCAGGTTGGGAGAGGAATAGATACCCTTGATCTCAGAACAAAACCAACAGTGAAATACCATGTGCATTCTGAACTTTTCCACTACCTTTCTGCTGTGCTTAGACACTTTCCTCTTAAACAGCACAGATCATAAAAACTGTCAGCAGTATGTATCTGAATAATGCATCAGGAGACTGGAAGTTACTAAAAGGAAAGAAAAAAGCCCAAACTGCTGAAACAACAATACCACCTACCATTACTGAGAGTGTCAGTTTATGATAGAGTTTATTGGTAGATCCTGTTACTTATGTGGAATAGTTCATAATTCATAAGGAAGAATTCTTGCTTACTTGTTCCACATAATAAAAAATAACTTACTCTTGAACATAGAGCCAGGAACATATGGAATATTTGTATCAACTTCATAATCTTAGATAAATTATTCAACATTTTTTATCCTTAGTTTTCATCTATAAAATAGGAAAAATACTATTTTAAGAGTCATGCTACTGAAATTAAGAATTTAATCATCCATAATAATATTATTATTGTTTCCTAGTTATCATCTATGAATTTTGAGGTCAACATTTTTGGTAAAGTTTTCATTTTACAAAAAAATATGTTCAAAGGAAGACATTTTTATGGGTGAAATAGTTTATACTTTGAACTTTTCAGGTAAGCTTCTCAATTATAAATAAGAGCTGAATAAATAATGAAAAATAAGATAGCTGATTAAGGGATAAGCTCAGGAGTCAGAAACCTGTGGCCTTCTACATCCTTAGTGCCTTTCGAGTGAATCCAAATTTTACTGAACAAATCCTTTTATTTTTATCAATACATTTTGTTCATCTTTTATATTTTCATTTTAAAAAATGAACATATTTAAAATACCAAAGAATAAAATAAGTTTCAATGAAATAATCTTCCCAGATTGACCTGCACAATTAGAACATTAGTAAGCCATAAGGGCTAAATTGATGGCTGCTATGCTCATGATTTGGTTCTAGCTTCCCCTGCCTGACTGGATCACTACTGCGTGAGGCTGGTTGGCGAGAGTTTATGGGGTCAAGTAGGCCAGTCTGTTATCAGCTTTTGAAACAGTTTTCTGTTGGAAGTGGAATTTCTGAATAGCTGCATAGCTTGATAGGATTTCTGTCTGCTTAACAGCCCAGCATGTCAAAGAAACCAAGAGGACGCTGAAGAAAGAAAACAAGATTATTAATGAGGATTGGGAATTGCAATCTTATCTTGTTTCTGCTAAAGATAAGATAATTTGCTTGCTTTGTGATACTGCAATATCGATATTAAAGAAATTTAATGCTCATCAGCATTATAAAACTCATAAGGACCACAAATATTTTAAATTAAAGGGAGAGGCGCAAAAGGTTGTGTTGCAGAAATTAAAAGATGAAAAGCAAAACAGAGACAATTTTTTCAAGCATCAATAAGACCTGTAAATAATGCCACTGAAGCAACTTATAAAGTAGCTTATATACTAAGGAAAAAAGGGAAGCAGTGATGTAGAAATTGTGAAAGAATGCATTGATGAAGTTATAGGATGCTTCGGCCCTGATAACGTTTCAAAGTACAAACAACGGCCTCTTTCAAGGAGAACCATAACTGATTGGCAGCATTAATTTGCCTTCAACTTAACAGAAAACTTCATGCAGTACTCCAAAAGGAAAATTTATTATAAATATATTAAATATACTTGATATTCAATAAATACATATTATTCCATTGTTTTGGATGAATCAACTGATACTACTGACTCAGCATAGGTTTTATACTTCATTCAGGTCATAACAGAAGATTTTCTTTGCTATGAAGAGTTACTTGCTTTGGTCACTTCTGCAAGCAGAACCCAGGGAACAGATGTCTTCAAGGGAACAGATGTCTTCAACAACTTTCAAGATAAATATCTTGAAGGTGAACTGAATTTGGTAAATTTAGTGATTATATGTATAGGCTGTGTACCTTTAATGACAGGAAAACATGAAAGGCTTATTGCATGGATAAAAATGTACTAACAGATCCAGATGCTTTCATTTCTTTTTATTGTATCTTGCATCAACAAAATCTCTGTGCTGAAGCTACTATTTTAAGTGACACTTTGCAACAAGTTATAAGCATTGTTAACTATATTAGTGCAAATGTAAGGTGGCTTGATCAGTTTCATAACATGCTAAAGTTAAAGAAAGAAGTATTCAGTGTGGTTTTGCTGAATGAATTGGCTAGCACAGAGACAGGTGTTAGCCAAAATTTTATAACTTTGAGAACAGATAGGTAAATTTTATGAAGAACAGAATCAGCAATGTGAAGTATTGAAGGAAGATTCCCATAGGAATGCAGCATTTCTGTGTGATAACCTGTCAAATCAAAATGACCTGAAAGGTAAAACTAAGTCTATATATGATATGTGGCAAAAATTCCAAGCATTTTAAAAAATATATCTTTTTTCAAAACACTTCTTCAAAAGGAAATTTTGGTTGAACATTTTCCCCAGTTAGCAAAGATCACTGATGATCAGAATAATATATGTGAATCATTTTAAGAATTTGTAGCTGTTATAGACATATTAATGAAAGAATACAATGAAAGTTTCACTGACTTTGAGAATCATGACACCACACTCAAATTAGCATTTCAGCCTCACCTCATTGATATCACCAAAGCACCTAAAGAACTACAGATGGAATTGATTGAGCTCTCAGTAGATGACATTTTAAAGTCTTTGTTTGATGCTAAGAATGATTCAATTGAAATATGGAAAAATGCAGTAAAATAGCCATGCCTTCAGCCACATGCCTGAAAAATGTTTTCTTGTTTTTCAGCTACTTATTGCTGCAAATCTACATGCTCCTACCTAACCCAAATCAAGATGCTCTTAAGGTCACAAATGACGGATACCCATCTAGAGGATCAACTAAAACTGTGGGCCTCTGTGCTGCAAACAAATACAAATGCTTTCCAACACAAAGCAGACACAACAAAGTCATTACGAGGTTAGTTAACTTTAAAATTAACAAATATTTTTCATTTTTTGAAATTATTAAGTACATAGCTTGATTTTTACAAAATAATATACATTTTTAAGTATATCTATTGAAGTTTTTTGAATGCAGCCTTATTTGATTACAGCTAAATTAATGGAGCCTTCCAACATGAAAAGATTCCCCACCCCTGGATAAGCTCTAAATGTATAAATTACCATAAGCGCATTGTTTTAAATAAACTGACTTGATTAGGCAGAATACCCAGTAATATCTTCTTATTTGCTTCCAAGAATGTGTTAATCGAATTGCATATATAAAATTTTAGGCTACAAAGGAGAAAAAGAGAAAAGCTGGATGAAGTCCTGTAGTCACTTGAACAAAATTGAATGTTATTTTTTCCAAAATAAAAGGGAAGGGGAAATTAACAACTAGGTTCTTTTTTGTTTTCAATTGCTAATTGTTTGGAGATTGTCATGTAACAGAGAATAGTGCAATTTTAACTTTCCCTGTGGTTATTTTTCATTGAAAAAGCTCTATTTTAATGAACAAAATGATTTCAACCACTAAACTAAAAAAAATATTTTCCAAATTTATTCAGTAGTATTGTATTCTGAATAGAATTTTAGTCCCTGGAAACCAGGGATGTATGACTAATTAATAGACTTAAGTAGAATCTATTACTTGACCATCAAATCTCTTGAATACTCGCATTTAAGTAAACATTTTTGATTTGTGTTAACAATTAAATTAGAATGAAATCCAATTAAAGTTCAATTAGCAATTTAAAGATTCAGATTTGCAAAATGTACAGTGAATTTTAATCTTCTTTCAGTGATTGATGTGCATGTTCAGAATATTAAGCTCTTACATGTTCCCAGTAGCATTTTCATTTTCACATGCAGTGCACATGCTGAGTTAGTCAATGCTTTCTAATAAGCCTTATACTAATAAAGCAACCTGGAACTGATAATTGATGTCATTATCAACAAACAAAATAAATCAATCTAAGTGAATCTTAATTCTTTTTTCTTCACTTAATATAATTATGATAAAATATTCCGATGTGCCTCCACAAAGCATTTTTACTATGTGTGGGCTGCTTCCTCTATGATAAAAAAATGAGTATTAATAGAATATTTTGTAGAAATAATAATATTTCTTTTCCTTAGGGATATATAAGAGAGGAAGGATTCAAATAAAAGAATAAGTAGGGAGAGCAATATAAAGGAAAAAAGCAAACTGAAAATTCACTTTAAGTGTTATTGTTTATATGCTAAATAACATAAAACTTGTAGAATGCAAGTCTCAAAAAATGTTCTCTGAGCAAAATTTTCTTTAATTTAGAGGCCAGCTATTTAGTGGATTATACTAATACACTAATACATTGCAAATATATTTTCAAATCAATCAAACAAATGGACCCAACCACTTACAAATAGTTGAAATTGTGACTGCATCCAAAGCATCAAAATTCAGACAATTTAGTTATCGTACATTAGTGTGCAGCATGATGTAGACCAGGTTACAGAGGCAGGCTAGTATGGCATTGGTGTATTATACTCTATGAACCCCAAAATGTCCATTTTGAGAGCAGTGCTGGCGTTTTGGTGGCCCTCTTAAATGCAGGTGCTAAAATTTGTGCATGACATTTGGAGTACTGGTCCTGGATAATATATGATATTAGGAATCATGCATCAGTATATAAAGCAATCAGCTACTCAGAGGGTAACACCAATGGATAAGTGCTGCTCAGGATGAGCAGTTGGGGCCTAGGTATTTGGAAATTGGTCAAATTCACCCTCAGCACTTGATTGGCAACCACAGGGAGATGTTCAATGCCAGAAAGTGAAAGTATAGTCCAGGTTTTTGGAAGGTGAGGCAAGAATAAAAACTGAGATTAAGGGTCCATGGTGATTATTGATTTCAAAGACTGGAGAAGGGAAATAGAAAAAACATCACTTCTAGATAGACTATTCTAGTTATAAACAATTCTGCACTTGTTCTGCAAAATTAGCCATTAATATTCCTTAGGACCCTATGCCTTTTATTAGGCACATAGCATGGTAGTTAAGAATATGAATGTTGGGACCACACTGACTGGCCTTAAAATACCACCTCTGTCACTTTCTAGCTGTGTGACTTAGACAATTTACTCAACCTCTCTCTGCCTCAGTTTTGTCATCTATAAAAAGAATATTATAATAATCTAAACCATAGAGGAGTTGTAACGATTACAAGTGTTAACACAGAGAGCATATACAGAGCACTACATGGTATATATTAAACACTATATCAATTTTTGGCAATATTGGTTTCTTCGTTGATGTGACAATAATCACAGAGCCTATTCTATTTTTTCACTGAGATTTAGGTTTTAAGAAAATCAGATAATTATTGCTTAATGTCATTTTGTAAAATTAAATTTTATGTTGTTTTTAAAGTAAACACAAGGAAGAAAAAAGGTGAAAAATATTTTTAAAAGTCATCTATGAGCTTGAGCTTACCCATGCCAAAATCACAATCCTGAGTTTTAAGATTCATTTTATTCGTTTTACTACTAAGTCATGAAAGAAACTGTGTAAAGGACCTATTCAAAAGCAAAAGTATGCATGTGAGTGAAAACAATTCTTTATTGCATCCAGTTATTTCTTAAGGAGCCACAGTCAAAGGCCAGAAGTCAATATGGCCAATGTAGAGACCCCGAGGAGCCAAGAATGGTGGGTGCATTGTTTTCCATAACTACAGGCTGCAGAGAGCCACTGTAGTACTCAGGGACTCATTCTATTAACACACAATGAGACATTTTCTTTTCATATGTTTGCAGTTTATTTCTTGCTAAATCTTTGCAAGTATATACCACACAATAAAATAGTTGTAGATCTAATTGGTATCAGTATTAGCACTATAACTGTTAAAGCACCTGCTCTATCTGTAGTAATGAACGAGTATGCTAAGTTAAAGTCCAGTAATATCTGTGAGTCGATCATATCCTTGATTTTTTAATGAAGATTCATAAGACTTTCATGGGAAGGAAAAGAGAGGCGTCCTCATGTCTATTGTTAGAAATTTGATGGAATATGGGTTTAAGAACTTAGAAATAGGAGCTTAGAGAAGAGGCTTACAGATTTTTTTGACTTTCATTTTAAAATAGGATACTAAAAAATAAAACAGCAAAAAGCTGCAGTAACCTGTTATAGAATCTTGATTAGATAGTCATTGTGAAATTTCATATTTTATTATTACTGATTTGATTATCAGAGATTAATTACTTTTTGAAATTTTAAAGACAACCACAAATATAATTATAAATTTATAGAAATAAAATACAAAATTACAGAACTGAAGCAAACCTATAATTTTGGGAAAATATTCACAATTTATAATATAAATTTCCAAGCATTTGGAATTTTTAAGAATATTTTTCCAAATTTACTTTTATATTACAAGAGTTAAAACTATAGATTTAAATATTTAGAAAGTGAGAAACTTTATCACGTTCTATAATACATAGGTTTTTGTTAAAGTTTATCATAAATACTTTCCAAATCAAACAAGAATGTTCTTAATAAATGAACAAAAATTTTAAATCAATATTTTAGTAGAATTTTGACTATAAAAATATAACAAATATTTATAATGTGCATACTATATGTTAGGCATTCTTCTAAATGATTTATATATATTAATATTAATTATTTGGTGGTCTAATATCATTGTCTATATTTCACAGATTAAAAAACTATAAAAAGGATATTGAGAAACTTTCCTAAGATCATGTTAAAAATACCACATATATTTATATATGTATATTATTGATATATTGTTTTATAGTTGCCCAAAGTTGGAAAAAAGATGCCAAAATTTGTTAACTGTTGTATTTAATAGAAACTATTTTTTTAACATACAGAGTATCCTTTTAAATTATAATAATCATTTTAATTTTCTAAGGATCTCACATACTTATTCTGTACTGTTCATTATACAGAATATTAGTAATCTTATCTATACAGTTCATTGAATCCTCCCAATAATACTATTTCTGTATTTTATAAATACAGAGACAGAGACTTATGTAAAGGAAACAGAGGTAAACAGAGACAGGTAAATTGCAGATATTTAACAGCTATGAAATAAAAAGTCCAGAATTACAATCCATTGCATTGTTACTCCAAACCTACGTTCTTTTTTACTTCTATAGCGCCACCAATTTAACCTTAAATTATTTTATTTCCGTTTGGCACAAAATTATTTTATATCTCAAGATGAGTTATAAACCCTTAAAATATGTGTCCTGTATGATGAGTGACTGAATGAACACTTTCCTTACAATCCTTAATTACCCTCAAGACATGGGGCCAGAAAGTGCAAAAAGTCTTTTGATCACAACAAGACATAGGACATTTGTAGTTGTCTTTATACTTAAAAGTTTTTCACTAACAGTGCTAATTATTTCTAACACTCCCTTCCTTCCTCTTTCTTTGGAGGGGTGAGGAGGAATTTGGGGGCAGAGTCTAATTTCATGTAGATTTCAGATATGGGCATTAGAATCTTTAGATGTAACAGACAAGGCTTTCTGTTTATTCTTCCTAAATCTTCACTTCCATCTAACTATAACTTTACTCACCTATGACTCTAGCTAGCTAGCTAGTTATTGCTATCTATCATTTATTTGTTGTTTATATAAATTGTTTTGCCATATGTGTTCCAGATTTCATTTAGGAAATTTTCTCCTCCTTAAAGATTTAAGCAAACTTAGTTTAACAGGAACATTTCACAAATCCTGTGGATTTCCAAGGTCTTGGTACATTTTTTACTTACTTTTGTTCTCACGAGTCCCTCTGCCTCCTCCTATCTGGGTGTTGCTCTGTTCTTCACCTCTTTTCACCACAATGTCCAGATAGTCTTCGTACAACAAATTTAAATGGGGACATTTATCTCCAAGTTCGGCCAGCACTTTCTCCTCTGAGCTGCAGGGACAGATCTCTAAGCTACCTGGAAACTTTACACTTGTCATGTGCTCATAACCTTTCCCTGTGTACCCAAAACCCAAAACCCACCCTAGTGCTTTACACGTGGCTAGCTGTCCTTTAGATCTTTCTGCTTGGTGAAGTCCAAATTTGTATCTCTTTTTACATATAAATTACATCTCCATTTGTTTATTAACGAAAGCACTTTGAGTTTCACATATCAAATATTATAGAGGTGTTTTTTTATTATCCCAGTTGGGGGAACTTTTTGACAAACACTCTAATTCCCACTGCCAAACATTGCCATCTGTAGCATGTGTATTGGTTGATTGATCTTACTCCAACAGGACTTGTCAACTTATATGCAAAATAATTTACTGTTTTATTTTTAAATTTCTGGTGTATATCTAGTTTATTGTAAGCCAATACAAATCACCTCTGGAATAAGTGATGGAACAAAGAGAAATACATAAGTAAATGTTGTGCTTCCTACATGGAGGACATTATATTAGTCATGTTGTAGAAATTATTTTATCTAACTTTCCAAATCAATATTTTAGTAGGCATTATATTACCATTTTCACAGAGGAAAAATCTGGGATGTGATTTGATTTTCATGGTATAATGCATACATTTAAATTCAACAATCTAACATCTACCATTCTAATCAGAACATTTACATTATTGGATCACCTGGAATTTTGGGTTAGGGGTATTGTTTTAATTTTTTCCATACACTTTGGTTGTGGCAAGAGTGAAAGAACACATTCTACTATTTCTAGAAGCCATGTAATCATGACCTCATTTAGAATAAGTGCTCTCACCCAGCATCTTCTCAATTCCATAAGTGTTATGGAAGATTGGATAATCCTAATTTGCTTCCTGGGCCTCAATTTCAGACATTGGTTTATCTTTCAATTTACCTGGAAACTCCTTCAAGTTTTTGGATAATTCCAAGCAGTGGAGTTTCTGCAATATAGCTTTGATCGTAAAATAGGAAACTGATCAACAAAATTTCAAGTGGATAATATACGGGTATTCCTGCTAACTGAAAGACAATGTGGCTTCTATTGTAACTGAATTGAATCACTTAGAAAAGGAGTGAATGAAAATATTAATTACATCTGATAAACTCATGGTGTTAGGTCTATCTCGATGATCCCTGGTCCTCGGTTCCCAGTATCAAAAGTGAGTACTGGCACTGATTTGAACTGATGACAGAGTGATCACAAAAACAAAGCAATCCCACACGAACAGTTTATTACGGAAAAGAAAGAAAGTATATAAAGTGAAAGTAAAGAAAGAAGCTACCCAAAGTGAAAATACATTCCAGAGAGAGGATCGCTCAGTCTCTACAAGTGAAGAAAGACATTGAGGACTCCCAGGTGGTTTCCTTTTATTGGCCTAGTCTGGGGAAGAGCTTACAGGAGGTATGGGATATTAGCAAATGATTATCAGGTGTTCTGTGTTTTCCTGTAAGCCCTGCCCCTGATTGGTTTTAGGTTTCTCTGCCCCTAGGAACCACCCTCCTGACCTACATCCACCACCTGCAGATTTGATCCCTACCTAAAATTGGAAACCCATCCAGTATATTATTACTTGATATTACTACACAGAAACATGTCATACAAAAGTAAAAATATTAAACATTTAACAGACATTTTTTGCAATGACATCACTTCTTAGATAAAAAATATCTCAAAGAATATCTGGTTCATTATAGCCTTATTCACAATAGTCAATATATGGAAACAACCTAAATGCCCATCTACATATGAAGGAATAAAGAAAATGTAATATATACCTGCAATTGAATATTATCCAGTCTTAAAAAAGAAGAAAATCCTGCCACATGTAACATGATGAACTTGGAGGATATTATGCTACCTCAGATACGCGAATCACAAAAGGACAAATACTGCATGATTCCATTTATATGAGGTATCTAAAATAGTCAAACTCATAGAAGCAGAGAGTAGAATGGTTGCCAGGGGCTGGAGGGGAGAGGGAAGTGGGAAGCTGCTGTTCAAGGGTATAAATGCCAGTATATTTTTAATCCTTGAATCCAGTTCTCCTTTCCTTCTGTAATTCATTTTTCTTTTATGGATGAATAGTTTTCCCTTTAAATTTGTTATCTAACTTATAATTTACTTTAATATATATAAAGGAATAATGCTTTAGAAAGGATAATAACACAAAATTACTTCACAGATATATAGATGTACATATATAGGATTTACAACGGCTGTTATATTTAAATATGTGAATGCATTGGTGGTCACAAAGTAATATGCTAAGAAAAATTTTAATTGTAATAAAGTGGCAAATGTTTTACTCGCAATTATTCAACTTGAATGTGTGTTGTGGCATGCTCACAACATAACGACTTACTATTGGGGGAAAAAGAGTTAATATACACCAATGAACTTCTTATTTACCTAATATTAAGAAATATTAAGGATATTGCTAATGATATGGGAAGACAAAGATCTGATTATTTTAATAAAAAGACTTTGCCTTTATTTTTTACAGGTGGCTACTTATGCTACCAGGGTAATTATATAAAGTTGTAGCTTCTCTTTTGCCAACACTGGTAGAGTTTCAGACAGCTGTAATTGTGAATTTTTGGTTTAATAATAAAAACCTGACAGTAACAATGGAATGTGTGACTATGTTAACAAAGACTTTTTGCAGAACTTGAAAGATAATGCACCCAGCAATTCTTACAGAATGTAGATTCTGTAAGAACTTGGAGAGTGAACAAAATAGCCTCAGACCAATACAATGTGGGTGTCTCAGGGATAGAATGTGGCTTGCCGTTCTGTTCATCTACTTGTCATAGACGATGCCATTTTCCTTACAAGTTAATTATTGGTGTGCCTATGGCTTTTTCCTAGAGTCAATACTATATTTATTAGCAAAAAAAGTATTTTCATGAAAATATCTACAATTAAAGCCAGACATCAAAATGTGTCCTTCTTTCCTTAAGAAACTTTATAATCATTTCTAGATATCAGGTAAAGTTCTTGTTCGGTTTACTGTGTGTTTAAAGGATGAAACTGACAAGGCTCCTAAAATGATGAAAATTATCATAGGACCAATGATTTTTTATTTTAAATATCTTAGACCACTTATTATTTGGTTGGTTCAAGACAGTTAAAAAAATTATAATGAATCTGATTTTCAAGTAATTCCAGTGAAGAAGAAAATGTATTCTCTCCTGTGGGCAAGTAAATATGCCCACACTAGAAAATCCCTAATTTTTAACAAAATGTTCAGAAGTTAAATAAAGGACACTGCACAGAGAATAAAATACAAGGAGTGACTTGAATCTATAAATATGATGTAAGAAATATTTGGGCTTGTGTAAAATGATAAGGATTACAAAACTGTGTTTTGGAATTTTTAACCTATATTTTATTTACAAATGGAAAAGTAACACACATGGGTTTTAATAGTATTCAAACATGACAAACTACAATGAAAAAGAAGCACAGTCCTCTCTGCCACACTCTTCCAGACTGTTTCATCCAGAGGCAAAACAAAGCCCCTTCTTTCCTGAGGTTCCATACCTTTTCTGATCTCTACCACACTGGGATTCAGCCATCCCTGTCTCCTTGGTGTTCTTCACAGTTTCAAAGAAAAATCCTTAACAAAATTTTAGCAAATAGAATTCAGCAGCACATCAAAAAAATAATTCACCATGACCAGATGGTCTTTATTCCCAGGATGCAAGGCTGGTTCAACACACGCAAGTTCATAAATGCAATTTGCCTCATAAATAAAAACAAGAACAAAGACCATATGATTCTCTCAATAGATGCAGAAGAAGCATTTGACAAAGTCCAGCACACCTTTATGATAAAAACTCTTAACAAAATAGGCATAGGCGGCTCATACCTTAAATATATCAAATTCATTTATGACAAACCCATTGCCAATATCATACTGAATGGGGAAAAATCGAAACAATTCCCTCTTCAAACCGGAACTAGACAAAGATGCCCACTATCTCCTCTTCTATTCAACATAGTGCTTGAAGCTATAGCAATCAGGAAAGAGAGGGGTACTAAGGGCATCCATGTGGGGGCAGATGAGATCAAATTCTCGCTCATCGCTGATGATATGATATTATACCTAGAAAACCCCATGGATTCGTCCAAGAGACCCATAGATCTGATAAGTGAATTTGGTAAAGTTTCAGGTTACAAAATCAATATATACAAATCAGAGGCATTCATATGTGCCAAGAACCATCACGCCAAAACGCAAATCAAAAACGCAATAACTTTTACTATAGCCTCAAAGAAAATTAAATATCTAGGAGTAGACTTAATGAAATATACAAAAGACTTATACAAGGAAAACTATGAAATGATAAAAAAAGAAATTGTAGAAGATGTAAACAGATGGAAAAATCTACCTTGTTCATGGATTGGTAGAATCAATATTGTTAAAATGTCAATATTACCTAAAGTGATCTACAGAATTAATGCGATCCCCATCAAAGTACCACTATCATTCTTTACAGATCTAGAAAAAATTATTCTTCTCTTTGTATGGAACCAGAAAAAAACCTTGTATAGCCAAACCAATCTTAAGTAAAAAGAACAAACTGGGAGGCATCAGTCTTCCTGACTTCAAGCTGTATTACAAAGCAATAATAGTTAAATCAGCCTGGGACTGGCACAAGAACAGAAGCATCGATATTTGGAATAGGACTGAGATTCCAGAGATGAAACCATCTGCACATGGTAACCTAATCTTTGATTAAGCAGACAAAAATATACAATGGGGAAAAGAATCTCTCTTCAATAAATGGTGCTGGGAAAACTGGATAGCTACATGGAGAAAAATGAATCAGGATTCCTACCTCTCACCTTTCACAAAAATCCACTCAAGATGGATAATAGACTTAAACCTAAGGCATGAAACCTTAAGAATCCTAGAAGAAGAAGTTGGGAAAACTCTGTCAGACATTGGCCTAAGCAAAAAATTCTTGAAGAAGACCCCCAAAGCAATCACCGCAGCAACAAAAATAAACAAATGGGATCTGATCAAATTAAAAAGCTTCTGCACAGCCAAGGAAACTATCATTAGAGCAAATAGACAACCTACAGAATGGGGGAAAATATTTGCTCTCTACACTTCCAATAAAGGTCTAATAACAAGAATCTATATAGAACTCAAAAGAATTAACAAGAAAAAATCAAAAAACCCCATGAAGAAATGGGCAATGGAAATGAACAGAAATTTTTCCAAAGAAGACAGAATAATGGCCTGCAAACATATAAAAAAATGCTCAATATCTCTAATCATCAGAGAAATGCAAATCAAAACCACAATGAGACACCACCTAACCCCAGTGAGAATGGCCTGTATCAAGAAATACCAAAACAACAAATGCTGGAGAGGATGTGGAGAGACAGGAACACTTTTACACTGCTGGTGGGACTGCAAATTAGTGCAACCTTTGTGGAAAAGAATTTGGAGATACCTCAAATAGCTAGAAATAGAAATACCATTCGGCCCAGCAATAGCACTATTAGGCATCTACTCAAAAGCGCATAAGACATTCTATTATAAAGACATCTGCACCTGAATGTTTATGGCAGCACAATTCACTATTGCAAGGACATGGAAACAACCCAAGTGCCCATCAATTCATGAGTGGATAATTAAAATGTGGTATGTGTTTACAATGGAATATTACTCAATTCTAAGAAATGACAGCGAGCTAGCACCACTTATACTATCCTGGATTAAGCTTAAGCCCATTATCCAAAGTGAGGAGACACAATATCAGAAAAATGGGCTCCATATGTACTCCCCATCAAATTGGTACTGATTAAAACTATGGTGCTCAAATGGTGGTAGTATTCACAGGGATTTGGGGTCGAGGGGATAGACCCACATCTTAAGGATGTGGTGAGCATTGTGTAGAGGAAGGGCATACCTCTAACTCTTGCTAGGGAGAGGCAAAGATATAAAATGTAACAAAAATGTTAAAAAACAAAACAAAACACAAAACGTTTATCAGGTATTGGGCAGGTGGAAGGGGGAAAAAGAGGATGGGTATATACATACATAATGAGTGTGATGTGCACCACCTGGGGGATGGACAAGTTTGAAACTCTGACTCAAGGGGTGAGGGGAGGCAAGGGCAGTATATGTAACCTTAACAACATTTGTACCCCTATAACATGATGAAATAAAAAAAAGAAGAAAAGAAAGTTTCTCTGCTTCATCAATCCCAGCTCCAATTCTCTTGTTTCCATTATTTCCCTGGACTTGGATTTGGAGAAGAGAGCCATCAGCATATGATAAATCACAAGCTTGACAGGAAAACTTTGTCAGAAATAGATTGATCAGTATAAGGAGAAAATACTGTTTTATAATATTCTCCACATTGAAGAAGTAGATATAGTTTTACATTTATTCAAGTTTTATTTACTTTCCCTCTGTGGGGCTTTAAAGCTTCCGCTCTCCCCAGATTGCTTCATGGTCCTGGGGAAAAAGAAAATATCCTAAATAATAGGCTAATTCTCATAAGAGGCTAA
>VBSM01001124.1:29921788-29936122 GCA_008086735.1 Cheirogaleus medius | reverse complement strand
TATTATTTAGGATATTTTCTTTTTCCCCAGGCTTATGATTTTGTGTTTTCTGGATGCATAGTCATAGAATAAAGAAAAGATAACCCTACTGCTTTGGGAGAACTTGATATCAACATTTAACATAGAAAAGGTTGACAACTACATTTCAATTTTGTTTTTATATTCTCTCTAAAGGGATGAGTTTATTTTTTACTTATTTGTTTTTATTCACCAAATATTTTTAAGGTGTCTATTATGTTCCAGACACTGTCGTAGGTGCAGTTTCCAGCAAAGAACAGACAAAAAATCTCTGCCCTTCTAGATCTTGTATTTATTTTAGTGAAAGATAAAGTTAATGAACAGAACTAAAACCATAGTGAAAGGGAGAGATGATGGCTTTTTGTTTGTCGTTTGTTGTCTTTACAGGTTTTATGAATTGTGTGTGATTTTATCTATCATGTTCAGAGAAGTCCTCCATGAGAAGGTGATATTTGAGAAAAGCCTTGATAAAGATGAAGGCAGGAATTATGCAGCTATCTGGGAAAAGAGATTTTCAGGCAGAAAGAACAAGCAAGTGCAAAGCCCTGAGGCAAGAGCAAGTCTGGCATGTTCAGGAAATAGCAAAGCTCAGCAGGTTATAATAGAGAAGCAGAAAATTGAGAATATACTTTTGTAAAGAATAGATATAGTTTGTGAACCTTGGATTCAAATGACAAAAGTAATGTGAATTGCTTAGATCTACAAAGAATAAATTATTGGAAGGATGTTGGGATACCTTCTCTAACAATAAAACTGAGGTTGCACCAACTAGGACTGAGTGAGTCGATCATTCTAGGCTTATCACACTCCATCTTTCTTTTGTTTCTCTGTGGATGTTAGCATCATTCTCTCAGACTAAGTTCCTTCATACTGTGGATAACAAATAGGTCCACAGTTTCACATCTTACAGCTCTATCATCAGAGAAGTACTAGCCCTCTTGATTTAGTTCTGATTTTTGAAATCACAGAAAAAGTCTCTAGACCAGGTTATGTTATTTATCAAGCCCCAGACTGATTAACCATGGTCAGGAGGTGATGAGTAGAATATTTTAAATAGTGACTCTTATAGGACTAAATGTTTAAGTGGGGACAAGGGGCTATTCACCAAAAGAAGGGGGTAACTACATAAACTACATTTAATTGAATCTTAAGATAGAGTAAATGACATCTAGCCATTTGCAATTGGTTCAAATCTTCATATTCTGATAAATACATTTTTGAGTACTTAAATGACTTCCAGATATGACTAAACTCTTTGTAAATGGGTCTGTAACCAATAAACCTTTGTTCAAAGGTGGCTTTTCTACTGTTATCTTATTTCCAGGAAATCTGAAGATAATATTAGCTCTGTATAGAAATATTCTTGAGTTGTGATTATTCTTTGATTAATCAGAATTGTTTTTTTTCTTCTCACAGATTTACTACTATGTTCTGTAAATTTCTCTACCATGCCAGACTACCTGCCTTTTATTGAGGACAGAGTAGTGAACATGATAAAATTGTTCTCCCTCCTCATGGAGTAGGATTGATGGAAGATACTGAAATAATGTATGATTACTATTGCAAAAAAGTATTACAAAAGTGTGATAAGTTTTACAAAGGAAAAAGTACAGCATGCCTAAGACTAAAATAGGAAGTTTTTATTGCTATATTATCCTAAAATCGATTCTTATCTCATTATTTTAAAAGTAATCACGATGTTAACTCATGATATTCTAATTATCTTACTATTAAAATTATAATTTCTCATACATAACTATTATAATCATTATCAATTAGGACATTACAGTGACCCACATTTGGCATGTTTAAAAGAATTGCCATGTAACTATAAAAAAGTAACAATTAGAAAAGTTTAAGATAATAGTGTAAGATTAGAAAATAAAGCTATTTCAGGGCTTTGACACTAGAGCAATATAAGATATCTTAAAGTTAATGTCTATATTTAATATAATATTTAATATAAGTAAATTAATATATATGTATGTGTGTATGCCTGTGTTAGTCCTATTACTTAATAAGATGGGACAGATTAAAAATATACCTGCATTTTTAAAAGTTAAGAGAGATAGTGTCATTTATTTCTGTATACCCTTTAACCTACTAAGGTTTCTTGGCAACACTGTTGGAGATTAAATACTGACAAGGACATCAATGTCCTCATCATTATAGTTATTAACAAAAACACAGTTTGTTGACTATCCAACAACTCTCTCTTCTTCCTTGCCTAATGAAGTTCAATTTTGTTCAGGTCTCAGGGGTCAGTATATTCATGGGAGGTTAGATCCATCCCTACGTCTAAGGGGTGAATGTTGGCAAGCATAAACCGGTTGTAATATGCCAACCATGGTAATTCCATTTCTTTTGTCAATGGTTGTCTAGGTATAGGTTTGTGACTCTGTTAGATAAAGTCTACTGAAGAACTTAAGTTTTCTTTCTTTTTTTTTTTTCTTTTCTCTCTCCAAGAATGGAAAAAATAGGGACTCACTTCTGGTTATGTATAATATGTGGTCCTAAGGGGATAAGCTATTAGTAGTTAGAGTTGTCCCAGCCATTTCAGGACTATCATTAGATATAAGGAAAATGCCCTGAAGGTGGCAGGACAGAAAAATGAAAAGGGTATGGGTACTTGGTAATTTTGTCATGCTACAGAATTAATCATCTCTGACAAAGATTATTTCTAAATTTCTTATTATTAATATTTACAATGAAACAAAAATCAAATAAAACTCTATTGCTTAAGCTACTATGAATTAAAAATTAAGAAATCTACTGTATTACTAAAGATCATAACTGATAGATTCCTTAAATTCAGTAAAAAATTTCCATGTGCCAGATCCATTGCTTATAGCTTTACATGGATTACCTCATTTAATCTTCTTATATAAGATTATCATCACCAAATTATATATGCAAAAACTAAAATTTAGAGAGGCAAAATAAACTGTCCAAGATCACATAAAAAGTAAGGAGCAGACTTTCAAATATAAATAAAGCTATTCTGATTCCAAAGGCAATTCTTCTTCTGGATCTGACCCATATACTTAACTATTTGCTCAAGTTTTTGTATATATGGCATGTTACATTTACATTAAGAAGTCCTTTGATTTATTTTCTTAGGTGCCAAATATAAAAGATGAAATCTATTGCTGTATTTTCAGAACCAAATCTTTGGTTTAATGACATCTAAATTCTCATATATATTATTATGATCCTGGATCTTTTTATACTTCATTTAGGAAAACTATATAAGGTGTTTAAGTACTTTCTGTTGTTTAATATGTCTACTTCCTCATGCTTATAGCCATTTTTTATTAGCGATTTTTGTGCAAGTAGCAGCTGCTCAAAACTAAAAACAAATGTTTTCATTTTTTGTAGATTCCGCTACTGAGTTATTTCTCTTATCATTTCAATCCATTGTCCACATAGTTTCTGGAGCGACCTTTCTGAAACACATTCTATTAATCTCATTAAGTCTTTAAATGTTGTTAAAATTTGCCCATTTGCCAAGGAATAAATTCAAGATTCATCAATATGGTCTGAGGGGCCCTGGAAATATAGCCTCAGCATACTTTCTAATACCTCTCTCTTCTCTCTCTCTCTTTCTCTCTATCTATATGCATACATATATACACACACACAAAGTTTCTAATTGTTTCTTGATTGTTTACATCTTCAGTGCCTAATCATATGTCTGGCATATAGTAGTTAATTAGTAAATCTCTACTGAATGAATTTATATATACGAAATAAACATAAAAAGCATTCAATCAGTTTCAAATCACCTTAACCTTATGCAGAGAATGCCCTTGATATACAGCCCCACCTAAGCGTCAGTAGTGTTCATGGCTGACCTTGAGAAGCCAGTTAATATCTAACACTTCCTTGGTACACGAACAGATACAGAATTGGGGCTATACAATAGAATTTCAGGGACAAACATAAAAAAACTATGTTTTTTTCCTCCTCCCTGTGTGACTCATAAAACTTTACTGTTTCAAGGATGTACTGAAAAGATAAAAGTTACTGATTATACAACTTTGGAGAAGTCACTATCTCCTGGGAGAGGGTAGAAATGAAGATTCCCTTCACAAAAACCAGCTTGTATATGAGGACAGGGTTATGTCACTATTGCCCTGTGGGAGCTCTATTCTGGTCCTCAGGGATGACTGCAGTCATGATACTGAACACTGGACAGGTGGAAATGAGGAGAGTACTACCTATTGATTCACGGTGTTCTCTTTAAACTGAAATTCCCCAGGAAGCGTTTTGTAGCAGTTTATGAAAATTATTTATTCAAAAAGTGTAAATTGATGATCTGACCTGTTTGGAGTTTTATATCTGGTCACGCAGTGTAGTTAGGGGGTACAAATGACCCTTCAGTACCTTGAACTTTGGCTTCTCTAAGACAGGTATCTCATTCACTTACCTGAGCAATCCATTATCTGGAAACAAAGTACATTCTGTTCGGTCAATAGAGAACCCTGGAATCTTTAGACAAGAAATTTACTAAGGTTGTCCTATGCTTTTTTGCTCCTATTATTGTGAACTCATATATAAATATATGTAAGTCTATTTCACATATATGTGTATATATATTTTTATATTTATATGTATAGTGTATTTCACTTATATGTATATTTTGTATATGTGTGTACAAATATATATTAATACATAAGCATATACATATATATATATGTAGTCCACTAAAAGATGAACAGGGTGACCTTTACAATAACATTGTATACTTAGGCTTACCCGGCATCTCTACGTTTTCCTTCCGCTTCAGTGAGACCTGAGAATCCTTTGAACCTAGTGCTTTGATAACCATGTCTTAATCCTTTCAGTGATGTTGGTTATCATTTAGGCCATCAAAAATTATATTATTCTTGTCTTCAATGATTAATTCAGCCCACCCATTATCTGCAGTTACTAAGGAGATTAACCTGGTTTTACAAACCGTTACTTTTATATGAAAACTAAATATGTGTGAAATTACTACATTTTATTCACAGAATGTAGTTCTATTTATGAAATCATTCAGCAGGTAGATTTTAGTTTCAGAGGATTTTTTTTATTCAATGTGAAATCACTCAAAAGAGACCACAATCATGTAGAAACTCTACAGCAAAAGAAACACATATTCAGTAGCAATATAGGGACAGGTTCTATTATTAGTATTTAGATATAAGTGGTGACTGGATGAATCAGGTAGCTATTGCTATATAATAAACTACCCCCAAAACCTAGTGGCTTAAAACAACAAAAATGCATTATTGTTCATGTATTTATGTGTTGGTTAGGGAATTCTACCGATCTAAGCCTGTCTGGGCTGATTTCAACTAGGCTTTCTCATGCACCTGCAGTCAGCTGGCAGCTAGGTAGGCTGGGGCTAGCTGCTCTGGAATGGCCTCTGCCAGGACAATTTCACTTTTTCCATGAGGGCTTTTCTCAGGCCCCTCCAACAAACTGTCCAAGCCTAACTTTTCTGTTGATCAGATGTCCAAGAGTGGAAGCAGACACTCACAAGTGCTTGTTAAAACCTCTGCTAGTGTCAATTTTGTTACTGTCTCATTAGCCAAAGCACAAGGCCAATCTCAGTGTAAATGGGAAAACAGTTGTCAAAGAGTATGAATATGGTGAAAAATGAAAAATTGAGGCCATTAATGCAGTCATTCTCAAACAATGGACATATGAACAAGACAGAAATCCAAATCTAGAAAATGGTGTTTGAAGTCACGGTCAGATTAATAAGAAGTAGATTTCTTATGGAATCCCAGAGATGGTGGCTCAGGGTACCATATACTTCCATTTAAATACTAAAATAAATGTAAGGGTCAGTCAGAGCTCAATCTACAGAGTAAGTAGAGTGCCAAAACAATTGTATGGAGGAGAAAACTTTGGGACATTGACCACAAAAAAAAAATTATAGGGGCATTTGTTTTTACTCTTAAAAATTTTAGAGTATATATTTTGTAGCAACTTCCAGTGCTCAATCACATAAAGGCATCTTCTTTCCATAGATACACAGAAGGAAAACTCTTACTCTCCCCATTGAAGATATATGGAACCAATGTGTTGTAAGCAGAGGTGAGTTTTTTGTTTGTTTGTTTGTTTGTTTTACTAAATAATTTAACTGTCAGGGTAAGATTCTTATTTTTCCCTTCACTTCTGCAGAAATCAGAAAGGGCTCATACTAGCTGGTGGAACCACAAGTACAATGGAGCTTGAGTCTCTGCATAGAGGACAGTTGCTGTGAAGAGTGTTTTGTAATTATAATAGATGTTCTTTGAGTATAAATTAATATCTTTTTTATTATTAGGCCATTGAAATTTTTGGAGCTGTTAGGGTAGCAAAAGGTAGCTTGTAGTGACTAATATAGCAATGTAATTTGGCAGGTGAAATACATTAAAAGCTGATTAGTACCTGTGTTCTTATATAATGTGAAATCACTTTCTTGTCACATCATATCAGAAGATACATGTTATGTATATGACATCACTGATGATGTTAATCTTCATTGCTTAGTTAATGTAGTGTTTGCCACATTTCACCACTGTAAAGTTAGTACTTTCCTCCTCACTCTGTTCTTTGAAAGGGAGTCTCAAAGTCAAACCCATCATAAAGGGAGAGAGGGGTTTAGACTTAAGTCCAGCTTCTGGATGGGGCGGGGTGGGGAATCTACATATATTATTAAAAATTCATCAGTAAAAAATATGTAATTTTTTAAAACTTCCTATATTCAGTTTTCTAATATTTTGTTAAGGATTTGTGCATATATATTTATAAGTGATATTTCTTTGTAATTTTCTTTTCTTGAGATGCCTTTGTTTGGCTTTGGTATTAGAGTTTTACTAGCCTCATAAAATAAGATGAGAAGTGTCTACTTCTTCTATATTTTCTGAATGAATTTGTGTACAATCTTAACATTTCTTTGTTAAATTCATGGTGAAGCTACCTGGGCTCAATATTTCATTTGTTTGGATGTTTTAAATTATTAATTCATTTCCATTATTTTAAAAGGATATTCTGATTTTCTATTTATTTTTCATTTAGTTTTAATAATTTTCCTCTTTTTAGAAAATGCTTTACTTTGGTCAAGTTGTCTAATTTTTTGGTATACATTTTTTCTTACTATTTCCTTATAATAATTATAATTACTATAGAGTAGGAAGAGATGTTCTCTCTTTTGTTCCTTATTTTGTTAATGTGTGCCGTCTCTTTTTTCTTCCTTGGTCATTCTAGCAAAGACCAAACTTTAGCTTTATTGCTATGGTTGTCTTTTTTTGAACATTTTTCTGTTTTCTATGTTGTTGATTTTTTTTTTCTATTCCTTATTATACTTTTTTCTGCTTGCTTTGGTTTTACTTTGCTCTTTTCTTCACATTTCTTAAGGGTGATAGTTTGGTTATTGATTCAAGACTTTTCTTCTTTTCTATTGTAGTCATTTAAAGTTTTAGATTTCCCTCTTAGTTCTTCTTTGAGAGCATTTGATAAATTTTGATATGTTTCACTTTTCTTCAATTCAAAATGTTTTCTAATTCCTGTTGTGATTTCTCTTCTGACTTGTTGATTATTTAGAAATACGTTCAAGGTTAGTATTTAAACATATAGCTGCTTTTAATCCCATCCAGTGAATGCTTTATCACAGACATTGTAGTTTCATCTCTAAAATTAGATTTGGATCTTGTTACTATCTTCTATGCCTTTACTGAAATTTTTCAACATATGGAATACAAGTTTTAATAACTATTTTCATGGTCTTGTCTGTTCTAAATTTTTAAATCCTATGTCAATTTTGAGGTAGTTTTTGATTGGTTGATATTTCTCTTCATTATGAGTCTGATTTACCCGTTTCATTGCATGGCTAGTCATTTCTTATTGGATTCCAGACTTTGTGAATTTTACCTTTCCTAGTACTAAAATTATTTTATCCCTACAAAAAATCTTGAGCTTTATTCTGGGATGCTTTTAAGGTACTTGGAATCCCTTTTATCTTTTTGCATCTTGTTTTTAAGATTTGCTGGATACGGTTTGGAGGAGGTGCTGGGACAGAGGTATGACTAGAGCAGTGCCCAGCCTGGTCCCATTATTTTCTCTCTGCTTGCTCATGGGAATGCCCTGTGAATCATGAGATTGCCCACGATTGGTAATAAGCACTTTTTCCCACCCAGAATGAGCACTGAGCACCCTTCTCGATTGGTTTTCCCAGACTCCTGTAGTTTTATCATATGATCAGTAATCAGCTAAGTCATGCAGGGCTTTGCAGAGTTGCAGTTTTTCTCTGTTTGGTTCTCTCCTAACCCATTATACCTTCTGTGAACTCTAGCCAAATTGGTCTCCCCAGACTTTCCGCTCTGTTTCCTCAACTGAGGGAGTCTTCCAAGCTCTACCCAGTTTGCACTTCCTGCTTCATGACCCACAAACTCTCAAGGCAGTCAGCTGTGGCAATCATAAGGATTACCTCATTTGTTTTACATGTTTCAGGAATCACTGATTTTCATGGCCTTAAATCCAATGTCTTGAAAACCATTCTTTCATAGACAGAGAATCTCTGACTTATAAAGGTTTAACTTACAATTTTTTGACTTTATGATAGTGTGAAAACTATATGCATTAAGTAGAGACCATGCTTTAAATTTTAAATTTTGACATATTCCTGGGCTAACAATATGTGGTAAGATACTCTCATGATATTGGTTAGTGGCAATGACCCACAGTTCCCAGTCAGCTCCTTGATCATGATCATAAACCAATTATTTGCAGTGTACTGTGTTACCAGATGATGTTGCCCAATTGTAGGTTAATATAAGTGTTCTGAGTATGTTTAAGATAGGCTAGGCTAAGCTATGATATTTGGTAGATTAGGTGTATTAAATGCATTTATGAGTTAAGATGTTTTCAACTTACAATGGGTTTTTAGGATATTACCCCATCAAAAGTCAAGAACAACTGTATTTTGTGTTCTGGTTGTTAAAAGAAGGAGGATAGATCCAATTCCTATTAATCCATCTTAGCCAGAGACAATGACCAACATTTCTTTTTAATAGTATAAATAGTTCTGAGGTTCAGTGCTAAGAATTGATACACTCTTGATCTTTTTGTCCAACTTTCTGGATATTAGACTGATGGGAGGTCCTTAATTTAATTAGTTTAATATACACATAAACTTATGATGTTAATACTGTCATCTGAGAGACCAAAATAAACACCCTTGTATCAACTAAGATGGACCCTAAGGTTAAGAAAACAAAAGTTACCTATGGGTCAAGGGTTCAGGGCTGGGCTGGAATGACAAATTTCTAATTTCTTTTCTTGTATGGCCACAAGAAAAACCATATTCTTGCTAAACTCCCTAACAATAAGAGCTATCAGAAAAATTAGCAGCCCACTCCTAACTCTGATTTACAACCTAGACCACTACAAATCTGATTGAACAGAGGAGCAGCCTTACAAACATTTGCTTTTTCTGATACACAACTGCAAACCTTAAGCCAGTTTCAGTCGTCTTATAGAGTCTGTACACAAACTGTCTTTGTGTCTTACAGCTCACCTTTTTACCAAAAGAGTCAAATTTACCTCATTTTGATGACCACCCCAAAGAGAACATGTGATTTTTATTATATATATAATATTACCCATGTGCATGAGCTTGGATCTCATCATAAAAATGTACAGCTTTTCCCACAAACCTGCTGAATATGTATGACTCTACTGTGTAATACTGACCCTGTGGGACACAAAACCCAATCTGCCCCTCTGCATTTCAAACACAGAGAACCCTCAGGACATACCAGGGACTATTTCTTCTTGCCTCGCAAACTGATATCACCAATAAAGCTCCCCTTTATACTACTTAGCCATGCTGGTGGTATTTTGCATGGAAATGCATATATGATTTTATCTAATCTCCAAATAGATATTTTTTTTCTTCTTTTTTTCTGATGAATCATCTCCCCTAAATTTGCATTTTTAAAGGGAAAACTATCCGATCCTCCAGTAGACAGGATAGAAAACCTACATCTCAAAGGCACAGAGCTTAGGCTTCAGTCTTAAACTATCATTGTCTGCTGAAACAAAGCAAAGAGGGTGTAGGTAAAGACCTAATTAAGAAAAGATGGCCTTGAAATTCACTGTAAATACAGTTAAGGTTTGTAATATAGATTTGTTACAACTCAACCAGATTCATTGCCCACTGCTCAAGAGGAAGCCAATACACTGAGACAGCAGGGTTTACAGTGAAAAGAAGTTTAATATTGCAGGTTCCATGAAAGGAGACAGGAAGAAGTTCTCAAATCTGTCTCCCTGAGAATTTGGGAGAAAGGGTTTTTAAGGATACTTTGGCTGCTGATTGGCTAGATTTGGAGTGGAATCATAGGGGTGTAGAAATTGTCTTCTTGTACTGAGTCAGTTCCTGGGTTGGGGGTAACAAGACCAGTTGAGTCAGTTCCTTGGTACAGGCCACTGGTCTGGGTGAGTCAGCCACTCCACCAGAATGCAGGGCCTGGAAGATATCTCAAAACCTAACCTTAGGTTTCACAAGGGTGATATTTTCTATGGGTACAATGAAGAAAACTAAGAATATTTATGACCATCAGCTATGTGACTCCTGAATAGCAATTATAGGAAAGCAAAGTAGGGGGCAATGGCTGGAGATATATATATATATGTGTGTGTGTGTGTGTGTGTGTATATATATATATATATATATATATACACTTTTTTTAACTATGCCTATATCTTTGCAGCGGTCAGGCCCCTACCACAGTTTCCACCTTGTGGTTCTTTATTAATTTTATAAAGGATAGTTTCAGGTCCTCCTGACTTCATTCCACCTTATTCCTGAGGTGTGGGCTAAGAAGATGGAAAAGGCCAGACAACTGATCTGGCTTCTTCCTGCTGCTGACAAGGGACGTAGTAGGGCTTGAGACCAGAATAAGAGCAACAAAACTGTTTTGCAGTTGTATTCAAGTATTCATGCGTGTATGGTTGCAGACCTAAGATTCGCATGACAACAACATTAGTACTTTTATTTCCTGTCTTGGCACAGAACTTAAGTGAATGGTGGACTATAAAATAGATGATGAGCCCTAAAATAAGAAGTGAGAGTCTGAGCTTCAGGAATTCCTACAGAACTGAGCTGAAGTCCTGGGGAATCCAAGTAAGTAACCCCCAAAACCAATCATGCTTGAGGTCACCAGTAAAGCCCTGTTGTAGCCACATAGCTTGTTGGAAAATTTTTCTATTTGAGTTTCTATTTTTCTTGAGGCATTTATATAGATACAACAGGTAATATTTAACACTGCAGAGACTCCCCCTTGTTTAGCTAACAGTAAATGTAGCACTACCTGATTATCTAGGACTACCTGGGCTACAGAGTTGGAGGATCTTTTTTGAGCCCTAAGGCTCTTTGCAGTTTCTTCTGCCATCAATCCTAGAGTCACAGACAGATTTTTAATCATGTCTCTGTTGGCACATACTCTGTAGTTTGGGTCTAGTATTCCGAGCAAGCTTTGCTACCAGGTGTCCAGGTATCTTCCTGGAAACCCACTCTGAAGTCTATTGTAAAGAGAATAGAGAGTCTCAGTTAATCTTTTCTAGTTCAAGTACAGAAAGACCTGACTGCATTAATGAAGATTCTGTACAGATGTAAATTTACCTCCAACTATACACACAAAAGACACTTTTGCAGTGTTACTTTGTGGCAGCCATCCCAAAATATGTCAAAGAAATATATTTTGGGATAAAATATTTCTAATTTCTTTCCATCCCCATTTTGAAATTAAAAGGTTTTACAAATCAAAAGCCAGGCTGATATCTTTGGACTAAAGGAGTAGAAAAACAAATTAAAGCAAATTTAAATATATCCTGTATCTTAAATGCATCCGTATCTTGTTGATCAGTCAATTGGTCATGCAAACAGATCAGTTTAGTTTAGAGCAGCTGTGTCTCATTCCAGGAGCTAGCATTGCAGATGCTTTTTCAAACAGAAGAAAAACAAGAGTTAATATTTGGAACAATTCCTAAAGCAGTTTTCTTAGAGTCTAGCGGGCATCAGCTGAAGTGTCTACATGTTAAACTCAAAGCATCTTCAATTAAAGTGGAAGTTGGCAGTGGCGATCTGACAGATTTTTTTTTTTCACCTGGAGTTTGTATGTCCCAAGGTATGCTTGCAGGGTCTCAGGAACATTGAATCCAATCCAGAAAAATGAAAAAAAAATTGAAAACATTATCTGTAAACTTGTAGCCAGGAAAGAATTCAGGATTCAGTCCAAATTGTAGGCAAATAACAAAAACTCAAAACAATGGACAAGGCTGGAATCTAATAACAGGTGGACTATAATTTCTTTTCTCTGAACCATATTTTATTCTCTGTAGTTTCCCATTTTTATTAAAGACAAGTCATAGTAGGACCAATTTACTTGCAAAAATAAACTTTAGTCTAGTTATACTTAGCCTGATTATATGTATAAAGTGCAGTAAGAAGAATTATTTGCCATATAGGCTTTTCTTCTCTAAAATTGGTTTTGCTCGAACTTTTTCATAAGGAATCTCAGGTTAGATTTGAAAGCCTCTTAAGTCAAGCCAAGGATTTATCTGTGCCTTTAGATACCTCTATGAATTGGGTAAATTCTTCTTTTCTGAAGGTCCCAAAGTAAGTCAGGGTTCCTGGACCTGTTAGGAAATGACATTCTTTACTTGCCACAGATCAGGAAATGTTATTGATGAGGTACTTGGACAGTTTTTCCAAAGGGCTTTTTATTGGCCTGTAAGGTCAACCTTAATTCCTTAATGCAATCTGAACACCTCTGAAAATATGCCATTCCATCAAAGTCTTGGTAAAATAACCCGTGTCTTTCATTGTGTCCTGTTATAGAAGAAAACAGATTCTTATTGAACTTATGCAAATAACTATATTGCCATAAATTAAGAATAGTCACAAATAGTTTTCAACTCTGTAGAAATCAAGTAGAGAGAAAAATAAATGCTACAAATTTTGCTTACAACTATATACTTTGTTGTAAGCTATAAATAGCTCAAAAGAAGGAAAAAGGTTTTCTTGACAAACAAAACATGAAAAGAATAAGCAATGTTCAAATAAAAAGTCATAAAAAATAGTTCAGTTCCCGGTAATTAATTTTTGTTCCATTTTGAGGTTGAGTTAGCAGTACACAAGGATGCATCAGCTTTTTAATTAAAGTCCTGGAATTTTGTTTTGTTCTAGTTCAATGTTATGTAATCTCCAAAGTTATTAGAAATCTGTATTGAAGAGAACTTGTCAGTCCTTTCCATGATGTTCCTTAAGAAGCAGACTTTGGACTGTAGCCAGTTAAGAAACTACTTTTTGAGAAGAAAAAAGTAAAATAATAATTGTCTACAGCCATGGTTAAAAAGACAATTGACAAAGAAAGTTAGTTATTTTTGTGGCATACAACAATTTAACATAATAACCATAATTATTACTGACAACAGACATCAAGACATATCAGAATTTTAGGAATCTCATGCAATATTCAAACTTATGTTAATAACATGTTTTTGCAAATATAAACCAAAGAAAGTTAAAAACTATTTCATATTTGACAATGCTTCCTATATGTTTTTAACATACTGAATAAACCTAGTATGTCTCTCTTAGACTTTCAGTGGTCCTAATATTTAAAAAGCTAGTTTGAGGTCAAAAAGACTAGATTTAGACTTTTGATTTTGTAAAGTTTGTCAAATGCCAAAGGCTTAAAACACTTGCTGTCATAAAACACTTGTTGCCATAAAACAGTATTATAGGTTAATATAAAATTATAGGCAATCAGTTAACCAAACTGATAATTCAAAGATTTTAAAAAGCAAAAACCTTACTCTTTGATAGAGAGGAGACTCAGTTTCTCAATCATAACGCCTAATACAGAAAAACTGAATGTCAAGCTAATAAACAGGCAAACAGAATTTATCTCTTCTCTCCCCTCTTTTTTTATAGTTTATTCAAAAGGTAAACAAAAATCTTTTGTTATTTCTATTAATATCACAGGAAAATCTTGTTCAAATGAGAAAACCAAATTTTACCTTTGCATTAGTGTATTATTATAGGTAAAACTAACTCTAATAAAATCTTATAAACAAATCCATCTAATTTTAATCACTTTGATAAGTTAAGATTTTTGTAAACCTTTTATAACCTTCATTTCTTAACTTTTATATCCATTTAGTTTAAATTCTTTTATTTATTTAATTTAAAACAATTTTTTAAAACCTGTAAGTTAGACAAAATTACCTTTTTAAAAAAAAATTCTACATTTCACCTCTCACAAAAATCAACTC
>VBSM01001124.1:29907046-29920254 GCA_008086735.1 Cheirogaleus medius | reverse complement strand
ACCACCACAGCAACAAAAATAAATAAATGAGATCTGATCAGTGTTGTCTTATTTAAACATAGTTTGAACAGTTGGCTGCCTTTGATTGGCCAAATCTCACTGACCAGCAAGAGGAAGGAGTAGGGAGGAGTGAAGATAAATGGAGCTGATTTTAACCAGGACAAACAGCTGACATTTTTGCTTTTGAACTTTTTAACTAAAATACCCTACTACATGTAACTCATAGCCTTAACCCACGTTATAACTTAATCAAGGAAGCAAAAGGTGTCCCAAAGAGGTGGAAAACAGTTTTTACAAGATCCAAAAAGTCACAAAAGTAGCTCAGAGAAAGGAAAGTCTCAGTAGCCATAAACTGAATGTGACCCACATTTCTGTCCAGCCATAGTTTTAGGGTCTCAGCTTCTCAGCTGAATAGTTATATGTAAATGTCCTAAAACCCTATATGTCTCCACAAAATACAGAAATTCAAAAACTGTGCATGGGAGGGAAAAGAATCATCAAGTAGCAAAGGTTACACAAATATCAAATGAGAACAGGCTCAAACCCTGCCCAGCAATCAAACGTAGGCTGCTGAGGTGAAAGCACAGAACTTTGACCATTAAGCTATGAGCTAAAATGGCTTCCACAATTATTCCCACAGGGGCAGTGGTCAAAGAATTTTTATCTTTGTTTTAGATCAGATATTTGCTCTTCAATTTTGCAAAATGAATTTTAAGGCTAGCCATGAAATTGTTACATGTTCTTCCCTTTTTTGTTTGATTTTTTTATAAAATACAAATAAGGTGATTGTTTAGAATAAGAGATCTCTAAAATCTATTTTTTTTAAGTGAGTATTTTCAATTTAAAGGATTCATTTTTGGTCATTAGTTTATAAAGATATACTTATTTTAAAATGACTTAATCTAATAGCCTCTCCAGATGTAATCCCAAAGACCCCTTCATCCTCCCAGAAATAGGCTAATATAGCAACAAATGTTGAGAGGACAACAGCACCTTATGAATGGGATCTTTTATGACAAACACTTTTCAGAGCTTGCCACATTAAGAACAAGAATGTCTTGGGTCCCCAGCCACTTTTATGCTGGCCACTGAATGCATCCTGACAATTTCATCACCCCATGGTGAAGAACAAGAGGGAGTGCTCCCAAGTGATCACAATACGGGCTTTCAGGGACATAAAGAAAGATGATAGGGAATTTTACCTGGAACCTCTCTTTATGACAGAACAACATGGAACAGAGCAACAAGGGAAAACACTACTTCTGGGAGGAAAGAGAATTTTATATATCATCTATATCTATATCTATCTATCTAATCAAACAAGCAAGTCAAATAAAAGTCCTTCAAAAACAAGCCAAACCAAAAATTCAAGAGTATTCTTCCAGACAGACTCCCTATTCTCTGTTCAGGTGGGGAGAAGTCTCCCCAAGACAAGACTCTTCCTATAATATAGTGAATACCAACCAAGACCCACAAGGCAGCCACAATGTCTCCAGAGAGGCCAATAATTAGGACAAGGAAAGGGTGGGGGGGTGCTGGGCACACTTCGGCTACTTACCAAGGATGACATTTTCTAGTTCCAGAACTGTTTCTCCACTGTAAATAGGTCCAAGCACCATGGGTCAACAATCTCCCACTGGTAACGATGCTGTCAGACATGGCCCTCAGTCCAAGAGAAATGAGAGGCTGCTAGGGCACATCTCTAAGGCCTCCTCATGCGTAAGAAGCTGCCAAACTGTGAGTAAGTGCCCACAGGGTGATCTGGGATGCGCTTCCATTTTGTTACAGCTCAAACAGGAACATTGCCTACTGCTCAAGAGGAAGCCAAAACACTAGGACAGCAGGGTTTACAGCAAAGAAAGAGTTTTAATATTGCGTGCACCATGTGAGAAGGCAGAAGGATGTTCTCAGATCCATCTCACCAAGGATTTGGAAGAAATGGTTTTTAAAGATACTTTGGCTGCTGATTGGCTAGGTTCACTGTGGAATCATAGGGGTGTAGAAATTTTTTTTTTTTACGCTAAGTCAGTTTCTGGGTAGGGGTTGCAAGACCAGTTGAGTCAGTTCCTTGGTATGGGCCACTGATCTGGGTGGGTCAGCCATTCCATTGAAATGCAGGCCTGGAAGATATCTCAAAAACTATCCTTAGGTTTCACAAGGGTGATATTATAGACAATGTTCCTCAACTTATGATGGTGTTGCATCCCAAAAAAGTCCATTGTAAGTTAAAAATATCATAAGTCAAAAATGTATGTAATACTCCTAACCTACTGAATACTATAGTGATGGGGCTCAGAAAACAGTACCCTGTAATGAAAGCCTCAGAAGCAAAAGTTCTCTGACCTTCCCTTGTCCTCCTGCCCCATTATTCCTTGAGGCTACCCATGGAAACTAGAATCTTTCTTCTCTAAGGCAGATCATAAAAGTCAGGACTCATTTTCCCTGAAAGTCAGCCATAAAACATAAAATTATTCTATGTAAAAACTGGGCATAAAGTAATTATCTTATCTTGTTTGACTATACATCATAAGACCCCCATTCCAGAGAATAATCTACCCCACATCCCGAAGGAAGGAATGCATGGTCAGAGAAGCCAAGAAGAATCTACACAGGACTTGCTGGGTTCCCCACTCAATCTGTTAGCATTAGATCACACCCTTTGTGTCCAGGCATATTTCTAGGTGGCTTTCCATGCTTTGTTGATCTTAAGCATAAGAATCAACAATTTCCCCTGCATCATTGAGTTTTTGTTCTGAAGACTCCTGTCTATAGGTTAAAATAAATAAGCTTTTCTCTTATTGATCTACTTTATCGTGAGTTGATTTTTCAGTGAACCTTTTGAGGATGAAGGGGAAGTTTTCCCTTTGCTCCAGTAATACCTTAGCTTAGCCTATCTTAAATGTGCTTAGAACACTTATATTAGTCTATAGTTGGGAAAATCATCTAACACAAAGCCTAGTCTATAACAGTGTTGAATATCTCATGTAATTTATTGGATATTATACTGAAAAACAGAAGGGTTGTTTGAGTATTCTACTGCATGTGTGTCACTTTTACACAATCATAAAGTTGAAAAATCTTAAGGCAAACCACAATAGGGGATGAACTGTCTGTATTTTGTCTTACCCAGAAGTAACTGAACACATAGCTGGTTATCACTGAAATCAAGGCATGCATGACAATTTGGTGTTGAGCAAAGAACAGTGAGTGGGGAATATCAAACTTTATGACCTTAGATCAGCCATTCATAATTACAACATGTCACACATATAAATTCAGAAAGCCAAAAATAGTCTATAGTTTCATAAAGCAATATTATTAAAATATTTTTTCCTGAATTTAATGAAGTCAACGCACTAGAATTTTTTTCTTAATGTGAATGTAATTATTTAAAAAAGGATAGTTTTATGAAATGTAGATATAAGAAAGTACCTCCCATACAGAAAGTGTAACAATATTAGGATTTAGAGATATTAATTTCTTTCAAATTAATGGCAAAATTAGCAAGAATCTGAAGAGAGTAAACATGTTTATAAATTGAAAATATCAATATATTTTCATTTCCATGTGACTTGTAATATAAAAATTACTATATGTCATTTTAAACATTTCCAGAAATAAATATATAGAATTTCATTTTAATTTGTTTCTGCAATACATTCGGGTAGTTTAACATTTCATTTATTTCTGACATATTACATGCCAACTAATATCTTATAAAGCTTGTCTGGAATTTTTTTTCCCTTTGGTTTTTTCGTCTTGTTTTATTATTCATTTTTATCCCCCAAATATTTGACATCTATAGTGCTGTAACTGCAATTTAAAAGGAATCCATTTGTGACAATAATAATAATAAATTTCTGTATTTGGCAGGATTTTATAACTTTAAAAGCATTTCTATTTCAAATAAATGTTTTATCATCATATCTGTATAATGAAATATTTTTGTGTGTTGTAATTTTTCCTTCTCCACTAGTAATTCTAATAAACCTAGGAGTCTCCAACATTCATTGTATTCAATTCAGTTTTTTTACTATTCCCATTTTTAAAAATTTATTTTCTTCTACAGACTAGTGATCTGGACTTTTAAAAATACACATTGCTTCTTCAACATTTCTACCATCTCAGGAAAACATTATCCTTAAGATTGTGTTCCTTCTTCCCCTTTCCTTTTTATTAGATGTTAGAAACAATTTTTTAAACTATAGATCACCTACTATCTTTCCTCTTGTACTTATTTTCATTGACTCGGAGAGTTCTCTTATTTCAATTCAGAGACATTGTGCCCTCTCATCCCCATACATACCTCTTGTACAGACAATGAATCTCTGATCTGAGATTTTAGTCATTTTTTAAAGATATTTTATAGCTTAGTTGTAGTTCCCATATTTTCTCTAGTAACTTTTAAATGATTTCAATTTGCTTCTTCTCTAACCAACCAATACCAACTCTTTAAGCACACTTTTCAATGATACTTATTTGGAAAATACTTTCCTGTAGTTCCCATTATATCTTGAATATTTAGCTTCTGCAATTTTATTCTTTTTCATCATTATACTTTTCTCATAGTTAATTTATTTGTTTTTTTAAAAAATCTTTTACTAGAATAGAGGTCTCTTTGCTTGTATTTCAACTAAAGCAATTTGCTATTTTTAGATATTTTTACACTTTTCTTCTTTCCCAATTTTCTCTTGTCACTCAATTATTTCTAAAATCCTCATCAGCATTGCTGGTGAAATTTGGTGAAAAACAGACCAAATAATGCACAATACAATTGGAACTGTTTGATCTTGGGTTCAATTGCTAAAACCAATATTTTTGTGTATTATTATATTTCCTTTTGCTAACATTTTTCCCCTTCAAATAGTCTTCTAAGATGTCTCTGATTTTATACTATTGTCTTTTACATCTGCATAACTATATAATTAAGGTGGCTTTTGCTCTAGCTCATCTGGCTTATATGTTACATATATTAAATATTCTTGCCAATGTTTCTGTTATTTCCAGGGTGATGCTATTATTAACATGAAATTGATAAAAGGTGTGTATCACTCTCCCATGGTCAGCTTCAAAATCTGCTGTTCTAAAATGATTTCCATGTTTATTGAGTATCTGTAGGTAATACAATTGTATAAGATTATTTAAGAGGAGAATTTTCTCAATCTTTTTTATTTTAAATTTATACAATGAATGTGAGAATACAAATTACATACCTGAGCAATCTAGTTGGAATTCCTCACCACTGCATAAGCTATAACCATTGGCATGATTACATAACTTATATCATCAAAAATTTTTTTTATTCAAATATTTTCTGGAAAAGTAAGCAACAGTCTTGAGTTCGCCAATTAGAAATGGACTTTCATGGCCATAAAAATATGGTATTTCATAACCTTGATAGTTGTGTATAGTTTGTCAACAAGAAGGATTCCTATTTCTATTATTCTTTGTTTTTATTGATTAATGTTATTTTTACTAAATTATCTAAAGTCCCTAAAAATAAAATTCAGTGTAAAAATAAACAATCTTAGGAACTTCTGTTTCCCCATCTGGTATGTTAGAAGCTAGGAAGTTGCCACTCCATCTTAATAACAAAAAGCTGAGCAAACTGAAAACTCAACATTTCCTAGGTCCATAAAAGAAGTGAAGCAGTAGTAGGACAAACCATTACCTTGCAACCTGGAGAGACAGATGGATACAGGAAATCACAACTTACCAGAGCAGAAATTCAGTAGCAGAAATCTCCATAGGAAACAGTGCCTAGGAAGGAAAACCTGCTGTAATTGATGAATTGCTGGAGACTCAGTATGGACAACTCTGAGAACCAAAAACTCCAGAGAGACAGAGTCATGGGGAGGTCCCCACATATTTGTTAGTTTTAACTCCAGGAATTCACCAGGTCATCACACTGAATATCAGAGAAAAACCCATTTGTGCTTCCGGCAGGGGAAGTGGAAAAGGAGCCATTTTGAAACATACCTGAGCATTCTGTTCTTCCTAACAAGCCTGGCTGTCAGCAGAAATTATTTAGCAAGAGCCTGACCTTTTGAGGTTTTTCAGAGCCCACCTGATCTGAGGAAGTGAAACATCCCAATCCAGCCAGCTCTAGACTTCAATGAAGGAGAAGGAAAATACACAACTCCAGTTTACTCTAACCAACCTGACCAACATAAGGAGGGAGAGGCAGACTGAGAAATACCTGTGTTGCTCCAGTACAGGTGCACAGACACACTACAAGACTCACTAATCATAGGATTATAGCAAATATACTCTTTTCAACAAATGGTGCTAGAACAATCGGACATCCACATGTAAAAAAATGAATTTAGACACAGATTTCATACCCTTGGCAAAAATTAACTCATGACATCTCAAACCTAAATGTAAAACAAAATACTATAAAACTTTTAGAAGATAACATAAGAGAACACCTAGGCGACCCTGGTTTGACAATGACTTTTTAGATATGACATTAAAGGCATGATCCATGAAAAAAAGAATTAGTAAGCAATCTTTATTAAAATTATTTTTTTTCAATTCTGTGAAAGACATTATTAAAAGAATGAAAACACAAACCATAGATTGAGAAAAGATATTTCTGCAAAAGACATATCTAATAAAAAGCTGCTATGCAACATACACAAAGAAAACTTAAAAGTCATCAATAAGAAATCAAAAAACCTGATTCAAAAATGGGCCAAATAATAGACACATCACTGAAGAAGATATACAGATGGCAATTAAGCTTATGAAAAGATGTTCCTTATCATATGTCATGAGAGAAATGCAAATTAAGAGAATGAAATATTACTAGTTATCTATTAAAACAGCCAAAATCCAGAACACTAACAATACCAAATGCTGGTGATGATGTAGAACAACAGGAATTGTCATTCATTGTTGGTGGGAATGCAAACTGGTCCAGCTACTTTGGGAGACAGTGTGGCAATTTCTTACAAAACTAAGCATATTCTTACTATCGTCCTCCTTCGTATTTACTTAAAGGAGTTGCAAACTTATGTTCACATAAAAACCTGTACGTGAATGTTTATAGAGGCTATAATCATAATTGCCCAAATTTGAAAGAAACCATAATGTTCTTCAGTAGGTAAATGAATAAATAAACTTTAGTAAATCTAGACAAAATATTTTTCTGTGCTAAAATGAAATGAGCTATCTAACTATGAAAAGACATGAATGAACCTTAGATTCCTATTAGTAACTGAAGAAAGCCAACCTGAAAGGCTACATACTGTGTGATCCCAACTATTTGATGTCCTGGAAAAGGCAAAACTAAGGAGATTAAAAAGATTAGTGGTTGCCAGGGGTTGGAAAAAGGGAGGGATGAATAGGCAGATCACAGAGGATTTTTAGGGTAGTGAAACTATTCTGCGTGTTTCTCAAATGGTGGATACATGTCATTACACATTTGTCAAAACCCATGGAATGTATAACACCAGGAGTGAAGCCTAATGTAAACCATAAAGTTCGGGTGATTATAATATGTCAATGTAGGTTCATTGATTGTAGCAAGTGTACCATTCTGGTGAGGGATGTTGATAATAGGAGAGGCTATGCATATGTAGGACCAGGCAATTTAAGAGAAATCTCTGTACCTTCTGCTTAATTTTGCTGTGATACTAAAACTTATTTTAAAAAAACAGAGACAGAAAATGTAACCAAAATGTTTGTACTCTCATAATGCCCTGAAATAAAAAAAATAAAAAAAAACTCAAAAAACAAAAGTCTTATGAGAAAGTGAGATTCTTGTTATGGGATCATTTATGGTAATTCTAGTGAGAATTTTGTTTTATACAGCTATATTCTATCTTCATGTCAAAGTAATTATTTTCTGGAATAATTCTGAGTAATATAAGTCAACATTTTTTTAAAAAATACCTCCGATGATATCTGTGACTAGATAAATGCTATATCCCAATTGCTTGGTGAAGAATTTTTTAAAAATTTACTCTTCTATATATATACGCAGAGTTGAGAAAAGGTACTTTTGAGATGATTGTATTTACTACGGAGGGAATCCTTTGAATGTTCCTCTTAATTTGGCAAAAGTGAAATGAGAGAATACCCTATTAGGCTATTCAAAGACTGCAACCTTAGTCTTTTGTGATTTCATCAAGGCTTTCATTCCCTATGACATCTTGGAATACAGAGAAAATGAATGAATTTGAATTAAGAAAGCAGTTGCCTTCCAAGAAAGAAATGGCTAATAACACAACCCTTTCTAGGATTTAAAGTTAAGAAATTTTGTCAGAAGAGACCTAAGTGTTAGAAGTTCTTCTAGAAGGAAAGAACAGCGAAAACTCTAAAGTGTAAATCATCAGGAAAAAAGCCCTATTCTGACCTGAGAACCTGGCCTTGGCCTTGGCTTGTGTAGCTATATAAAGGTAGCTAAAGGTTGATTATAAAGGATTTTATTTGACATGCCTAGTATCTTATTTCACTCAGGATGCAAACAGTATGGCATTATATCTGGTTTGGGAAGATATAAAATTAAATGGAATATATAAAACTGCCATATAATAGGTTTATTAACTAAGACTGGGTAGGTGATGATGCAGTTAACAATCACAGAATCTCAGTGCCTTTTATAACAAGTTTATTTATATCTACGTGGCCAGAGCTGATTGGCAGGGGAGTCTGCTTATTATCTTTACCACTTCAGGTCCAGACAGATAGAGGCTCTGTATTAACACAAGGTGTAATGATTTCTTCAGCAAAGGAGGAAAAATGTGGAAGATTATGCACCTCTTACAAGCTTCCATTCAGAATTTACAAACATCACATATACTCATGTTTCTCACATTTCATTGACCAAAGCAAGTCACAAGGCTAAGCCTAACTTTAAATGTCAATCATATGTTGTTTCTTGAAGTGGGAAAACCAGAAATATCAGTAAGCAGCACCACTGACTTTCTCAGCATTAATTACATGGATAGACATTTCTAGACACTACTTTAAATTATGCCTACATTAGATACAAGCAAACATCATTTAAAATACATTTTAGCAAAGTGATTCAGTGAAACTGCAAGAGTGACTCCACAATTTTAAAACTCTATTTTTTAAGTACTCCATTGTTCATAGTTTCCCTTTTGGCACTAAATTTGATTTCTTGTATACTTAATCCATATCATATAAAGTAGCATTATAATAAGGCATGAATGGCTTTCTAAGATGACATAAAGAAATAAACAGAATTTTAGCAAACTCGATTGCAGATAATTCAAATTTCAACATATGATGACTTTGCCTTCCAATTCGTCTCTTCAAACCCTATTATTTAGGGTTTTACAAAATAAACCTTCACTAAATGTTTAAGTTATTTTTTTTATATTTTGCCATGACTTTAATTTTTGCATGGTGTGGCATATTTAATATGATGGAAAACATTATCAATAAGCATATATGCTTCAAAATTATTTTTTATAATTTACCCTGTGATATTAATTTTATCACTCTATTATTATGAGCATTTCTATCTAAACATTTTAGGTTAATTAAAATTTGATAAGTAAACCTTTTAACTTAAAAGTAAAAATTATTCTTTTTCATTATGCTGATATGCACACTCCCTGAAGAATAGGATAAGATATTTTAAAACAAGTCCCACTAATCTTGCAGATAAATAGTATCTTACTCCCACCTAAAGATAATGATATATTCTGGTGTAAAATAAACTACAGAATGATCTTTCATTTAATGACAGGCATATATAAACTTCACTAAATATTTTACTTATATATTTACTTAATTTAAAATCCATTAACCTTGATAAAGAATATATGATCTACCTCAAAATATTTAGTCTCTAATTCAAACCAGGCAAAATGATTAGATGGAGGACTTCTAATTCTAGATTGGCCATGTATCAAGATTGGAGGGTTATTTCATTGTTTCCAACTGAATAGCTAATATCAACTAACACATACAATTGAGTAAATACCTCAATTAATAGCTTTGGTGACCCCAAAAGAAAACAAAGATTCACTTAACAAATGCATCTTGAAGATGTTTGATTCTAAAATTATCTTCTCAGGAGATATAATAATTAGAAAGTTTTTGTACATAATATGGAACATATATGGCACTATAAGACTAGAATGATATTTGCATATAAAAGAAAAATTTAGAGACCAAAATAAGTCTTTCTAATAATTCTATAAAGTAAGATAAAGTGTTATTATAATTATATAGTATGCACAAAACTCTTTTGTTACTTATATTGATATTCACTTTAAAATCAATTAAGGTTGCTTATATTGTGATTATTTCATTAAAACCTATGAATTCCTCAAATTTAGGTTTATATAACCTCAAATCTAAAAGGGAATTAGATCCATAAATATCTTATATCACATATCTTATTAATGTTTATAAGCCCTCTTTTGATCACCCCTGTGGGGAATTTAATTAAGGTATTTTTTTCTACCTTAATGCCATATATAATTATGATAGAGTTCATATCCAGCTGGCTCTTCATATCCATGGGTTCCACATTCACAGGATCAACCAACCAAAGATCAAAAATATTAAAAAAATTATATCTGTACTGATCATGTACAGACTTTTTCTTCCTGGTTATTATTCCCTAAACAATACAGTATAACAACTATCTACATAGCATTTGTTAATACATTTTATTAGGTATAATAAGTAATCTAGGGATGATTTAAAGTATATAGGAAAATTTGCCTAGGTTATTATGCTATTTTATATCAGAGACTTGAGTATCTGTATATTTTGGTACTCATGGCAGGTCCTAAAACCAATCTCCCACAGATACCAAGGGACAACTGTATATGTGTGTGTGTGTGTGTGTGCACGCGTGTGTGTGTATGTGTGTATCTGTCTTCTAATACTATCCAGTCATACGACAAAGACATAATGCTTATCAGATATTGTACTCTCTGGTTAACATTCTCTAGAATTCTCACAGTTTAACGTGGCCATGTGACTACTTTGGCTAAAAAGCTGTGGGCAGAAGGGAAGTGTGGCACTTCTGGGCCAATGCATAGAAGAGCCAGTGCATGCCCTTCCATATACCTCTTCCTCTGTTCTAATGACTGAGATGGCATGCGTTTCAGGTGGTGCATCTACAAGATGGCGAAGGAGCATCCATCAGGAGTCTCTGCATGAGCAGACCCTGCACAGACATGTATCAACAAGTAGTATGAGCAAGTAGTATGAGTGGTTGGGTTAAGCTACTGAGATTTTAAATCTCTTTGCTATTGGAGCATATATTAGCCTATCCTCTGACCCCTTGCCTACTACATTTGCTAAAAACCTCAAAAGGAAGTCTAACAATTTTTCCATGAGAAGCCCATTCAGATAATTGGTGGCAATGATCCCCCTAAATATCCTGTTTTCTAGCAAAGCAGCCTTAAAATATTAATTAAATTTTACTAGGTTATGTTGCTATAACAAACAGCTCTCAAAAGCTCAATGTTTGCAACTACAGTGATTTATTTCTCTCATATGATATCTGTTAGCCTGGCTGCTGGGTGGCAGTGGTTCTAATGCACATGTGTTCCTCATTGAAAGAGAAGATTCTTTGGGGACAGCGTGGCTAAAGAGAGAGAGATTAAAAAAATGGTGAAATGACACAATGGATTTTAAAACTTCTGGCTCATGAGTAGCACTTGTAATTTGCACAGGTCATTTCCAGAGCCAAATGGCCAATCCTGAAATAAATAAGGAAGGAAATATAATCATTTTATAAGGAGAGGCAAAAATAATTGAGAAAATAACAAAATATCTTTAATTGTTTTCCTCTGTGGTACATTGCCTAGCATTACATTAATACATGGAACATAGTGGTAAATATTTTGAGCCAATGACTTTTATCTCTCAACATTCTGCTTGCTCAAATATTATTGTTCCTTAAAAATTTGCCTCTTATAAACAAATTCAATTCTGCAGCCATCATACTCAGGAATGCCCTTGCCAGAGAACAGTAGAATAAGCCTAAACACTCACTCCTTCTGGGCTATATGTTGCATTTTAATGCAGTTTAAGAGTGTATTAGCTTTTTAATTACTTGGGTCATATGACTGGCTCACTTATAAGTTCAACTAAAAAGTTTAATATTTTATGTTTCTCTCATACTGCTTTTCTGCATATAAATTATTAAGTCTAAGAATGGAATGTAACATTTGTCTGTGTTAGATTATATCTAGTTGGAATAAACCCATGTATCCAGACTGTGCAGAATTTTTTGGCATTGGACTTCTGTCATCCACCATACCCCTTAATTTTGAATCACAGCCCTTCTAGTAATTTTCATAAACCCCAACTCTGGTAGGAATACAAAGCCAGAGTCTTGTACACGTGTCTCCAACGTAGGAAATTCTCTAAATGAAGTTGCCAGCCAAATGTCCCAAAATCTTTTAGACATGGTTCCCCAAATACAGCTATTTTCCTAGGTCTGGAAAATAATTAAATATAAGTGAGGCAGTGGCTACAGGCCTCAGAAATTTGGTTTACTATCAGCAAAAAAATCCCTATCCACAACAGATTTTGTTGTCTCTGTGGTGAATTTTAGATGGGTCTCTAGCCTTTTAGAAGTCTGCTGGAGCATGGAGAAATGTAGAGAAAGGAGTTATGGGTGAGAAATACATAAAGCATTTTAGCAATCATTTCTGTTTATTTTTTGTTTATAAAGTAAGAATCTAATCTGATTTTGCATATGTATAGGCAATTATCTGAGTGCCACCCATAGATTAATCCATGACTTTCCACTAATTTGTGATGATATGTCCATGCCATCTCTGTCATTATGCACTTGGGTATAAAAAAACTCATATTCATAGGTACCAGGGATCAAGATGTGGGCATCTTGGGCAAGGAGGCATTACTCTGTCAACATTTTCTAAGTCTATTCAATTTTGTGCACATTACTTTATGTAATTGCTTTTCAAATTAGTCAAAAAAACAAAAGTGAATAAATGTGCAATCGTACTTGTTTTTTATAATTTTCTACGTGATTACCTTTACAGGTACCCTTTTTCTATGTGTATGGATTCGAATTATGGAATTATGTACTGTCTAGTGCTAATTGTGTTCACTCTAAAGAACTTTAACATTTTTGTAAGGCAAATCAGCTTATAACAGATTCTCTCAGTTTTTTTGTTTTTCTGGGAAATATTTGGCCTTCATTTTTGTGGGTCTATTTGAGCTTTTCCTTTTTG
>VBSM01001124.1:29877326-29901279 GCA_008086735.1 Cheirogaleus medius | reverse complement strand
CATTAGAAATAATTAACATATGTTTAAAAACATAATTATAAAATCATATGATGAAAATAGATATATTTCAAAATGGATTTTTAAATGTATTTTAGTACCTCAACATGTCAGAGGAAATTTCACTACTTGAAATATTGCTTCTCCACTTAATATAATGATAGACATAATGAAAGACACATCAAATATTGTTTTTCAAATACCATCTATTTCCCAAGTATTATGTTATTTTATATAAATACAAGTTGATATAAGAACAATTAAAAATAAAGGCATTTTGTAAGACTTATGATTTTTCTAAAGCAGTATTCTTTGATGTGCCCCAAATTTATAAAAATAAAACATTTAATTTTATATAAGGTTTGATTATCAGTATACAACTAATTATCAAAATAAATGTCAAGCTGTGTACTAAAAGTCTAAACAAAAACAATCTTCTTATCATATTAAATTAGCATCACACAGCTCAACATTACAATAAGAAAAGTACAATGGTATTATACAGAATGCTGTTTTACACTTAAATATTTTACTTCACACATATTTTTATACCAACTGTATTTTCCACTCTTCATAGCTTAGAATTTTATTGCACCTATGTACTACATAAAGTAAATGCTAAATACATGCCTATTGATTTAATGGTTATTACTGTTGTATTAAATACATCAATTCATGTATTTCCCTATTACATATGTTTCCCCTTATAAAAGCATATATTTTTGAGTTTCTTAGCATCCTTTATAACCTAAGATGATAAATTTGTACCTACTGATTTCTAAATAGTTATTGGACATCGTTATGAATGATATTTCTGGTAATTAAAGAATCGCCCAAACAGATATTCTATATGAAATAATCATAATCTATATGAATAATCATATATTACATTTATAAAGGTATTTGTCATGAATTAATACTAAAATATATATATGTTTACATGTATATATTTATCAACTCTGTTTGAATGTATACAAGTAAAGGATACAATCATTATCATATAATTTGTCAAAAACATTTGAGCATCCTGAAAGGGTAAAACACAAAGGACTATTTTTTTTCAGTTACAGGAACAAGGAAATCTATAAGAGATTTTGTTTTCTACAATGAGTTTTGTATCCATTTCAGTTTATAACACTTTCTAATATTATCTCCTAAAGAAGCACGAAAAGAGCAAAGGTATTTCTCAGCTGAAAATATTTAATATTTAATGAAAGAATATATTCCAGGTTGTTGGACTATTTCCAGGTTCACTTGGGGAGAAAAAAAATTGGAGAAGAAAATCTTACCATTTACTTCTTCAGAATTCAGTACAAATTAGTCTAAACTAATGTCTATAGTTAGAGTGTCATTAGTTAATAGCAATTTAATCACAATGGTAGCTTTGGTGCATACAAGAAAATATCTTGTACCATTCACATTTGCAGTATAGATTTATATAAATAGAAATATATTAACTGTGAATCTACATAGAGTATTACAACATTTGAAAATTAACTTTGGCCGGGCATGGTGGCTCACATCTGTAATCCTAGCACTTTGGGAGGCCAAGGTGGAAGGATCACTTGAGTCCAGAAGTTCAACACAAGCCTGAGCAAAGGTGAGACCCTGTCTCTACAAAAAGTAGAAAAATTAGCCGGGCATGGTGGCACACACCTGTAATCCCAGCTACTTGGAATGCTGAGGCAGGAGGATCACTCAAGCCCAGGAGTTGGAGGCTACAGTGATGATGACACCACTACACTCTAGCCCAGGAGACAGAGCAAGATCCTGTTTTCAATTAAAAAAAAAAAAGGAAAGAAAAGAAAGAAAGAAAATTAACTTGATATTTGTAAAGAAATGGTCACTACTTTCAAATTTGCATGTCTACATAATTCAATGTTATATTCGTTGCTTCTGATTCTATTACGTATCTTAGGTACATTTAATTTTTTATTTTTTAAATGGAGATTTGTCATAACACCAAAAAAGTGAGCAGATCATTATGCATTTTATTTTAGACATGTTTTATGCAATGCAGAGGAAGCATTCACTCTATGCGTTGTGCCAGTTCTTACTTCTTTTTAGAGCACACAGCTTCTCAAGGAGTTATGTATTCTCGCTATGTCCAATTTCCCTTTCCTGATTCTCTTTCTGCTTTTAAAACTTATTTAAAATTTTATTGATCTATAGTACACATATAGAAAAAGGCAAAAATCTTAAGTGTAGAGCTTAATGAATTTTTAAAGAATGAATATACCTGCACAAAAAGCACATATCAAGAAGCAGAACATTACCAGAATGCCAGAGCCTCTTCATACCAGTCATTTCCTTTCCAGCAAGAGCAATCATCCTGCCTTCTGTCAGGATAGTTTAGTGCTGCCTGTTTTGAAGACATCATGCAGTGCATATATGGACACACAGTGTATGTGCCTGGCTTCTTTTGCTCAACATCATTGCATGTAAATGTAGGTCATTTTCTTTGCTTTTTGCTATTCAATTAAATGAATATGCCACACTTTATCCACTCTACTGTTGATAGGCATTTGGCTTGTTTCTTTTTGGGAGTAATTGTGGATAATGTCACTATAAACATTCTTAAACATGTATTTAGTGTAGGAAAATGTATGCCAAGGTGTAGTATATACTGCCTATTTTCCAAAGTGATTATACTCATTTAAACTTCTCCCAGCACTGTGTGAGAGCTTCATTTGCACCACATCATTGCAAACAATACTGATTGTCTTTCACTCTTGCAATTCTGGTGGGCTTGTGGGGGTTTTATATTACAGTTCTAATTTTTATTTTCTTGATGTTTAATGAAACAAAATTTTTTCCATATGGTTATTAACCATTTGGATATTCACTTTGGTGACGTACTCTTGAGGATTTTCTTTGAAATTGACAAGTTGATTCTAAAATTAATAGGGACCTTCAAGAACAGTCTTGACTGCAAGAGCAGTCAAGGCAATCTTAAAAAGACGAGAGAGAGAGAAAGAGAGAGAGAAAACAATACAGCCAGAGATCAAAATCTGTTATGAGCTACACTAATTAGGATAAGATTTTACTACTAGAAGCATAGATACATAGATCAATATCACAGAATACAGAGTCCAAAAATACTACGCATATATGGTTACCTGATTTATTACCAAATATCAGTAAAATAGTGAGAAAAGAATGATCTTTTATAAATTAAATTGTGCTGGTTGAATATTCACATTAAAGATGCATTTTAACTTCTAAACCACAATATATACAAAAATCAATTCCACATTAACATAGACCTAAACATGAAGGTTAAAATAATAAAAATTTTAAAAGAAACCATTGGTGAATGTTTTAAAAACTATGATAAGAAATGAATCCTTAATAGTACACAAAAGTATTTTTAGTAGAGGAAAAGAAATTGATAAATAAAACTACATTAAAATAAGTACTTTAGTTCGTGAACTAAAATAAAATCTTAAGCCCCTCAGCTGACTGAATGGACTCCCTCTTGTCCTAGGCTACCCCATACAAACCTTAAAGCTGAGTTGTCAGCCGTGAGGAGAAGTGGGGTCAGACATGCCTCTCTATGTCCCCTCCCTTTTGGAGTTACTCTTTGTAACAATAAGATACTAAATCATTAACAGGACCTAAGGCCATGCAAGACAAAGCTTAAACCACACCTGCAGATGATCAATTTACCTAACAGATCACTTGAGTCTCTATAAATGTCCCATGTCTTGTCTCTGATTAACAGGCTTACTTAACTTAAAACATCCCAGGCCTTTAGACGAAGATTCATTTCTTCAACCAAATACAAACCAAGGAATCTTAAAATCCACTTATAACCTGTAAGTCCTCCTCCCCTCCCTTTTTGAGATGTCCCACCTTCCTTTACAGGCCAAACCAACATATGCCTTCCATATATGATTTATGATTTTCCATGTATTAATAGTTCCTGCCTCCATGAATATGTAAAACCAAACTATAATCCAGCCGCCTTGGGCACATTTTCTCAGTCCCTGTTGAGGCCATGTGATCGATCACACACACTCAGCTCAGAATTAACCTCTTTAAATTATTTTACAGAATTTGGGTATTTTTCCACTGATAAGCTCATCAAAGCAAACTGTTAAGATATTAAAAATAAAATCAAAAGAAAACCATAGTGGGGGAAGGTACTCAAAATACTTATACTAGGTGACAAAGAACTCACAGAGAACATATAACGAAATATTGTTATATTAATTAATAAGTGAATTTTTTGTTGTTTTATGAAATGATTGTTCAAATCTAAAAGTTATTTGCAATATATTTGCAGATTTATATTAAGGACCTGTGAAAGCTATACGTGCGTATGTGAGACAAATTTCAGATAAAATTTGGATTGCCTTAACCATTCTTAATCTTTCTCTTCCACTAAAATTACTTCATTGGGTCACAATTTGAATCTAAATTTACAATGTGAAACTCGTGAGGTTTATATCTGAACAGGCTGAAACCTATGACATCCAGTCTTATAAATATCAAGCTATCAGTAAGGAACTTGAAGTTTTGCTGTATTTCTGGGAGCTAAGAGGCAGCCTTTTAAGTCTTTTAACTAGGCTATTATAACTGACATTGGCACAGTGCTTTCTGTTGAATTCTATTTTGTACAGATACCACCAAAGCTCTATTCCCTTCCATACATGCATAGGAACCTGCTTATCAATACAGCCAAAGATCTTGCTGCTTCTCATTGTTCCCCAAATTCAATGCTACAGAGGTAATTATACTTAAATTGTGTCAATATTCTGTCCCCTTCAAAATATTTTGTCTTAATGTCCCTCTCATTATCCCATAAAGAAGAAATCATGAAACAAATATTCTTATAAGACTATTTTGTAAGAATATACAAATACATTAGAATCTCTTAATATGGTTCAGGCATGGTGAGGTGCAGGATAAATGATGGTGTAGAAAAAGTCTACATTGAAATAGATTTAGTCCAGTGTTTCCTATCATCTATTATCCTAAACAGATTTTATGATTGTTCAAGACTTTTTTCCCCAAAACAACTCATCTAGAGTTGAAAAATAGGAATGATTCAGAAGTTTTTCAAATATTCATAGTATATCCATGAGATATTTAAATGATAACTTTTAGATATGCAATAACTTGAGGATAATAAAGCTTTAAAAAAGTCTTAGGTAGATTAAAACAAGCATCAAGTCCTGATAATCTCAGAACAATGGATTTTCCTACTAAATAACAAAGTACTATAACAAACAGAAAGATTAAATGAATGATGAATATTAAATATTTACTCATAAAAATTTTACAATATAAATGGTAACAGTTTCTTAGCAGTACCCTCAATAGCCATTTAAATTCAGATAATATTTAGTGTCCTTATATATATAATGGAGCTTATAGTTTAGAAGATTTTTTTTGATTCAACCAACTATAAATAATGGATAAAAATAATGGATCTAGTGTTTGTTGACTTTCTACTGTGTCAAAACACTGCTTAATGCTGTGTACTAATGATTTTCTGCCATTCTTAAAACAACTAGACGATTTGGAGTGTCATTCCTCTTTCACAGGGAAAGTAAATAAAACACATAGGATGAAGAAACTTACTCTTCATCATGCAGTTAGTAAGCAATAAAATTGATATTTATGCTCAGCTAAGACAAATTTCAAAACCTGTGGTCTTTTCTCTACCAAATAATAGAGTCAGGCGTTTAAAAGATGATTATTTGGCTGCTTACCAGGAGTGATTTGGGGTCAATCATAACCAATGTACAAGTACTTAAGTATATTATAAAATGTTTCAAGCCACGTTTCTCTGTGGTTGACATACACAGATGAATTAACACACTATTGCCCTTTGCCCTGCTTTTGACTTGACTTATAGCAAAAAAATAAAAAATTGAAGTTTGACATATTTATTGCTAAGAAAAAAGAAAGAATCCTTTCCTTAAGTAAGTATACTCCTTAAGTAAAATCATTATGAAAGAAATTATAAGTGAATAAAACTATAAAAGTTTAATAGAATTTTAGGTTCCAACAACACATGAATATAAAGCAAATTTTTAGGTTCTTTCCTAATGTATTTGAAGTCCTACAAACAGCACACTTCTTGCCAAAGGTCATCCATATAAAATCCATACATATTAATGACCTTTCTGTATTTAAACCTCCTTTTTGTATTTTAGGCTTATGTGGTATATTTTAATAATCAGGTGGATTATTAAACTGAACTTGAAAAAATAAATACTTATTGCAATATTCATGTCATTTTTGAAAATTTTCTTGTTTGTTTTGGTCGTGTGTGTTTTATTCTAATTCTGTGTTTCTCTGTTCAAATATACAGCTATTTTGCTCCTTCTATAAGTGACAAAATAAATCTATTTCTGGAAAAAACTATCATAAAGAGTTTAGTTTAATTACCCAAATAATTAGACTATTTTATTACTCTGTTAGATTTACTAGTCATCATCATAACATTTCATTTTTCAAAAATAGTCTCTTTCATCTTTTGAATCAAAAAATACATACATGCTCTTACTATAATAATATGTGAACTAATGCATAGTTTGCCTAGGTCTACAGGCTATCGATTTTCAGAGGGATGTGGATTAATATTTATTTAATAGCAATATTTTTTGTTAGGTTCTGAGTTTCAGCTAACTCATTTTATTTAATACTCTGTCAGCCCTATAAAAATGTACTATTTTGTTGTTGTTCTTTGTAGCCATTTATTCAACTAACAGTTATTGCCTTACTTAGATAAATAGAATATAGGGAATCAAAATGCTCTTAAAAATTAGAAAAGTAATAAATTATGGCTTTATTTATTTTTTGTTCCTTAGGATTAATAATTTTATCAGTTATCAAATAGGGCAAGAGCCAAGAAGAAGACTATTAATAAACCAAGTCAGTGTATTAAGATAATAATTGATGATGAAACCCAAAAGTATTCATTTATTAAATATAGTAGGCTTATAATATATCTGTAAAGATATTACAAATATATTCAAGTGTATATTCTTTCTATATTACACACATACACACACACAAACACAAAAAAGGGACATGCTTTTCTTTTACATTTCAACCACTGTCATTGGTATAGCATTTTATATAAGATGGTGACTAACTGGAATGTGTACCCTGAGAAAAATTATTTTTTAACATTCAGCCAGAAAGATGTATATTTAAAGACATTTAAAAATCCAGCTGATACAATCTATCAAGCAATGATAGCAATACATATGAATATGAATACATATGAAATATGAATAGCAATACATACAAAATAATATAAGAAATTGACAGGTGCTTTAAATTTATTTTCAAATGAAAAAGGCCAAATAAATCTTGAAGAAGGACAAAAGTTAAGAATTACAGTGGGTATCAAAGATAGAGTTATCAAAATCTATATAGAGATAAAATAATTAAAACAGTATGTTACTGTTACAAACATAGAAAAATGGATCATTGAAACAAAATGGAAATTCCAGAAATGGCCATATGTGCATAGTTACCTGATATAAAATAAAGTGACACTGCAATGTAATGGAGAAATATGGTATTTTCAAGATATGCTGGGTCAATTGGATATTTTTATGAGAAAAATATTTTGACACTACATCATACACAAAAAATAACTTCTTGATATATTGCATATCTAAATGTGAAGAACAAACAATAAAACTTCTAAAAGAACACATCGGAGCATGTCATAATTTCTCAGGGTAGGCAAAGAAATCTTAAACATAAAGCATCAGCTATAAATAACAAATTGATACATTGGCTGCTAAAATTAAGGGCTTTTGCTCAGCAAAATACAGTAATAGGGTGAAAAACAAAGAATGGGAGAAAATATTCAAAAATATATACAACTGACAAAACAATTATTTTCTCTGTGTGTGTGTGTATACAATCTACCAATCAATAATAAAATGGAAGTCAAAGCAATAGACAGTGAACAAAATTGGAATAAGCACTTCATAGAAGATGATTCTGAATTGTTCAAAAACATATGAAAAGGTGCTTAAAATTATTAGACATTAGGGAAATATCAATTAAAAGCACAATGTTATTCCAATAATAAAAAAGATAGACAACACTAAGATTTGGTGAGGCTATGGAGAACCAGGAACTTAATATTTCTGGATACTCTAGAAAACTTTCTGCTTCTTCATCAAGGGCAAATAACTGGTAATAACCTTAGAACATTTCTGAGTACTTACTGGAAAATGGAGAAATTTACCAGACATTCCAGTCCTTTAGCAGGCCCATGATTCAGGCCTTCAGGTATATTTTTAAACCTTGATAATAACATTTTTAGTAACTTTTTATGGAAGTATAACATGCAGAGAATAAAAGTAGATATATCTTAGTAAGTATAATATAAATTAATTCCTATAAAGTGAACATGCCTATGTAGACGGCACATAAATAAAGAAATAAAATATTATCAGAATCCCAGAAGAGCTCCTCTACCATATCTCATTCACTACTCCCAAGGAAAAAACTACCCTGTTATCTGAAAAATTAAATTATTTTTCCTGTTTTTGAACTTTTAAAAATTTGGATTATATAGAATATGCTCTTTTTTCTTTCTTTTGTGAATACTCACTGAAGAAAAAAGGAGTGTAGATTGAATGGCGCACTTTCCCTTATCTATTAAAGTTTAATGTAATTGTAGGATCCAATAATTTCACTTAATATCAAAGTGCAAGGTGAAGCAGCAAGTACTGATGTAGAAGCTGCAGCAAGTTATTCAGAAGAACTAGCTAAGGCAATTGATGAAGGCAGTACACCAAACAACAGATGCTCAACACAGATGAAACAGCGTTCTAATGGAAGAAAATGCCATCTAGGACTTTCATAGCTAGAGAAGAAAAGTCATTGTCTGGCTTCAAAGCTTCAGAGGACAGGCTGACTCTCTTCTTAGCGAACAATGTAGCTGATGACTTTAAGTTGAAGCCAATGTTCATTTACCATTCCAAAAATCCCACCTAGGCCCTTAAGAATTATGTTGTATCCACTCTGCCTATGCTCTATAAAGGGAATAAGAAAAAAGCCTAGAAGACAATATATCTGTTTAAAGAATAGTTTATTGAGTATTTTCAGCCTATTGATGAGAACTACTGCTCAAAGAAAGATATTCTTTTCAAAATATTACTGCTCATTACAGCATCTAGTCACCTAAGAGCCCTGATGGAGATGTATAGGAGATTAATGTTTTCGTGTCTGCTAACAAATCTATTCTTCAGCCCATGGATCAAGGAGTAATTTTGAATTTCAAGTTTTATTATTTAAGAAATACATTTCATAAGCCTGTAGCTGCCATAGGTAGTGATCCATCTGATGGATTTGGACAAAATAAATTGAATACCTTCTGAAAAGGATTCGCCACTCTAGATGCCGTTAAGAACATTTGTGATTCATGGGAGGAGGTCAAATATCCACCTAAACAGCAGATTGGAAGAAGTTGACTCCAACCCTCATGAATAACTTTGAAGAATTCGTGCCTTCAGTGGAGGAAGTACCTGCAGATGTGGTGGAAATAGCAAGAGAACTAGAATTAGAAGTGGAGCCCAAAGGTGTGACTGAATTGCTGCAATCTCATGATCAAATGTGAATGGATGAGGAGTTGTTTCTTGTGGATGAGCATCTACTCCTGGTGAAGATGCTACAAACATTAAAAGGACAACAAAAGATTTAGAATATTATATAAATATAGCTGATAAAGCATCAGCAGGATTTGAGGAAAGTGACTTCAATTTTGAAAGAAGTTCTACTGTGGATAAAATATTATCAAACAGCATCATGTGCTACAAAGAAATCTTTTGTGACGAAAGAGTCATTTGATGCAGCAAATTTTACTGTCGTCTTATTTTAAGAAACTGCTACAGCTACTCTGACCTTCAGCAACCACCACCCTGACCACTCCTCAGCTATCAGCATCGAGGCAAGTACCTTCACCAGCAAAAAGATTACCATTCACTAAGACTCAGATGATCTTTAACCTTTTCTACCAATAAAGTACTTTTAATCAAGGTATGTACACTTTATAGATATGATACCATTGTACATGTAATAGACTACAGTATAGCATAAACATAACTTTTAGATACACCAGGAAACCAAAAAATTTGTTTGACGCACCTTATTGCAATGTTTGCTTTATTGCAGTGGTCTGGAACCTGGGCCCATGCCCACAACATCTCCCAGGTATGTCTGTATGTCAGTGTGAATTAGCCAATTTCTGTTTTATTTAGAGCACTGTCATTCTTTTAAGACAATTGTCTTCCTAGTCAATGTTTTCAACCGTATCTCTCAGTTTCAAAACACTATGCTTGATCCAAAGCAAGCTAAATTTTCTTCGAGCCCACCTTATGCTGTTCTGTATCTAAAGAGCTAACAGATAAACAAAACATTCTGCCCATGTATTGGGAAAAAAAATGGTGTTAATGAATAAACATCAAGGTTTTTAGTCCCTGTACGACGTTCATAGTAGCTTGAAAGACGAGCAGCCTTAAGAATCTCAACACTAAATTAAACACATAAGCCTGACCAGATGTGGTTACAAAAAGCCACCGACAAACCTTGACAGGAAAGCTCAGGTGCTTCCAGAAGGAGTGCAGCTGCTGCAACCTGTCTGTGACAGGCTAGCTACCAACAGAAGGAAAAGAGAAATTCACAGATAGACTTAGAAAATGTTCAATTATGTCCCCTTTCCTGTTTTCCTTGGGGCCTAAAGCAACTTTTCTGCTCATGGATACTTACATACACATGGGTGTTCTTGGGTGATGTTTTCCTTTTCAGGCTTATTCAAAGCAAACGCATTTCTTGGAGGGTAGCTTTTGTTAATTTAATAACATTAGATTCTGCCTTGAAATATAATGATTCAAGAATTACTGTTGCCAAATTAGGGGATTTGAGTCTAACACTAATTCTTTGAATTAACTATATTTGAATTGATAATATTCACTAAGCCTTTTAGAATTTTCTCATCTATATATCAGTGATCCTTGGACTATTGAAAATAATGGCCTATTCATTTTTTTTTTTTTTACTATGAGGTCCCAGCATATATTTCTAACTTTTATTTTATTATTAAGGGCATTTATATCAATCACTATCTGGGACTATTAGTTTAGGCTCCTAGTTACCTCTTAATTTGTCTCTTTATGCCCATCTCAGGCCATAAAACCAAAAGCCAACTCATCACAATCAAGTCAGCTTCATGGACTGTTCTCATCTTCAACTTGCTGAAGTGCTTCTAGTTTTTCACCTATTTCCTAAGTAGTAACAGAGAATTACCATTTTGCCCATCTACTTCCCCTTATTTTGCTGGGGTAAATGGGTGTCTGTCAGGAGAAAGGACTAGCTGGAGTCGTAGGGAGAAAGAACTTCAATGTTAAACAAATAATTCTTCCACATTTTAAACTTGGTCTTCAAATAGACTTAAGGTAAAATGACTCGAGACAAGGGAAATTATTAGGTAACTTAATTAGGATTTTTAAAATATAAAAGTAAATCATAGCACTATTATTTTATTTGCCACCACTTTTATTTTCTAGGATATACAAATTATAAATTCATTCAGTAAGTGTTACATCCAGTATCTACTATGCACCAGGCACAGGTGCTGATCAGAAAGTATACCACAATAAACAGTTGTCTTGCCGGGGTTTTGAAATAAAGATAATTCTATTTTTGTAAATTATCCTTTTTAGTAAATGGTTAAAGTCTCATGGATGTACATAGTTCTAATACATTTCCACTATGATACTCATGTATTTAGGAAATAAATGAAATCAAATTTTTTTTAAACAATAGCTCTGTAGTCAACTAAACTTTTAAACTCATGAAATTTTAAATTAATTTTTGTTTCCTTGGCAACAATGCATAATAAAATGTGCTCATAGCCTCACTTCATGATTCTGTTTACACTAACCTTAACCAGATTGCAAGACTTAGGAGGTCAGGAGAAACTAAGGCCTGCATGTGTTTTTAGGCTATTCATAGTCACATCATAGGTGTTCACAAGAATTTTGGAGGACAAATGGCCTTATAATTTTGATCTTTGAACCCTTGAAGCCTTTTGATCTTTCAGTGATTTTATCATGTTATATTTATTTTCTCTCCTTGCTATACTGTCAACTCACACACCTACCATACCTCATGTTTCCAAACATGGTCTATTCATCTTGTCTCTTTTGAGGGCAGTTTTAAAGCACATAGTAATTTAATGAAATAGTTCAAAATACTTTGAATGGTAATCCCTCCCTAGGTGTTCTATTCAGATTTTTAAACAATCATCTGTAAAATGGTTATAAACACATATTCTTGATAAAACAGCAGGGCGCATATGTATATATTTTTGAATTGTAATGCAATAAGAAGTAGAATGGAAGGATTTAATAGTATTCTTCAAATTGTTTCATGGGCATGATGCCAAAATACTTAAGCAAATAGCTTTTTGTATCCTTTTCTACTGAGTCAATATTAGTAATTTTCATAAAAGCATCTTACACAGTCAAGGGAGTCATGAAAGCATTTTTACCATGAACAGAATGAGCTTATGTGGAATATTGATTCTCCATGTCAAACACAGCTGGAGTGTGTTTCACCAGTAATTCCAGATCTGGCATACAAAATAGTCTCAATATTCCCCACACCCACTGAATCAGAGTAAGATTGATAAACAGATACCTTAAAAAGATATTACCCAAAGGCTAGGCCCATGCAGCACCAAGGGAGATGGAGAGAGTGGTATTAGTCATGTTCTGGAATACCCTGCTGAGGCCAAATCAAAGTTGCCTTCCTATTCCAGCGCTTTAGTGAGAACAATAATCCACTTCCAACAAGCCAGGTCACCGTTTCGTTCCCTTGGTCCCATTGCAGATGACTGTAGAGCACACCATTCTCTGTGATGGGATTAGGCATCTGTTACAAACAGATGGGCTACCCCAAGTAACGCATAGCAGGTAATAGCAAAACAGAATGAATATTCCCCAATTCTCAGAGTTGATTCAGTTGGATGCTCCTCCTATGAATATGTTGCTTAATTTTGTGGGAGTTTACTGCATTTCAGAGAGTTGTCCTGCTTCTGAGGACAGTTTCGTGATTCTTAATGCTTTGAGGTGCGTCAGAATTTCTTGGTTTCTGGTTTATGTTTTTGTCTTCAGGTTTTCCTTAATGTTTGCCTATATCATAACCATTAACTAACTCACATCTTTCAGTTTTGTTTTCATGAGCTACCTGCCTCTTTCTTCAGATTTCCAAAGCTTATTTTTCCTTGAGACTTACAAATAATATGGAAATGAGACATTCCTATATTATGTTATCTGGCAGTTTCAGGCCCTACCTTAGATATTTATATAATGTCATCTTTATAATTAAAATTCTAACACAACACTTTCCATTGAAAACTATTAAATTGATTGCTTCATTGCATATAAATATCCTCACTAACAAAACGTCAGCTATTTCAGAGTTAATAGTTCAAAGAGACTTTGCAAATTTATGTTAGAGGGTTTGCTTTATATTTCTGTGTTAATAAAACACAGAACTGAGTTTGGTATAAAAGCAGAAATGTATGAGTGGCCTTCTTTATATTGCCTAGAAGAACACTTCCTAAAGAATTTAAAGTGTGTGAGCTTAGAGGGAGAAAAACAGATAGGCACTTTTCTCTGGCCTTCAAAGTTTGGGGTCATCTATTATTACTGATAAAAAACAGCATGTGACTAGCAATGTGTTATTCCAGTTCCTTCCACATTATCCTATTTCATTTTCACTGAGCTATGTACCACCATTTAGAATCATGTAAAGATAAAATTTCAGTGTGGGAAGGTAAAGAGCATAAATATTAGGCAACATTTTCTGGGGCTGCCAAAATCCAAATTCCCAGTAGCAACTCACTCTGTGAAACAGAAGTGGAAGAATAGTCACAATTACATTACCATATGACAAACTATCACTTTATGAGAAGTAGAAGGTATTATTTTGAATCCACAATTCCATAGATATTTTATGTATTGACCTTAGAAGAACATTTACAGTTTGTCGTTTCTTTGACATTGTAAAAACAAATTTACATTTGATCGAATATATTTAGGCTTGTGAATCTTGCTTCATTAAAAAAGGGAAAAGAAAATGGTTGTGACATATGTAGCTACAAAGAAGTATTTACGTTTTGTTAACTTTTAATACTTAATACTTCAGACTTTGCTAAGATATGAGTTCTAAGTGATGAATGTATTGAAATTATTTAATAGTTTATGATAGCAGAGTCCATATTTTTAGATTTAATATATTAATAAATAAGCTTTGTAGATAGCTCATATTATTCTGACTGCCATTGTTTAGGAGTAAACAAACGTAATTTTTTGGAGGGCAGAGATGAAAGGTTAAGAAGTATTTTCTCCAAATTTAAGCCCTTAAAACATAAACAACACTGTAGCATTTATGATATGGAAGACACTGCTCTATGCAATTTTACATACTTTAGGTAGTTTTTCATTTCCTTCACAACAGTCCTATGAGATTGTTATTTATCAGTTATTTGATAACAACTGATAATGTTCTTTTAAACATGAGGAATTGAGGCAAATGAGAAATGTTACATGATTTATCTAAAGTGATAGAGTAGTTAAGTGACAAGACTAACAAGTGAATTAAGGTAGCTCAATTCCAGCGTCTACTCTGTGCTGCATCATCTATTCTTAAAGTTATCTGTGATGACATGATGCGTTTTATTTCTGAGTAATTTTTGGAAGATATTCTTATGGGTTGAATTGAGTCCCCAAAAGATATGAAAGACATGTTGAAATCCTAGGGCCACACTGGAGTACAGTGGGCCCTTAGTGCAGTATGACTTGTGTCCTTATGAGAAGAGACACAGATTCAGAAACACACAGGGAGAAAACAGTTATGTGACAACAAAAGCAGAAATTGAAGTGATACATCTACAAGCCAAGGATTTACTGGCAAATACCAGAAGTTAGAAGAGGCAAGAAAAATTCTCCTCTTCAGATGTGGCCTTGCCAATCCTTTGACTTTGGACTTCTAGACTTCAAAATTGTGAGATAATAAATTTCTGGTGTTTTAACTCATTTTGTGGAACATTGTAATGACAACCACAGGAAACTAATAAATATAATGATTATATCGATAAGCAAGAAACAAGGAAGAAAAATATGAAAGTGATTGGCAAGTGTAACCTTCAAAAAGGTATACCTTAAATTTGGGCAAAGGGCTAGATAAAGCTTTGAGGTTTGAAGGAATCTATGCTTCTTGCTCTGATATTGTCTAGAGCTGCGGACCCCAAGCCCCAAGCTGCGGACCAGTGCTAGTCTTTGGCCTGTTAGGAACCAGCCACACAGCAGAAACTGAGCAGCAGGTGAACAAGCAAAGCTTCATCTTTATTTATAGCTACTCCCCATCGCTCTCATCACCACCTGAGCTCTACTTCCTGTCAGATCAGCCGCAGCATTAGATTCTCAAAGGAGCACGAACTCTACTGTAAACCGTACATGCCAAGGATCTAAATTGCATGCTACTTATGATAATCTAATGCCTGATGATTTGAGGTGGAGCTGAGATGCTGATGCTAGTGCTGAGGAGTGGCTGCAATACAGATTATCATTAGCAGAGAGGTTTGTATAATTATTTCATTATGTATTACAATGCAATAATAATAAGAAATAAAGTGCACAATAAATGCAATGCACTTGAATCATCCCCAAATCATCCCCTCCCCTCCCAGTCTGTGGAAAAATTGTCTTCCACGAAACCAGGCCCCGGTGCCAAAAAGGTTGGGGACCACTAGTCTATAGGATTAAGAAACAATTTAGTTTGGGAAATAAATTTAGTTTCTGGATATTCCTTGCTGAACCCTTTTAGGCATCTGATGAACCCCACATATGTATGCAATTTAAACTGGAAATACTAAGAATGGAGATTGCAGGTATTTTCTTTGATTACTATTTACACTCAATGCCTAGCAAAGGGTTCCGACCAGACAGGACTTCATTGTAAATATGGCACTAGTACTGGTGCTGCTAATGTTAAAATTCAAGCTTAATCTATAAAATGTTTCTGAGTTTCTTCCATTAAAAATGATGCCCTACTTATTAATTTATTTTTTAATAATAGGCCACAAGCAAATATGAGTAAATTTTGGCATGGAGGGAGGCATTATCTGGCCAGGATTATTATGGATGACAGAATTATTCTAGATTTTCTCCTTTTGGGCCAAGATAGACTCTATCCACTTGCCTATATTGCTTTCTACTTTATTGTATAACATTGAATATTTTTCTTTTAAGACCTGGAAAAAGTCCCCTTTCACAACATTGAGCTAGTATTGCATTAACAATTCCAACAAGGCAAAAAATAAATGCTAAGAGAAAATAATGAAAAACGTAAATCAGTACAATGATCATGGACTGGAAGACTCAACAGTGTTGTCTATTTTCTCCCACAATGATTCAACACAATCTCATTCAAAACCCAGTAAGCTTCCCTGTAGAAATTGACATGTTGATTTTTAAAGTTGTTTGAAAATGCAAATGACTTAGGATAGCCAAAATAGACTTAGAATAAACAAAATTGAAAGACTCAAAACATTTGATTTCAAGACTTACTATAAATCTAGAGTAATGAAGACATTTTGTATTGGAAAAATGAGAGAAAATAGATCAATGAAACAGAATATGGAATATAGAAATAGACTCATACATATATATATATAATTTTTATAAAATTTGCTAAAGCAAATCAACAGTAAAAGGAGTGTCATTTCAAGAAATAGCTTTGGGAGACTTGGATATCTGTATGTAAAAGAAAAAGAACTTCATACTCTTATTCACTTCAAAGTCAAAAATTTAAAAACTATGCAAAGGTTTGCATGAACCTGAAACTGTAGAGTTCCTACAAGAAAATAGCCAAACAGTTTGTAAACTTTGGGTAGATATAGCTTTCTTAGCCTCACAAAAGGACAAACAATTAAAGAAGAAAACTTGATAAACTGGAAAGCATCTAAATTAAAATATCTGCTGATATCATCTTAGCAAATGAATAGACCAGCTAATGAATGAGGTAAAAATGTTTGCATTGTATATTTGACTAGTGACTGAGATCCTGAATACATAAAGACATTCTTCATATCAACAACAAAAACACAGGACAAATTAAATGTTAGGATAAAATTATCAGATCCAGCCTCACCTGCCCCTTTGCCAATGGCCTGGGAGCTCAAGCTAGTCTCACAGGTTTTTCAGGTACAGTCCAACATGGCCAGGGTGACCGATGGGGGATGATGGCTACTGGGAAGCACTGGGTGGCCAGTGGTTACTGTGTGCCAGGCTGTCTGGGCACTAAGCTTCAGCCTCACCATGGCCCTAGATTTTGTCAGAGTGCTACAAGGCCACGACTGGAAGCAGTGAGCCACAGGGGTCTGGGTGTGACTGGGCCTAGGCTCCACGCCTTGTGGAAGGACAATGATGTGTCCTGCCTGCACTGTTTTCCCTGTAGTATCTTGCAAGTTTGTTATGCTGTCCATGCATGACCTGGGACACTTTTCCCAGTGAAACCCCATCATGCCTGGTAGTCCTTTTGGCATGATAGCCTCCATTGTGTCCTACCATATAGACCCAATCACAACCAGATTGATTGTACAGAATCTGCTGGAACCATCTTACAGGGGGATCCTCCATGCATTTTGAACTGTTTATCAACAGCAAGGATTCCTGAAAGTTTACCAAAGGTTATCATTAACTGTTTTAGATGTTTTCCCTGGCTTCGCTGGCTTTTTTCTAGCTTACCTGGAAAAAAAATCGGCAATGTACCCTGAGATCGATCCTCTAAACTTTAGAACTTTCTCAATGGCTGTTTGGCTGCTGGGAAGACTCAGATTCTCTTCTTTCTTTTTGACACAGTGTGAAGAGAATGATGCAGACTCAAAGCCCCTGTCTTCCCTTCTGGGGTGGAGTTACATGCTCAGTTTTCAGGAACAGGGGACTGCTTGAGAGACCCAGGTGTGTTTGGGGCTCTGGGGTGATTGACAGTCAACTTACTGGAGACAGTTCAATACTTTAGAGTTATATTTAACACTGTTGAGTTGTGGAAGAGAATCGGTTATTACCCAAATAGTTACATTGTGTTTTCTCCTCTTCAAAATTGGAAAACTAGTCTTACAATGTTACTTTGTAAAACTGAGTGGAGCTAGAAGATCACTGATTAAAGGTGTGTTAGAATCATAGATAAATGTAACCATGCAATGGTATTTATCTGTGGAAGACTTGAGGGTAGGTGCTCCTATCTGCTACTCTTAGAAATGAGAAGGTTCAGCCTTCTCTGATCTCTAACCTAATATCCCAGCAAACACCACCATGGGAAGCTTACACAACACATTTGTCTCATGATGCTATTCTGATAAATTTTATGACACATGCCTAGCAGTGTAAAACCTATAGTGTTCCTTATAGATAGGAACCAGACACCAATGAAGGAGCTTTGCCATGACACCTAAAAGCTGCATAAAGTTGAAGAATTACCAGAGGGCCTTCCATTCTTTACCATATATTCACATAGTAACTGTCCATGCAAAGCTTGTACTAACCATTATAGGGGTTTTTTCCTACAACTTGACCCAGAACTTCCCAAAACTGTTGTTATTGAATTAATAATCAGTGTTGACTTCTGAGTGCACATAACAGAGTATTTATTATCTTTATTAGAAACTAAGCGAAAACTCTAAGTACTTAAAATTTTAGAACCATCTTTTATTTATATTCGAAGCTCCCAGGCTCAGACTCTTGCATTTTAGGAAAGCAGTTTTACTATGACTGGCTGTGCCCTCAAGACCATCTTCTGATTAATTTGCACTCATCAGTTATATATAGTTCAAGTGGCCTGATTTCTCTGCACTTTTAACTTGTTTTGCATCCTTCTCTGAAAAATACATAATTTAGATAAGTTATTCTCATACTATGTTCTGGTAGCCTAGAAAAGTTCAAATGGAACTTTTGACACAAATATGAAAAACAGAAAAAAAGATAACTGAACAAAAACACTTTAAGCTAATAATTGGTACTAGCTTTTTAATAAATCAAGTTTCAAGATTGTTCCACCTTGAGATTCTGAATAGTTTATAAAACTCTACCTTTTAAATGCTGCTAGTCTATGTATTTTTAAAAATATAGATAATATCAAATTATCAATTTTCCATTTTCTTAAAATGTGTGTGAGTATATACATATTTGAAAGTTTTGCTATGTTGAAAGTATTTTCTCCTATTAAATTTATTTTCCACAGTGTCAAAAACTTCACACATTCATGGAAATAGATACAAAAATGGTCAATAAACACATGAAATTGTGTTTAATACCAGTAGTCATCAGTGAAATGAAGAGTAAAAGTAGAGTGAGATACTATTTCACACACTCTAGAATAGTTGAAATTAAAAATCCTGACATTACTAAACATTGGCAAGGATTTGAAATAACTGGAATACCTAAATATTGCTGGTGGGAACATAAAATAATTAAACCACCTTGGAGAACTTTTTGGTTATTTATTAAAAAGTTAAACATTTATCGAGCCAATGATTCAGCCATTCCATTTTAAATATTTTGCCAATAGAAATGAAACATATGCCAATAAGATATTTGTAGCAGCTTTATTTATAATAGTACAAAAAGGAAAAGACAACAAATCAAGAGGAGATAGGTTAAATACATATTTTGGTATATTCATATAATAATAGTTATATAAGAGAATGAACTGTTGATATAGGGCAATAACATGGATTAATCTCAAAATTATTATATTAAGTTGAAGAAGTAAGAGAATAATGCATCATATTCAATTCTATTTTTGAATCCTAAGAACAACAACAATAAAAATCAGTCTATATGGTAGATATCATACAGTGGTTGCCTTTTGGGTTGGAGATGGGTAAGAATTGACTGGACAGGGGCACAAAGGACCTTTCTTGGTGATGAAAATGATATATATCTTTTATGGGATGATACTTACATGGGTTTATAGAATTATCAAAGTTCATCAGGTCAAACACTTAAGATTTGTGCATTTTATTGTATAAAAATTATAACTCAGTTAAAAATCAAACAGCAGAGCAAACGTTTTCATGTTTTTATTTTAACGCTATACTGGAGCTTAGAGCATGATTTAACAACTCTAGAAAAGAGGTAAAAATAATTATTATCCTGGATCCTTAGCTGCAAAGGTGTGACTTTATAAAACAGATAAAGTACAATGATTATGTTGGTGCTATACATGTGCCTAGATGGACATCATCCACGTCAAGAGTTTGGAATGTTACACGATTTCTCTGGAAACTCTGCTTGTCAATTTTTTATTCATAAAGCAAACCCAGAGCTCAAGTACCACTTTGCCTAGTAATCTGAACCTTACAACTTGCTCGATTTTTCTATTCTGTATTCTATGAACTTTGCAATTATACCCAAAATGAATAGCTAAAACTGTTTTTAACATATATATATATATATACACATAAATGTATGTATGTTGCCCCCTTCATTCAGTATTTTAATTAGAACAAGAAGTAAAAAAAGATCTTAGCTTAATTCTGAAGGTGTCCACAGAGACATCAAAGAATTTGTGCAATTTTTCTGGTACTGGCACATTATTTGCCAGGCAGGCAAGAGCATCAGTACAGCCAGAAACAGCTCCCAAATGTGACTGGTGAGGCACGTTAGATCTTAAATAACAATCGTGCCCTGCTGTTGGAAAGCCTCCCAAATGTGACCAGCGGGGAACATTAGATCTTAAATAACAACCATGCCTCTCCATTTAGAGAATAAATCAGTGTTTAAAAGAAACCTGTCCATGCAAATATACTGTAATTAAAATTAAGTGAAATTAAGTGGAGTGTGATTGGATAGATTTTATTTTTTTTTGGCAGTTTATACAAAATAGCAATTGTTGGTGCAACCTGGCAAAATGTACTTTCTTGAGACATCATGCATGCAAGAAATGTTCTGGCCACTAGCTACCCTAAGGTTTTTTAATTCTACAGTACTTGCTGTTTTGTACTGCAAATGTTATGCAGGTTGGTTATATTGAATAAAAGACTCATTTGCATATAATTATTGATTGTTTGTTGTTCAATCTAAGCTAAATGCAGAGATTTTCCAGGACTTCACTGCTTAAGTCTGTGCATTTATATTGTACAAGTAATGTTTATAATAATACATCCAATTTATATAGATAATTTCTTCTGAGGAGCTCAAATTTACTAATATGTGATCGTCATTATTTTCCCTTTTCAAAGGGACAGTGATATACAACGAGTACATTAAAAGCATATCTAAATAATCTCAAATCAATGAGGGTATCATTTGAGCCCCTTCCCAAACAGCTGATCTGAGAATGCTGCATTGCTTATGTGCTGAATGCTGGATATGAAAGTCTGTGTAGCTCATAGAAATTCGTAATCCTAAGGGTGAGCAACTCTAAGTACCTCCAGGGGTAGTTGTGCCAAAGTTCCCACCTATATTAACACCTGAGTGTTCCTGAACTCCAAAGAATCACAGACTCTTCTCACCTGAAACACTGCAAAGGTGGACTTATGTTGAAGAAAGAACATTCATTAGGAGTTGAGGAATATTGGGACCTCTATGTTTATTCATTTTGTGATGTGGTACAGTTGGTGCCTGCCTGAAGGTAGAGTCACCACCTTCACCATAGCATGAACCCAGTTAATACTTAGTTCACTAAAGAATATCCTTACCCTGTGGTAAGTCTGAAGAGATGAAATGAAGCCCAGCATAGATAATTTTGATTTCTGACATGGTAATGTAGGGACTGAATATAGGCAGAATATCCCTAAGGGCATCACAAATATGTAAGGGACACTCAGATGAAATAGATGTCAACAATTTGTTGTCTGGGCAGGAACACTCAGCTACTAATAGGGAAATATGGCAGATGTAAAAAACAGACTTAGCTAACTTGGCACATTTGTCAGAACTGACCTCATTAGTTAATGTCCTCTCTACTGGTTTTGAGTTTCCAGAATTCTGATTGTCTTTGTCCTCATTATAATATATCATGCTTCTTCTCTCCTGTCTCTACACTTCACAGTCTCATTCATAGGTAGGGTCATGTGAAATTCATGAGTGGCCAGGTCATCTTTCTAAAAAGGACTGTATATAAGAATATCTGTACCTGCTAACATAGCTGAACTTTTGATATTATATTCAATTTAACATATGTGATACTTATCTCATCATTATTAAGATCAGCATGCACAGTGCCAAACATTATGAAGGAGGAAAGATACAATTACTATGAGTATTTAAAATTTATTATAAGAATAATTAAATAAATATAATATTTTTCTCTCCTTTAAGTTCTTTGGCACTTGGAGTTTAGATTTCCTATAATAAAGAAGCATTTATTTTTAGCACTATTTGGCAGTATAGATCAAAATTTACCTACAATGAAAAAAGTAGCCATCTTCAAATTTCTGTAATCACACTTTTCTTCCGTGTAACCCATATGAGTATATTTATGCATAAAACATTATACATATATTTCAATCATTTAATATATATAAAATAAAATATACAAAATGGAAAATTTAAAGTATCAGAAAAATACAAGTTATACATATATAAATCTCTTTATAAATGAGAAAATTTTATTTTCACCAAAATAATATTAATATTTTATTAATTATGAAACTATTATAATTGAATGCTTTATTATTTTCAAAAATATACATTTATATTATTTATTATACTATTTGATTTTAATATCTATTATGATTATAAAAGGTATCTCAGATATAGATAAATTCTATTTAAACAAGCTTACTGTTTGAGTACACTTTACAAATTATGATACTTTGTTTTTCCTTCATTATTTATACAAAGTAGGAGTGTGCATTTCTTTAATAGCTTGCCTACAAAAGATGTGGTAAATGCATTTCATTGTTTTTTTAGCTCTGAAAATTTATGATAGAATCCTTTATTATTTATTAGTTTGTTTTTATCTTTTCTCTGTTTTTTTGAATTCCATTCAAAGATAGTCATACTATCAATGGTTTTACTTTTTTAGTTTCTCCATAATATCTAGTTTTTTAATCAAAAAATTGCTTTACAATCTACAATACACTTTCTCAAGCACATCTTTCTTTTAGAAGAACATGACAAAAGTAGTTCATGCATTTCATTTTTGAAAAAGCATCATCAAATTTCTTAAAATTCCAACCATATAGCAAATTTCCATTTAAGCTACTGGTAAAGTGTTCATGGTATATTTGCAAATCTTTCCTAGAGGTGTTAACACCAATTGGATTTTGTAATACTATACTTTTATGACTGAATTACATATTAATATTTTGAATTTTGTTTCAAATATTTCAGGAAAAATGGTGATGGCGGACAAAATAATGATGAAGCCAAGTGATAGTTTTACCGTGCTCTCTACTTTTATGAGTATTTGTAATTTTACATTTAAAATGCTATATATTTTTTAAAAGTTAAAAGTCAAAGAAATACTTCTAATTATTCTAGTGGAGCACACACAGGAAAAAAATACAGTGATTAAACACACTTCTGCTTATTGATTTGTTGAGTTCTGTTGTTTGTTTTTTTCTCCTACAGTAAACTGATTCAGATTTGCTGAGTCACTTAAGCTATGACCAACAGACAGTTTGGACAAGTTTTAGTACTGATCGATGACTTCCTAAGCATCATTGTTTGATCTGTAAAAATCTGAGATGTAGACATTGAGTTACCACTTTCTTCACCTTCTTTACATCACTGCATTTTACCAAGTGACTTTGTAATATTTAATTTTATTTTCTAATATTAATATTTACTACCAGCTTCACATTCAAATATATTCTTATTTGTTGATTCGTTGACTGGTCACAGACAGTTGGATGTTGACTTAATAGACAAGACTTATTAAACATTGCTGTTTGGCA
>VBSM01001124.1:29846726-29869206 GCA_008086735.1 Cheirogaleus medius | reverse complement strand
AATAAATAAATAAAAAAGAAAAAAAAGAAAGTGAGGATTTATCTAACCTTAAGATGGTAAGGTCTCTTCTTGCCAACTTTCTTCCCAAGAAAAATGTTCCTAATATTTTAATTTTCTTCTGAGAGAGAGAGAGACAGAGTTCTGTCTAAGGTCAGAACAAAAAGCTATGGATAGTAAATCTCACTTTGATGTATTTCATACATTTACATGGCATGACCCTCATGCATTTTTATCATTTTTTATTTAGATGCTTAGATTTTACTTTTGATTTAGGAACCAAAGGGGAACATTAGCCTAGATGGTCCAGGGAGAGATGAAGTAAGTTGGAAGCTAAAACTAGCACTGGATCCCTTTTCAAACCCAGAGTTGTGGCCAAGCTTGAATGGTTATAAACCATTCAAGCACTAGAAATGTGTTCTAATCATGAGGCATATATACACCTGCTAAGAGCTCTCTTAATTCTGTTTAAAAGGCAAGGGTTGATATGGGAAACTTGTGCTCCCCTAAGAAGTATCTACTTGAGGCTATGGGTAATTTTGTAAATGTGTGAACTGTACACAGCTTCTTGAGGTTCAAGAGAACTATATATCTGGAAACTATTTCCAACTAGAAATATATTAAAGATCATGGTGCATAACATGACCACTTTTGGATTAGTGGGGTTCCTTGATAACCAAAATTGGAATATAAGAGGCAAGAAGGACAATCACTGTAGATATCTAAACCTCTAAGGTACATTATTTCATACCTAAACCTCAGAAATACAGTGCTCTGTATGTATGATGCTGTTTTTTCTAAATCTTAGAAGAAAATAATGCCGAATGTAATGCTTTTCTCCTTCTCCTTGAAATTTTATAGCATTGTTAGTTAAATTAATGTCTCCTAAAACAATGATATTTTCTGCTATGTTTCATGTATAACATTATTTCTTGAATGTATTTATTTAGATCTTCTCATGTAATATTTACTATTCTTCTTATTTTCTTTAATAAGCTCTGCCTATAAATTGTTTTTTAGCCAAATACTTTTACCAAGAAAGATAAGTATTTATTTTTGAACCCATTACAATGGATTCAAGTAAAGTTGAACTGTTAACAATTGATAGAATGACTTAGAAAAACTAAATTAATATGCAAACTCATATAATTTTAAAAGATGATTAGAAAATATTCATCATAGCAAATTAAAACCAAGAGCAAAATATTCTCTTCTTTATTAACAAGATCTCAAATATATTCTATATGATTTTTGAAAGTGATATATAATATAATAGAAAAAATTATTCATAGTGAGCTTATATAGATAAATTTTGATGTTATTCCATATAGCTGCTTATAAGTAGAAATAAATTTTGGGATCCTATAATATATCTAGTTACCTGTGGCATTTTATCATAGCAAGTTATGCATTCATCTCTATTGATACCTAAAAATATGTATTGTTAGATAGTTGCACAGTAATAAATGAGTTTGCTTTTAAAGAAAAATATAATATTGAATTCTGCAACACTCATTATTGCATTAATTCTGAAAGTTCCATGATTTATCAGCAATATCTGATTTATGCAAACATTTTACTGGTTTTCTTTCTGTATTATTGTCATTGCTTAAAATGTGTATCAGGATAAATGAAATAGGTGCAAATGTAAAGTGGATATCAAAACTCCATTTCAAATATGAACAAACTCTAACAGATCAGAGGTAAGTGGATACAAAATTACCTTTTACTTCTTTTTCCTAGATTCTTCAACTTCAACTTGAGCATTTCCTGTTGTCTAAATTCCTTTACTCATTCATATCAACTCTTCTATGTACATTTAGATTATAAACTCATTAAGAAATGACCATGGGTCTTGGAACTTTAAGACTAAGGGTTATATCTGTCAGATGGTAGACTATAAAAATAATAATTTTTTTGGAATAAGTGGATATGTCAATTATAAATAAGCAGATTTATGTTTTCAATAACTGTTTGATAGCCTACTTTGAGCCAGATAGTGTTATGTACATTTCTGTAGATATTTTTTTTGGTTTAAAATAAATGTGGAAAGGGATGCCAAGATGGAGGACTAGGAGCAGCCTGCACTCGTGGCTGTCAAGCAGAGGATAGAAAATTGCAGATTGAAGTTCACCTACAGATGGACTATCTTGGAAAGAGCACTGTGAGTCATCAAAGAAGTAAAAGAAGACACCCAAAGTGAAGAAGAAGAGGCAGGGTGATCCACTCAACAAGATTGGAAGGTACCTGGGGGAAGTGTCCAGACATGGGGAAAGGTCAGGGTTGAGATCTCTGGGACTCCACACTCTCCCACTGGACACTGCAACCCAAGCTATGAGGGTGGACACTCTCACATGCACCGTAACTGAGTGTCATGCACTCCCCACCACCCGCAGCCCGGCCACCTCTGAGGGATCCGAGCAGAGCAAGCACTCACCAACTTGCCATTTTAATAGCACCACTGCTGCCAACTGAGTAGCACTGCAGGAGCTGCCACAGTCAAACCTGAGTGGAGGGAGAGCTGCAGCCACTGCAATTTGCTGGTAAAGCACCATGTATCTCTCCAGCCTCACTAGCCATTGGCTGCCTAGCCACTGTGGCCTGAGGAGCTGCCATAGTCCCACAACCCACCTAAGTGCCTGCCAAGGTCCCAAGAGCAGTCCAGATATCAGCCAAGGGCCTGCAACACACCCCGCCATCAGCCAAGGTCCCACAACCTGCCCTGCTATCATAGTCCCATGCCCCAAGCACCCCAGTGGCCCCATTTGCCACATGTTCAGCAGCATATAGTACCATCACATTGGTGACCGCATACCCACCTCATAATTCATGACCTCTGTGGCACATTGCCACAAACCTGCTTGCCAGAAGTTTCCCTCTGCTGTATACCACCACTGACCACCACTGCCCCTGGAACTGAGAGGAAGAAATACCAATAGCACTGGCATCTGGGGACACTGCCTAAAGAGCTTCACCTAGCCAGTATTGTCACCACCATGGGAAGGCCTTAGCATAGCAAACTCCCATGCCACCCACCTCCATGGAGAGGGACTTGGCCAACACCCTTCTTGAGCTGCCAACAGTGGCCTGGGGACCAACCCACCACTCTAAATGAATGTAGTCTGGCAGCAGCTTGGACTGTGAAAACCATAATGGAACAAGATAAAGCAGGAGAACAGCTGTATTACAGGCTCTCAATGCATGCACCCCTCTCCCATCAAGTCAGTCCTCTGGAGTAGGACATAAGTGCACCATCCAGGGAGATCTCTCCTTATTTTCACTAAATAGAAGAGTTTCCAGCAGAAGGAAACAAGAGCACATCAAACTTATCTAACTTGAACTAAGAAAAGGGATTTCAGTGGAGAAGGAACCAGCAAAAAACTCTGGCAACATGAGAAAAGCAAGCTCTTTTGACAATCCTATAGAATCATAATTCTCCAGCAACAAACCCCAAGATAAAAGAAATTGTTGAAATGTCAGAGATGGAATTCAGAATATGGATGTCAAATAAGATGATAAGAATTGAGGGGAAAGTTTAAAACCAACACAAAGAAGCCAAAAAAATTATTTCAGGACATGAATAAAAAAATTAAAAAGTAGCTAAAGAGATATATATCATAAAAAAGATATAACAGAACTTAAATAAATGAAAGAGTCATTTTGGGTATTTCAAAATACAGCAGAAATGTTCAAGAACTGGCTAGACTTAGCAGAAGAAAGAATATCAGAGTTGAAAGACAACAATTGCAAAGTAATCTGGTCAAAGATGCAGGAAAAAGAATAAAGAAGAATGAACAATCACTCAGAGAAATATAGGACTATACAAAGCAGGCCAATATTCAATTATAGGTATCCTTGAAGGAGAAGAAAAAAAAAACATGGAAAACACATCTGAGGGAATAATTGAGGGAAACTTCCTTGGTATCACCAGGAATTTAAATATCGAGATACAAGATGGTGATCAAACACATGGAAGATTCATGGTAAATAAGACATCAACAAGAAACATTTTCATCAGTCTGGACAAAGTCAAAATGAAGGAGAAAATCCTACAGGCTGTAAAAAAAGAAAAAAGCAACTATTAACTTACAAAAGGAAACCCATCAAACTAACAGAAGACTTCTCAACAGAGACCTTAAAAGCCCAAAGGGATTTGGACCTCATTTTTTTAGTCTTCTTAAACAGAACAACTGCCAGCCAAGAATTTTGTATCTGCAAAATTAAGTTTCATAAATGGTGGAGGAATAAAGACTTTTCAAGACAAAAAAACCCCAAAAAACACTGAGTAAATCTGTCACTAGTAAACCTACCCTACAGGGAATGCTCAAAAGTGCACTACACATAAACAAAACAAGAGATACCCACCAGTGTAAATCCACATGAAAGGCAAAGCTCACAGCTCTTATAAAACATTAGCATAAGAGGGAAAACCAAACAAAAAGTTATCGTTCCACATGATGAACAGAACAGACTCCTACATGCCAGTACTAGCACTTGGTCTTAATGCTTACTTACAAAACATAGAGTGCTGAATGGATGAGAAATCACAACCCAACTATATGCTGTCTCCAAGACATACATCTAACTTGCAAGGACTCATATAGACTCAAAGTAAAGGGATGAAAAAAATATTCTATGCAAATGGAAATCAATAGTGAGCTGGTATAGCTATTCTTATATCAGATAAATTTAATTTCAATCAAATATGATTAAAAATGACAAAGATCGTAATTATATAATGAAAAAGGGAGGAATCCAGCAAGAAGACATAACAATCCTAAATATATATGCACCTAACACAGGACTTCCTAGATTCATAAAACAAATTCTAGTAGATCCAAGCAAACATATAATTAGTAGCATCAGAATTGCCAGAGACTTTGACACCCCAGTGACAAATCTGGACATATTATCGATGTGAAAATCAACAAATAAACACTGAACTTTATTGGGACTCTAGAACAAATGGACCTAACAGACATCTACAGAACATTCTACCCCAAAACTACAGAATATATATTCTTCTTATCAGCACATGGCACGTATTCAAAGATTGATCGTATCGTAGGCCACAAAACAAGTCTCAGCAAATACAAAAAAGTTGAAATCATACTATGTATTTGTATATATATAACTGGGTTAAGTAAGTTCTGGAAGGTTACACATTTGATCCCACCACCCTAGCTCAGGAGACTATGCTCTTAGCCACTATGTTGCAGTTCCCATTTTTCCATTTGATTCTTTGTGTTCTTCTCATTAGTGGATGTAACAAAAAGGACATCTTTAGAAATGGACAGAAAAAAAAACACATCCTAATAGATTTTGGAGGAGAAAGACTACTCAATGATGGTTTGCTTGCATCCATAGTTATAATATTTGACCTTTTTAATTTTATTTTTGTTTTTCCTCAAAAGAAATAAAATAAGTAAGACCCTAAAATATCTAGAGTCAAGTTTCCTATTCTTTTATGGAATTTGTTATATTATTATTATTGCCACTGTTTTAAAATCCAATGATCATTTCTAAATAATCTCTATATATACTTGAATTTACAAAATTCTGGAGACTATTCAGAATTTTGCATAATAAATAAGGTTTTTCTAAAGAGGATAGTCCATTTTTAAATCCTGAGATACTTTCTAAGTAAATGGAACTGTATTTGTTATCTTTAAAATTATGAACATTATTGGCATTGTCCATTTGTCTTAAAAGAATATACAAAGACTGCAACAGTTTACACTCTCAAGAAAAGTTAAATGTTTTGGTCTTTAGCAATCTTAAAAATTGAAAAGACCAAAATAAGATGGATCAAAATAACCACAACAATTCTTCATTGCTTTATTATCTTGTGCTCAACTTACTGTCAACATACTTAAAGCCAACACAGGTATATTGGCTTGTGCAGCCTGAAGCTTATATAGTTTCAGAAGTCCTCTTTAATAAAAAATAGAAAGACATAAGTACAAGTACAAACTTAGGTGCTAACATGAATATGTATTAGCAGAAGCAAAAAAAAAATCACATCAAATTATAGGAGCCTTGAAATTGCAGATTCTTTTCCTTTCACATCTCGTAAGGAAATTTTTAATATTATACAAGAAAGGTTTGTGATGAATGCTTCTGGATTTCAATCTGGCATTCTCTCTTAGCCTACAATAACACTCCCAGCAACAGAGAACTCTCACAGTGCCCCTGGGATGAGGAGCCCTGTAAAGATTTTTATCAGATTTATAGTAAATTTATCTCTGCTTAAAGATAATGTTAAAGTTATTATTTGAGTTCCTCAAATGTGCCCTGCAATCTTGACTCTGGGCTGTCACACATTGCTTTTCTATGTCTCCTACTCACATCATCCTATATAGTTCTAGTCATGAGTAAAATATCACTTAATCAGAAGTCCTCTCTGTTATCTCCAGTTTATACTAAGTGATCTTTGCATATGTATATGTGTTTCTATAACTCTCAACCCTTGACTTTTTGTGATACACTCATGATTACTCCTTTGATATGGATGGTTCCTACCACACATTAAGTTCACCAAAGAATCTATTCAGCTCCTAGCACGTCATCTCACACATAGTAGGAGTCTGAATAAGTATTTTGGAATTAATTAGTCACTAGTACTAATTAGGTTAAGTAGGTGGCTGTTAGTAGGTCCTCAATATAATATTTAATTCCCACACCTTTATCTATTTTGATTCTCTGAGGGTCTTTGTTCCTTGTAATCTGCCCAGCAACTATAATGAAAAGCCTCTTACATCATGATATTACCTTTTCTCTCCTACTCAAGGAGAAAGCATAAGCCATTTAGATACAAAACTCAAAAGTGGATATGTGATTCTTTATTTACATTAGCATCTTTATTTAAATCAAAATATTTAATATTCAGCATTAGGATGCAATAGAGAATATTGACAGAAGTTTAGCAGAATCATGAACTATTCAATGGCCAATATAGAAATTTACTGGGAAGGCTATAACTTGACCTCAGTGTTTGACTTTAATTTCACTTATTTTCAGAGCATATGACATAGGAGTCCTCTATGTCAAATATATGTATATTTTTATCCATTTTGCATTATACACACTGCTACTTCTTTCCATTAACATAGATAATTGAGAAGTGATGTACATATTTAAAGACTTTCCTTAAGGCATTTTGAAGTCTAATGATGAGATTAAGCTATCTAGAAAATGTATTTATATAATAACTCATTAAAAGTAGTCCTAATATGACCTTTTCTTTTGGCCTTTGTGTCATCAAACAAAGCTAGCCTATTTCTAGGCTGTCTACTTACCAGAGGAGTGCTAATTCACAAAAGAAAAAACTCTACATTTATAGAGAATTAGATTCTTTTGTTGTGCTAAATGGAGTGCATCATTAATTGCAGATGAACCTTAAAAGGAAATGAAACTGAATCAAGATTGAGTAATAATAATAAAAAAAAACAGGAAGTATGGTTTCCATCCTAAATAATTAATCAACAAAGGACTGATGCCAGATTTGAGAACTATCTCGGATGAAATAAATGTTGTATGATTGATTTTAGTTTGGTAGTACACACAGACAGGGTGTGTGTACATGTACACACATATATATGTTAACTCACTTATAGTTTAAATCTTTTCAAAAATTAATGATGAAATCTCCCTTTTATGGTTTTATTTTTTGCTTTGCAGTATTTTTTTATGATGTTTTCATAAATAGACAAACATTTTGAGAATGTGTTAATATTTCTAACAATAGGAAGACAACTTTACTGCCATCATTTACATGAAAAACTTGTAGGGGTCTAAGTAGTAACTAACTCCCAGAAATATCTGTTAAAAATGAAATAAAGGAAAAATATTTTTACCAAGTGCCAAGAGTAACTACCAGTATACTGTAAGGGTTTAATATGTAAATGCTGAGTAGATGAATTATAGAAGTGAAAATAAGTAGAATATTCCTATAAAATATAAAGGAATATGAAAGAGTCAAATTTAATTTTGAGAATCAGCACTAAGAAGTAAAAGTTTTTAGAATAAAATTTACCCTGTATTGTTTGTTATAATAAATTTAGAAACTGAGAGTACCATATGTAAAATGTCACCTAATATCAATTGGGATTCTGGTCTCTGAATTAGTTAATTCTGCATAGGCACTTAGGTAAGTGGACAGCTTTTTTAAGAGCAGGCAGATCTCCTTTTAACCCTACTTCCAGCTCTTCTTTTGTGAACCATTCTGAATCTCAGGCTCAATGTGTGCCATTAATAAGTATAATACCTGTTACATTTTCAGTGTGGAATGTTAAATATAGGAAAAGACTAATTAGACTGTGGTAATTATGTGTTAAAACCTTTTATAGAAAGACATTGAAATTCTGCTACGCTTCCCTAAAGTTTTTTTTATATAAAACATCTTTTTTATATAAAAAATTTTTTATATGAAAGATCCCAAACTTTGCCCTTGGAAACATTGACTTCAATTCTTTGGAATTCGCATTTTTCTGGAGGCCATCCTCAAACTTTGCACTTGAATAAACTCTCTTTAAACTAAATCCGGGGTGGGGAATCTGCAGCCTTAAGGCCACATGTGGCCTTCTGGTTTCTTCTGACTGAATCCAAATTTTACAGAACAAATACTTTCTTTTATTTTTATTCATACATTTTTGTTCATCTTTTATATTTTTATTTTTTAAATAAACATACTTAAAATACCAAAGAATAAAATAAGTTTCAACCAAATAATTCTCCAGATTGACTGGCACAATTAGAACACAGTGAGCCAGAAAGGCTAAATTCATGGCGGCCATGCTCATAATTTAGTTCTAACTTCCCTCACCTGACTGGCGCCACCACTGCAGGAGGCTGGTTGGCAAGAGTTTATGGCAGTCAAGTATGACGATCAGCTTTTGACAACAGTGTACTCTATTTCTGATGTGTGAATAGTTGCACAGCTCCACAGTATTTCTTAATTATGTCTGCTTAACAGCCCATGCTGTCAAAGAAGACCATGCGAATGCTGAAGGAAGAAAACAGATTTTTTAAGGATTGGGAATTGTAATATTATCTTGTTTCTGTTAAAGATAAGATGATTTTCTTGCATTGTGATACTGCGATATCAACATTAAGGAAATTCAATGCTCATCAGCATTATAATACTCATAAAGACCACAAATATTTTAAATTAGAGTGAGAGACACGAAAGGTTGTGCTGCAGAAATTAAAAGATGAAACACAAAAGCAAAGACAATTCTTTCAAGTAGCAATAAAACCTGGAAATAATGCCACGAAAGCAACTTATAATATAGCTTATATACTTTGGAAAAAAGGGAAGCTATTCAGTGTTGCAGAAATTGTGAAAGAATGCATTGTTGAAGTTGTAGTTTGATTAGACCCTGATAACATTTCAAAGTACAAACAACTCCGTCTTTCAAGGAGAACTATAACTGATTGGTAGCATGAATTAGCTTTCAACTTAATAGAACAACTTCATGCAATATTTCAAAAGGAAAATATATATTATTCAATTGCTTTGGATGAATCAACTGATACTATTGATTCAGGGCAGGTTTTATATTTCAATCAGGTAATAACAGAAGATTTTCTTTGCTACAAATAGTTACCTGCTTTGGGCACTTTTACTAACAGAACACAGGGAATAGATATCTTCAGCAATTTCTAAATAAGTGTGGTGAAGTTGGACTGAATTTTGTAAATTTAGTGAGTGTATGTACAGTGTACCTTCCATGACAGGAAAACATGAAGGTTGTATTGCACAGATAAAGTATTAACAGATTCATATGCTCTCATTTCTTTTCATTATGTCTTGCATCAGCAAAATCTGTGCTAAAGCTACTATTTTAAGTGACACTCTGCAACAAGTTATAACTATATTCCTGCAGATGCAACATGACATTGTCAATTTTGTAACATGCTAAAGTTGAATGATGAGGTATTCAGTGTGGATTTGGGGTGTCATTCTGAAGTGTGTTGGTTATCACAGGGACAGGTGTTAGCCAAAATTTTATCTCTGTGAGAACAGAAAGGTAAATTTTATAAAAACAGACTCAGCAATGTGAATTATGGAAAGAAGATTTCTGTAGGAATGCAGCATTTCTGTGTACTATCATATCAAATTAAAATGACAATATTTCTTTGCAAGGTATAATAAAACTAAGTATATATATGATATGCAGCAAAAAATCCAAGTATTTTGAAAAAACCTGTCTTTTTTCAAAACATTTCTTCTTCAAAAGGAAATTTTGGATGAGCATTTTCTCCAATTGGTGAAGGTCCCTGATGAGCAGGATGATATATGTGAATCATTTGAAGAATATGCAGCTGTTATAGTAGGAAAAAACATGAAAGATTCATTGACTTTGAGAATCATGACATCACACTCAAATTAGTAATTCAGCCTCACCTAGTTGATATCACCAAGGCACCTAAAGAACTACAGATGAAATTGATTGAGGTCTCGGTAGATGACATTTTAAAGTCATTGTTCCATGCTAAGAAAAATCCGATTGAAATACGGAAAAATGCAGTAAAATAGCCATGCCTTCAGCAACATGCCTGAAAAATGCTTTTTTGCTTTTCAACCACTTACTGCTGTGAATCTACATTCTTCTACCTAACACAAATAAAGACAACCTTGAGGTAACAAATGACTGATACCCATCTAGAGGGTCAACTGAAACCGTGGACCTCTGTGTTGCAACCAAATATTCATATGCTTTCCAACAGAATGCAGACACAACAAAGTCATTAAAAGTTTCATTAACTTTAAAATCAACAAGTAGTTTTCATTTTTGAAATTATGTACATAGTAGTTAGATTTTTTTTGAAAAAAAAGATACATGTTAAATATATCTAATTGAAATTTCTTGAAACTGGCCTTATTTGATTACAGCTAAATTAGTGCGGTCTTCCAACATGAAAAGGTTTCCCACCCCGAACTAGATTCTGATCCCTTTGATGATGTTAGGTTGACACTTACTACTAAATGGAAATGATGCATGTGACTCCCAAACCCATGACCTTCTCTTACCCATGGTATGCTTAAATTGTTTTCTCAGGATTTCTCTTTGTAGAAAAACAACCAACCATCTCTACTCTAATTTTATGTTTCAACCAAACAATATTTAGCATAGTTGATCCTCTATAAAAATTTTCTATTTTGAGTTCTCTATTTGGCTTGTTCATGCTGTGTCCTCTACCTAGAATGATTTCATCCTAGGTCTTCTTAATGGAGGCACACATTTCATCTTTTAGATTTCCCCTTAAATGACAATCCTCATTGAAGACTTTAGTAATCATTTTATGAAGCAGTTTTCTCTATCTCATTCTGTCATAATTATCTTTCTACTTCTTTTAAGCTTTTCATTTTATAGTAACAGATTTATTTACTGTGTTTTTCCTCATTCTCCAATAAGAATGTAAGCTCTATGAAAGCAAGGGATGAGTCTGTTTTGCATACCATTAGACACTACTGCCTAATATAGTGGTTGGCAAAAAAACAGTTGCTCAATAAATAATTCCTATCTCTATAAATAAATGAGTGAAAGGAATATTGAACTCAGAATCATGAACCCCACATTTACTCAAGGGCTTGATTCTCTTCTCTATTCATTGGGATCCTGATACTATACCAATGATTATTAGTATTCTTTTTGCCCCAGCATAAAGGGGCAAACTCTTCATATTCCTATCATTAAAATTAATCTCCCTAGTAGTGTTTTTCTATTGAAAAATGTGGAGTGGTAAAATGGCTACATGACTTCCATGCTTCTTTCAACCTTATCATATATTCACACCTACTCGCTCACCTGAATTCTTCGCCTCACCTCCAAATCGGACTAGTCTAATCACCTTCCATCTGAAGAAGCTCAGGAAATTTCACTCCAAAATATGACTCTTTGGTATAAAGAGTATTTTGAATTAAAGGCCCTTAGACAGCAACAGGCCCTTGGAAAGGGCTTTCCGTCTATCTGCATAAGTAGACTGACCCATCAAAAGAATGATCAACTTGCCTTCTCTTCCCTGTTATCTCACTATATTGCAGGAAAGAAAATCAAGAATGCAACCAGACCTGGCCCAAATCATTTTATATATTATATCTGTCTCTCAAGGTTAATTTAATTTGCAAAAAGAATAATTTATAAGTTAATCTGTTTCCTCCACCCATTTATCCTCCCTAGCAACCATTTATTGCCCCTAAACAGAATTCCCTATACTTCTAATCTCCCTGTCCTCTCTAAAAGGACATATAAAAGTGTCCGACTCCCTTTGGGATATGGGGTAATCACTCTGTAATTCTCCTCTTGCCCATTTTATATTTTGACTAATGCTTTTAATTCAGTATGATTTTCCTCTCTTTTTAATGTCTTTTGAAGCATGTTTGTACAGCACTTGCTACTTTACATTCTGTGTAGATGATTGCATGGACTATTATATTTTAAATTATATCTTCCATTCACTTTACCAGAGATGCATTTGTGCACCTGTTATAATTTGGTGGGGAGAGGGGTGTTGGAATATTTTCCCACTTCCAAACCACTCAGGTATGTTTTATTTTTACTAACTTTCTTTTCTTGGTATGCACCAAGTAATTCACATGTGATAAGCATAAAATAAGAGCTCATTCAGTCATTTAATGAAAGAGATTATTATATCAAGTCCTTTTATACAAAATAAATAAACTAGCAGGGAGGTTTGGGGTGTATCTGTGATTGGAGATATAAATAGTCACACAGCAAAGCAAATAGTTTTGTATATGATGAAGGAAGTTTGAAAAGAATATTCAAAGTTGAACCAAGGGCAGTGATACAAGTCTGTAATCCCAGCTACTTGGGAGGCTAAAGTGGGAGGATTGCTTGAGCCTACGACTTAAAGACCAGCCTAGGCAACATAGCCAAACCTCATCTCAAAAAGAAAAACAAAGTATATTTAAAGTCATAGGGTGACCTAAATCCTCTTGTGGACAGCAAGGACTGAACAAATCTTTCACACTTGCCAGGCAGATCTTAATCATTATGTATATTTGCTTATTCACAGAATATATTCTAAGTGGTAAATGTCTATTTATATTTTATAGAATAGTGGGAAAATATATGTTTCAAATTCAAACAAAAGTATGTTTAAATCAGGGCTGAATGATTAGAAAACTCACTTAATTTCCTCATTGCTAAAATGGGCACATTAATTCTACCTTGCAATGTTATCTTGAGATTTAAATAACATATAAAAAAACACCTGGACTAAAATTGGCATTAGATAAGTAGCAGATATTAATACCTTTGGATGACAGAAGTCTTTCGAGATGAATTTTGAGAGAAATAGGAACCTAAAGAGTTCTGGCTTTAACTTAATTTCCCTGAAGTTAGGCAAATACTGTACTTATTAGTCCATAAATTGCAAGCAATATTCCTCCAATAATGCTACCAGGTATTAAGCACAACTCTATCAGGAAGCAGTATCTACTTTCTCTGCTGCCCTCTTCATATTACTTAGAAGGGATGCATTTATAAAAGAAATTATGTTTTCTCCCACAGTGAATGCCAAACTAGAGGTTGGAAACTTAATATTGTGACATTCATGAATTGTTGTATAAGATTAAAACCTTGCTATAATTTAAAGGGTCACCGGATGTGTGTGTATGTGGATGTGTGAATATAAAAAAAGAAATATGTCATATCTTTGAGAGCTAAGTGTTCTTTTCCCTGTTATGTTTCATGAATTGTGGACAATTTCCCCATTAAACTTTTTCATATAGGGATTTTTATCCTCATTGAAATCCTCCTTTCAGTAAAGTATAGGAGATAGTAGGTGTTTTATTTTCAGGTTAATATTTGTGGATATATCAATTAATTGGTTCAGTTTTAAACTCTGTAGCCTAAAGAATTTCAATAATGAAAGCATTTGGTCATGGTATCAGAGACTATCTACTCCCCTACCCCCTTAATCAAAGGAAATGAGACAATAATATGTAGAATGGATAAAATGTGAGAAGAGATAGCATGTGGTAACTTCAAACTATAACATATTTTGCATTAGATGTTGCAGTTACCCTTTCTGTAACTTATGCTGAGTTTAATCAAGTCAAAATTTAGCTCTCTTTGTTTATCAGAATCAGCTGGTACTCATAGTTAAGAGAGGACACAATCAACAGAGTAAAAAGCCAACACATGAAGTTGGAGAAAATATTTGTAAATTACATATCTGATAAGAGAATATCCAGAATATATGAGGATCTCCTACAACTCAACAACCAAAAAACAAATAAACAGAAAACTCAATTAAATAATGAGCAAAGGACAAGAATAAGAGATTTCTTCAAAGAAGATGTATACATGATCAACAAACACATGAAAAGCTATTTAACATTACTAATTGTTAGAGAAATGCAAATCAAAACCACAATGAGATACCACCTCACACCCATCAGGATAGCTACTATGAAATAAAATAACAAGTGTTGGTGAAAATGCAGAGAAATTAGAACCCTTGTGTACTGTTGGTGGTAATGTAAAATGGTGCAGCCTCTATGAAAAACAGCTTGGCACTTCTTCAAATAAATCAAAATAGAAATTATTATATATAAGTACTGGAGAGGAGGAAGACATACACCAAGAGAACTCCAGAGATATGCAAAGCATCCCTAGAGTATTCAGTGGAGTGCTGATCTGCATGTGCATATGAGAAAACTACCCCAGGCAAGGAAATAAACATCCCAAAGAAATAGATGAAACAGTACCAACAAACAAGCAACCAAGCAAACACACAAAAAGACTCCTCCACTTTAGCAGGAGAGGAACCACGGTTCTGCAAGATTTTCTACAACACCATAGTTATAAAGGGTCGGAGACAGAATTTGTACTGTGGTCTCTGACTCACAAAGCCTCACATTTACCATGAATTCCATTCTTCCTATTCGAAGAAGTGAAATAGAAACAACTTTTAAATCTATAATATCTTTGTGAAAGAAACATGCTGTGAGAATTAAGTTATTTTTGAAAATCCATAGAGAAGCTTTCAATGTCACTTCTTAGAGGTATCTATTACACAAAAATGAATCATTACTCTTATTACCCAATTGAAGCTTACTGGAATAATTGTGTTTCTATGGAGCTTAGTAAATTTTCTTGCCAGCTAATTTTCATAATACTACCATTCTTTAGGGACTAAATGATTATTTCCTAATTGAGCATAAGTTCCTTCTTGAGCTAACTCTCTACAATTGACACAATAGGTAGTCCAGGTTTTTAAATTCATAAAAACAGTTCCTCCTTGGAAGACCAAAATTTGAAAGAAAAGATCACAGAACTGACATCGATCATAGCACATTGTTATGCCTGAGAATGACAAAGTGTCTTTTCTGAGAAAGTTCAAAAGCCGAAGGAGATAACCTTTATTGGTTTGTCTATTCTAGTTCAAATGACTTCTATATTCCAAAATATTCAGTAGAAAAGCATCCCTTTGATACTACTCAGACACTGTTACTATCGTCAGTAGCACTATGTATTTATTGTTCACCTACAATTACTCTTAAAAATAATTTATCTTCCCTATTGTACATGCTGATGTTACTGGGCTCATATGAAAACATCATAAGAATTACAACATTCTCTTTTCATACTGATATTTCAGAAATTAAGCATTGAATGGCAATTACCAGGTTTTTTTTAAAGAAATCTTGTTATTTACTATAATGTATTTCCAACATATATTAATATTAGATGCTTTTGTTTTTAATTATTTCCTTTTTATTTTATTTAATTTGGTGTTATAATCATTCATTAAACATTAGAAGTCTTATTCTTTAATAATTAAAGTATATTCTTTAATAAATGAAGGGATATAATGTTAAGCATTTCTCATAATTATATCATACTAAAAAGATTAAATATAACAGGTGTCAAATACAATAAAATTAAAGCCTTTCAAATCTGTTTTGGTTTATAAGTTTCTTTAAGTCAAATATGATGATTTCATGATATAATTAAAATTATAATTTATTTTCACATTTGTAATTATTTTATATATTCTATATTATATATATTTTATAGACTATTTTATATTTCTAGTATCTATTATTCAGTATATCTGTATTAGGCTTGCTTTATAACTCACTTTTTTAAAAATAATTTAAGTATGTATTTGATACATTATAATAAATTAGCAAAATGCTCATGGTATGATGTTAATTTTAAAAATCAAAGTGCACTATTTATATCATATAGCTACAATTTCATTAGTAAATAATACAAAATAAATTTTAATGTTTGAAATGATGAGATTATATGTTTTCCTCTGTAGTTTAAATTTTTCACAGTGAATATGTTCTTTTTAAACACATTTATATAGTAAATTTCAAGTGCATACAATATTAGGAAGGTAAATATAATATACCCTCTGCTACCCATCATTCATTTCAATGGCAATCCATGTCCAGTGCCATTTTCTCTTTATTCCCACATACTTGACCCCACTGCTCCATTCTCATCCTTACCACAATTGCTGACTCGAATCAATGAATTATTTTAAAGGCACTCCTTTAACCGGTTAATATTATCAGAAATCATTTAGCCTTCAGTTTCTCTGATTGAATGAAACATTTTTATATCAATTGTTCAAATCAAGAACCAAACATTTTCTATACATTGATTTGCTCGATACACCTTTTAAGTTCCTTTTATTCTATAGGCCATTCTTCCTGTAGTATTTTTTTTCCTGAGAAATTATTTGTCTAATAACTAACTCTAGTATTCTGTAGAGTTTCCCATATTTCAGGAATTCGTAATTTCAACCCTAGTATTATTAAACCCCTGTATATCCTGTGAAATAATAATTATTTTGAGAGCCTCAGTGAGTATTTGAGTTCTATTTTTAAAAGTATACTTTATATATAGTATTGGGTAATACCTATAGCATTAAATCAAAAGGTATATAATTTCTTTTTGTGATGTTAGGAATAATGTTTTCAAGTTCTGTCTTACTTATCCATTCATTACAAAATTTTCATTTGATTTTCACTTAACTTTTTTAGTCTGCTTAGATTTATCCCTCAATTAAAAGTCTACAAGTTTATAATATTCTAATTTTATGACATTTCTTCATTTCTTACCTGAAATTTTTCAATGAATAAGGACTTTTTCAATAAATAAGAACAAAACTGGCTATCCTATGGTAAAGTACTAAAGATGGAATAAATGTTTGATCCTTTTTGTTTATTTATCAATTTTTAGACAAATGAAGTGGCCTGAAAGCATCACACGAATATAGCTAATGGATTTTACTAGTACCTGCTATGCACTTATTATTTATACATATTTATAGGTACTATTCTTTTATTTTTTTAAAAATAACCAGTGGATTCCCTTCTAACTTGACTGCAGGATCTTTTAGACAAGATTTCAGTAGTCTTTGATAGGCAATGAACAAGTCATGCCCTTTCTTTCAAAAATCACTGATTTATGAGAAGGTTAATAAATATAATCTTTAGATCCACTTTACAAGCCTTAAAGAAAACAAGTGTTGATGTTTGGTTTTAACTTAATTCATTTTATTTTTATCATAACAAAAGCATACATAGGATCGAAACAACAAAATAGGTTTATAATGTGAAACATTTCCTTCTGCCATTTTACTCTACCCAAATTCTACTCACACACAATTTTTAACAATTAATTTTGGAGGGAGCTTCAGGATAGTTAACTAGGCGCACCTGGCACTTGCCTCCTCCACAAAGGACAAAAAGAATTGATTTTACTTCCATGTGTAACATAGATAGATCAATAAATTCAAATAATATGTTCATACTTTTATTCTTGATTTATCACCTTTGCATATTGTGTATTGATTACTTATAACAGTTTATGAGAATTTAACTCAGTTCCACCACATGTTCATTCACTCTCCTCCAAACATAATCATTTCATTATTTTCTGCTCTTACACTGATTATCTCTGAAACATCAAACATTTCTTCTTCTGATTAATAACAGTCATATCCCGAGACCCTTTTTAAAAATAAATATTTCAACATACTTTATATTTCTTTCTCTTCAAGATATTGTGTGATATTCACTCTTAAGTAACAGTTTAGCAATTAATCTACTAAGACCTGGTTTGTATTTAGCTTATATTCACTATGAATGATTTAATTTTGACAGAGAAAATGTTGGTATTTGAAACTAAGTATTTGATGCTAAGTATTTGATGATTCATTGTATAATTTTTAAAAATCTACCAACTTGATTTAAGTACTTTTATAATACATTTTATTTTATATTTTTCCTGTTTTTTCCCTCTACTCATATATTCTGTCTCAAGTATCATTTCACCTTATCCTTCATTTTATTTCGTTTTAGTCTTCTTAGCCTGCTAAAACAAAGGAAAAGCATAAGAGTATGGAAAGATTTTTAAAAGTAAAGAAAAAGTGGAAATAATATAAGAGGAGGGAATATTGTCTACTCTGAAAGAGGCCATTGAATCAGTTCTGTTTTTAGGAAGAAGAAATGCACTGACACATTGTTACCTCAGGAAAATGATAAAGCAAAGAAATATAATTTTATTATCAGTATAAATAAATAGTGTATTTTCTACAGTTTTCATGGGAATATTCAAATATGAGTACTTATGATATAGCAAACATGTTTATTAAGCAAGACTTGCCTAACAGCGCTGTCACTACATGCTTAAAAATTTGATATGAATTACAGCCTTGAGATAAAAAAAGAAAGAAAAAGAAAAAAAATTAATATGAAAAAAATTATTCTTCTAACCATATATTTTTCTTTTTTTTTTTCCCCAAGGACAATTGACATTTATTTGCTGATGATTCTGAATAAACAGACTTCAAACACAGCAGAAGTTAAAGAATCTGTTTGTTAGGTGAAGCCACTTCTTGCCAACAGCTAAAAGTGGTCCGTGAAAAGTAATTTGAACATCAATTTTCAAGCTGGGGCCCCAGCAGTGGGCAAACAGATGGTGGGTGAACCTGGCCCTTCTGGTCTGGACGGGGGCCTCGGAGGAATTACTTGTTCTCATACTTGTGCTTGATATGTTTCCACAGCTTCCCCTCCTTGATGTGCTCATAGATAGCATCTGCCCCTTGATTAAAGGCAAGCTCTAAGAACAGGACACCTACGGGGATGATGAAGGCGAAGGTGGACGTTCTGCAGGGAGTACAACCTTGCAGTCAACGCTTTGGCCTGCTAGCCACATATTTTTCTCTGACATAGTGCCTGATTCTCCCAGCTCACAGAAAGTCATTTCAGTTACTAATATTATGTGGAATTGTATTTTGACTTTAAAGTGTGCCATATTAGTGTATGATATTTAATGTTTGCAGAAGGTATATTATTTTCTATGCAAGGATGATTTAAAGTTATCTGTGGACTTCTTAAGAGTAAGTAATGTCCCACTTCTGTGAAAGGTAAACTCATACATAGAAATTATCTTCTTGTTATCAATAGCATTAACTCTTTTAGTACAGCATGAAAGAGCTTTTATTACAGTCCATTATAAAGGTCTCATATCCCACTCTAACAATTTGGCAAGTAGGACTTCACTTGGCTGCTGTTTGTTTTTCTCCCAAAGCAAATTTTCCATCTCATACATGAATAATAAACAAGGAAAACATAAATAATTCAAAGATATTCAAAATATTATAAATGGATCATGATTGGCCTTAAGCTTATAGGGAAATTAGGATTTTAATATGTGAATACTCAATTCAGAAAACAACCTTCTGGATTTCAGTTATAACACACTATAGGAATTTCTAAGAAATAGGTCAACAGCAAAAAGAAGGAATATAATGCAACAATATAATTTGCTTTTTTGAAACTATCCCCCTGTCTCTAACAGAAAGGCCTAAATTAACAAATCAACTCAGTCATACTTGGAAAAATCTACTCTCTGTCTCTTTTTCTTTTATGAAATGGTCACAAATGCCTGATATGATTCAGAGATGTTAAGCAATATTTTTTTTCAAAGTGGTGAAGATGTCCAGAGTTCTTCATTGCTGATCAGATTATGAAATATAGATCCTGTTCACATTCAGGGAACAGTACCATTTATAAAGTATTTTTACAATATCATCATACTCTTGGCTTGTGTGCCCATAGGCCCTGGGAGCTCAAACCGGATGCTCTACAAGGAACAGAGGCCTGATCCCAGTTTGACCCAAGAATTTCCTTTTTCAGGGATTCAGAAATACATTTCAGCCTGAATATAACCCAAACAATATTTAATATTATTTAAGCAATCTTTGATGTAAAAATTTGGGCAATTTCAGAGTAAGATTATAAATTTCATAAGAAATGTACTTTGTGACATATGACTGGCAAATGCAAAGAATAAAATAAAATGTCTATGAGGCAGATTGCCTAAAGAGTGTGCAGGATGGATAAAAAAGCTGAGGATTGGAGGCAGGGAGCAGGATGGCATGGATATAGGTGGGACTTCCACAACTTTGAAAGAGTACTGAAAAGGAAGATAGAATGGAATGTATATATTAAAGAAAGATTTCATAGCCTTGGGAAAGGGAAGTTCTCTTATCTCAGAAATGAGAATCAGAGATAAAGATAAAAGTTCATTATATTATGTGAACACTTAAAATTACTTCCCAGTGTAAATAAAAATATTATCTGTGGGCTTTTAAAAATGTTATCTGTCTGTCTTTTAAAGACAGGCAAGGGGTAGAGGGTGCTAACAAGATAGAAATTAAAATAATAAAAGGTATAAGTTTCAGTCTTTTCAGGGAGATCAACAGAAGGCAGGTTCAGAACAGATGTTGACTGGGCTATTAGAGGGTATTTTTTTATTCCAGATATAAAGCAGAAAACATAGAAATAATGATGGGATAAAGATTAAATACATTGGGATGAAGAGTTGGGAATAGAAGTATATGATTTTTTTAAGTATATTTTTAAAAATACATAATGAAATAGAATGAATAGCAGTTACGGTTCAAGATGGCTGACTAGATGGAACTAGTGCGCACCTCCCCCATGGAGAGAAGTCAAAATCAGTGAGAAGATATTCACACTTTGAATAGGTAGTCTAAGAGAGAATACTGAAATCCAAAAGAGAAGTGACAGGATTCAGGAAAGCAGAGAAGAGCAAAGCTGGACACCCTGCTCGTCTAGGACTGGTAGAAGCTTCCTGATGCAGAGAAGGCATAAGTGAGGTTCCTGGGTTTCCACACTCCTGCCAGGGACTTTTAAAATCCTAGCTATAGGAGAACACCTTGGGTTCTGATAGGCCCCCAGACTAAGGCAAGGAGCTACCTAGAGAGTACACAGAAGCATTGCTTGAACTCGGGTGAAGCCCCACAAGCTTTTGAGCCCTGAGCCATTCAGTTAGCCCAGTCCCAGGCCACCAGCTACACCACTGCTGCCACAGACCACAGACACACAGCCACCAAGGGAGAAGAGAGAATGGGTGGGCACTTCTGTGTGTCCCAAGGACAGAACCTGCTGCCACCAGAGAGGGAGGGTGGAGTGAGCAATCTGTATCCCCAGCTGCCTGCCTCTGCTGAGACGAAACTGCCCAGCATGGAGGCAAGATTAAGGTACAACTGCCCCTCCCCTACCTGAGCATTGTAGCTGTAGCCTGCAGCCACTCCTGAACCCATCCCCCAGCAGTTTGAGCTGCCTCTGCTGTCACTGCTGCTGCAGAGCCAGGGAGGGAGCTGGGGACCTGGGTGCTTTTGTGTCCCTGAAGGAGAAACCATGCTTGCTGCTGCTGAGGAAGGGAGGTCCTGTTGGCCTGGGAACCCCACAGCTGTCTGCCTCTGCTAATTCTGCTAAGAGGGGCTTGCCTTGCCTGGTGGCATACTCACAGTGCACCTGCCTTTCCCCTGATTAAGCATTCTGCCTGACCAGATCACCCTACCCTTCCCTATCACAGCCACTGCCTGAATCCAGGGAGGACTGAAGACAAGTTCTCCAGTCCAGTTTCAGTCTAAGTCCCCCAGAACTCAAGCATGCTATCCAGGGGACTAGGGACTAGGGATTACCTAACTAATCTACCACCACAGGCACCTGAACACTCCCAAGGTATCTGAGATTTGGATAATCCAAATAGCCTGCAACACTACAACAGGTACTCACCTGTATGTGTGGAAAGGCAGTGCACCTCTTTATTTCTACATGGAGCAGCAGTGTTCCCCATGGAGCAGAACAGAGGAACTGTAAAGGTATCTGTTTGGGGCTAAGAGAAGAGGTTCTGCTCTAAAACCATTTAGGCAAAGAGAGCTGTGAGAAAGGTGTTTTCTGCAGCTCTCAGAAACATTGTGACCTGGAGATAGATGATAGGGTTTCACTAAACTGGAAGTCACAGGCCTCAGAACAAGAGTGTGATAGGGAAATGGATTGCTTTCCTTCCACAGACTAGTCCATCACCTGAGAAAACAGAGAACTCCTTAGAGTAAAGAAGTTCTTTTCCCCAGTGTATATTTTTATCTGCTTTGTCGAAGATTAGTTGGCTAT
>VBSM01001124.1:29758703-29846626 GCA_008086735.1 Cheirogaleus medius | reverse complement strand
AGCTTATGCTACAGCTGGCTATTACTCATAAGTGCCACCTTCTGGCCTTGGAGGGGAAAAATAAAATAAAATACAAGAAAATAAAAAAGTTCCATCCAAATTAAAAAAAATTCAAAATAAAGAAGTGACAGCTTCTCCAGATCAGAAGAAACCAACATAAGAACTGTAACAGCATGAAAATACACATTACTTCAACGCCCCCCAAAAATTACAATAGCTGTCCAGCACTAGATCCCAACCAAAAGGAAAAATTAGAAATGACATGTAAAAAATTCAAAATATGGATAGTAAGTAAATTCAATGAAATCCAAGAGAAAGTTGAAAATAAACACAAAGAAGTCAAAAATATTAATAATTCAGGACATAAATGAAAAATTCACTAAAGGGATAGATATTTAAATAAAAAAAATAACAGAACTACTGGAAGTGAAAGTCTTATTTAGGAAATTGAAAAACACAGTGGAAAATTTTAACAATAGACTAGACCAAGCAGAAGAAAAAAATTCGAAGTTTAAAGATAATATTTTCAAATTAACCTAGTCAGACAAATATAAGCAAAAGAGAATTAAAACAAATGAACAAAATCTCCAAGAAATGTGGAATTATGGAAAAGAAACAAACCTAATAATCATAAGTATTCCTAAGAGTAGAAGAAGAAAGAGCAAAAAGTTAGGAAAACTTATTTGAGGAAATAATTGAGCATAGCTCCTCTGGTCTTCTTAGAGATTTAAACTTCCAGATATAAGAAGCTCAATGAACTCCTGGGAGAGTCACTGCTAAAAGGTCTTCACAAAGACACATATTGTTCAGATTATATAAAGTCAACATGAAAGAAAAAAGTCCTAAGAGAAGTGAGAAAAAAGCATCAAATAACATAAAGGAAATCCCATCAGACTAACAGCAGACTTCTCAGCAGAAATTTTACAAGCTAGACAAGATTGGAATCCTATTTTTAGCTTTCATAATCAGAATTGAGAATTTTGTATACTTCAAAACTAAGTTTCATAAATGAAGGCAAAATATAATCTTTCCCAGAAAAGCAAATGTTAAGGGAATTAAGGGACCACTAGTCCAGCCCTGCAAAAAATGCTCAAAGGAATTCTACAACATTGAAACAAAAGATAGATATATACCAGTATAAAACCACCCCAAAGTATAAAACTCATAGGACTTATAAAACAGTAACACAATTGATAATACAAAGCAATTAGGTAACAATTAAGATGATGCCTGGAACCATATCTCACATATCAATATTTACTTTGAATGAAAATGGTCTAAATGCCACACTGAAAGGACATAGATCAGAGGAATAGATTAAAATAAACCCACACAATCCAAAGATCTGCTTCCTTCAGGAGACCCTCTTAACTGGTAAAGATGTTTATAGACTCAAGGTGAAAGGGTAGAGAAACATATTTCAGCAAATGAAAACCAAAAGCAAGCAGGAGTAGCCATTCTTACATCAGATAAAGCAGACTTTAAATCAACAAAGGTACAAAAAGACAAAGAAGGTCATCATATAATGATACAGGGATCAATTCACAAAAAAGATATGACAATTACATATATATATATATATATACCTAACATCAGAGCTCCTAGAATCATAAAACAAATACTAATATACCTAAGGAAAGAGATAGACAATAATACAATAATAGTGGGGGACTTCAACACTCCACTGATGACACTAGAGGATAATTGAGACAGTAGATTGGATAGACTGGACTCTAGAAAAAAATGGACCTAACAGACATTTACAGAACATTCTACCCAAAAACTACAGCATATGCATTCTTCTCATTAGCACATAAAACATTTTCAAGGTAGACCATATGTTAACCAAAAAACAAGTCTCAGTAAATTAAAAAAAAATCAATATCTTATCAAGTATCTTCTCAGATCACAGTGGAATAAAACTAGACATAAACTCTAAGAGGAGCTCTCAAAACTACAGCGTGAATATCACATGTAAAAATATAATCTTAGATAAAACTATTCTAGTAGTAAATGTCATATGTAAAAGGAAACTGAATATGCTCTTTATCTCTCATGAATTATTTCACAACTGATTTATAGAGGTGTTGCATAAAGTAAGTATGGATATGTGCATATGTATAAATTTTCAGATTCTATTACCAACACTGTAATTATAGTATTGGACCTCTTTACTTTTTTGAATGCTTATTTTTTAATATGTATGGGCAGCTAACATGTACAAATTAAGTAAACGCATTGTTTCTTTACCCTGTCTCTTCTTTAACTTCCAAATATTCACCAAGTCAAACTGTTTAAAGTCATATATTCCTTTGGATTGAGTATTTTTAATTTTATTTATGAAATTCAGTGTTTTTGGATTCTATGTGATATCAGTATTACTCATATGCAAATACCTTCCTCAATTTTATAGTTTTTGATGTATACTTTTTTATGTTTTTTTTTAGTAATAAACTTCCTAAAAGAGTTTCATCTTTTTTCCAAATGCCTAGTATATGATTGGTGTTCAGAATGTGTTGTTTCTTGGAGGAATTAAATAACTAAAATGCTAAAAGGTTTAGAAAGAGATATATGAAAGATCTACATTGCTTATGTCTATTAAAATGCTGATTTAATGTGTATTTCTGTGGCAAAAGTGAAAAAATTTGAGCCCCAAACTACCAGCAATAACTGTTTCACCTGTTAGTTTCAAAAGTCAGTTTGAAAAAAGGAAATAGAGATGCAGAAGTACAAAACATGTAAATATCTGGGGTTTGTGATACTCCTGTTCTTTGTTTGCTAAAATTATGTTAGCCTATATGCTTTCCTTTTTGCCTAAGTTCAACTTAGTTTCTGCCATGAAAGACTCTTGAATAATACATAAAGTCTCAGTTGAAGGAAGTCCTGCATTTCTTGTTTGAGTGTAGAACAAATTGTCCCGAACTTTGGATTTGGAATATGCAGGGCAGATATTGGCATTCCACAATATCTGGTGTCTTAAAAAGTTTATTCTAGCCTAAATATGAATATATGGCATAAATAGCATTTTATATCTCTATATATTACTCTCCTGAAAACAGCATAAAATAAATTTAAGGCATAACAAAATTATTATTATAAAATATATCATTTATACAGAGTAAAATAATGCATGCATTATTTTAAAGTATAATAAACACCCACATACTTATCCTACAGTCTAGAAAATATAACTTTATCAGTACTTCGAAGCTCCCTCTGTGCCTTTTTCTGATCAAGTCCTTCAAAGTTATACCCTACTTCTAAGATTAACACTATCCTGAATTTTTGATTCATCATTTCCCTGTCTTTCTTTATAATTTTACCACATATATATGTATATATAAATTGTATATATTGTTGAATTTTTGCCTGTTTATGATTTTTATATTAATGTAATCACACTATGAAATTGCTCCTACTTTGGTTTGCTATTATCATCAGACATTATGTTTTTGAGATTTATTCATGCAGCCATAGTTTACAATTTGCCAGCTTTTTAGCTTCCTGCTTTCTAAATATAAAATTATTTATTCATTTTGTGTTGATAAGGATTTTGGACTCAGTTTAGATTCTTGATATTAAAAAAAATGCTGCTATGGATATTCATGAACATGTTTCCTGGTATAGGTTAAGGAAAATAAAAATCTCAGGACCATTCCACACTCCCTCCTGCCCTAACTCCTATGCAAAAGGAAGTTCTCGCCTTGACTCTGAGTCATGCAACACTCCTTCTGAATGAACAACTGCTTGTAACATTATGTATTAGCCAGATTTCCCACAGAAAGGTTGAAGGCCTCAGACATCTACAAGAACTGTCCCCATAGATCATTCATAAGGAAACTCATGGTTGGCCTCCCATACACAAGGCCATGCAAATTGTAAATTTAGGTCTAAAGGCTAAATCTAGGTCCTAAAACTGCAATCTGTTTAATTCCATACTAACAATGCTGATTACAAGTTTATCTTACCAGGTGCCGAGCACAGACAAGATAATCATTATTTCACCTACCTAGGAACATCTACCTAACTGATTCTTCCTTCACTCCCTTTTCCTCTTCAAATTTACACCTTATCTTATGTGAAGTATAGATTACCTGAGCCTCACAAGAATGCAACCATTTGCTTAGCTGCCCACCCACGATTTTTCCTTTCTGTGTGTCCTCTCCCACTTAAAAATACTGAAGTTCCCAAATTCTGGGCAGAAAAATAGTCACAGATGAATCTGTGGTTTGTGTTTTTCCCCAGTGTGCCCTAAAACTGTGACTTAATAAACCTCCATTGATTGAAATCTTTGCCTCAGTCACTTATTTTAAGTTCATGTATATGTACAATAATGTCTTAGATGTGCTCATCTAAGACTAAAGTTGCTGGGAAAGACAGTATATCTTTAATGCAATTAAATAGATTCAAATTGTTTTCCAAATCAATCATATCAATTTATACTTCCCACCTGCAGAATATGAAAACTGCTGTGGCTCCATTTCATTGCTTGGTATTGTCATTTAATTTTTGCCAGTCTGGTGAAAGTGGAATATTATTTCAGGGTGATATTAATTTGATTTTATCTGAATAATGAAGCTGAATTTGTTGTAATATATTTATGGAAAATTGATTTTTCTGTAAAATACCTGTTCATATCTTTTGTGTAGTTTCTATTAAATTGTCTTATTCACATAGATTTCAAAGTGTTCTTTATATAATAAAAATACTATTAAGTGATTATATGTGCTGCATGTTCTTTTTCTAAGAAGGTAGCTGGTTCTTTCAGTCTCTATAAGTCATTATCAGGAGAAGCACAGTTCATAAATTTTTAGTTTAATTTACCACTATTTTTATTACTACTGTTGATTTTGGTCTTAAGAAATTTATTTCCTCTTACAAGTCATAAGCATAGTCTCTATATGGCTTTTTTGAAGTTTTCATAGTTTTCCTTTTCACATTTAAATTTATGGCATACTTTAAGTGGATTTTTTTATATTGTGTTAGAGTAGAAACTTCATTTTATTTATTTTTTCCATATGGATAAGTAGTTGTCCAGCATTACATATTGGATAGTCCTTCTTTTTCTCATAGATCTCCACTGTAAGCTCCTTTATATTATAATTTTTCAACAACTCATGCATGTATTTGGAATATCTATTACATCACATTTGCTAATGTGTTTACGCTTGCAGCAGTAGCATACTCTCTTACTGTATTTAAGACTCTGACTTTATAGTTTATATAAGCTATGGATAAAGCTTATCTTCCTAAAGAATGTCTTGACTGCTCTTGGCTTTTTTCATATGTATATAAAATCTGTTAACTTGTGACATTCCTCAGCAAATCCCAGAGAAAAATATTTTCATATTTTGATTAAATTGTATTGATCTTTCTAGAAAATCAAGTCTAAAGAAGAAGAAGAAGAAGAAAGAAATTGTATTGATCTAAAAAGAATTGATCAAAAATTAGCATCTTTTTTTTTTTCAGGTGGGAGAGGCAAGACTGAGGCAACCCTCCTGCCTCAGGCTCCTGAGTAGCTAGGACAACAGGCACACTCTATATTTTGTAGACACCAAGTCTCACTGTGTTGCCCAGGCTGGTCTCAAAGGATCCTCCCTCCTCAGCATCCCAAACTCTTGAATTACAGGTATGGGCCACCATGCTTTATCCCAAAATTGACATCTTTAAAGTATAGCATCTTCCAATTAATGAGCATGGCATATTTCTCTCCTTATTTATATTTTAATGTCTTTTAATAAACATTTATTAATTCATACCTTTAGAAAAAACTAAAGTCCTTTCACTTTTTAGTTTGATTTAGTCTTAAGTGGCTTACTTTTGGTTGGTATTTTAAATTTAAATTTTATATTAAGGTTGTAACTCTGTTGCTATTGTATAAAAATAAGATTGATTTTGTTTTGTGTGCCAGTGACCTCATTGCCTCTCAAATTTTGTTGTTATCTCTTTATCCATAGCTAAACCTTAAGCCAGGTGTCTTGAAAAAAATGATTTTTCTGAGGTTTCTCTGCATTCAGGCATGGCTATGAGGCTACAATTCTCCATAGTTAGTTCTGAGTAATTAGCAGAAATGTGGTGTAGAATTCTCAAATAGTCTCCCCATTAGTAAGGCATTATCTCTTCTTCTCTTACTTTCTCTTATTTCTTCTTCCTGAATTTTGGACTTAGTGGCTGGACCTTCAGCATCCATTGAACCACAGAGTAGCTTTAGGCTGGAAGATTCCCATTGAGGACAGTGGAGGAAAAAAATAAGTAAATGAAGCATGGGCCCTTGAGAGGTTGGAGATGCCAAACCTGCCTGCCCAAGCAACTTCCCCCCATCCTTCTTTTGTTCATGAGAATTAATCTTTGACAATTTTTCAAATCTCTGCTTTTATCCAAACAAAATTCTCAACTCTTACATCAATAAATTTTAATTGCAGTAGTATTTGCACATATTAGAAAAAAACCAAGTATGACTAAAGTTAGGACAAAAACATGGAAAAATAATTTTTATGCTAAATTAAGAAAAAAATCATTACCAAATAAGAAAAATTGACAGACATCTGTTTTCTGAAATAGCTATTTATTTATGAAATTGTCTTAACTCATAAAAAAGTACCATTACATGGAAACATGATTAGGACATGATGGATTGTTTTCTGTTGAATTTCAACAAATATTGAGAAGATTTCCTTTATGTTTTATTATTGTTTGTACTAACCTTCAAATACAAAAAATCAAGTTGAAGCTTCACGTATTTTACTTCTTTTAAGGAAAACGTTTGTTATCAGCTGGTAGCAATGGAACATTTTCTTTGTCAGAGATGCTTGCCATTTTAAAGCTGTACAATATGAAGCAGCATTATAAGATGAAGCATTCAAGTTTTGATGATCTGTTTCCTCTCTATTGACAACTAAGAAAGGCTAAACTTGTGCAGCTGGTACATTCCCATGATGCATGTACTTTTACCTTTATAGAAACCAAGCAAACTATTCCTTTTAGTATGCATAAGCTCAAAAGACAGGCACAAAATAAGGTTCCTGAAACATTCTTTGAATTTTTCTTACAGAATCACCTCTCCCTAAAGCTCAGTGGTTTGGGAAAGAAAAATAAATAGATGATTCATGAGGGTTAAACATTGCCAGCTGATACTTTTTACTAGCTGCAGATGGAGCAGTTTCTTTTTAAAAGCAAAGTTCAGGTCTTCCCGCAAACAACAATTAGAAAAGTTAATGAGTCTCATTTTATTTAAACAATTTTAGTTCAGCTGTGAGGGAGCTCAACCATTGAGTATGTTATGAGACAACTGTATTTAATTAAACGTTGGTGTCACAAGTGGGCAGCTGCATCTACTCCATTTTCCAGCATTAAATTTGGTTATGCAGATCTTTCATCAAACACACTTATCACCTCAAGCTTTCCTGTTGTATTTTCCATATTATTACCTTCCTGGATCATCTCTCCATTTTATTTAGTAATTAAAGTATGTATTGCATGCCTACAATGTGGTAGGCATGCCTACTATGTGCTAAGCATGTGATAAAGATCATAAACACAAATTTGCCATAGCATAGAGTGCTCAGTGATTCAAATTGTAAAATCAGCACATCATTTAAGAATTGATTCTGTTCGAACTACACAAAAGTAATCAAAATAAGTCAACATTTTCATATTGTCCAGAACATCTTTTATAGATAAATATAAGCATGCTTTTAGGAATTTTGTGATGCTACTGAAAATTTAATGAGAAATAATTCTGCCATTGAATCATTAAAAACGATGTTTCCAAGCAGAAATGTGTGGGAAGGTGTAGAGACATAGAAACGATTTGATCTTACAATGATGGCACAAAGTTCTCCCATGTCAAATTTTGCTTTCATTAAATTATACCTCTTTTATATTATCTGATAAAATATGTTCAGAAACCTGTATACGTTTTGACTACTTGGAAGTTGTTTTCTGTATTTTAAAAGGTCTAAAAAAAGTGAGGTATGAAGTTTGATTTTATCTTAAAAATATTAAGTGTAAATATTAATGTAACAATTCTTAAGCTTCATTAACAAGCACATATAAGTTAGATATTATAAATACCAAGTGGCACATAACAGAACTCAGCCATTTAAAGGCTATTTTATGATAAAATCAGGTTTCCTAGAGAAAAAACAATAAATACTCATTTAATAAATGAATGAAGAAAATAGATGCTCTCAATGGCAGAGGGCTTTGTGATAACATCTAAAACACTGATGGTTCAAGGATTATTTATTTTTTATGGAAAAGTCACCCAGGAATTCCATTAGTTATTGATTCAAAATCATTGATTGATGGTTCAAACTTAGAAGAAAGTTAACATATTAATCCATCAACACATTGCTCTTGAAGGTAATATTTCATAAGTTGTAGATCACAGAAACTAAAACATATGAATTAAATTTTCCTTAATTAAAATCTTTCTAATTTTCATATAATTTGAGCTATATAAGCATTTATACATTTGTAATTCTGTTTCTTCTCCAGTTGCTTTTCCCAGTTAAATGTACTCATTTACCTACTTTAACAGAAGTCCATATAAATTATGCCTTTGAGATTATCTCCTGCTATAATAAGTGTGTGTGTATAAGTTTATACACATAAAGTTACTGATTATAAAGGCAAACCTGTTTCTCTTGCCTTGAGTTTGTAATCTTTAGTACTCGCCTTTGTTCCATCTGTCATATTTATGCTGCTGCCCCAACTCCCAAGTCATTGTAGCTTGATTTGTTTACCTAATAATATGGCATCCTGGACTCTTTCTGGGGCTTCCCCTTTGAACCGTCACAGCCCAACCCACTCCCCTGCTGTCTCATCTAGTTCTGAGTATTGTGCTGTCTTTATTCTTATCAGTTTGTCAGATTTTAATATAATTCCTGAATATAACCTCTAATACACGTATCTATAGCAATTCTCAATGACTTTTGCCATCACATATTTTTGATTTCATATTAAATGGCAAGTTTATTTCTTGGCTCTATTCCTGGTTTTACTCATTTAGTTATGAGCTGTCTCGGTTCAAGACATGCTACCCCAAAATATGGCATTTTTTAAATTAAGAGAAGTACAGAAGCAAGAGGGTCATTCTGTGACTTCTCCTGTCTTTCTGTCCTAAAGCATGGCCATAAAAGAATTCTCTGACCCACCTCTCCTGAAATAAGGTCATACGACTTACTCACATATCCTGTCTATACCCAGAAGAGAAGAACAAAGACATAGATATGCCAGGAAGAATTTGAATAAATAGACCTTTCTAAGTAAGCCCCTCCCCCACCACTTATTATCATTAGATCAAACCCCCTTTTGTCTAATCATATTTTTACACAACTGCCCACTCTTCCCCAAATTTAAGCATAAAAATACAGTTTTCCCTGTTCCTTTGGGTCTTCATTTGTGAGGCTCCTGTATCATGTAAAACTTTGGTTAAATATATTTATTATTCTTTTCTTGTTAATCTGTTTTTTGTTAAAGGGTCAGCCAGGTACCTTGCCATGGGTAAGGGAAAGATATGGCTTTTTCTCCCCTCCAGAGTCTTTCTATGCCTTTTGATCTTTGCCTTGGCGATCTCAGCTCAACTCTTTATCTCCAGAACTGTTTCTTTGCTCAGATGTTGAAAAGGGGAATCACTTCTGCCCTTTTCTCTTTGGTATCTGTCAGCAGCCCACATAAGGTCGAAAAACACATTTATGGATTAGCAAACACATACAGAGAGCAGGTGTCTTTGAGTTATAGAGATCAGAAGCACTTATTCATCTAATGTAAATCAATATATACTGAAAGTTTATTATACTCTAGACACTTTTCTGGGCACCTATTATACTAGATAATAGATCTCTACTCATTGGATTTATTGCAATCCATTTTCTCTTTGGAAGATAATGAGTTTCCAGCTAATTTTCAAGATTTATAACATGTAGAGATGCTAATCTACCTAGGAAGTATCTATCTACCAAAGAGACCATTATATCTAAAACTTTCATACTTTAAAAACTATAATAGGTCAAATAAAGTACATACAGACAAAAGGTTTTAAATGAATTCGTAATGTTGAATGTTTACAATGGCTTTATTCTATATTCCCAGAAAAGCTAATGATATAAGTAATATAATATATATGGAAATTTTAAGTAAGTGTTTCATAGCAATAGTAGAACATTTTGGATTGATGGGGATAAGGAAGTAAAGGAAAAAATTTTGATTTTCACCTAGAATTTGTATTGCTTAAATATTTTATAGTATTACAGTTTAGTGTATTTAACAAATGACACATTATAACCAAATAAAAGCAATAGTTTTTGATGATTATTTTTGAATGAATAAAGAATTAAAAATGTCCATGTAGGGATTTGAAAATGAAAAATTAGAAAAAAAATATTAAAGTAAGTCATTATTCTATCAACCATCCTTATTTCCTTTTTCTTTTCCCTTTATTATTTTGGCTTATACATCATCGCAAAACTTTCTATGACTTTTATTTCATATTATCACTGTCTCTTTCAGTCTTTACCATCTATGCTAACTCTATATTTTCTATTCATCCTTTGTATAAGTCATATAAAGTGATCAGGGTGATTTTATATTTTATAACTTTGAGAATCAAATAACAATTCCAATAAATTATCTATATAACCTTAAACGTTATGATTCTTCTTATGTTCAGGACCACAAGGCTAATTTATTGCTTAAGGCCTTAAGTCCTCTGCTTTTATGTCATTTCCTTTGTAACATAATTCTTTATCTTATATATTATTGTTTGTTTTAAGCAACTTTGTTTCTTATTTTCCACACCAAGTCAAATCTGAATCTAAAACTTAAGACTGAGATGTCATTTGGCTTCAGATTGTCCTTCTCTTTTGACCTGACCTTTCATTTAACTTCATCTGAAAGCATATGTCTACCTGAATTCTGTCTCCTATTGTAAATTATAAGAGTGCTATTGGAAATGGCCTCATTTTATTTATTTATTATTATTATTTTTTTGAGACCGAGTCTAACTCTGGGTAGAGTGCCATGGCATCAACCTAGCTCACAGCAACCTGGAACTCCTGGGCTAAAATGATCCTTCTGCCTCAGCCTCCCAAATAGCTGGAACTACAGGCATCCGCCACCATGTCCAGCTAATTTTTTTTTATTTTTAGTAGAGACAGGGTCTTGCTTTTGCTCAGGCTGGTCTCCAACTCCAGAGCTCAAGTGATCCTCCCACCTCAGCCTCTCAGAGTGCTCAGAGGATTACAAGCATGAGCCACTGCGCCTGGCCTGCCTCATTTATTTCACCCTAATAATATCCTCTGTATTCACCACTTAGTAAAATTCCTATGTTTGTAAATTGTAATGTACTTAAATTTGATTATTGATTTTTAATTACTAATATATTCAGCCAACAAATATTGAAAAGTCTACCATACCTGAGACTATGTGTTAGGTACTGGCTGTACTCTGGTGAATGAAACAGGGCTTGTTCCTGCTGAGATACAGTCAAGGCAGACTCTAATTAAATCAATTCATAAAATGCCACAGATTTTGATAAGTGCTATTACCAAAAATAAAAGAGTGGTATGTGAATAAGTGAGGTGGAGATGGGGAGCAATTTTACTTCGAGTGGTCAGGGAAGGCCATTCTGAGAATAAGATGCTAATAATGAGGCATGAAAAGGGAAGTTAATCAGACAAATGTGTAGGGAGGTCTAGGAGTGTGAGGGGAAAAAAAAAATTCCACGGAGAGAAAATGGCATTTGAAGTTCTTGAGAGAGAATAAATAGCTCGGAGGCTTAGAAGCCCTGAGATAAAAGCAGTGTGACAGGCATAAAATTAAAATAAGTAGTGAAGTGGAGAGAGGTGAGTTTGGAGGGGCATCAGAGGCTAGACCCTGAAATGCCCTGAAGATTCTGATAAGAAGATGGCATTTCATTAACTGCAATGGGAAATATTTGATGAGTTTTAAAGATAGGGATCTCTCTCTCTTTCTTTCTCTCTCCCTCTCTCCCTTCTTCTTGTCTTCATATATTCCTTCCTTTTCTTTATTACTCAAAGATAGAGTGTGAACATCATGCTAGGCTCTGTGTCAGGCAGTGTGAAACAGTCAATCAGTCAAAATTTTCTGTCTTTGGAACACTATTAGGGTTGGTTTGCCAGGTCTTTTAGAAGAGTGTGATTATGATAGCCTATCATTACATCATTAGTATTCCACTCAAGTTGATGACAAATTCTTTAAAGACAAGAAATTTTAGATTACAATCACTCTTGTCACACCAAAGCCACCCATTTTCTGTGGACAATTAATTTTGTTGGTCTGTGGAGAGGAGTCATCTAAATATGCTAAGCCTTAAACATGACTGAATTTTCCACGTTTTCTAAAGTCTTGAGTCACATGAAAATAAAATATTCTGAAAAGTGGGGAAATTGTGTGTTGAGAGCAGGCCAATCATATACTTCTCAGAGCATTTCGTTTGTCTATTGCAGCACCTGAAAGATGACTTAGTCCCATATTAGCTGAGTTGAATTGTGTCCCAAACGTTATAATGCTCTGCAAAGTCATTTCAAGCTTAGAAAGACAGTGAATTGTTAACTGAGATAAAGCACTAGCTTTAGGGAAGAAGAGGTAAAAATTAATCTTCAACCCATCCTTTAGGAAATTAGGACAGGTAATTAAGACAAAATAATGTGTGTAAAATTTTGTAAATGTACATTGAAATCACACACACACACACACACACACACAACCCTCACAAATAAATTCAGTAAAAATAGATTTGGCAAAAATGATGTTCAAAATTTCCCATTTCAAGCAATGGAACAATTTCTGTTAACCAAAGACTTACACCAGTACCCAAGATACAATCTGAAAATGAGTAGAATCCCTGAAGAATAAAAAACAACAACTAGAGCAACTGATTTTATTTAAGTTTTAATTAAGGCCACACTCATTAAAAGTATGAATCAAACTGTCTCTCTGAGTCTTGGAGAAAGAATGTAACTGATTCTCTGTAGGTTTCTGAATTTTGGATTCAGCCTAATTGCAAGAAAAAGCACTCAAAAGGAAATCTTCCTGGAGAATTGAGCTTGCTCACTAAAATCAAAGGGGATGTGCATATAGAGCTATAGTATACTAAATATTCTTTTCTAATTGTAACATTCTACATTTCCTCTGGAAGGGAAAAATCAAATATTTTAATGACGTGAAAAGGATGTTAGTTTTATTAAACAAAAATCAATAACAAGAAACTTTCCTCTGTGCTAATGCAGTCAAGCTCCCAGAGGAAATACACTTTTTAATTTATCTCAATCCTATCTTCTTTTTCTTTTGTCCTACTTCAATTTAATTTTATTCAAAAGATATATAACCATATTTCTTCTGTGTTTATTTTACTAAGGTATACCATCTGTAACAGATTTAAAAGCAGGCTAGCAATTAGGGCTATGATAAAGTGAAACATTTTCTCAAAGATGTAGCAAGAAATAAAATGCACTATGAAGAAACCAAGGAATACTGAATAAAATATAAATAGAAATCAGTAATTAGTGAATATGAGGCTGGTAAAAACACTTCTTGTATTTCCATCTACCTAAGTTACAAGCCTCCCAATGTAACCTCCCTTTCTATCCCCCAGTTAACTCATTTTTGGATTCCAGATCGCTTTCCTTGTTTGTTCATTCAAGTATCTATGACCAATAATCATATGCATGGTCTTCATTGCATAGCCATATTAAAGCCTCTATATGCAAATATTAATTGTTTTTGCACTACATTGGGTCTTTCTAAGACAACCTCTTCACTTTACATCTGCTAGTTAAAGCAAGTTTACACTAACCCACCAAAAGTCTTTAGTTATTTTTTACAACACCTGACAGGCTTTTTCATTTTAGCAAGACAGGCCAAATTTTCTTTTAACAGTTTTATTGAGGTACAATTGTTATATAAAAACTGGCATATTTAATATGTACAATTTGATAATTTTGGATATATGCAAACACCTGTGATAATATCACAACAATCAAGGTAATAAATATATCTAACACCTCCTAGAATTTTTTTCTTATGCTCCTTTGTTTTGTTTTGTTTTTTGTTGTAAGAGCACTTAACATGAACTTTGTCCCCTTACATTTTAAAGTGCACAATACTGTATTGTTAACTATAGACACTTTGTTTTACAGCAGACCTCTAGAATTTATTCATCTTGCTTGACTAAAACTTTGTACCAGTTGAAAAACGACATCCCATTTTCCACACTCCCTAGCCCATGACAACCACTATTGTCCTCTCTGCTTCTATGTCTTTAACTATTTTAGATACTTCATGTAAGTGGAATCATGTAGTGTTTGTCTTTCTGTGACTGGTTTATTTCACTTAACACGATGTTCTCCAATTTCATCCATATTGCCACAAAGGACAGAACTTCTTTCTTTTTTAAAATTGATAAATATTCCATTTTACATGTATACCACATTTTCCTTATCTATTCATGTGTCAATAGATACGGGTTGTTTCCATCTTGGCAGTTATGAATAATGCTGCAACAAACATGGGAGTGTAGACATCTCTTGGAGATCCTGATTTCAGTTCTTTGGGATATATGTCCAAAAGTGGGATTGATGGTTCATATAAAAACTACATCACATTAAAAAGCTTGTATATAAGCAAAGAAAACAATCAACAAAATGAAAAGTCAACCTTCAGAATGGAAGAAAATATTTGAAAATTATGTATCTGATAAGGTGTCAATTCCCAAAATATATAAGGGACTGCTACAACTCAATAGCAAACAACAACAATAAAATAACCTGATTAAAAAAAATAGGCCAAGGACTTGAGCAGGTGTTTCTCAGAAGAAAACATACAAATGGCAACAGTATTATGAAAAGATCCATATCATGAAATATCAGGGAAATGCAAATCAAAACTACAATTAGGTGATATGTAATTAGTAGATATATATATATAAAATATATACATATATTTGTAAAAACAAAACATAACAAGTTTCAGCGAGATTGTGGAGAAATTGGAATGCTTATACACTCTTGGTGGGAACGTAAAATGGTGCAACAACTTGGGAAAACAGTGCGGAGATTCGTCAAAAACTTAATAATAGACAAGCGGTATTTCAAAATGTTTTAGGAAACTCAGTCTTTTAAAAATATTATCCACTTCTCTAAATTGTTTTTTTTTCTCAATTTCTTCTTCATTGCTATTCATGTAAATCATCCTAATTAGCAAAAAAAAAAAAAATCAGTTTCCACATGTTTCTTCCAAATATGTTTTATCTTGTTCAATAATTTTTATGTTATTTCATTCTTAATTTAGTATGATGGAAATTGTATAAATTGTATAAACTAATATCAATGGGGCTTTGTGAGAAAATAGAAATCTTTTTTTATATTTCTAATTGTCACTTCAAAATAATTTCCAATGATAAATATAAATACAATTCCATTGAATTTTCCTAAAAGGCAAAACTCTTGTTAAAAATTTTCTAAATTGCCATAAATGAACTCTTTTGATAGGTGTTTCCTTGTCTGCATTAGACTATAAATTGTAAGGAAACTCAGACTTTTACATTATCTTAATTGAATTTTTATCTATTTAAATTTAATTTAGTCAACTTGCAGTTATTGCATATTTACTACATTCTAAGCTCTGGTCTTGATGCTGGGAAATATAATAATTAATAGCTCAAAAACTTAGCCATTATGCTGTTCCTAATCTATAATGAAATATTTGTAATTTATTTTGAAAAGGATTATAATACTCATAAAGATGTATGAGAACAGAAAGGAAAAATTATTTAATTCCCTCATTTGGGAAGGTTTTAAAAAAAATAAGCAGCATTTGAACTGTCTACAAATATGAGTGAAAGTTTGTCATGGTATACGGTAATTTGGGTAGCAAGTAGGTTGTGGTTAGACTATAATGTGAGATAATGTGGAAGGTTAAGATAGAAGGGTCAGATTGTAATGAGTATTATATTAAGTGAAGTGTTTTTGGCTGCAAGAAACGAACACCATTTATTCTCTCAACAAATAAAATGTCTGCAGCACTGTGTTTCAGGTTCGGTTAACACTGTGTTCCAGGTTCGGTTCCGTGTCTCAACAATGTAACCGGGACCCAGGACCTTGTCTTCTGTCCACTCTGCCACCTTGAGTGTGTTGATGATGTCTCTGCTTATGGTTGTGACATATCTGCATCAGCTCCAAGCAGCACACGCTTTTATAATAGTTATGAGTCAGAAAGGAAATGATAGGGACAGAAAGAACTTTTTCTGCATTTCTCACCTTTTTTTGAAGGGCTACATTGTGCGGTGATTGAGAAGATTGACTTTTGAGCTGAAGTCTTGGGTTCCAATTATAGATTTCCAACTTAGTAGCTGTGTCACTTAGGGCAAGTTATATAAATTTATGATAAAAAAATTAATTGCAAAAATGTTATAGGCAAGAAATGTCCATATACCTGAGTATAAATATGCCAGATTTCTAATATTTTATTACATTAAATACTGTCAAAAAATCTGTAGAAGTGGGAGAAAGAATTCATCTTCATTGAGTTTAGAGCTTCTCATATACTGTCCCTAGACTGTGCTATATATAAATAAAATGATAACCTAAATGTGAACGTGAAAAAATTTCTAGTCAACTAAATGGAGATAATAACTCTTAATTGATAGATTTATGAGAAATGGATATGTCAATATATTTTAAATGATTGGAACAATAACTGACATACAATAAATGTAATTATTGCCTCAACTTTCTTCAGCAGGTTTCTTCTCAAGTTCCACAACCAGAATTTAACTGCATTTTCATCCCTAGATCCTTTCCTTACAAAAAGAAATGTTGTCTGTGATTGGCTTAGAATCATGATTACCGTGCATTTATTTCATGATTACCACTCATTTCCTGGAGTTAGACACAACCTAAACAAAGTTAGAGTTGAATAAGTGACTAATAGACTGTGACATATGTAAGGGAGTTTAGATTTTGCAGGAAATGTGAAACTAACAGAGTTTATAATTAGATAAGTGATGATTGAGATCAATAAAAATTATAGGATAGGCCAAGTAGAGAAAGTGAAATCACTTATATGCAAAAGTAGGCTTAATAGTCCAAAAGGGTGATTGGTAATGATGCCTAGTAGGGAAACTAAAAGATAGAAAAATTAAGTTATGCTATAAATACTATATATTTAAATAAGGACATATTTTGACTGTACTTTTTTTTGGATTCCTAATTTAAATTTTTATTTATGTATTTATTTGTTTAATTTCAGAGTATTACAGGGATACAAATGCTTTGATTACATAAAGTGCCTTTGCACCACCCGACAAGCATGTCCATCTCCCACACAATGCACACCGCGCCCATTAGGTGTGAATTTACCCATCTTCTCCTTCCCCCTCCCACCTATCCGATACCCTAAGAATGGTACTTCCCATATATGCACATTAGTGTTGATCAATTAATACCAATTTGATGGTGAGTATATGTGGTGTTTGTTTTTCCATTCTTGTGATGCTTCACTTAGAAGAATGGGCTCCAGCTCCATCCAGGATAATACAACAGGTAGTTCATCTTTTTATGGCTTAGTAGTACTCCAGGGTATGTATATATATATATATATATATACCACATTTTATTAATTCACTCATGTATTGATGGGCATTTGAGTTGTTTCCACAACTTTGCAATTGTGAATTGTGCTGCTATAAACATTCAAGTGAAGATGTCTTTTTTGTAGAATGTCTTTTTTTCCTTTAGGTAGAAACCCAGTAGTGGGGTTCCTGGATCAAATGGTACTTTTACTTTTAGTTCTTTGAGGTATCTCCATACTACTTTCTATAACAGTTGTACTACTTTGCTGTCCTACCAGCAGTGTATGAGTGTTCCTATCTCTCTGCATTTATGCCAACATTTGTTGTTTGGAGACTTTTTGGTAAAAGCCATTCTCACTGCAGTTAAGTGATATCTCATTGTGGTTTTGATTTGACTATAGTTTTCTACTTATTTTTATAACATTTTTCAAATATCATATATGATATACTTTGCCATTTTAGTGTTATTAATATAATAGCCATATCTTCCCAATTTTAATGTCTTAAATAATGACATGATGGACAAGAATTCTGTTTAACTTCACTTTAACATAGCTAATTAATTAACTATTAGGAGAAATTTTAAACTTTCAGTTTTGTGATATGTGATGTTAGATTTCCTTTGTTTTGACCCATTTTCTCATACAAGAGTATATGACATGGTTGGAATTTTTGTTTATATTTTTAAGATGTTCAAATTTTAGTTTATGTGTTTTAAGCTGACATATTTTTCTTCATGGGCATGTCATGTCTCATTTTGTATAGTTTTGCTATCGTAGTCTAGTGTACTTCCTAATTAGCCACAAAGATTTCTAGTTGAAGTGTAATACATATTATGGTGAAACAGCAAGTCAGCATATGATGTATACTGGAATCAATCATTTATTATTAAGTTAAACAGAATGCTTGTCCATCATGTCATTATTTAAGACATTAAAATTGGGAAGATATGGCTATTATATTATTAATAAACATTTACCCTGAAATTGACTAGCTTCGGTCAATAAATCCAATGACTATATTTAAAAAAATCCATATTTGATTCGTTTCCTGATTCACACCTGGTGGAGATATTGAAACTATTTACAGACATGTAAGTCATGTATGACAAAAAGCAAAGGAAAATTTCTGTTTGATAGCAAACATTTTTGCTTTCCTTTTAACCACTTCGGTACAAGCGTCGACTATAGTCGACAGCCACAGATGAGCGTGAACATCGACTTTAGCCGACAGCCGTGACATGAAGGCCCACTTTAGTTGACAGCCAAAAGCTTTTACTTTTACAGCTTTTATCTCTGCAGTTGCAGTGTGTACGTTCAGCTAATAAGTTACTATGAATCTGTGACCTTTTGACAAGTCCTTAGTAGGAGTTATTATAGTTATTTTCCTAAAGCTGCCTGTAAAGTAAAACAAGCTTTCAGTGCTTTAAAGCTTTCCTCATCACACAAGAGCAAAACAGATTCGTAGTCAATGCACAGCACAGACTATCCTGCAGACTATGAGTGCCGGCTGAGGACAAGGTTTCGCGGCCGGTGAGTGCCGTAACCAAGTGGTTAATTACCTTTTTTAAATTTTGTGTTGGATTTTTGTTCCATTGTTTAATTTTGCTCTCACAGAAAATTTGGTGTTCATGTTCTGCATTTTTAAGGCTTTTATAGGAGTGTTATATAAATTTTGTAAAGATGAGCACTTTGAAGCTTCTCATCAAAAACCAAAATATTATTATGCCTAATGCCTATTCTTCCTACTCAATAAATCAAAGAAACAGCAGATGTAAAAAACTGGTGTGTAAGGTAGTTTTAAAATTGAATTAAGATCGAAAAAGAAATATAGTAATTTGAAAAGATTAAGTTCTAATGTCTTTTAATCTCCAAAGTGTTTCGAAGTATAGTCTTCCCTTGGTATCCATGGGGGATTGGTTCCAGCACCCCTGAGGATACCAAAATCCGCAGATCTTAAGTCTTTGATATAAAATGATGTAATATTTGCACAAACTATGTATATCCTCCCATATACTTTAAATCATATCTAGATCACTTATAAAACCTAATAAAAGGTAAATGCTATGTAAATAGTTATTATACTGTATTATTTTTTATTTGTATTACTTTTATTGTGCTGTTATTTATTTATTTATTTTTAATATTTTCAAACTCTGGTTGATTGAACCCTCGGATGTGAATCCCATGGATACAGAAGGTCACTATAATGCCTTCTCTAAGGAGACTGAGCAAGAGTAATTCAGAAGAGATGAATTCAGAACAGGTGAGAAGGGTGAAAAATAATAGGCTTCAGGTGGACTTAATATTAAAATTTAACTTGTATACTTTTGAATTAATCATATCTCTCAGATCCAAGTGATGACAGTTAAAGAATTAACTTCCAAAAATCTTCTGTCATTTTCCACCCTTTTTTTCAATGAAATGGGAAATCTAAAGGGATGAAATAATGGATTTAGGCCCTGTTAAGCCCAATTATTTAAATAATGTTGTCATAAAGTCTCCTTTCCCCATTTTTAGCTCACTTATAAATTTATTCTATATTATTTGTGGGAATGAGGGTTGATTTTGTTCTCAAATTCTTAAGGTCATTTTTGGCAGTTTTGGCTTATGTCTCCTCACTCTAACAGTAGCCACTGGTCTGTAAAGCTGTGTAACATTTTCAGGTAAAAATCACTAGAAGAGGCAGGAAATGGAATAAACTGGAAGATGAGTTTAAAAGGTAACCTTAAGGTCATATTGTGGAAAATTTTCACTGCATATTATGAAGTGTGTAGTTTACTGGGAAGTGGGGAGAGCTAGAAATATTTAGATACCAGAGAATGAAATAGCCAAATCTGTTGTTATAAAACTAATTGGTGTAAGTGATATATATGTTAATACTAGTGATCTTTCTAAATTTGAAAGCCAAAGTAATTATTGTATGGCCACTATGATTTATTTCAGTTTTTACCTTGGGACATTTTGTTTCTTCTGTTTTTATATTTTAATGATATTAAAGTCATTTATTATTTAAACAGTAATGTATTCATTTATATATTACTTCTCTAAATAGAATGCAAGGTTCTCAAAGAATTGGCTACATTTTTATGTTTCTCTGTATCTATCTTTTTTCCCTGACACAGTGATTTTTTAAGGCCCATGTCAAAAAAGTTTATTGATTTAGTTTGATTTGATTGTGGAATGAATGTAAGAGTTGAAACAAATATTTATGTGAATGAGTTATTTAATTCTAGTTTTAGGAGTATTCAGTTTCATGATCCACATGTTGACTGATGTTTACCAAAGATATGTTAGTTTCCATCCATCAAACAAGTTTGTTTTACAACCCCAAATATACCATTGATAAAACTATAACATCATTTTTTACTTTGCCACGGTTATAGTAATTTAGCATATTTCTAGAGAAAATTACTATGACTCACTTTTGTACTTTGTACATGCTTAGCGCATACAAAGTATATAGTTTAACTTTCACAGGTTGAATTTCTTAATCAGGGACAGAGATTATGGTGTCATCCTTGTGTATCTTTTTTTCACTTCAATCATTGCCATGTGTATAGAGGTACTTAAAAATACCACTAATATACAACAACAGGCTAAAGAAGAAAAATTACGTGATCACATAAGTAGATGCAGAAAAAAGCATTTGACAAAGTCCAACCCATTCATGATTAAAACTGTCAGCTAATTAGGAATAGAGAAAAACTTCTCCAACTTGATAAACAATATCTGCAAAAAATCTACAACTAATATAGTACTTAATGGTGAAAAACTAAATGCTTTCTCCTTAAGATCAGGAATGAAGTAAAGATGTTCCCCTTACCACTTCTACTGAACATGGTACTGGAAGTTTTACTAATAAGACAACAAAAGCTGAGGAGGAAGATATACATATTGGGAAGAAAGATTTTAAAAAACACATGCAACTATCTTTGTCCATAGGTGACATGCTTGTCTATGTATAAAATCCAAAGAATCAACCCAAAGCACCCACAAACATGCCTGGGAAAATAAGTGCATATAGCAAGGTTGCAAGATTCAAGGTCAATACACAAAAGTCAATTGCTTTCTCATATACCATCAATGCACAATTGGAAGTTGAAATTACAATACAACACTACTTACGTTAACATCAAAAAGGAAAGAAATGCTTAGGTATAAATCTATCAATATATGTTCAAGGTCTACATGAGAAAAACTGCCAAACTGTGATGAAAGAAATCAAAGAATATCTAAACAAATGGATAGATATTACATGTTCATGGTTAGGAAGACTCAATATTAGTAAGATGTCAGTTCTTCACAACTTGATCCATAAAGTGAATACAATCCAAGTCAAAATCCAGGTTACTTTGTGAATATTGAAAAACTTATTCTAAGGTTTATATTGAAAGGCAAAAACTCAAAATAGTCAACAAAATATCAAAGATCAACAAAGTTGGAGAATGACAGTACTCAATTCAAGATTTTATACTATGAACCTACAGAAATAAAGATGATGTGGTATTGTTAAAAGAATAAGCAAACAGATCAATGGAATAGAATGGAGAATAGAAGTAAACTAACACAAATTGAGTCAACTGATTTTTGACAAAGGAGCTAAGGCAATACAGTGAAGAAATAATAGCCTTCTCAAAAAATGGTGCTTGATCAACTGGATGTCCATATGCAAAAAAAAAAAAAAAAAGAATGTAGATATTAAAATCACACCTTTCCCCAAAATTAACTAAAAATGAATAATAAACCTAAATAAAATGAAAAATTATAAAATGTCTAGAAAAGAACTCAGGAGGGAATCTAGAATACATTGAGTTGGCAATGACTTTTTAGATATAGCACCAAAAGCACCAACCTGGAAGAAAAGCTTAATATGCTGAACTGACCTAAAATTTAAAGCTTTGGCTCTTTGAAAAACACCATTAAAATAATGAAAGTACAAACACACAGTGAAAGAAAATAATAGTAAAAAACATATCTGATAAAGGGCTGGTTTTCAAAATATACAAAAATTCTAAAAACTCTAAGAAAAAAGTGAGAAAAATATGAACAGATGGTGAATAAGCATATAAAAAGTTACTCACATCATATGTCACTAGAGAATTACAAATCAAACAAAGAGATACTACTATATACCCATTAGGATGGTCAAACTCTAGAACAGTGACAACACAAAGTGTTGACGAAGATACAGAGCAACTAGAATCTCATTCATTGCTGGTGGGAATGCAAAATAATGCAGCCATTTTTAAAGACATTTTGGCAATTTCTTACAAAGCTACATACTGTCAGTCCAGGAATTTTAAACTGATTAAGAAAGTATGTCCACACAAAAACCTGTACATGTTTATAGCAGCTTTAGTTATGATTTACAAAAATCGAAAGCAAACAAGATATCCTTCAATGGATGAATGGATAAACAAACTATGGTGTATCCATACATTGGAATATATTCAGCAATAAAAACTTCATGTTGTACAAAATAAATACACATAATTTTATATGTCATTTTAAAATAAATAAGTACATTTGGGAAAAAAACTGAAATGAGCTAATAAGCAACAAAAGAAATGAAACAACTTCACACACATATTGATAAGTGAAAGAAGCCAATCTGAAAAGGCTATGTAGATATTAATACTATATGAGTCAATCTATATGACATTCTGTAAAAGACAAAACTATGGAGGGAGTAAAGATATCAGAGTTTGCCAGGGGTTGGAGGTTAAGGGGGACAATACTAGAGCACAGATTTTAGGGCCTTCTCTATGATACTGTAATGGTGGGCATGTGACCTTGTACATTTGTCAAAATCCATAGAACTTTGCAACATAAAGAATGAATCCAACCCTAAACTATGGATTTCAATTAAAACATAATACATTGAATTGGTTCAAGTTGGGAAACTGGGCTGGGAGGGGAAGGTTAAGATATGGGAGCTTTCTGTGTTTTTTTTCAATTTTTTTTCTGTAATCCTGAAACTACTCTAGGAAATAAAGTCTATTAATTGAAAAAATCACCAGTCAGTACTAACAGTGTTATTATTATTGGCACTAATCTGAAATTATTAATGAGAAGCTCTTCATGGGTTGTGTCAAGTCAATACTTCCCTTTAGATGCTGGTACAAACACGTTTAACTTAATGTCATTGGCATTCTCAGGTATTCAGTAGTGTTTTTCTTTTTTTTATTACATTAAAGATCTTCTTTATTTATGATTGTTTTCACCTTCCATTTCATTATTGTAATGATGAATATTTTCTATGTATCAGATAATAATATAAACATTTTAACATTGGTAACAATTGTAACATTTATTACAATTATATATTTCTTGAAACATTTTCAGTTCATTAGATGTCCATTCTTTTCCTTTTTTATATTTATTAATCTTTATACACAAAACTTTCACTCAGACTTTAAAATGATTGTATTAAGGGATATTTTCTCTCTTTCTCCCTTTGTATTTCCCCCTTTATTTCTTTAACAATCTATGTATCCATGCACAAAGTTCTTTAAAAAATTAATATTATCAGTAATATCTTTAATAAACATCTTCCTAAATTTAATCACTTTAAGAAATTGATATTTTTAATGATTCCTAAGGAAGTTGTCAGACTAACAATCTTGAAATTTATTAAAGTTTAATGTAAGTCTAAGGAATTTTTCCAGGTTAATATAAGTAGTGTTTCATGGGTTTTTAAAAGAAAATATGAAAGTTTGCAATGGTATGTATTTGAAAAGTGTGTAAGTTTTCTATTTTAAATGCCTAATGTTGCCTTGTTGAAGAATGGAGTGCCATATACAAGGTCTGTCTGGAAAGTATCCAGCCAGGTAATATGAAAAAGTATGAAAATTATGGCTGGATACTTCTCAGACAGACCTCGTAATTTGTGCTCTTGAATTTTGGGGTCAGACATATTCTTTTGTATTCTAGATGATTTGAAGATTTTTATGTTTCTATTTGCTGCTTCTAAATAGTACAAAAAATATTTGCTTAAAAATATTAGCTTCAGCTTCTCAAAGTTGATTTGTATTTGACTCTCAACGAAGAAAAATGCTTCACAAAAAGTATTTCTTCCCAAACCAAGTGAATGAAAATATTTTTCATATTGTTATAAAGGTTTTCAACCTATATTTCCAGTAACTGTTTATCTTTTTTAAAATTTCTTTAGGGGGATGAGAGGGGAAGATAGAGCTACTTTTTGTTTATATCTGAACCCTACTGAATTAGAAAGAATTTAAGTAAGTAACAGACACTTACAATAAAGGAAACTTCTAATTAACACAAAAACCTTGCTCACAAGAAGCTGAACAGATCAAGGATAATTCTCTGCATATTACACTGTACAGTTAGGATGGTTTCTATTCTTTTATTAATATCTTCATTTCTTATTCTTTTCCTCTGTCTTTCCCCCCCGTAACAGTGGCTCAATATCAGGGTTTTCAATTCTGTTTTGTGAGAACAAAAAAAGAGATTGAAACTATTAAAATTTATATATTGTTAAATTGCTGTGGTATTTTTGTAGATGATACAAAATAGAACAAAAAGAGGGCTGATTTTTTTCATATACTACTGCATATTATACGATGTTTTCCCTCTTTTATATTTTTAATTTACAATTTCACATTGAATACGAATAAAAGGGGCCATACAGGGCAGTATTTAACATCACGAAAGAAAGGAAGACATTAATTCAAACTGCTTGAGTTTTAATTCAATATCAGCATGTTCTTTTTATATATCTTGGGTCTACTTGGGAAAAATATATAAAATATTTTTTTCTGTGATACTTTCCATTTAATGAAAAATATGAACATATTTTTGTGACTGCTTTTCACACATCTTTAAGTATTTATGAAAGAAAAGACTTAGGCTTCTTTATAGGGTTGCTACTAACCCTTTAAAGAAATTCAAAAAAGATTGTCAAATCAGATATAACGGGTCACAAAATGAGCTATATCCACGGACACAGCTATAATTTTATTATAGTTTTGGAAAACAGTTCTGAGCATCTTTCAAAGTCATTTTCAAGATTCTTAAATAAAATATTCCAATTTTTAAAAGATATCAATCTGATTACTAAATACAGGTTTCTAAAAATAATGGAAAAATAATAGAGAGCAGTAGATTCATGAAAAATAAGAGCTTTGAACAAATACTATAGGGTAAAAAAGAGATATAATGAATAAAATTTTTAAAAACTGATCCACAGCAAAGTATTTAACTTTTTATAATTTAATAAAACATTATATAGAGAATTTGAGTGTAGATATAAAAATCGTGATGTTTAAATTTTTGTAGTAATAGCATACCATATTTTATTAAATCAGGAATTCTGCTATGCATTTATGAAAAATAAATTTATGTTTCATTAATATTGTCTTTTGGGATACATTTTTTTAATAATCATTACCCTTCAGATTTTTTTATCATCAACACAAATTTGTAAATGCTGAATAAGAATGGATGTAAATCTGTTAGTCAATGGTTAAACAAATGCATCATATTCATATATCTTCAGTTTATGATAATGGAGATTTCTGTGATTGGTAGCCTGCTGGCACAATAATACTGCAGCAATACACAATTAATCTATGAATTGTGAACATGCCCCTAGCGCCTACACTGACAGAGATATACCATGCATGTTTATACTCAGAGTAAACAGAGCAAGGTAGAGAATTAATTCATTTTTGGCTGGGAGAACACTCAAAAACATTTCACACAAATACATCATATCTATTTATCTATATATCTACCTATTATCATTTGTATAAAAGTGCAACCATATTATTGACTGTATGTCTGTATATATACATACTCACAATTTATGTATACATAATTATAGTCAATTTTTATGGTTTCTTATTTGTGTTTTATGCAACCTATGGGTTTATATTAGGCTGACATTAAAGGATTAAAAATACTGATTTTAGTGAGCCAATCACTATTTTTCATCATGGGATTTCAGATGCTGTATATGTTAGGACTATGAGAAGTCAAAGACCACTTTTTTTTTTTACTTATAGGGTAGTTCCCAAACACTAATCTGAACTTTCTGAAAATATTGCTAGAGTTTATGTTTTATGAATACTGTGCAAGCAAAATAATTTTTCTAAATCTAAATAACACCAAAAACCAGTCAAACTAGAAAAGTGAATGATACTAAAGCAAATGATTTTTAAATATTTTATGACATGAAAGGGCAGGGTTGTGTTTGTGTGTTTGTGTGTGAGAGAGAGAAAGAGAGAGCGTTAGTGAGCACTATATCATTTTGGATAAGACTATTGTTCCATTTCTTTCTCACTTGTAATTGCAGACTAATTAGTGTCATGCAATTTGAATAATATTTTCTCCTTAGAGAGGAGCAATAAAAGGAGTCAAGATTAAAGTTTAACCCTCTTCCTTGCAATATTCACTCATTTTTGTATTTTATATATATATATATCATTTAGTTCAATTGTCGATAATGTTATTTTCCAGAAATATGGCTACCATCTCTAAAGAGGAGATTAAAAGAACATTAAGGAAGTCCAGTCCATTTGTACACTGCCTCTGAGAGCTTTGAAATTGATGAGAATATGATATGAAGAAAATTGTAAAGCTACACTTTACACTAGTCTAAAATTCACCTGTTATTGAATGTCTCATCTCAAGTAATGTTCATATATGTCATCAAATGCAGCTTGGAAGAGAGTTCTGAGAAGTCAAACATTGAGCAGCTTATGAGAGCATAAACCAGAGTAAGACACAGCAGCATGAAAAGACAACAATTTGACCAATATTAACTTTTCTCCTTTACCAAATATATTGAAATCATCTATCTTGAGGAATCACATTCCAAAATTCTTCTCTCATTTATTTATTTATATTTTTCTCATTTCCAATTACATAGACATATCAGACTCAGTGCCATATTCTTCTTCAGCATTTTCAGCTACCTTTGATAGATTAGTTCTGACTTTCCAAATATTGATTAATCCAATCCTAAGTCTTTCACTTGTCTTTTCTCCCTTAGTTTTCCAACTTACAGGGCATTACAGACACATATATAACTAGCACAACACAATGATCTTACTGATGTGAACATAACCCTCTGACTTATCCAAAGCACCAGCCATTTGTTTATTTTCTCTTATCTCCCACCGCCACTAACTATACATTGATACACCAAGTACAAGGGATGTTTGACAATGTTCTTGCCAGTTGTTTTATCTAGAGAACAGGCATCAGAAGAGAAAATGAAAGAAAGAACCAATAAATCTTCTCAAATTCAGTTTTACTAGAAAACCAAAAAGCCTTGGTTTTGCAACATCTGTGAATTTAAATATATTGATATACATGCATTGGGAGTTCAATGTGCCACTATGCCTCTTACACTCTGAAAAAATATCATGTACATTATGCATATAAACTCACGCACATGTCAGGTTCAGCTGCAGAATTTTAAATGTTCCTGACATCTTGAAATATTTGGTATGGATATTGGTAGCATGTCGAATTCTCCAGGTGTTTTAGATAATTCTTTCTTTCCTCCAGTGATTATCCCATATGTTTAAAAACTCAATGTAAAATCTCAAGTGAAATCAAGCAGTGGGGAGGGAAAGGGCGAAAACCTATGTAATTGCTACAATGAACACTGTCTGGGTGACTGGCCATGTAACCAAAAACATTTGTACCTCCATAATACTTGGAAATTAAAATGAAATAAAAACTCCTCAATTCCATCTTTGTCTTTGAGAACATTCTTGACCTTCTGATGCTGCATTTGGCTTGGCTCTTAATAATACAACATTCAGTACTTTTGAGCAAGATAGCCAACATTTAAAGTGGGCAATTTGTTAGAGTCAATGCTTTTGCATTCCATTTATTTCCCATCCCTTGCTCTTGTCTTGGTGTGTCTAAGACCTCAAAAGGATTCTAAAGCTTTTAGAACCTAGAGTTACAATAATTGCTATTGCTGCCTCCTGTACTAGAATTTCTTAGAACCTCTGCCTGCAAGGGAAGAGTTTCTCCACATTTAATCATATTTATCCTGAACTTAAATTGCTATTCGAAAGTTAATGACTAGGATTGTCCATTAGAAACCATTAGTTCCTTATTCATGTCACCAAATCTTGCCACCCCTCAGCCTTCAAATAATCTGATGCTAGACATGAAACATTTCCTTCTTTTAATTGCTTTCTACAGTAGTTGGGTATGCAACCAGTGTTCCATATATGACTATTACTTTTTTACCCCTTCTAGCATTAAAGTTTGAGGTTTCAAATGGCTCAGCTTACTTTTTCAATTCATAACATGCTGTTTCTACCAGTTGTAAGTATTCCATTTTCTAAATTAGTGCCTCTTTCTTCTTTTTCTTCTATTTTTACCTATTTGCTTATTTCTGCTACAAAACCACATAAAAAGAAACATTGAACTGTACATTTACAAGAGGTTAAGATGGTAAATTTTACATTGTGTATTTTACTACAATTAAAAAAACCTCCAATAGATACACAACGTAATTAGAATAACATCGAAACTTGTTACCCCAGCCCAAAATAAAATAAAATAAACACTGAGTATATAAAAAGCATATGTCTACTGAAAATAGCAAGACTTATGGCACAATTGAGTTTAAAAAGTTGGGGTCGGGATTAAAAACAATCTAAGTTAGAAATATCTCACTATCAGCTAAAGCAAATGGTCATTTTTAGAAATTGTCAGTGATTTATACAAAACAATTTAATGTGTAATATCTTTTTCAAGACAACTATTCTAGTTTATTTGATTCTTTAATAGCATACTGGCATTTAACCAGTAGTATTTATGTATGTTTTGTTTTTCTATCAATGAGAGTTCCATTTTCATAACATGAAGTTTAAATCTGAAAATTGCTGTAGGAAAGAAATGTATGTGTGTTCTTCAAGCCAATATCATAGACCAGATGTCCTGTAAGACCTCAAACTATTAAAAAAAAATTTTATGTTGGATAAATATGAAAAAATTTAAAAATTTTAAATGTGTATGTAAGACCTTAAGAAAGTAATGGTAACTTCCAGGAGTCAGAAAAGATGGAGCTGGAAACCAGATTTTTAAGGAGAATTTGTCATAAATTATAATGTAAAAGGATTTTTCCAATTTTAGAAACAAAGAAGCATGCGAACAAAATTCTGCACTGGGGATATGGGAGACAAAACTTGATTCCATACAAAATAGGAAGCTGAAAATAGACACTTTCACAAATCTAGGATCATCAAGGTAATCTATGTTGACAAAAAGGCTATACTAAGAAATGTTCTTTAAGAATTCACAATTACTCACCTGTTCTGACCTAACTCTGGGAAGAAAAATAAATAGCAGCATAATCCAAAAGTCCAGAGATAAAGTTTAAAAATAACATGGCTCATATATAGCAGAAAGAAATCCAATTCTTCTGTATAAACATCCAAACAAACCATTCAAGAATTCCTCAGATTAACTGCATTTAAATAGAAGCACACACTTCAAAATATAAAATAAATAAATCAACAAGTTTTCACAGTTCTGTAAAGAATAAATACATGTAGATATTAGGTTTGTTAAAAATTCAACTATTGGGTAAATGAGATATAGAATATAAAATATGTCATTAAAATTTTTTAAAGCTGTAAAATCTGAGACAATCATGAAGCACTATCAAAATACATGGGGGTTTTGAAAAAGATATATTATTAATTATAGAAACAAAAATCTGATCATTTCAAATACAGCTGGCCCTCAAGAATACATTTGTTATCCCTATTCACATTTCCTAAGTGGCATGAAAAATTCACATTAAGAATTTAATGCGAATGCCCGTGCACATAGTGTACACAGATATTTTACAGAAATAAACACATATATTTCCTGGGAGGAACCCAATTTCATCTCAGACTTCTAAATATTTTTGCAGACTATGTTTCAAAGGAATGAAAAGCTTATAGTAAACAAATAAACAGTAAATCATAAAAGAGAAAATAAGTCACTGTGAATGAGCCAGTAAGGAAATAAAAAAACAGCAGAATAATACCCACAGAATTTCAGAATTATCAAACTAGAACAAAAATAAATGGTTTCATATATATCTTATGAATTTAGAGAAGCTAAAGTACAACATATTTAAATATAAAACTGAAATGCTGGAAAATAAAAGTATAATCAAATACAAGCAAGCATTTAAAAATTAGTAGATGAATTTAATAGCAGATAAAACAAAATTATTGAAATAATTATCATAGCAACTTTGAAGTGAGAATTATATAAATTATACAGAATCTGGCATTGGTGGAAAGTATTAAGTAAAGGTTTAGAGTCAGGGATGATACAATGAGCAGTTTACATGAATATCTAATGTGAGATCAGAAGTATAGGAGGGAGAAATAGAAGGGACAGAAGTAATGTCTGAAAAAATATTGAGAATCTTCTAGAACTCCAGTCCATAATTTGTAAAAGCATATTGAAAACAAATTACATTAATTAAAGAGAAAATCCTCACTTGGTTGTATCATTGTGAAACTACAAACAAAAAAGACAAAGAGAATATTAGAAAATCAATCACTTGTATTAGAGAGTTTGCTAACAAAGAATGAACAATTAGGATCGCAAAGATAAAAATAAAAGCTGAAGAAAAAGGAATAGTATGTTTCAATAAACTGAAAATAGTTATCTATCAACAAATTTAGAACCAATGAAAAATATCTGCATGATAGTGGGCATAAAGTCCATGTACAAGAACTGCTGAGCCCCTCCCTCCTTTGAAGAGAGGCATCACCTCATGTTCCTAGCAACTTCATGGACTAAAAAAGGACACAGCATGTTGTAAATGTTGGTGAAATTGAAATATGGGGAGGTAAAATAATATGCCAACCACCCTCCAGAAAGTTGAAGCGACACTTTCTAATCTTGCCCCTAACGCCAGGATCTCTTTTCCCACTAATTTTTCCTAATAATTAATTGCTTCACTTTTTTTATTTCAGCATATTATGGGGGTACAAATGTTTAGGTTACATGTGTTGCCTTCTTCCCCCCACCCCCGGAGTCAGAGCTTCAAGTGTGTCCATCCCCCAGATTGTGCGCATTGCACTCATTATGTATGTATATACCCATCTCCTCCTCCCCTCTCCCATCTGCTCGACACCAGATAAATGTTATTCTTATATGTCCACTTAGGTGTTGATTGGTGAAACCAATTTGCTGGTGAGTACATGTGGTGCTTATTTTTCCAATCTTGGGATACTTCACTTAGTAGAATGGGTTCCAGCTCTATCCAGGAAAATACAAGAGGTGCTATATCACCATTGTTTCTTAGAGCTGAATAGTACTCCATGGTATACATATACCACATTTTATTAATGCACTCATGTGTTGATGGGCACTTGGGTTGTTTCCACATCTTTGCAATTGTGAAATGTGCTGCTATAAACATTCGAGTGCAATGTCTTTTTTATAGAGTGTCTTTTGTTCTTTTGTTTAGATGCCCACTAATGGGATTGCTGAATCAAATGGTAGATCTACTTGTATCTCTTTAAGGTATCTCCATATTGCTTTCCACAGAGGTTGCACTAGTCTGCAGTCCCACCAGCAGTGTAGGAGAGTTCCTATCTCTCTGCATCCAGGCCAGTATTTATTGTTTTGGGGCTTTTTGATAAAGGCCATTCTCACTGGAGATAAGTGATATCTCATTATGGTTTTGATTTGCATTTCCCCAATGATTAGAGATGTTGAGCCTTTTTTCATATGATTGTTTGCCATTATTCTGTCTTCAGAAGCAATTAATGGTGCAATAGTCCCACGAACCTTTCTCTGTATTGTTTTCCTTTTAGTTCTCTCTTATTTTGTGTGTACATATTTTATTTCCTTTCTAATTCATTTGTTTTTCTTTCTTTCTTTTTTTTTTTTCTTATTTACAGGCCAGAGCTAAATATATACACAATGTTTAACCCACTATGAAATTTAGGAATGAAGGAATATATGGTAAGTATCAGCTTTACTCCTTCCCTGGCTCCCAAGGAAGTTAGACAACTATAAAACTTAGCCATATTCTTTGCTTATCTAGAACACAGGGCCCCTGGGGGATATCACCAAGACCCATCAACATAAGGCAGGAAGAGGGTAAAGAACACTGGAAAAGAAGTCAGAGGTGTGAGTTCTGTTGCTGCCTCTGCCACTAACTCACCATGCATTCCATCTCTCCTCTTTTCCTCTGTTTTCTCTTTCACATCTGCAAATGATGAAACAGGTCTCAAACCTGCTCATAATTATCTGGAGAACATTTTTTAAATAAATAGACTTTGTCAAATTTATCATTAACATTGTTTTTGATTGACACGTCATAATTGTATACAATTATGGGATACAATGTGATGTTTTGATACATGTATACAATGTGGAATGATTTAATCAAGCTAACTAATATATTCTTCAAAAAATATCCTTTGAAAATGAAGCAAAATAACAGTATTTTCAAATACAAATTCACCAACACCCCAAATCACTGAGGGAATGTTTGTTATAGGATGTTATGAGAAGTCAACTTCAAGGAGAACAGTTGTTCTAGATATAATGCCTAAGATACAAGAAAAGACAAAGAAAAAAGTAAAATAAGAACAATTTGGGTAGAGTTAATTTTGTACTGACTATACAAAACAAAAATAAGTGATTTTTTACATTAAAATATAGGAGATATTTAAACATAAATGAAATATCATTAAGGAGAAGTTAATTGGGTATATTGACGAATTTATGTTTTGATACATTAAATACATAATGTCAAAATTCATAGGACAAAATAACATAAATGCAAAGTTAGTAAATATTCTGTAAAAAATGGAAAGTAATCAAATCAATGAAAGGTAAATAAATCAAAGAGAAAATAACAGAACATGTTTAAAAAATTTAAAAATAAGATTGGAAAGAGTTCTGCTTCTAGTAATAGTGGAACAGGGAGTTCAGATCAACTTTAACAATGACAACTGGAAAAATTAGGCAAAATATGAAAAGTAGAATTGTAGAACAAACAAGTCTATGAATAATCACATGACCAAGATCCTAGGAAGAAGAGCAGGCCAGCCTCTTGAACTCTTTTTCCACTAGACCTGAGCTTTCCAATAAGGTCAGCACTAGCCAAGAGTTGCTATTGGACAATTGAGATGTGGCCAGTCCAAATTGAGTGGAATGTAAATTTAAAACATGTAGCAGGTTTTGCAGCCTTAGAATAAAAACATTGGTAAATCAATCATTAACAATTTTTATATTGGCTATGTGATGAAATAATATTTATGATACATCAAGTTAAAATATTGTTAAAAGTAACTAACCAGTTTCTTTTTACTATTTTGATATGGCTATGAGAAAATTTAAAATTACATATATGGCTCACACTTCTGGCTTGTCTTATATTATATTTCTATTAGAAGCAGTAGCCAAAGCTTCTGCTGATTATCATAGAGACATCTGAGTAGCTAAAAAAGTTTTCAGCTGACTCCAGGTTGACTGGGAAATACTAGAATTCTAAGCTTTTGAAACAGAAGATCTATAGACACATTGGTTAAGACTCCAGGTTTTTAAATGGGACCACAAACTCCTATCTTACTCTAGGAATAAAACTGAATTTAGTTTATATAAACTAAAACTCAGCTGTAACTCTTCTCAATCTCTGATTGAATTACAGAGAATATGGATTAGAAGTCCCGTTAGCCTAAATGCCTATGAGAAGCAAACATAAGTTCTCTTGGGAAGACCACAGTATCAAGCAGAGTTCAATTGATTATTATTTTTATTTTATTTTATTTTATTTATTTATTTATTTTTGAGAGAGAGTCTCACTCTGTAGCCCTGGCTAGAGTGCAAAAGCCTCATCATAGTTCGCACGCAGCAGCCTCAAACTCTGGGCTCAAGTGACCTTCCTGCCTCAGCCTTCTGAGTAGTTGGGACTACAGACACATGCCACCACATCTGGCTGATCTTTTCTATTTTTAGCAGAGATGGAATCTTGCTCTTGCTCAGGCTGGTCTCCAATTCCTGACCTCAAGTGATCCTCCCACGTTGGCTTCCCAGAATGCTAGGATTACAGGCATGAGCCACCGTGCCCCGCTTATGAATTTATTTTTAAAATTTGTCATATTCAATATTAAACACTTCATCAGAAATGACCAAATATGAAATGATAAGGTTTTAACTTAAAACCAAGAGAAGTAACAGACAAAAGATACTTACGATATGAAAGATACAATAAAATAGCATTTTCAGATGTAGGCTTTCAAGTAATATAATTTGATCTTTAAAAAGTATAGTAGAGGATTTAAAGCAAAATTTATAATTTCAGGAAAAAAAGAGGAGTTTATAGAAAAGTACAAAAAATAAACTGTGGTAGTGAAAATGCTACAAATAAAATTAAGAACTCAAGTTTAATAGGAGATTGGATGTAGCAATGAAGATAATCAGTAAATGGAAATAGATCATAGACCAAGAAGCCCTATTCAATAAATGGTGCTGGGAAAATTGGATAGCCACATGCAGAAGAATGAAACAGGATCCATATCTCTCTCCACTCACAAAAATTAATTCAAGGTGGATAAAAGACTTAAATGTAAGGCATGAAACCACAAGAATTCTAGAAGAAAATGGTGGAAAATTCTTCTAGATATCAGCCTAGGCAAAGAATTTATGAATAAGACTCCCATGGCAATCACAGCAACAATAAAAGTAAATGCACTAAATAGGACTTGATTAAATTAAAAAGCTTTTGCATAGCTAAGGAAATAATCAAGAGGGTAAACAGAGGATCTACAGAATGGGAGAAAATATTTGCATGCTAATAACCAAGGGCTAATAACCATAGTCTACCAAAAAGTCAAGCAAATCATCAAGAAATAAACAATCAACCTGATTAAAAAGTGGGCAAAAGATATGAACAGAAGTTTTTCAAAAGAAGAAAGACAAATGGCCAATAAACATGTGAAAAAATGCTCAACATCACTAATCATCAGGGAAATGCAAATTAAAACCACAATGAGATATCTCCTTACCACTGTTAGAATGGCTTTTATTAAAAAGTCCATGAAGAATAGAAGCTGGCATGGATGAAGACAGAAAGAAATACTTATAAATTTTGTTGGTACACAACTTAGTGCAACCTCTATGGAAAACAGTGTACTGATACCTCAAAGAACTAAAAGTCAACCTATCATTTGATCCAGCAATTTCACTACTGGGTATTTGCCCAAAGGAAAAGAAGTGATTTTATCAAAAAGACACCTGCACTCAAATTTCTATTGTAGCACAATTCAAAATTGCAAAGGTGTGGAATCAACCCAAGTGTCCATCAATTCATGCTTGAATTAACAATTGTGCTATATATATACTATGGAATACTACTCAGCCATGTAGAAAGATGAATTAAGGCCTTTTGCAACAATTTGAATGGAACTGGCGACCATTATCCTAAGTATCTAAAGAATGGAAGAACAAATACCACCTGTGCTCGCTATTAAATTGTAACTAGCCGATGAGCACACATGTGCACAGAGGGAAGTAAAACTCAGTGTAAATCAAGCTGGAGGGAGAGGGAAGAAGGAGATAAACAAAAACCTACCTAACGGGTACAGTTAACACTGTCTGGGTGATGGGCACACTTATAACCATGACTCAAGCATAACAAAAGCTATCCATGTAACCAAAAACATTTGTACGCCTGTAATATTTTCAAATAAAAAAGAAAATACAAAATAAAAGAAAAACAACAGAATGGATAAATGTGTTGAAAAGTTAAATGTTAATGAATGAATGGAAAAAGAATTTAAATATATGACAATAATAGCATATAAACTAGAAGGAGAACTAGTGCAAGGAAATATTATGTCTTTTATTTTTGCCTTAGAGGAACTTTCATTTTTGATCATTAATTCTGATGTCCTTTGAGGAAAATTAGAAATACTTTACCCCAAAATGTGACATTTTGACATACTAGAGTGAATGAAGAAGCCTCAAGGTCTCCTATGACCCACCCCACAACCATCATAGGCTCTCCTCAAATCACTGAAGTTTCTTTATCTGCTGGAAGAGATTCAGACCCACCTAGGAGAATAATTGTCTTTCCTTCCTCCCTGTTATCTCAATATATATTGCAGGAAAGAAGATCAAGAATGCAACTAGATCTGGCCCAACCCATTTTAAAAATAGTACCTGGCTGGGTGCAGTGGCTCATGTAGTCCTAGCACTCTCGGAGGCTGACATGGGAGGATCCCTTGACCTCAGGAGTTCGAGACTAGCCTAAGCATGAGCAAGACTCCGTCTCTACTAAAAACAGAAAAATTAACCCTGTGTCCTGGCACGTGCTTGTAGTCCCAGCTACTTGGGAGGCTAAGACAGGAGGATCGCTTGAGCCCAGGAGTTTGAGGTTGCTGTGACCTGGGCTGGTGGCAGTGAACTCTACTCAGGGCAACGGAGTGAGACTCTGATTCAAAAAATAAAATATATATATAAAAAAATAATACCTGTCTCTCTGGCTAATTTAATTTCCAAAGAGAATCATTTACTAGTTAATCTGTTTCCCTCCTTGCATTCATTCTGCCCAGTATCTATTCATCCTCTCTCGTAATCCTTTATTGTCCATAGCAGAATTACTCTTTTTCCCTCTCCTATCATCAATTTTACCTGAAAAGTATAAAAACTTCTGAAACCTGTTGGGAAGTTGGATCCTCATTTTCTGGGGGTTCTTGTATATACATGTTAAATAAATTTGATACGTTTTTTTTTCTGAGATCAGATGAGATCAGGCATGTTCAGGATGGTATGCTTGTAGATTGATAAGCTTGTTTTCTATTAAACTGCTTTATTATGAGTTGATTTTTCAGTTTTGCTTTTGCCCCCACAACGCTTCTGATATTATTGATCATGACAATAGATCATATGACTTTTTAGGAGGTATGTTGGAAATTATTTTTTACAGTGTTGATACTGATGTGTTGGTAAATATATACTTATGTAAATATGTATATTCTCTTATTATTTGCTTTATGCTTACCTATTACATATGTCATAACTCCTTTGAAGGTATAGATTCAAAAATATTCTATAGGCATTCTTAATTCAATATGATTAGTCAATAATTATGAAGTAGAAATTATAATGTTACTTTAAATCTGAATTACAAGTTATGTTTCTAAGCATGTAAGTAAGGTTTAATATTTTATTCTTTATTTCTTCCATTTTCATCACTGGATCTTATTTGGGGTAGCAAACAGATGTACTTGTCCAAACATACCACTTATTTAACAAATGTTTAAGCCACATTTCTGCAACAGAATTTAAGTTTCACATAAGGTGAGGCAACATTTTAGATATCTATAAATTTAATTTAAATTTTGCAAAGAGCATAACTTGAATTCAATGTGATTTTTCTTTTTCCTATGAAATGTCACAATAATAAGTTATAATAAAACAAGTAAGAATCTATTATAATCATTTTTAGAATGAATTAATCTGGAAAATTTTAATATAAAAATGTACATTTTTCCACAAAGCAAATGATACAAACATAGGACATGTAGATAATTTTATTTTCATGTAATTTAAATATAAAACTGTTATAAATATTGTGGAATAAAATATTTTTATTGAATAATAGAACTCTGCAAGTTTGTTCATTCTAGTAATTACCATACAGTATTTGGACAATGGTTGTGATAGCTATAATTTTTTGTAAGATAAATGGACCATGAAATAATGAGTTATAAGTAAAAAACTACTTCGTATTTTCCTATATTTGAAACAAAGCATTTTGAAGTCGTTAAAGGAAAATGACATAAAATTTAATTTATTTAGTAAATAAAATTTCTCTATTTTGAGGAATTCTGTGAAATTTTATAAATAGGATGTCTTATGAATAGAATGTAAATAGATTAGAATAATTGCAAAAAGTAATCAGTAAGACTAAAATAAATATAAAAGCAATAGAAAGTTTTTTGACTCTGGTGCATGATCAACATATCTCCAAATGGGGCCGGGCGCGGTGGCTCACGCCTGTAATCCTAGCACTCTGGGAGGCCGAGGCGGGTGGATAGCTCAAGGTCAGGAGTTCGAAACCAGCCTGACCAAGAGCGAGACCCCGTCTCAAAAAAAAAAAAAAAAAAACATATCTCCAAATGGTAGAGCTAATCAAATGACTTAATTAAGGAGATTATTAATGGGTTGCAAGTTACACAGCTTTAAAAGATGCATACATTAACTCTAGTGTGCCATAGTAAGTTACTTTCATTTTTTAAATATTATATGCATTCTTGTGGCAGGAAAGAGACAAGAATTAGGAAAGCTAACATTTTCTTCTTACTGGAGCACATGCTTCAATTTTGATATTATTAAAATAAAATTAAAAAATAAAAATCTGCTTTTTTATGAAGTGATTTGTTTCCTAAATATAATTGAAAATGGTGTAAACTTTAGAAGATAAAAATATTTCAAGTTTGTTTTTTTTTTCTGGAAAGGAGTATCTTTCTTCCTTAGCTTTTCATGATATCAAATGATTATTTTCATTACACAATTTGTGCTATCCTGTTGCTCCATGATTTAAGCTTACCATTTTAAATAGACTTCCACTTTCTAACTACTTTATTTTGATCTACATTCTATATAATGTTTAACTAAGAAATTCTTATTTTCTAGAGAATCATCCTCTTTTTCCCCAAACTCCTCACACCAATTGCTAATCTACCTCCTCTGCAAAGTGACTTAGAGTTTTACTGGGAAGTTATTTAAAATATCAATGTTTCTATTTCAATTGTATTTTAAATTTAGTGACTCTCTACTGCAAGACAACTACTGAATGTAGTCAAAACAAGCACTCGGTGCAGGGTTAATAGCTGAACCGGATGACTTCAGGTAAAGATCTACCCTGGCAATAAGACATGAAGGACTTAGGACATCAGATTTTGGAAGAAAAAAAAAGATATCCTCTGGAGATCTCTAATTTGAAATACTGGGTTTTAGACCTATTTGATCAATTAATGCTCTTTGAGAAGCTGATCCATCTCCATTCCTGTCTATAATTTGAAGTCTGTAAAAAAAAAAAAAATCTAAAATCATAGTCCTTCAAAATGTGATATTTTCTCTTATTTAAAAAGTAATACATGGACCAGGTACAGTGTCTCATGCCTGTAATCCCAGCACTTATAGTGTCTCATGCTTGTAATCCCAGCACTTTGGGAGGCTGAGGTGGGAGGATTGCTGGAGGCCAGGCAACATTTCAAGATCAGCCTGGGCAACATAGCAAGACCTGGTCTCTACAAAATAAATAATAAATAAATAAATAAATATCCAGGCGTGATGGTGCACACCTGTAGTCACAGCTACTTGGGAGGCTGAGTTAGGAAGATTGCTTGAGACCAGGAATTAGAGGTTGCAGTGAGCTATGATTATAACAGGGAGAATGGCTGGAAAAACGGTCAAAATGGTTTCTGTCTCTCTAAAACCTCCCCCACTCCTTTTGGGAACTAAAACCTGCATTCCTACCTCAGGCCAGTGGTCAGGAGGGGTAGGGGAGTGTCTTTTTATGAATTAAAACCTGTATCCCTGCTAGTGGTTGGGAAGAGCAGGTTCATGTGTTCCTTGTTTTCTTTACTGCAGGAGATGGCTCAAAGGGAATTGTCCCGATTGAGGTCAGGAGATTGTCTTAGCTGAAGATGGGATGAATCAGAACCATCAACTATAGTTGAACAGCAATAGCTGAAAACATTCCCTGTAAAAGCTCTGTATTCCTGCTCAGAGGCAGGACGTTGATACTTCAAAATGGCAGTCTGTCAATCTCCTCATTTGCCAGCAAATTAGTACACCTCTCTTTCCTTCTCCTCAAACCACTTGTCCTCATTGCTTTGATGTGGCCTCAGGAACATGTGCGGAGCTTTTGGTAACAATGCCACTGCACTCCAGAGCCTGGGTGACAGAGTGCAATCTTATTTCAAAAAAAAAAAAAAAGGAATGCACTCATTTTGGCAAATATAAAGATACATGTACTTTGGAAAAAAGGGACATAAGAAGACACAAATAATCAATAATCTATACAGATAAAACAAATTTTATTTTTTTCATCATTTATATTCATAAAAATGTGATAATTCTCTCAATACAATTCTGAATGCAGCACCTTTTCAAATTAATTATTCAATATCATCAATACCTTTTGAACACATTGTTTCAATTGTTACAGAATGTTCCATATGTGCCTGTGGTATAATTTATTTATAAATGTCCTTATATATTTTTCATATTAATAATGCTGAGGTGAGGAAAATTATTTATAAATCTATGTGTGAGATTATTTTGTTAGGTTCTATGTTTAGATATGTTTCTATATATGTTGCTAAATTCCTTTAGATGAATTAACAAACCAAATGAAAGTGTATGATGATGCCAATCTGACTGAATGCTTTCAAACATTGAATAATATTTCAACTTATATAATTTGATAATTTAAAAAATTGCTTCTCACTATTCTTTCCATTTTATCATTTTTGATTACAAGAAAGTAATAAATTGAATAAAACTTTTTACTTCCTTTATTACTTTTCCAGTTAATCATTTAAACTTGCACATTTCCCAATTACCCTTTAGTAATGTTTATATTTTGATTCCTTCTAATTGTGCTTTATGAGTAATACATTAACAAATCTGAATCATTTATTACAAACATTTTATATGGGGTCTTGCTATGCTGCCCAGGCTGGTCTTGAACTCCTGGGCTGAAGTGATGATCCTGCCTTAGCCTCCCAATAGCTGGGACTACAGGCACGTACCGACATACCCTGCATAAAACATTTTTCCTATTTCCTTTTAATATTGTTTATGGTATTTTTATATACATAGTTTTGAATTTTATGCTGCCAAATCTTCAATGTTAAGCACTTACATAGATTATACATATCCTTATAAAACTCTTTGTGTAAAACTTTCAACTCTTAAAATATAAATTTCCAAAAAAAAAAAAAAGTATATAAATTTCCCTAAATCCTCCATCTTCTGTAAAGCACTTAGCAATTTAATACACACATTTAAATTTGTGGGAAAAGTTAACATTTAATTTGTTTTTCCAGTCTTTGAATGATCTTTTTTAAACAGGCCAATACAACAACAACAACAACAACAAAACCAAAAAGCTTACATAACAAGAACAATTGCAGCTAGATGAGAGATGTGATTATCTACTTTGACACCTGGATTCATTAAAACCAAACAAAATGACCTAGATCCTCCTTCCCCACCTCTCACTGATAGGAAGCAGAGGAAGGAATCAGATCACTTTACTATTAGCTTTCTTAGTATGAGGGAGTAAATCAAGTTGAATAATATTCTAGGAAAAGTTCATTCCAACATACTTAAAACAGTACTTTATATTTGGCCCATAATGCTTGGCTAAGAATAGACAGAAAAATAAATTCAGTTTGTCCGTGAAATTTTTAGGATTGGGCAAGAATACAAATGGAAACTCACATACCGCAAGTATAAATTATTTAATATGTAAAAGAAATCATCAAACTTTTAAATAAAACATATCCTATTTTCATAACTTGGCCACTTACCTTTATGTTGACCTAGAAAGCTAAGTGCAAATATAGAATTCTCTATTTCTCATCTATCATGATGGGACATGGCAGCAAAAGAGGAGCTGGCTGCTGCCTTCTGGCCCCTAGCTCACTGGCCACACCTCTTGTTTTGCCAGCCCATATGTGCGTGTGAACAACGCAGACCAAGCATCTATACTTCCATACCGCACCCCTTTCGAATAGCCACTCTTCCACTACCCCTCAGACTCGGTATACACAAACTATAGTCTATGGTCTGATTTTGGAAAGAAGGTCCTAGGGAAGAGGCCAGCACAGGAACCAGAAGCAGGCCAGGGGCCTTTTAAGAAGAGTACCAGGTGTAAAAAAGAGCACCAGGTCTAGCATGGAGGGAGTTGTGCTTTAGGTAGGAAGCTTTCCCTGTCCTGCTAACTCCTGACGCCAGGGAAAGAGGTTCAATACAGGATGTGAAAAACAGGACTTTTTAAAGTTCCAGATGCACTTAAACGCAGGTCCCTGTGCTTTGTTCCCTCTTGCCTGTTTCTAAGGATGGCACTGAGATGAGACAAACTTGAAAGGGAGAAAAGGCATAAGGGAAAAATAAAAATAAAAAACACTAGGAAACTTTTAAAATTATTCTCACTTTTATTGGTTATTTTGGAGTTATAGCAGTCTAAATGACACATCTCTTGGAACTAAATGATGGAAATATATTTAAGACAAACACATACATAAAGTGCTTTAGAAATATGACTGGTGTTACTACACAGCAGTAATATCCATCTTTAAACACTTGAAGCACTATTCCGCTGATTAGCTTCCATTTTAAATAGTGACTTACGTTCATTAGGGTTCTATTATTCCAGTATTATGGTTTCAAGCATAGCAGTTTCATAACAACAATTTTGGCACTATAGGGAATGGAATGTTTCCACAAGAGATCATTTTTGTTCCTGCTGGATTGCCTGTGATAAACTCTGTGTCTATACTTGGAAATCTTGGAAAAATACGAGTCTATAATTTGGTAATTTGGTCTATAATATAAATTGTAAAGCAAGCACAAGAAAAAATTTATCCACTATTTGCTTTTTGAGTTACAAAATATTTCTATCCTATTATGCTAATTGGAGCTAATATGCCAACTAGTTTCTATAATACAGAAAAGAAAATATTGATAAAACAAATGTGGTGCATCTATATGATAGAATATTACTTAGCAATTAAAAAGGAATGAAATGCATATATGTAGAAAATCATAGGTGAATTTCAAAAATATTTTTGTGTGTGTTGGACAAAAGAAGCCAGATACAAAAAGAGACATATGACATGACTTCATTCATATGAAATTCTAGAAAAAACAAATCTAACTTATAGTATCAAAAATCAGATTAGTATTAGTGGTTCCTTGGGCATAAGAATTGACTTGGAAGAGGGTACAAGGAAACATTCCTCTACAGATTGACTAGATGGTTACAAGAGAGTTCTCTGAGTGGCTTTGGACTAGCCCAGCTTTCCTTCATTTCTTATTTATAGATCTCAAGAATAACTGTAGAATATATTGGCACACAATACCCTGAGACAGGCAGAAACTTCCTGAAATAGCTCTGTCCTTGTTCCTGTCCCTCCTAGGGAATAGAACATCTTGAGTTAGGGAAGGACTGGCCCTAATGGCTCAGGTTCTGTTCTTCTGTCCCCTAAATAGAAGATGTCTTTCAAAGCTTTAGCCCGGATAACCCAGAGCAACCAGCTTTTCGGGGTCCCTCTGCTATGGCCCAAGTGGGGCATGCTCAGACCCCATCTGCCTGGGAAAGATTTCTTGAGCCTTGGGGAATTATCTCACAATGGATTGAGGGCTTCTTTTGTCTATTGCTGTCTATCTGTAAGTAATAAATCCATGTCATGTAACTAGTGGTATATGAGAGTGCTCTGTCTCACTGGACTCAGACAACTTGGTAACCAGTGCACAGTGAACCTGCTTCCTAGCAGTTATACAGATGAATACATTTGATGAATCTTGTTCAGCAGTATACATAAAATAGCATGTTTTAATATATGTAAGTTATACATAAAATATTTTTTAAGGAACAGTGCCTATACATAATTATAGGAAAGAATCAGTTTCCTTATTTTTACTTTCTCTATCTTGATCCACCTTGAGCCATTTGGAGTCTCTCATTAGTTAAGATGTCTATACAAAACTCTTGTCTATCAGAACAAAACAATGAATAAATCCAAAAATCTTAAAACCATTTTATATCTTTGCATGTTAAGGTAAGACCATATATTTTGAACATTTAGAGAACATTATAATTTTTTAACTCTAATTAATATTTCATACCTTTGAATTCCAGTAAACATATATCTCTTTTATATACTATTTTCTAACTAAATGTGAACTACATATAAGGAATCAGAAATATGAAAATCAAAACTTTATTTGTATTGCTAGTATAGCTAAATAAAAGTAGTAAATTGACCTCTGTCCCCAAGTTAGGTGTCTTTGTATGACCTATCATTGAGTTTGTACATCCACATATACTACAGGATAAATCAGAGATATAAAGCAGGCAAATTAACCCAACCATATGGAAGAGAAATTAGTGACTTTCACTTATCAATTCCTAATTGTAGGAATGTGGAAAAGACAGGTCAAGAGTTACACAGTCTTACTAGCTTTTATCTGCAGGAGAAAAAAGTAAAGAAAAAAAAGTTACACAGTAGTTAAAACATGTCACTTTCTTATCCATTATTAATAGATATAACTAATTTTTCCCAAGGGAGGGAAAGCCACGTGTGGAAAGAGAAGACAGGATATGAACATCAACAAATGTTCCCTCAAGGATCAAAGAAATGTTCTTCTTCTGAAAGGATTAATAAGAACACAGCTTTGTCTACCTGGAGACCTGCCTCTGCAGAAGTCAAAAGTGGGCCTCCATACATGGAGAAAGACTGTATCTCTTGGTACACATATCAAGAGGTCTCTGTTCAGAATAGGACTGCTACTCCTCCAGCTTAGAAGCCTTGTCAGCAAAAATCAACAATGGCATTGAGATCACCCTATTTTAGGCTTTCAACAGCAAGGGTCAAAACAGCGCCTATTCACTCAGAGTAAAACTTCCCTTCTGCAGCATTGGTTCCTCTGCCAGGAGCCTTAAATACAGGGAGCCCCAGGCAAAGTAAGCCTGAAAGTAGGGCTTAGCTTTTAAGCTGAAAGCACATTCAGCAAATGAGTGTCAGTGAGAAATAACGAAAAGAGAGAAAAAGAGAGAGAAAGAGACAGCCATGAGATTTCTAATTACAGTATTGTAAGCTAGAAGATGGAAGAGCAATGCTTTCAAACTTTTGCAAGAAACAGAACTAAAATCCAGGAAAGGTTTACTCAGCTAAGATATTCGAATGTGCAGACAGAAGAAAGCCACTTTAGACATTCTAGGATTCAGAAAGTATGCAATCCTTGCATTCTTTTCTTAAAAAAATTACTCATGAGTGCACGCTGAAATCCATTTTCTTAACCTGCATTGTTTAATAGCTCTCAGTTGTGCTTATATTATATCCCAACTGGTGTTAAAGGAAAAAAAAATTATAATGTTTTTTGTGGTTTCTGCTCCGAGTAACACCCTGTTAGTTTAATACTGTGTTTTTATTTGTGCATCAGAGGACCAGACTCCTAAAGAATGGTTGGTGCGGAGGTGAATTAACTTTGTGCTTATTTTGGAGGATTAGATCAAACTGCGGTATGAAGGCACTATTCTCACCTGCCACAGGCCTTTCTTCACTGCTGCCATGCTGTGTGCTCATACATATTAATAAAAACTTGTAAACTAAGGAAAACCAGGAGGACTTAAAAGGATTCCTTTCACTGTGTGAGAATAAGGGAAAACGGAAAGTGAAGAGTGTGAGAGAGAAGACAGCCGCGGGTGGCAGTTATTGCCCTACTCATATAGTTGTTGAAATCAATTATGAATTACGTTCTACAATAAAGAATTCTTCAAGAATTCAAAGAGCTCTCAAATAATGATTATGATTTCATAATCAGAAATGCTTCTTATGAGTTAGGTAAAATATGGTACATGCCCATTAAATTATCTGAGGTTGCATAGGGAAATCTTTAATCAGCTTTAATTTGAAAAAGGATTTCTATTAAACAGGAGGGCACACAGAGTAGACTGATATGAATTTATAAGGAGCAGTGCCACGAGGACTAAAGCCTCAAGGGAGAAGAGACTAAGATTTTCAATAATCCTAAAGATAAACAAAAAAATTACGTATAAAGGCAAAAGCAAACACAAAGAGCAGAGAAGATCTTTTCGTTGTGATTAAACAAATGACAAAATAAAAACTTTTAACTAATATTTGTAGTGAGTGGTACAATGTTACAAGCTAAGAACCCTTAATTTCCTCAACAAATATTTTGCTTCTGCCACATTCAAGAAACAAATTACCTATCCGTTTGCAATGGGTCAAATAAACATGGATAAGCATAAGTCCTCAGTGGCTCTAAATAATGAGGTGACTTCTCAGATTTTGGAAGTCTTCAAGCATATTTAATCAGCTTGCCTAGGTTATACAGTATAGAGAATTGCAGAATCTAGACAGTTGAAATAATGACCTCCAATTGACTTTCAAACTCTAAGATTAAAATATTTTCTAAAGATAAAAATCTCATTTTTTTTCTTTCATTCTTTCCAAATTCTATTAAGAAATGCAAATATTTATTAGCATTCGCATGTGTTTCAACTAATGGAACAGTTGTTTCTTAACTAATGCCAGTGAATGAAATAAAAAATACTTCAAATTGCTGACACTTTTTATTTTCCTAGTTCATAAGCATCAACATGACAGAGAATATCATACTGTTTTCCAGGGAAATTATGACCAAAGTATATCATTACTGTCATCTGATGCACTTATGGAAGATTCATTTATCTCTGGGGAGTTATACTTTGTGCAACCAGATTGAAATGGGTGTGGCCAATGTTTATAAATGGGCCTGATCTGCTAGACATATGGAGGAAAATCATATTTGATTCATTCCAAAATGTATCAAACGTAATGTGAATGACAACTAAACTCTTACTAAAAGAAAAAGCCATCTGTGTAAATTTAGAACTATTTTCAATGAAAAATAAGATGGCAAACTATCTCTCTCATCATACTAGCATCTGTCCTTGACTTAGTCCCCTCATTTATTTTATTTTTTTAATTTTATAAAGTTTTCCCTCCATTTACTTTTACCAAGTGATTGTCTATTCTCTCCCCTCCTGTAAGTACAATGAATATGACCTTGCTTTAGTTGTGGAGATAAATAGTACAATTTTGTTATAGTGGTTCCATTTTGAAGTATATATTCTGAACTATACATTGAAATCTTTATCCTCTGTGTAAATTAATGTCTTTTTTCCTTAAATTATATTAAAAACATTGCAGTAAACCTAACTCTGCAGTAAAAATGATGTTCTATATTCATTGAGAAGTCTTTATTCATTTAAAAAATGAAAGGAATTTGTTTCTAGATGAAAATAAGAAATCACTACATTCAGATTTTTATTTTAATCTTTTTTTGAAGTTAGGGAAGGATGTACTGTAAAATCTACATATCTATTTTTAAACTTCATAAGAAATTCATTTTGTAGACCAGAACACACAATTGTCAAATTTTCCCTTCCACTAAGTACTAAACATTTAGAATAATTATAAACATCCGCTAGTGCAGATTGATCATTTAGACAGACTATCTCATCGAAAACAGATGAGAAAGTGGAACAAAAGTTAAAAGACAAAACCAAAAACAAATTGAAAACCTAAGATCATGAAGATAGTGTAGGATTATAGGGCTAAAATGTAGAAGAAAAAATCCAATGATCTAAGTCTATCATTTCAAGATAATTTTTCCCCAGAGATGCTAACTGAGGCTGACAGAGGTGACTGAGAAAATGAACAAAGCTTGCCACAGTCCCTTGAGCTTAGACAAATCAAAATCGCAACACCGACCAAGAATCTGAGGTATTGGAAAACCTTCCAGAATCATCTATATCCAAGAAGAATGAAACAGAAATCAGGTCTCAGAAAAATGAAAGTCCAGCTTTAAATCATACCCATCCCTGATTAGATTAACATGAAATAGGGTTGCTGTTTCCCCTAAGTCAACTGCTTGCTAAAAGCAAATGCAAATCCTTTCTGGAAGAAATAACATAAACCTGAGTTTAAGATTATCTCTATCATTTTTAACATTTTACTTCTCATGCTCAAAAATAAGCAGACATATAAATGGACAAGTTGATGTGATCATAAACCAAAAACACAACAGAAATGGAAAAAAACCTCCATAAGATGTAGAAGTGAAGGCTGCTGGTCAATATTTATATCCATGTCTAAATCTAAATGGCTGCAATATTTATGTCATTTATTCTCAGTCTTATTTATAAAACATTTATGTTTACTCAGAAAATATTGCTTTCTTTCCTTTATGGTGACTCTACCCAAAGGCTTGAAGATCTGAGTGTATAAAAACTGTATTTATTTTCTATTGCACAAGTCCGACACAGAGTCTCACTGGAGTAAGATCAAGGTGTCAGCACCTTTGTGAAATTACTGGAGAGAATCCATTTCTTTGTATTTTTCAGCTTTTAGAGTCTGCCTACATTCCTTGGCTTTTGGCACCTTCTCCATCTCCAAAGCCAGATATGGAGAGTTGAGTCCTTTTCACATCACTTGACCCTTCTTTTCTGCTCCTTCTTCCACTTTTAAGGAATCATGCCACGCCAAACTCAAACTCCGGACCTCAAGCGATCCTCCTGCCTTGGCCTCCCAAAGTGCTAGGATTACAGGCGTGAGCCACCGCACCCAGCACCTGAAAGGGCTCTTTCTATTCTGTCAGTTAACAACAATCAATGCTGAAGACTTCTGTAACCAAATGTGTGGGGATTTCTCCCCACCAAAAGCAATCGATTCTGCAGAGAACACTATCTGGGCATCTTCTAATTCAGTTGTATTCTGACACTGTCTACCCGGAGATAGCGTCAGACTCCACAGATTGAGGGCTCAGTCCTCAACACTTCTCCCTTTTAGATGTCAATCACCAGCCCTAGGTTATGTTTTACCTGTGACTCTGACCAACTGGCTATAAAGCAGGGATCCCACAACCTCTTCCTTGATAAATTTTCTAGAGAGGCTCACAGAACTCAGAGAAACACTAACTTACATTTATACTTTATTATAAAGAATATTACAAAGGATACAGATGAAAATATGCATAAGACAAGGCATATGGGAAGGGGCATGGAGTTTCCATGCCGTCTCTGTTATCCCACCCTCCATGAATCTCCATTTGTTGTTCGGCTATGCAGAAGCTCTCTGAACCTTGTCCTTTTGGGTTTTTATGGAGACTCCCTCACATAGGTACAATTGATTAAGTCATTAGCCATTGACGATCATCTTAACCTCTGTCGCAAGCAGTGCAAGGTCAGACATAAACAGGGCCACGCACATTTGTGTATTTCCACAAGGTCAGACTTTTATTGATGCTATTTCAATCATAAAAGCCACAAGGTACATGGAGTTCCCAAAGAGAAAATTCTCCTTAGTTCTACCTGCTTACTCCATAGTTAGAGCCATAGAACACAGGCTCAGGCCACTCTACAAGTCAGTCAGTATTACTAACCATACATAGTCATATACTTAATCAATATTTAATGTTACATGTTAAAGTTTCCACATGAAACAAAGTAACATTTAGCATCAAAAGAAAATAGGATAGAAAGAAGGGTTAATGAACCAGTCCAAGGAGAATGACATGGACGAGGAGAGTGCTCTGGCCTGATCCAGATGGTCATCGATGTCTTCCAAGGCAGAGTCCTTGATTTGGACAAAGCCTTCAGTGGCAGATGCCAGGTGCTGAGTACGAGTGATAGCAAGGTGATATCTATGGAGAAGGCCATGTCTAGCTGGTGAAGTCTTGCTCTCTTTATGGGCCTTGAATCCTCTGGTGAAGACTGATGGTAAGGATATAGTCTTTATTGATGAGGTGCACATCTGGTCCCTGCTGGCATAATACTTTTTGAAAAATAAGATGGAGTCTTTTTCTAAGATGGAGTCTCTTATGTCAAGAGTGTCTATACAACCTTCAGCCCCTCTTCCCTCCCTGAAGGTTGGAAATGGGCTGAAAGTACCAACCCTCTAATTCTGCACTCATTTTTCCAGTGACCAGAAGCTATCTAGGGGCTGCCAGCCATCAACCAACTTATTGCATACAAAAAGACATCACTGTAGAGGCTCTAAAAATTTTAGGAGTTATATACCAGGAAACAAGGTCGAAGGCAAAATATGTATTTCACGATATCACAGTTCCCAACCTGTAAAATGTCCTTTATCATATTTTTTACCTGAATACTTCTTAAAAGCTCATCCCCCGAAAAACTTATTTCAAGTATATGAATAAATATTGCCAACACATATTTATATATTTCTTATAAGTGTATATTTTAAATTTGGATTTTTTTGGTGTATATAACAATATTAATACCTTATGTTACAACTTAAATACTTTAACAGAAAGAAATAGCATTTAACTAGTAGATAAGTATATTAAATTTAATTGAAAAATTAGAACTTAATTGTTAACATATGATTATAAGCCTTTAGCATCATATATCTTCATCATGTGATATTTTAGGAAAAAAACACCAAATAACTTTTATTACTGAGATTCAAAAGTACTTTACAAACCAGTATGCATCACGGTGCTAAACTAAAATAATTGCGGGCCTATTATTTCCAAACATAAATAATATATACAGTGAGAAAGAAGATTCACTGTATTTAGAGTTTGTTATATCCAGAAAATTGCACCAGAAAACAATAGATCTTAGTATTTTTGGTTAGCATTTGCCTTTTAGACCATTTATTCACCTAAAACATCAAGTGTGAATATACAATTAATACTACCTCAAAACTATTCATAGTCACTATGGGAGATATTATTTTACTGTTTAGAAAAATAATTTGAGCTACCATTTATAATGATGTTTCTACAGTTGTGTTTAAGAAGTAATAAACACAGGGATTTTTTTTCCTTAATGAGATTGCAATTTGGTAGGCAAAATAAAACATCAATACATAAAGAACTATTAAGCAAATATAAATAAGAATGATACATATAAAATAATATGGAGAAGAACTCCAGCTAGAGATCCTGAATGAATGTTCAGCTTATAAAGCAGGGAGAAATAAAGGGAAAGATATTGTAGGAAGAGGGAACAATGTAGATGATATAAAAGCAGGAGATATGAGTATAATATATTCATTAAAGATTGGTTTGGATCAGCTAATGGAGGACTTAGAATGTAGGTCTACTTTAATGTAAGAAACAGTCAGTAAATGTTGTAAAATGTTCAAAACTGTGACTTGTTAAGCTTAGCCTGGATAACTATGTACAAAATCAACAGCATGCTTTAAGTAGGAACTACAACAGAATCATTTTGAAGTGGAGAATAAACAGTCTTTATAAATCATCCTGTGTTCAAAATGGCTGCATATTCCAGGCATTAAGAGGTGGAATCTACTTCCATTTGCCTTGAATGTGGGCTCATTTTAAAGACTTTTTGATCAATAGCACTGTAAGTGATATTTTATTCTGACAATGCTAGCTGCAAAGAAGTATTGCAGCTTCTGCCTGGTCCTCTAGGAATGCTCACTCTGGGAATAAAATATTATTTTTAATATGAGAAGTGTGAATAATCTCACCCTGCTATGCAAGATAAGCTACATGTGGGTGGCCTGATGGTCAGCCCAGGCTTCCAGGCATTCTCACCAGTTACCAGATAGACCAATCCATTTGCCTATGGAATAGCACCAGTTCTACTCAATTAACACCATATTGAGCAAAGGAGTTTTCCATCTGAAACCTGCCCAAATTCCTTACCCACATGATTATGAAGACTAATAAAACAGTTGATTTTGGGCTGTATAATTTGTTATGCAGCTATTGATAGGTAAAAATTAATTTGGTTACCAAAAGTGGTAGTGTGTTGCCATAATAAAAATTAAAGCATATGGCATTAGCTTTGGGAAAAGGTAGTGAGTGACAACCAGAAGTGCCTTGAGGAGACTGTTAATAAAATATGGAAGGGCCTTGAAACTCACGAAGGCTTGCAGAACAATGAGAAAATGTTACTAATATCATGAGGGGAAGCATTTTGGCAACACTTACACACTTCAGGTAATTTGGAACATACAAATAATTCCTAATGGACTTTTGGAACTGATTGGGGAGATTTCCAGGCAGGATATAGAAAGTACCAACTGGCTTTTTGCTGGTTGTCTATAATAAAATCTGAGGAGATGAGACCAGATGAGACCAGACTGGACTGGACGAGGAAGAGGAGATGAGACCAGACCAGACCAGACCAGACGAGGAAGAGGAAAACAGAATGGAAGAAGAGATGAGACTGAAGGAGGAAGAGAAGACCATATTGGACGAGGAAGACAACACGAGACCGGAAAAGATGAGATCAGATCAGAGGAGGAAGAAAGTGCTAAGTTCTTAGTATGCAATACCTCATTCAGACCTCATGAACCATCCTATAAGATAGGTATTGTTCTTAACCTTGCTTATAGGTGAGGAAACGAAGGCTTAGAGAAGTTATATAATCTGCCCTAGGTAACACCTTAACTCATGGAACTGAGACTCAAAACCAAGGAAAATAAAACAAAACACAGTATTGAACAGCATGTTAGCAGCAGTGAATAGAGGTATTTATGCAGGTTTTCAAAAGGAGGTTAGCATGAAGGATGTCATATATTCTGTTTCCAATGTTTGGAACACAGGGACTAAAGACATAGTTGTGCATGCCTGGCACAACCTCTAGCCTGGGACTATGTTTAGTGATGATGATAGTAAGTCATGTAACAAAGTGGTGACTTTGAAAAATTCCATATATCAAGTAAATAAAAAAAAATGATCTCTGATCTTCTTACCTATGTAAAAAATACACCCTCAGAGATCATCAGTAAGCTGGAAAAAGTGGATATTGAAGAAATTTTTAACATTGATAATGAAACTCCAGGTGTTCATTCCTTGACCAATGGTGAAGTAGCTGGTTCTGAATCAAGGTGCTAGTGATAACAGTGATGTTGAAAATGATGCTGTTAACAGTGCAGAAAAAGTGCTTATGGCTGACATGGAGAAAACATGTGATGGGCTTATTAAAGGACTAGAGCAGCATGCCTTCATAACAAAACAAGAAATCATGTCAGTTTATCAAATCAAAGAGAGACTTTGAAGATGAAAACTGATGTTAATGAGGCAGATGACTCTGGAGGAAACATTTTAAAAAGCTGTCTAACAGAATGACTCCTCAGAATGCCTACAGGACCTAGCTTCTGGTTCCTCAACTACTTCTGATGTTTCTTCTCACCAAAAAATTAAATATGATGCATTTTAATCAAAACACAGTATTGTAAATGGAGGCCGAGAGCCTGCCTTTGTTTGTTGTTGCTGCTGTTTGAAAGCAAATATAGGCATTCTGGTGATGCTTTACTCTGATGCCTGGTTACCCTGAACACATTACCTCTTCACTGTATTAGTGATCTATCATATATTTATTATTAAGTACTCATGTATGAATAAATGTAAAAAAATGATTGCTTATTGGTAGCATATAAACTCAGAGTCAGAAATGATGCTGCTGTCACACAACACAAATTCTCCTGGGTAGCTGAGATAGGGATACCTTTGCTTTCTGATGGTTCAATGAATACAGATTTGGTTTCATGTACAAAATTATTATTAAAGATTTTACATAAAATCATCTTCAGGCTATATACATAAGATGTATATAAAACATAAACAAATTTTGTGTTTAGACAAAATTATCATCTCCAAGACAACAAATTATGTATATTCAATTATTTCCAAATCCAAAAAAATCTAAAATCTGAAACACTTTTGGTCTTAAGTATTTCAGATAAGGAACACTCAAACTTGTAAATGTCCATATTGAACAGAAAAATTATGAAGATGAACACTGCTGAAATTTCTTTAAAAAATCATGTGATATAATAAATTATTTGTTGGTAAATTTTCAGTTAATTTGTTATACACAAAAAATAGATAATCTAAATGGCAATACTTAAGGAATGGTCAAAAAATAGAGAGGGTATGATTCTGTGGTTAAAGTCACTAAGGAAGAACTGAAATTTTGACAAGAAATATTGTGTTTAATTCTTGAATGTATTTTTTTATATTGAAATCATATGGGAAAACTCATAAATTAATGTGTTGATTTGAACTCTTCTTAAACAACAAAATGAGAAAGAATTGACAGGATCTTCTGTAGGACTTTCTCTTTACTGGAATTTATATGACAAGCATCTTAATACTTTGAAAAGTCTTTTCCTTCTAACAGTACAAAAGAGCATTATCTTATAAATTTTTCTGTCAAAGCCTACTGCAGATAAACATTGATTCCATGATTATATAAATCATAAATAATATAATTTAAAAGATTCAGTGACATAAAATGCATTTCTAATTAGAAAAATTAAATCCCTTCCAATGTCCTTTGGAAAATCAAAAAGGACTTCCAAGTCTTCTAGATGTTCATATCTTCAAAATAATTCATATCAAGCCAGCTAGTCTCTGGTGGCTGTATTAGAAGTACTCAGGTTGATAAAGACAAATAGCATCTTTCCCTGCCAGTGAAAAGATGAATTGAAGTCATATATTACATATTCATCTTTGATTTAAGGTAATAGACAGTGTCTTATGTCAAAATGGATAATTATTTAAATCTCTAAGCATTTTTTTGCTACCTAACAATATTCAACAATGGTGTCAGAACAAGGACTTTCACACACATGGTTCTCATCATTGGAATATTAAAATCTTATTTGGACCAGCTACATTTTTCAAAGCACTATATTAAAATGATTATTCATTACTGCTTTTTATGCTGATTAATATATCTTAATCTGGAGCAAATTATTTCTTTGATAAGTTTATGTAAATACCTTTCTTCAAATGTAAAGAATTTTTGTTCCTATGGTTCTTATTAAACATTTCCTTTGATGAAGTTAAGGCAATAGCAACAAAAACAATGAAGGTATCATACAGTGTAAGAAACTGCTATTTTTCAGTAAGCAAATAGTGATAAAGTTTGCTTACAAGCTGAGAAAATATACCTATTAAGATATACATATTAATTTAATCATTTAATTATCCAAGTTATTGAGCATACAAAATGGAGCTATTACTATGCAAAATAAAAATGTATAGTTTTCCTTGATTTTAAAGATCTTATATGTCACACACACACACACATATATATATACCATATTAATATTTAATTCAACATGGTAAATGTTCCAACAGGTTAAAAAAATCATAGAGTGCTAAGAGAGTGTGCGCATATGTAAAATAATTGAGTTATACTCTATGAGAGCAATGTAAAGTGAATACATATGTTTACTATAGTGTAACATCAAAATCACCATTGATATCCCTCAAATCATTCACAAAATACTTTATACATGGTTTGGGATAAACATTAATGCATGTAAAAATATATGAAAGCTTTGAGATGAAATAAAGAAAGGAAGAGGAGAAATGTCTCATCACAGATTCTAAATTTTTGATCCAGTCTCACTTTAAGCCAACTATGTAACCCCCTAAGATAAATAGGAATTAGGTGGAGATTCTCTATTCTTTGTTAATTTTCAGCACTTATAACATTCAATTTTACTATTAAATATTACTAAACTTAATGTAACTAAATACATATGTTTGTTTTTATATGGATAACAGAAGTTAGTGAGCTTGCCTTTTCATGTAGGTTCAAAAGTCGTGACAGAATTTGAATAAGCAAGCAAAAAATTATTAAAATATAATTCTACAATTCTAATATATGTCTATATCTATATCTATGTCCATATCCATATCCATGTCCATATCTATATCTATATGTATTTACCTTATCTAGGATGGTGTCAAGTAGGAAATATTCCTGGTCAGTATTTCAACTGGGTTTTTTTTGAGAGATGAATATGATTTAGCTAAGCAGGTAAATGAGCGGAAGCCCTCATTGGGTAGAACATGAGAAGGCACTGAGGCATGGCAAAACACAGCATTGCCAAGGTATAGCAAGTTGCTCTGTGTGCCTGGAGCACAGGTGTGAGGGGAAACTGCCAAATTATGAGACTAGAGAACTAATCACGAGACAGATTATAAAGGGTCTGGTATGCCAAGCTAAGGGGTTTGAATTTGGTCCCGAAGGTAACAGGAGGCCATTCATCAAACAAAACTCAACTCATCACATGAAATTAAAAATAGGAGTGAAAGAAAAGGAAAAAAATCAGGGAAGGAAATTACTACTAATGCATCCCTCATCTTCTCCATTCAATAACAGTTTTGAAAAGATAAAGCAGTGCTAGTAGTATTAAATGTACCTTGCCTTATATTTCAAGTTGTAGAAAAGCAATGATGTAGTCAAGAATGAAATGCTATCTGGTAATTCATGGTTATAATGATACAAACATAAGTACACAATGGTTCCATGGGAGGAAGCATCCAGTCAAGAATCTTCAATGACAGGCAACTAGAATATTTGACAGGAATTCATGTCACTTTCTAAGCCTTGAGCTTTGAGAGATCAGAGAGATCATCATGTGAGTCTTCATTACCAATGGGCTCAGAAATTCCGGGAATGTTTTATTATTGAGGGGTGCACAGTAATGATACCTACCAGATAACTATTCGAATTTCTGTCAGCCTAACAGTTATAACAAATGACATTTCTCTTTTATGACAATATATTTGAGTGGCTCTAGAACTACATATATGTCTAAAATTGAGGTATATGTCCCTCAATATTAATTTTTTTCTGCATGCCTAGTATGGATCAAATCAAGTTCCTCAGGACATAGTAGTTCAGTTTTGATTAACATGAAAGATGGAAAAATGAATTTACATCTAAAATTGACAGAAACTTTTGAACCCAAGCTCTGCCATGTACAATGTGATTTGGGGAATGTTAGTCTTTACTACCCTTAATTTCCTGATATGAGAAAGAATCCAATACCCACTTTTTAATGTTCTTGAGAAGATTAAGTTATATAGCATATGCAAAGGTCTCTGATCAAATGACAAAAATAATGTAAATCAGTACTTAATGTAATGCACCTTGAATGACAGACACTATTTGTGCCTTGAGACACAGTATAAAAGGGAGATCAACATAGTTTTGTGGGGTCAAAAGAAAGATTTATTGAAGATGTAGAAATCACACACATACACAAAATCCCTAAGTAATTCTTGTTAGTACTTTATGTCACGTTGTTAGGGTTATACTCTTACACAGAGAAAATCAATTAGTAAGTTGCTAAAAAGCAGACTAAAGTTTTAAGGGACTAAAGAATTGCTACAAAATAAAGGTGGACTCTACACTGTAATTGTTATTCTTATACAAGTTATTGTTGCCAGTGCAAAGTAGAGCTGGATAGATTTGATCTTGCCATGAGTAACTACCTTCCCAAAGCAAAATGTTCACTCATGTGTGGTGAATTACAATGCCCCAAGGTACAACTTAGTAAATTGCTTCTTCTTAGGCATTGACTGGAACCCCTGAAGAAAAATAAAATCAGTGTGTGCTAGTGAACTCTGTGTTCTCAGACAAATTGTTTTCCATAGGATTAATGTAACAAAGCAAACTTGAATGTCTATGGTATATTAGCTTTTTTCCCTTTTAAAATGACCTGGAGGTTTATATTTGCTTAATGTTATGCATATCTCCAATCCATTGGAAAGTATTAGAAATGTGAAACAGCATTTTTCTTTCACTACATATGTATTCATTTACTCATAAAGAATAAAATTGGCTGCATCAGAGGATCAGAATTAATAGCAGGTAATTTTACATCAAGCCTAGAGTATGTTGTTCTTAGAAATAGTCTGTGAGTTATTTGAAATGCTTTGAGATATTCCTGAATATTTACTTTATGCATCAAAGATTATTCATTCTTTCTCCTACATAATTCTTTGAGACTTTCTCTTAGAAATACACAAAAAGGGTATGTATTTTGCAAGGTTACAGGATTTATGCTCTTGCCCATGAAAATAGCATAGGGGAGGCTTCAGAGATTTCTCGTTTTCTCTGAATGTACAATTTAAAAGAAACTGGAGGATTAATTTGCAATCATATTTTAAGGATCATAAAGGGTGTATGCAAAACTCTATAACTGGCAAATATTAGAAACAAAATAGAGTTCTGAAATAGGATTCTATACAACCAAATTCAACTTATGTATAACCTTCTTTTGTTGTGATTTATGTATGTCTATAATATATAGATATTACTTTATCTTCATTTTGATAGGAAGCTCTTGATATAGTTGATGAATTTTTGCTAAAACTCAGATAATAGCACATTATTTCTATACTTACTGTCAACACAGCTCAAGTATATTTTTTCATAGTAATAGCCCTCTGGGGTCCATCAAGATGAATTTCTTCATAGTCCATCCATTAGGCACCAAAAGACAGCATGCAAGCACCCTTTTCTCTTCAGGATCTGTAAATTCTTAATCACATTTTTGACAGACTTTCTGTATGAAGAATTAACAGAAATCAATTTCTATATTTTTTTGTTTAAATTATTTTACTTTTTAATATTTCCTTCTATCCCCTATCAAACATAACTCTTCAACTATCTTAACATCAACGGGAAAAATAAAAACAAAGTAGTGGAGAAGCTGTGAGTTCTTTAAGATTTAGCACTAAATAACTCAGAAATCCTAGATTTTAGTTCTTATCTAAGAAAATAACTAGCTATTTTTCTCATATGTAATATGATGGTGTTGCTTCATTCATTAATTCATTTATTCATTCAACATTAAGCTAGTCATATAACAATATAATAAATCTTTATTTCAATCTTACTAAGAACCAAAATCTAGGCGAGTCTTTGTAGTACTCAACATGGAACAAACCACAAAATTGCCCTAAAGATGTTTATAATCTATTAAGACAGGGATCTTAAATTTTTTGTTTGCTAATCCCATATCTATATTATATTTATAATTCATCCATGTATAGATCTGTAGTTATATTAACATTACTAATAGCAAACTAATAAATTTTAAGTAGTAATCATAATAGCAATCACTTAACTTTTAAAACTTAAAACATAAATTGAACAGTTAAAATAAATATTAAGTGAATAATATTGAACTGTATTTCAATATTAGTGAAAATATTTAAATATATTTTATCCATGTTATAAAACATTTTTCTTTGTAAAATACAATTGACATTTTAAAATATACATATTTTACCTAATATTTCATTATCTTATAAAATATAGAATTAAATATTGTGATATGATTCTAGAGTTTTACTCTAACTTAATTTATAATTTAACTCTAATGACTTTCAAAGTGAAAATTTTACCAAAAAAAGATAAATACACTCTAATGGAAAGAGTGTATGGTTGATTTCAGTAACCAAATATGAATCTTCTTTAACAATACCTCACATCAATCACATAGGAACTTATGAGAGTTAGCTAATACATTTCCACTTTTATTAATATCCATTAGTTTTCTGTCAAAATACCAGAAGACAGATAAACAAGTGTTCAAAATGTGATATAAACCCAACAGATTCTTTTTTAAATATTTTTGAGAAGGTTAATAAAATAAATTATATTTCCCAATTTATTTTTAAAATGTTCCAGTGTGGGTAGGTAGTTTGTTACAGATGGCACACTTGTATTATTTTTGGCAACTAAATCATCTAATAAATGAAAACATTTACAAACAGCATTTTTTTATTCCTAAATGGTCTTCATGATTTTTTTCCCTAAGAGCAATTACTTTTTTATTCATTTTCAAAACTATGCTTAGCTTGAAAGGATAAATTTGGGACATTTTATGTAACATATTAGTATTTACAGTTATTTCTCATTGAAGATAAGGTAGACAATTCAAAATACTTATTTTTCAGAACTGAAACACATGAGTGATTGATCATAAAGTTCAATAACAATTTTGAATTAAGATGTTTATATTGACATAATTTCAAATTTATAAAATAATTGCCAAAATAGTGGAGAGTTCTCTAATACCCTTAAGTTAATCTCCCTTAATATTAACATCTTGCATAGTCATAGTATAATTACCAAAGAAAGAAATTATCACCAGTACAATACTATTAGTTAAATGACAGACTTTATTCTGATTTCTTTAGTCTTCCCACTAAGTCTTTTTTCTATTCCAGGATCAGTTCAGAATCCCACATTTAATTTAGCTGCTTGAGTTCTTAGCATCCTTCCTGCCACATTCTTGGTTTGTTCTTTTTTTTTTTTTTTTTTTCCTGAGACAGAGTCTTGCTCTGTTGCCCAGGCTAGAGTGCAGTGGCATTATCTTAGCTTACCGCAACCTCCAACTCCTGGGCTCAAGCAATCCTCCTGCCTCAGCCTCCAGAGTAGCTGGGACTACAGGCGAGCATCACCATGCCCAGCTAATTTTTGTATTTTTGTAAAGATAGGTCTTGCTCTGCTCAGGCTCATCTCCAACTCCTGAGAGCTCAAGCAAACCTCCTGCTTTGGCCTCTCAAAGTACTAGAATTATAGGCATGAGCCATCATTCCCGCTGTTCTTGGTCTTAGTTTTTTATGAACTTGGCATTTTAAGGAGTACCAGCAGTTTTTTTCAACCAGCCCCTCAATTGAATTTTTTAATAGTTTCTCATAAGTTGATTGTAGTCCTCTATTTTTGGCAAGTATAGCACAAAAGGGATGTAATAGGGATATGATATGAATATGTCTTCTTGCAGTCAATGTTAATTTGATCATTTTGTTAAAGTGATGTTTGTTTCTGAACTATAAAATCATTGTTTAAAAATTTTTAATTAATAAACATCTTAAGGTATATACTTTGAGACTATGCCAATATTGTCTTTTCATTTAATTGAGACTATGCAAGTATTGTCTTTTCATTTAAGTATTTGCATATTTATGTTAGCTTCCATTGCTGCATCTTACCTGTAAAAATTATTACTGTGGTATTCTAATGGTGATTTTGTCTTTCCTTTTTCCATTATACTTTTATTAACTAGAATATTCTATAAGAATCAGCTGCCCCTTCTCTCCTATTTACATGATTATCAATTATTGATATCAATATGAATTCATATGATTTTATACTTGGGCTATATTATAATACAATTACAATTTATTTTATTATTTATAATTGTTCCAGCTTTTGCTGCTTAGCTCCAGTGCCCTTTCAACATGCCCCCAAACCCTCTAACTTTTTCAAACCCTTTCTACTACAAGACACCTGTGTTTTTCCATACAAAGTACTGGGATCTACCAGTTTTCTAAGGCCTTGGTTCCCTTTACTGGAAAATGGTATTTAGACATCAAGATCTCAGCAGTAGATGTGCTTATTGCTACTAGAATGTCATTGCTCCTAGACCTTAAGAAATATAAATATGTATACTAACCCATGCATACACATCTTACATATATCTATCTATCTATCATCTGTCTATCTATATCTATTTTTACCATGATCATTAGCTATCTACTATCTATTTAATCTATCTCTAAATACCATGATTTTAGGCTGGGCATAGTGGTGGGAACTTGTAGTCCTAGCTACTCAGAAGTCTGAGGTGGGAGGATTGCTTAAGGCCGAAATTGCAGTGAACTATAATTGCATCACTGCACTCCAGCCTGGACAACAGAGCAAGACCCTGTCTTAAGATAAAAAATAAAAACAAAAACAAAGCACAAGTTACTGATACTTCTGAATCCAATCCAATGCCACAACTTTTATTCTATACTTCTCCCTTTGTCTATTTGTAATATCTTTATCCATGAGTAAGAAATCTACCTTTTATTATTTATGATATATTATTTATTTAATCCTAACATACACATAAAAGTGACGTGACACAGATCAGAATAATGGACTCCACATGTACTCACCATCCAATTGGTACTGACTGACTAACACTATGGTGCTCAAATGGTGGTGGTGTTCACCAGGGATTGGGGGTGGGGGGGTAGTCCCACTTCTGAGGGATGTGGTGAGCATTGTGGAGGGGAATGGCATACCTCTAACCCTTGCTAGGGAGAGGCAAAGATATAAAATGTAACCAAAATGTTAAAAAAAAATTATCAGGTGTCGGGCAGGTGGGAGGGGGAGGAGGGGATGGGTATTAACATACATAGTTAGTGCCATGCGCACCGTCTGGGGGATGGACATGCTTGAAGCTCTGACTCGAGGGAGGAGAGGAGTCAAGGGCAATGTACGTAACCTTAACGTTTGTACCTCCATAATATGCTGAAATAAAAAAAAAATAAGAAAAAGAAAAAAATGTAAATTAATGACAAAATTTTAAAGTTAAAAAATAAATTAATTTTTGAATATAAAAAAAGATAATTATGGTCATTTCCCATCTCATTACAAAGTTTTGCAAGTATCTATCCATGAACATAATATTAAATATTTATAAATCCACTTATCAGGCATATGGAAATTACAATACATTAAAATACATCAAATGTGAAGAAACTAGTTAGGGTGATACAGTCAACCTTTCTCCTTAGGAAACGTCACTTGTTTTTATTTATAGGTTAGATTATCTGTATGAAAAATATGCATCATTGACTTTTGGAACTTCAGATAACATTCATGGAAACTTGCCACCATTAGGTGGACATTAATATAGACTTTTCCAACCTTTTAGATCTATCACTTCAATACGAGACCTTCTTCATTACTGCAGAAGCAGAGGAATAGAAGACCTGGGCAATTGTACATTGATTTTTCCCAACTTTAGTCTAGAAGTAACCCATCATTGCTGCTTTCCTATTATTGGACAGATGTAGTCACATGGTCCTTGCCAACTGTGACTGGCTAAAGTGTAGGCTCTTCCAAATGCTTGGAATAGGGAAAACTAAATATTGGTAAATATTAGTGTATCTATAACACTTATTTTATAGATACATTACTAACAGAATACAAACTGAGTGAGTGTGCCATGTTTCCCCGAAAATAAGACAGAGTCTTATATTTATTTTTCCTCAAGAAGACACCCTAGGGCTTATTTTCAGGGGATGTGTTATTTTCCCCTCAAAGCCTCAGCTTGCAGCACACAGGTGGCTGTGACCTGACAAGGGGAGCCGACCTTGTTGGTGGGGCTGCCTGCACCTTTCCAGTCACCTCTGGGATAGTAGCTGTTACGATGGGGCAGATGAGAAGGGCTGCTCGTCTTCTTTACTGCCCCACAACGAAATTCATGAGTTGTGCAGATACGCTGCGTAGCCACGCCCATCACTAGGTCTTATTTTGGGGGTAGGGCTTATATTGCGCAAATGCTTAGAAATCCTGCTAGGGCTTATTTTATGGGTAGGTCTTATTTTCGGGGAAACAGGGTATTAAATAGAACTTGAGCTTTGAAAGATGAAAACAAGTATAAACATAAGTTCTTACGTTTTCTTCTTGCATTCTACGAGACTCCTTTAGATGCTTTTAGAAACAAGTAACCCTAATTGAACCCTCTATAGTAGGATACAGCCAAACAGGAAAATAAATACAATGTTCCTTTCATACCGCTGAAACACATAGGAGCAGTATCTAATCATGTATTGAAAGACAAAGAATATCCTTAAGCTGACACTTTTAATATCACTAGGAGCAAGTTAGGCAAAAAGGAAATAGAATGCCCCAGAAACTCTTAGAACTTAAATTCTAAGAATCTTTCTAATTGTAATATGAAAGAAGAAAGACAGAATTTCTATAGAGACTTATAGAGGTTTCTTCCAAAATAAGGTTATATTATTAAAAGTGGATTATTTTCTTTACATAAGCCTGATCAATCAAATTATATTTCTTAATATGTAAAATTTTAGTATTGCTGAATGAAGAAACATAATTAAACAAAAAATGCATATAGCCCAAGACCCTTTTATTTGATTGTTATTAAACATCAATCTGAAACAGGCACTTTGGTGTTATTTGTAACCTGAAACTCAAATGGATTAAGAAATATATTATTAATGATACTGTTCCCTTATGCAAATAATTAAGTAAACAATGAATCCCACAAGCAAACCTAAGAAATTGCAGATTTTGCCTTTTCCCTTACTATGATATTAAACTCCATCCATCAAAAAAATGTAGTCATACATTTAATACAAAGTTACTTTTATTTGGTGTTGAGTTGTTTTTCCTGTAATAATGTTGACATTTTTTCTGTGATAATTATATAGAGGTTACTCACATATCTGTTACATCATTTAAGGGATATATGGCTATGTTTAAATATAAATAAAAATAACTGAAATTTTATTTATTTTCATAAACTATGCCTGGAAAGAATATTGTGTAGTAGAAGAGAAAATAAGATTTATAGTAAGTGAGATTTAAATTTGAAATAAAACTAACATATCTAAGTGAACATGAACCACCTATAAAATATGGCTAATAGAACTTGTTGTATATAGGTGTCATGATGATAAAACTGGAAAACTTACATAAAACACATAGATAATTCTTGAAATGACAACCTACTAAAAATTCAAGGTAATTTGAAGATGAACTAAGATAAAAAATTATTGCTTATATCTGTTAAAATTACAGGTTCATATATATTAATCTATTTAAATTGCTAACTTCCCCACAAGCTTCCTCCTTTAAAGATTAAGAGACTACTGCCAAACCTGCAAGTTGCTGGCTGCAACTTTGAATTATTCTATACCATTAAAAAATGCTCATTAAGAGAATGAAAGGACAAGCCACAGACTGAGAGAAAATATTTGTAAAACATTTATCTGCAAAGGACTACTATTAAAATATAAAAAGAACTCTTAAAACTCAATAATAATAAAACAACTCAATTAAAAAGTGGGCAAAAGATCTGAACAGGCATCTCACCAAAGAAGATATACAAATGGCAAGTAAACATATGAAAAGATGGTCAACAGTATGTGTCACTAGGCAATTGAAAATTACAACAACAGTGAAATACTATCACATGAATGTTGGAATGGCTAAAAGCCAAAACATGCTAGCCTCAAATGCTGAAAATGCACAATGGGAATGCTCATTCACTTTGTTGGTTGAAATGCAAAATGATCAGTTGTGTGTGTGTTTTTTAATATTGTCTTACTATATGATCCCACAATTGTGATACTTAGTATTTATTCAAATTAGTTAAAAAACTTATGTCCACAAGAACTTGCCCACCAATGTTTTTAGCAGCTTTATTTATAATTTTCAAAAACTAAAGCAACCAAGCTATGATATAGTCATGTAATAAAATATTATTCAGCCATAAAAAGAAATAAGCTATCATACCACAAGAAGGGATGAAAGGACTTTAAATGCATATTGCTCAATGAAAGAAGTCAATCTGAAAGTTTCATACTCTGTGATTCCAAGTATATGACATTTTGAAAAAGGCAAAATTTATGGATAGTAATAAGATCAGTGGTTGTCAGGTCTTAGGCAGGAGAAAAATGAATAATGGTGAACAGGGGATTTTTAAGGCAGTAAAACTATTCTGTGATAGTTTAATGGTAGATACATGACATTATGTATTTTTTCAAAACCTATGGAACTGTATAAGACAAAGAGTGAAAACTAATGTAAACTATGAACATTAGTTAATAACAATATATCAATATTGATTCATCAACTGTAACAAATATGCCACACTAATGCAAAATTTCAATACTAGGGGAAACTATAAGAGGGGTGAGAAAAAATATTGGAAAATTCTGTATTATGTGCATGATTTTGTACAAACATAAACCTGCTCTAATAAGATATATTAATTAAAAAATAATAACTCAGAGTACTGAAGAGTTCCCTAGTTGTTTCTTATACACATTGTTGAATACTTAATTATTTTTTTATTACCTGTTTCCATCAGTAAATAAATAAGCCTCTCTGGAACATATAATTGCAACCATCCAAGTCTTAGGTAGCTATCTATCTGTCCAATGTTCCAAAAAGCTCCGCCTTTCTATCCAGGCATAGAATTGTGAAACATGATAGCCAGCCCTTTTGATGGTGAAGTCTAAAGCTAATCAGCTAATTGGTGGCTGTCAGAGTGGATCTTTCGGTCTGCCTAAATTTATAAATTGCTTACTTGAATTTTTTATTACTTTTTTTGCTGCTTTTCATGTATTTCTACTGCTTTTTTGGTATATCTTTTTAGAAATTGAACTTTGTTCTATTATCTGACCACATGAGTGAATCATTTGAAAATGTCAGATGTAAACAAATAGAAAGATTGAAATATTTATAAATGTTATGTTACACAAGAGATTAAACAAACAAAATTTTCACTGAAGTTTTCAGTAAATTATTTCAGTTCACCTAAAAAATTGGAAATAAGCTTTGTGAAGTATTTGATAATTTATTTGAATTCTTGTTTGGTTATTCACTGACTTATTATTATTAGTGCTATTTATTGAGTCTCAATCACCTACATCTATCTTTATAAAAAATTTTAAAAGATTCTTTTATTACCCTTTTATTCAGTATTTTTCCCAACTTTGTTTTACTTACTGTTCTCTATTAGATACCCTACCCTTCATTTGATTTTTTCATAGGTACCATATATGTTCAGATATTTGGTTAAACATTATTCTGGGTGTGTTTTGGGATAAGATTAACATTTAATCTCATAGACTGAGTAAAGAAGATTGCCCTTCCCAATGTGGGTGGACCTCAATTCATGGAAAGCTCACATAGAACAAAAGGGTGGAGTAAGGGAGAATTTACTCTCTCTGACTATCTTCAAGCTGAGATGTGGTCTTCTCCTGCCTTTGGACCATCAGTTCTCCTGGGTGTCCTGAGTATCCAACTTGCTGGGACTTCTCAGCCTCCATAATCACATGAGCCTATTCTATATGTGTGTGTGTGTGTGTGTGTATATATATATACACACACATATATATAAAATATAGACTAAAGAATATATATTTTACATATTATATATAATATATTCTGTATTTTGTGTAATATATATATAAAATCTCATACTGGTTCTGTTTCTACCCTAATACAGCAACTACATATCTATGTGAGGGTGAATTTTCTTCATATACTTCAACCAAAGCACCATATTGCAACAGAGTGAATGCAAAGACATAGATGATAATAGAGCTTTCATCTATTTAACTAGACAATAAGGAGATTTACAAAAATATAAAACTATTATTACTCTCCTCACTATGTTTTTGTATTGGAAATTAATGGTTTTATTTTTTTCAAAAACATGTAATGTTTACATTTAATAGGTTTATTGCTATTTTAATCAATCAATAAATGCTTTTAAAGTTTTAATGTCTAATATCATAAATATTTACACATGTAATACAAATACAAATCTTAGGTGGCATTCAATGAATTTTAATAGCTGAAAAGAATTTTAATGAAGTCAAAATTGTGATAAAGGCTGCTTTAGGTTGCAGTGTATTGAATTGGATGTTGTGGGCAACATTGGATACAAGGAGATGAGCTAAAAAGCTGCTGGAGAAATCTAGTGAGAGAGATGGGATTCTGGGCAGTAGTCATGAATGGAGAGAAGTAAATGAATTTGAATGATATTTTGAAAGGAATATTGAAGCATCATATAACTAATTAGATAAAGAATTGAGAGAAAATAGAGATCATGCATATTTCCTACATAGAACTTAAAGATTTTTTAAAAGGATACTTTGACCTATATGACTGCTTTAAATAATAAATCAGAATAGACTTATTAATTATTAAAAATTTTAGAAGTGAAAATGTTCATTCAATCATTTCGTATTAAATTTCCTAATAAAATCAAAATCTATAGGAATCATATGGACATACTGAAAGAATGCAACATGTACAGTTGAATGTTTTTAATTTTATCAGGCTCACATGCTGTTCCAAATTAACCTCCTTTCTTAGGAAAGTCTTAAACTGCATATAGGACACAATTTTTATGTATAACGTTTAACAGACCAAGTTTAGGGAATTTTTTTCAGAAAGTAACAATCAATGCATTCCATATTTAATCATTTATTGTGTGTTGTATTCTTTTACATGTCCTTGTCCTACTGTTGCCTATTTCAAGTGTACAAAATGTTTAGTCTGCCTCTTCTTCACCTTTATCAAAATTTTAAAACTATGGCCCTTAGAACCAAGTAGACAAATAAATAAAAGAGAAATGTCACTCCTTTGACATTTTTGGCTGAAAATCAAGAGAAGAATATATTTATCTTTAACATTTACTTTATAGAAACCCAGCCAACACTAAAATTTTTACACATAGAGGAGAAATTAAATGAACTATTCAACACCAATATTCCATTTAACTTTGTCAGTCACTTGTTTACTCAAAGAAATATGTTGTCATATAAATCTCTCAATACAATAGAATATTGTGAGGCTAAGTGATTTGCTCAGAAGAAAACTAATCCATTTCAGTGTCAGCATTAAATTTTTTCTCAATCCATCAAAAATGTACAATTGAAAATAAAGATTAACAATGATATAATCATATTGAACAACAACCAAAATAAAAACCCAGATATTTTAAGTGGAATAAAATGTAAACTTATATTTCTCCTCTCTTTGCCGCTCCTACATACAGTAACGTTTTTACTTGCTCAAAACTTTATTTGGTTTACTCTTCATCTTCCATTTAGAAGCAAGATGCTGTTGTGGGAATTCAGCACAATAGTTCCAATAAGATGAATCGGGTGATAAATACAGCAAGTATGGCAGACAATGAATCCTCCTTCCTTCAAATAATATGGGACATTGAACTCTGGAAATAAGCGGAAAAAATGTGAAGCTGGAAAATACATAAAACCTTGTGCATCTTCTCAGCCTCCCACCACTATACTGTTCTTTCTTCATGATTTGCACCTCACTCATGCAGGGTTGTCACTTATATTCTAGAGTTCAGTAAAATAAACACTTTGCAGATTTTTATATCTAACTTTAGGGCATCCAATACGACAGAGTAGAGGAGATAATTTCCATTTGGGATGCCTATAAGCAATAGGAAAGGGGAAATAAGAGAGCCAGAAAGAGAAATTCTTCTACCTTTCTCTCTAATGTGGTGCATAGTTTCTCATTTCCACGCTTTCATATTTATCTTCAGAGCAATTGGCTGTGTCAATATATGTCTCTTTAGGTGGACAGTATGATAACACAAAGCATATCACAATGCTTCATAGATTTCCTTGCTTCATTTCCCTTTTTTGTAATACCCCTCATTATGTTAGGCTTGTACCTCTCAAATGAGTAACAGTTATAGCACTTTAATTGTTATTATCATTATTGTTTTGAAGATGCAGTCTCCCTAGAGTGCAGTGGCATGATCATAGCTAACTGCATGCTCCAACTCCTGTCTTAGCCTCCCAATGTGCTGGGATTACAGGTATGAGCCAAGCACTTTAATTATTATTGTTATTAACTTATGTTCTATTTAAAGATGAGTAAGGTTAAAGAGTAATCTAACTACAATTCAGGCCATTGATGAAATTTTGTACATGGCTATCCCCATTTATTTTATAACATAAGTATTTTCTCTTGAAAAAACTTGAGTGAAAGAAAAAATATTAGCAAAGAAAAATAAATGGATGAGAATTTCTTACCCAAGGTCAGATAATTTGTTAGCACACACAGTCAATCCAACTTTCTTTCGATTAGTGTTAGCTGGCATATCTTTCCCCATCCTTTTCTGTTGACTTATTTGTGTTTTCATATTTAAAGTAACTTTCTGTAGGTTGAATGTAGCTAAAAGGTTTTATTTTTATTTAATCTGGCCATCTCTGCTTTTTAATTGATGTTTTCAGACTATTTAACTTTAATGTGAATATTATTATAAATGGGTTTGAATTTATCACCTTTTTATTTGTTTTCTAAAGCCCCTTTCTCTATTTCTCTCTTCTGTTTGGTTTAATTGAATATACTTTTCTAATGCACTTTTATGTTTTATTTGCTTCTTACTCATGTCTCTTTCTTTAGTTTCTAGAGAATTTACAATCATTGCTCTAGATTTTACAGAATAGAGCTTTAATATGTCACAGTTTACATTCCAACAATAGCATACCACTCACAAACAGTATAAGAACCTTCACATAGTATAACTTCCATTTTTCCTGTAGCCTTGTGCCATTTTATGTCATGAATGAACTCCAAACTACGTTGCAATCATTTTTCCTTTAAACACTCAATGTTTAAGAATACATAAAAATAATAAGAAAAAGATTTAAAATACTTACACAAGTATTTTTTGTTCATTGTTTTTTCTTTTTAAAGTAGATTCTAATTCAACTCATATCATCTTTATATTTGCCTGAAGAATATCTTTTTTTCCTTTTTTATAGCAGTTCAGCAGGTAATGCATTCTTTCAGGTTTGTATGTATGAAAATGCTTTTATTTCACTTTTTCAAGTCAATTTTGGTGTATGCATAATTTAAATATACTCTTTATTTTGTATTAGAACTTTTGGATTACAGTTCCACTGCTCTGCCTTGAATTATTTCCAAGGATAAGTTGGCTACTATTATAATTTTATTTCTTTGTACATAGTTTATCTTTTTCCTCTGGCTGTTTTAAATATTTTTTCTTCATCAATGGCTTTCAGAAAATTAATATGATTTGCATTTGTATGGTCTTCATAAGTGTCTTCTGCTTGAGATTCATTGAGATTCTTTCATTTATGGATTTATAGTTTTCATTAAATTTTGAAGCAGTCTCAGCAATTATTTTGATTTTTTTAGGGACTCCAGTTACATTTATTTTAGACCAAGTATTATTGTTCACACACTCACTGATAGTCTGTTCTATTTTGATGAGTATTTTTTTCTCTGTTTTTCATTTCAAATAGCTTCTATGGCTAGATCTTCATGTTCCCTGATCTTTGATTCTGCAGTGTCTAATTGGCTAGGTATATTCCATCTTAGATCGTATTTTTTATCAATGTAAATTCAATATGAATCATAGGTATATCATCCATTTCTCATTATGTCCATGTTTTTCTCTATATTTTTGAATAAATTAAGCTTATTTATAATAATATGCTTGTCTACTATTTCTAACACTTGCCTCATTCCTGGTATTGTTTTCATTGATTGAGGCTTTTTTGTTTGGTTTTTGTTTGTTTGCCATGTTGTGGGCTGTGTTTTCCTGCTACTCTGCATGTCCAATTTTTTGTTTTTTTTTTTAAACTGGTTAGTGTCTTAGTCTGTTTTATGCTGCTATGAAGGAATACCACAGACTGGGTAATTTATAATGAACTGAAAATTATTTGGCTTACAGCTCTAGAGACTGACCAGTCCAAGGTCAAGGGGTTGCATCTGGTGAAGGCTTTTTTTCCAAGTCACAACATGGTGGAAGGATCACATGGGTGAGAGAGTGCACATGTGCAAAAGAAAAGGGAGCAGAACTTCCCCTTTTATAGGATACTAACTCTTAAGATAACTAACCCATTTCCATAAAAATGGCATTAATCCATTCACTCCACCCTCAGGGCCTAATCACCTTGCATTAGCTCCACCTCCCAACACGATTGCATTAGGGATTAACTTTCAAACACATACTTTTTGGGTGACGCACCCAAACCATAGCAGATGACAAAGATTGTGATTTTGTTCTTTATTTTTTAAGTGATTATTATTTAATTATTTTTGAGTTTTGTTGTGGAATGTAATTAAATTACTAGAAAATTGTTTGATCTTTTTGAGGCTCTCATTTAATCTTTGCCAGAGAGGTCCAGAGTAGATTTGAGGACTGTATTGACTGTCTTACTAAGGCAATGCCCTTGTGAGTACTCTACTGAGTACCTCATGTGTCAGGGAGTTTTCTTCATTCTTGCTGTTGGGATTACAAACTCTTCCTGTCCCTGGGAATTTTAGGCCTAATTCTGGAGAAATGTTCCTGGTCTTAGAATGTGTTTCATACATATGTGCTAATCTGTACTCCACTAAAGACTGGAATAGAACTATCTATATATCTCTGGAGTGCATTCTCATCTCTTTGTTGCTTTCTCTCCTTTTTTCTGATACATTTACTCCATGAATTCTGCCTTGACCTTCCAAAACTCTTAACTCTGTTTCCTAAACTCAAGGAAACACCTGGGATCTACTTGAATTCCTCTCCCATCCACAGTTTCTATAAATTAGCTCTAGGCAGGAAGTTGTTAGAATCATAAGGCTACCTTATTTATTTTTCTTTTTCTTTATTAATATTACCACACTGACCATTTTCCAATGTATGAGCACTGTCTTTTTAATTTTTTAAATTGTTTACTATCAAAGAGCAAATTTAGTCCCTATTGTTTTATTGTGGTTGGAAGTAGAAGTGTATTTATTTCTTTAAAGTATCTTTATTTCTTTAAAGACTATTTTTTTTTTAGTTTTCTAGAACTAATATAATCCCTAATGGTTAAATTGTACATTTATATAAAATCAATCAATTGTTTAAAATTAGGACATTCTTTTGTTATTTTAGAATTTATGGGGGTAAAAATGTTTTGGTTACATGGATTGCTTTTGTATTGCTCGAGACAAAGTTATAAGTGTGTCTGCCCATCACCCAGATAGTGTACATTGTACCTGTTAGGTATAATTTCACCCATCCCTGCCTCTTCTCACCTGCTTGATATCCATTGAGTTGCACTTCCATATGTACACCTGAGGGCTGTGCAGTTAGTTCTAATTTAATAGGGTATCTGTGGTGTTTTTTTTTCCATTGTTGTGATAATACATTTAAAAGAATAGTATCTGGTTTCATCCAAATTGTTACAAAAGGTATTAATTTATTTTTTATGGCTGAATAGTACTCTATAGGATACATATATCACATTTTATTAATCCACTAATAAATTGATTGGCACTTGGGTTGATTCCACAGCTTCTGATTATGAATTGTGCCGTGATAACATTCAAGTGCAAGTGTGTTTTTGACAAAATGACTTTTATTCCTTTGGGTAAATTCCCAGTAGTTGGACTGCTGGATCAAATGGTAGGTCTTCTTTTCGTTATTTAAGAAATTTCCATACGGTTTTCCATAGAGGTTGTATTAGTTTGCATTCCCGCTAACAGTGTATAAGTGTTCCTTTCTCTCTGTATCCATGCCAGGATATATTATTTTGGTACTGTTTGATAAAAGCCATTCTCACTGGGGTTAGGTGATATCTCATTGTGGTTTTGATTTGCATTTCCCTGATGATTAGTGATGTTGTGTATTTTTTCATATGTTTATTGGCCATTAGTCCATCTTCTTTTGAAAAACTTCTGTAAATGTTTTTTGCCCACTTTTTAATGGAGTTGTTTGATTTTTTTCTTGCTGATTTGCTTGAGTTATTTATAGATTCTGGTTTTTAGCATAGCGAAAGAAGTAATTCTCTCCAAATTATTCTATGAAGCCAGTATCACCTTGATACCAAAGACAGGAAAGAATACAACAAAAAAGAAATCTATAGACCAATATTCCTTATGAATATAGATGCAAAAATTCTCAATAAATTTGTAGCAAACAGTTCAGCAGTACCTCAAAGAATAATTCACCATGACCAAGTGGGTTTCATTTCAGGGATCCCAGGATGTTTCAACCCATGTAAATCCATAAATGTGATTCACCACATATATAGAAGCAAAAGCAAAGATCGATGATCCTCTCAATAGATGCAGAAAAAGCATTTGACAAAATTCAGCACCCTTTTATGATAAAAACTCTTAACAATGTAGGCATAGATAGAATCTACCTCAAAATTAAAAAGCCATGAAGGACAAAGCCACAGCCAACATTGTACTGAATGGGGAAAAGTTGAAAGCATTTCCAATTTGAACTGGAAGAAGACAAGAATGCCCCCTGTCACCACTTCTATGCAACATAAGCCTGTAAGCCCTAGCCAGAGCAATCAGGCAAAAGAAGGAAATTAAGGGTATCCAAATGGGGAAAGAGGAAGTCAAACCATCACTCTTTGCTGATGATATAATCTTATATCTAGAAAACCCCAAAAATTCCACCAAGAGACTCCTGTAATTGATAAATATATTCAGCAAAGTCTCAGGTTACAAAATTTCACAATAGTTATAAAGAAAATAAAATACTAAGGAGGTGAAAGATCTCTATAATGTGAACTATGAATCACTGAGAAAGGAAATTGCAGATCATGTAAACAAATGGAAAAACATATCATACTCACGGATTGGCAGAATCAACATTGTTAAAATGTCCATTTCATGCAAAGTGATTTACAGATTCAATGCAATCTCCATCAAAATACCAATGTCATTTTTCACAGATCTAGGAAAAATAATTCTACACTTCATTTGCAACCAGAAAAGAAACCGTATAGCCAAACCAACCTCAAGCAAAAGGACCAAATATGGAAACATCACTTTACCAGTCTTCTAGTGATATTACAAGGCTATAGTAACCAAAACATCATGGTAATTGCACAAAAAAAGAGACATAAACCATAGTTCCTTTGGAACAGAGCGGAGAACCCAGGTATAGAGCCATCCACATACTGCCATCTGATCTTTGACAAAGCAGACAACAATGTACAAGGGGGAAATTAATCCCTATTCAGTAAATGGTGCTGGGAAAGTTGGACAGCCATATGTAGAAGATTGGAACAGGATCCATATCTCTCACCACTCACTAAAAGTAATTCAAGATGGATAATACATCTAAACCTAAGACATGAAACCAGAAGAATTCTAAAAAAAAATGTTGAAAAAACTCTTCTACATATAAACCAAGGCAAAGACTTTATGAAGAAGACCCCAAAGGCAATCACAGCAACAACAAAACTAAATAAATGAGACTTGATTAAATTAAAAAGCTTCTGCACAGATTAAATTAGAAAGCTTCTGCACAGCCAAGGAAACAATCAACAGAGTGAATAGACAACCTATGGAATGGGAGAAAATATTTGCATGCTATAAAATTAGGAGGTTCTAAAGCCATTTTGTGATTTGGGTTCATCCTCTATGGTTAGAGTTATATATGTATTAGACATTCCTACATTCACAATCCCAGTATCCAAGTAGTGTATTACTATAAAAGCAATTTCTGGATTACATTAAAATCTCCATATAAATATTTCTTAACAACTAGTCCACAAATAGTCTGTAGTTCAGGAGAGACTCCACCTTTTTCTGCCAAGTTACTGACAAGCACATTACATGATACAATTTTATGGAAGTTCTTGCAACAATGACCTTAAAGCAGGACATGTAGACCTTGTTACTTAAGTCTGCTAGCTTCTCTCTAAAATTAGAGAAGAATAAGTTCTGTGATTCAGAGATTGCTTCTAATATTCAGAGTCACTAAGACAAGGTAAATCAGGAAGGAATAGCAAACAATGTGAGATAAACTTCAGGTGAGTATTGAGTTCCAGAATCCAGAGGGTTCAAATAATGCTTACAGTCTGTCACCAGATGTTTACAGCTACCCATTTCTTACACTCTGCTTTGTCTTGATAGAATATTAGTCAGGCATCTCTGTGCCTCACAGATCTCTGAACATTAGCTTGCCCCCAAGCCTGAACAAGAACCAAAAAAGGGAATATGCCCCCTTGTCAGCTTATTTCTTGTATTTGCTAATAAAAGGAGACCAATTTCCTGTCAAACCATGATCATTCTCCCTTTTGATTACTGCCTTCCCCTTAAAAGTTTCTGCTAAGCATTGCTTAATCGTCCTTCTGAAATAAAACTTTTTTTCTGTTTGATTTTGACATGCTTATATGTTTATGAGAACAGATTAGTATCCCTATTACAATATTCTTTTTGAATAAAGTAATTTCTTAAGTCTTAGTTTGTCTTTTATTTGACAGTTGTCTTTATGTATAATTCAATGTTACACATATTTGCAAATAAATAAGATAGTAAGATTTTATACTAGAATTATATGTGTTGAATATATATGTGTGTTATTCACATGCTTCTGTTCAGCACCTAAAATGGGGAGGGGTTTTTCTAAACCAGGGTTCAACCTACTGCTAGCTACAATATAGGTGGTCCATTTGTTTTTGGGTATGGATGCATTCCCAGTTGCTAAGTCTGTGGGACCAGAAAAGCCTAAAATATTTGCTACTTGACCCTTAAAGAAAATATATGCAACTCCTGATTTAGACATTGAAATATACCTGGAAACAGAACAAAGCTTCAAATCTCAAAGAAATTATGATCCTTTTTTGTAAGACTTATATAATTTTTATATAAAACTGTTATTTTCTTGAGTAATTCCTAATATAGAATGTGAACCAGATGGGTATAGGAAACATGCCCATTCACCTGCATATTTCTATGCATCTAGCTTAATGCTTATTAAATATTAGTGGGGTTTTTTTTGGTTATCAAAGAAAGGATGGAAAGAAGAAGAAAGGAAGGAAATAATTTTTCAAATTACTAATTTGACCTCTATCATATAATTTTCTCAGTAATATATGTATTTGTTTACTAAAATATGGTTTCCCAGGGTTGTGAGTGCTTCTAATGTACTCATGATCATTATGGCATGATTATAACACTTTCTGTGTTCTGTGAATTTGGCAATAGAAATTTTCTCTCATTATTCATATTTTTCAGTTATTTCATGCCTTTTTAAATAACATTTTGGCACTGTATATTATTAATATTTTCCCACAGATGTGTTCAAAGGTAAGTAATTGGATTTTTAATTATATTTCATGACTTGTAGACATTCATTGTCTTTAATTTGTTTCTACTGCAATATTTTGAAGCATTTTAATATAAATTATTTGGAGCCTTACAAGAGATGAGTATCATGTAATATTAATAATGTCATTAAAACCCCAATAAGTCATCCAAAATAGTTCCAGTAGAAATGAAATGAGTAAAAATATATCTTTTTAAAAATCCTTATTATGGAGTATAACACGCCCATAAAATTATGGGTTCTTATGCAAAGGTTGATGATAGTGCTCCAGGGTCAACTTCCTAATTATATTTTTGTAATATTAATATTAAAATCAATTTACCTTCCAAAGGAATTTACCAACTTGTAGAGGAGAGAAAAGACCTTAAGCAGGGTAGTGCCTAAGGAATGCCAGACTGGGACAATAATTTGCTGAAGATAATTAATGAAAAATCAAGAGTTGAGGGTATCTGGAAAATTAATGAAAAAAGTTTAACTCACTGCTGTGATTTCCAGACAGCATACGGATTCAGTATTCAATGTACTTAAATTATTGATTTTGCTAGTTTTGAAAACATTAAATCATTCTTTAACTTCCACCAATTTTGATTTTTGTCAAATTATGACAGGTAAGCTCTTTAAAAACTTTTAAACTGCAAAACCATATAACAACAATAACAATATCTAATGTTCCTATATCATCCTTCCTCAGTCCTTTCCTTTTCTGAGAAGAAAGGAACTTAGAAGTGTGTGTGCATGTATATGTGTGTGTGTGTGTGTGTTAATGTATGTTTTAAAACTTATCTCCATATACTGACAAAAGAAAGAGTATTCTTACATCTCGTAAATCTTTACTTTTAAAAATTTAAGTGACTTTTCCTATAGGAGATGAAGATTTGTATCTCACCTTCAAACTTAGACTTTTCTTTCATCCATTCCCCACATAAAATTATATCTTCGATTCTGGTTAAATTCATAGCAAGTATTTTAGTTATTGTAACTGTATTCTAATAGTTTCATATAACTAATATTAGAATCTACATTAAATAATATTTATATAGTTATAGTAACCAAAATTCTTGCTATAAATTTAATCAGAATTAAAGATATAATTTCATATCTTTGCATATGGAATAATAACCATATGAAATAACCACTTTCATTTTTACTGGATTTAGTCATTATTTTTTCATATTGTTTCTTTTCTTTTTTATGCTATACTTGCTAATTCACCCCAAATTTTATGAGATATTTTGAATTGATAGCTTATAAGTATTAAAACAGAAAAAATACTTTCACTTTGTAGCCCCTTCTTGAACCTTTTAATGTCTTACTTCATTTCAGATGTTTTACTCTCTAGACCTAGTGTCCTGCTGTTGCCAAGAACTTTTATTTGTCAACATTCTAGAAATTTCATTTGTTTCTATTATTTAAGATACATTCTGTATGATTTGGATATGTTTATTTATCTTTCTCTCTCTTTGCTTAGTTACTCATATTTGGAAGAACACATTCTCATGGAATTTTTTGAAGTTGCATAGAAGGTAAGTGTGATATTATTCTTGGAAAAACCTTTATTATGTCATTACATTTAATTGATAATCTAGCCAGCAACATAAGTCTTGTTTGAAAATTCAGAATGTGGAAACATTTCTCTAACATTGTATTAGTTAGGGTTCTTGACAGAAACAGAATCAATAGGATAAAATAAAGTATTGGCTAAGCCACTGGTGTAGTTAGAAGGCTTCAGACTTAGAGAGCTGATGGTATAGATTCCACTCTGACTCTGAATGCCTGAGAACCAGGAGCACCAAGGGCAGAAGAAGATCAATGTTCTTGCTCAACCAGTCATGCAGAGAGCCAGCAAATCTTCCTTTCCTCTGCCTTTCTGTTCTATTCAGGATCCAAATGATAATCTCTTCCAGACACACAGTCACAGATACACTCTGAAATCATGTTTAACCATATCTCTAGGCATATCGTGATTCGGTCAAGTTGACACATAAAATTAAATATCACAATTGTCTCAATTGTCTTCTGGATTCCAGTCATACATGGAGAGCTCTGCTGTTATTTATTTATTTATTTATTTTCAGTTCTTGTTATGTGACTTTTTTTTTTTTTCCTGAGAGCTGTTATAGAATCTTACCATTATCAGAAACTTTAAAAAATTTAGTAATTATATGCTTTGGCATTAGTATTTTTTTATTCCTTGTGCAAAGTGCTTAGAAGGTATTTTCAATTTGGAGATTCATAAATACTAGGTCTAGAAAGCATTCCTGTCACTTTTTGATCAATTCTTTTTTGGTTCTTTCTGGAATGTCTATAAGTCAGATTTTGCATTTCTTAAATTATTAGCTTTCGCTGCTAATGGAATTTCCTTTCTTTTTCTTTTTCTTTTTTTAGCAGAATGCTTCAATTTCAACTTACACTGTCTCTATGGATATCTAAATTTCGAACATCATATTTTAATCTCCATAATCTATTTTCTATTTTTAAATTGTTACTTTTTAGATTGTATCTGGCATTTGCACCATAAATCCAACAATTATCTCTCTATAAACATTATAACTTATTTAACTTGTCTTCTTATCTCTATATTGATTTTGTTGTGTCTGAGTGTTTGTTCCATATTCATTTAGATTTGCCTCTGTCTTCAATTTTGGAGGATTCTCTGAGAATATCTGGAATTCCTTGGCTACCCATTCTTATTTAAGAGTGTTGCACTAAAAGATTGATTGGAGACACTGTGGGTATGTGTTTTGTGCGTAAGTGATGGAGATGGCTGTATTTTGTTCAGGTCTTCTACTGAAAAGCAGCTGAGTGACCAGTCAGCTTTTTCACTAGGAAATCCTAAAACAGAAATATTTTCTTCTGTTTCCAAAGAAAAAGAAGAAATTACGTCAATATCCTTCCTCGTGATATAAGCATAAAAGCCCTCATTTGTAAGTTGAAAAGGTATATGGCATGGGGGTATTACAATTCAATATGTAGATTATTATTTAACATCTCTGATTTTAAACATTTTTGGTCAAAATTTCTGAAACATTATAATAAAAATATCAATTACTATCAAAAAATATTTTGTTTTTAAATTTATAAATTTGTTTCCCATAAACCCATGTTATTTTATTATGTTACACTAATTTAGCTTCAATTATGATGTAATAAAACAGAAAAAAATAAAAATATTGTATATGCAATAAAAAAGACAATATTGTCTTAACTCTAAAACTTTTTTCAAAGTAAAACAACAATAGCAACAAAAAGAATATAATAGTGCAATAATAGACTTTCAAAATGTGTTTTCATGACATTTTATCACATCTTAAACTTGCTAACTCTTTATCCTTACCTATCTTGGTTTTATTTCAGAACATTGGTGACACAATTCTGCTTGGGAGAATTTAAAATCTTTTTTAGATTTAACAAAAATGCATAAAACCTTAGGTTTTTCCAAGAAGATTAATTACCATCCTAGCATCATTAGTCTCCTTGCTATATTGCCAGTAAAGACCTTAAGTTTCTTGAATAATGCATTGCTAAACAGATTTTATAGAAATGCCATTTAAACAATGAAACTAAGTTCAGTCAGCAAAATATTTTGCTAGAGGAAGCTGTGTAGGAAAATGTAGTATTTCTTTTCATAAATGGAAAAGAGTTGTTTCTGTGCAATGAGAAGCTAGATTCACATGAATCCATAGTCTCTTATTTTAACTCAAAGTTAACCTGGTTAATTAATAGGTTCAGCTATGAATGGTCTCCATTCTATGCAGTAGATGACAGAAAAAAGGAAAATTGAGAACATAGAAAGGGTCAGCATTGGATAACTTACACAAAATTGATGAGACATTTTTGGGAAAGTATATTCCAAATCTCCAGGAATGCCATGTCAATTAGATTATTTTATTAAGATTAATTATGAAAAAATTTAATCCCTAAATACTGGCTTTCTTATCTTCTTGTATCTGGATTCCATAATCAATAAATAAGTTTAGCACATTTGAAAGAAAACCCATAATCCCCTCATTACTTCCTGTTAATTCTCCAGCTGTATGACTTCTCTAAAGGTTAGTCATCTACACCAAGATTTCAGAGCTTCTTTTATCTGTATGACAAAGATTGTGCATATGCATAATTTGAATAGTACTAAAATACCCAGCCATACACAGTTTGCTGTGATATATCCATAAGATCATGCCATGTGGAATAGCCTTAAAATACTAATTTTTCTGAAACCCTATTGGAAATTGGAGTCACTTTACTCTTTGCATTTTACTCAGTTTGACTAGGGACATATAGATAACCCAAATAAAGCTGGAGCCTATTCTACTAAGTAAAGTATCACAAGAATGGAACAACAAGCACCACATGTACTCACCATCAAATTGGTATTAACTCATCCACACTTAAGTGCACATATAGTAGTAAGATTCATGGGTGTCAGTCATATTGGAGAGGGGAGGAATGATGATTACACACACACCTATGGGGTGTGTCTGGGGGATGGACATGCTTGAAGCTCTTACTTGGATGAGATAAAGGCAATATATGTAACCTAATGTTTGTACTCCTGTAATATGCTGAAATAAAAAATATCCAAGTGCTTTTTGTGAAATCTATAGTCTATAATCAATTAATAAAAATCCTTTAATACTTAAAGAAAATTTGCCACTTTTCCCACAAGTTCACATATTAAGGAGCATACACATTGTACATGTGCTTAATTCTTTGTTTTCTCTTTGTTAGGAATATATGCTCACTGAGTTGCTTTTTTTTTTCATTATGGAAATATACTAGAGCAGTTCTCATATGTGTTCTATTCATAATGTTGAATTTATCAACAAACTCTGATGAAATACAAAGCCTAACATTTGGATTATCTCTGCTTATTAAATGTAATTGATTTAATGTAATTACATTAAACATTGGGTCATGGAGATTTGAAATTGTTCAATTAATTTATATTTCTAAATAAAAGACAAATACATTGAATCAATTAGCACAAACATTCCCATATCTTCCTAGTAATGCCTAATAATAGCTTAGTTGCAATTAAATAAGTCAAAAAATATGATAGTTTCACCTTCATACTCCATCAACAAAGAAGCCTCCAAATTACTTTACATTCACTAATATTTAAATAGTCATTAACAAGTTAACAATGTCAGATGCAACAATGTATTTCTTAAGTTTTATCTGTTTTGAGACAATTAGTAAATGTCTGGCATCTGATGATAATAGAAGATTGTTAACAGACGTGATAAAATGAGAAGTGAAAATCAGGTAGGACTAAAGTGTTTATAGGGCAATACCGTTATTTTTTATATGTTCCCAGCTGAAACCTTTATTCCCCTACAGAATGGGTGCCTTCATATAGTTTAGTCATTAGAAATATTTATACATTCTAAGCTCATTGAAAAGAGAAACACATCCAGGAAAATCTTATTATGTATCAAATATCCTCTCAGAACTGGCAGGTTGGATAATATTCCTAGGACACATTCCTTGATATTATTAACGTCAGGATACAATCGAGTAAGGGTGAATACCTTCTTCTTATGTTTTACAATATGGCATCAAATATCTACTCCTCAAAAGAAACATTCCTCTTGTTTGACATTTATTCCCCTTAGAGGCTAAATTGTCTTTGATATAAAGTTTGCCACATTTTATTATAATTGTCTAAGTTCTTCATTTGGAAATGTTCTATATTCTTTTCACACTCTGTGCCAGTTATCAATTTATTGCCTCTCAGCTCTAAATTCACTCTTTACTGCCTGTCCTGCAATAATGGACCACTGCCATATGTACTCACAATAAATCTTCAATCCAGCCTTCCCCACATGGCTGTGACCATTTACAAGAGTGACTGCATAGGGAAAAATAAAATATCCACATCTTTTGGAGATTACAAGACACTGGCACTGAATGAACACTAATTCTTGGGGATCCAAAATTCTACCGTGGCCACCAAGGGGTGGACTTATAGTGCTCTGGTAAGAGATGGAGACTGAGGTCAGACTCACAATAGGCCCAGGTTATCCATGAGTCCACTCTGTGTTTTTCCCCCAGTTCCTGAATCTGTAATTGAAATAGGCATGATTAGTCACTAGAAGAATCCCCACACTGGCTTCATAATTTGTGCATTAAAAAAAAAAAGGAAAAAAAAAATAATTGTCATAGCCAAAACTGATCTATTTTAAAATTCTGACAAGAATCTTATCACTTTAAAAAGCAACATCAACTGATGTGCACTGCATGAGGGATACATAAGATGAGAAGAAAAAAACAGTAGTACTAAGATTTTTTGCATGTACAATAAATGCTGTGACTCTGACTAAATATATCAGCAAAGAATTATAGATGTTGGTGTGTGGTCTTCTCTTCCAACAATATAAAAGTCATCTGAATATTGTAGTTGTATTATGAATTGGATTAAATTAAGAGCCCCATCACTAATGTTCACAGTTTAACAATATGACATGAGGCCAGAGTAGTAAATGGTGAGTTGAAACCCAATTTGGAAAACAGTCTATGGCTTAAGATCATTAGATCTTTGATAGAGGATTACTTTTGACTAGGGGTGAGGATAGAGGGAGAAAAAACATTATGCAATAGAATAGAATTTGTCTACTTAAAAGTAGTAAAGCAAAATAATTAATCTGAGCATGAAACTGAAAATGATGAAAATGCTCAAAGACTACATTGGTGAATGATGAACGAGGAATGTTTAAATAGAAGGGTGTGTTTGTGTGCATGTGTATATATACACATAAAATGATGAACATATTTATGTATAATTTGTAAAGAGACCATGACAAATCTGTGCTGGCAATATGGAAAGATTGGCAATTTAAAACAAGGTGGCTATTGTATGTGTCTTTGAGCTGGTGAAATTTGAGCAGCGAATGAAGTGGGGAGGAGGCTAATTAAGTAACAAACTTTTTGTTTGGGGTTTCATTTTGTATAAAGGGAAATGACATTCGTGGAGCAAAACCAACTCAGATATGGGGAGAAAGCCAGGAATATACTGAATCCTTATGGAGGATATAAACACTTTGAGACAACAATTTTCTTTTTAAACTTATTCAGTGGTAGTTTCTAAGTCTTACAAGTGGAGCTTCCTACTTCCTTTCTACATAAGGGATTCAATTTAGGGAATTGTCTTAAAAAGAGTTAAGCCAAAAGCGAGTTGACAAAAGCAAACAAAGAAATCCTGAGATCACTTTGTTTAATTTTGAGTTTCATATAAGCAGGACAAGAACATTTTGCAGAACTCACAACACAGCAGTTTATAGAAATAGCCATATAAAATTTCAATGACAACTCTTGCCATTAGATATTGTTTAAAAATTAATATAAACATTTAGATATTAAAATCTAACATAGAACATTTATTATCGAAGCATGGGTTAAAATTAAACTTTAGAAACATTATTTTACTAAGGAAAATTATAGAACACAGAGTTCTCTCTAGTTGGTAGTCTGATTCATCTGATTAATTATCCAATATTTTAGGGAAAGATCTGTTGCTACCAGAGTATTTAAATTTTGCAATAAGTAGTGAGCCTCAATCACTGCTAACCTATTGATTCTGATGAATCCTGTGGTGATTAAAATGCATTAAATGATCTTTAATGCACTAAATGAGTTTTTGAATTTCTAATGTAAATTTAAATTGAAAAAACTTCAACTTTGAATGAAGTAGAAATGACTCATTATAGAAATTGTGAGTTGAGTTTTAATATTTTCTCCTTTTTTATTTTTTGGTGAACATCAATATCTATAGTATTAAGATCCAAAAGACTAATATAAAGAAAATAGAAATTCACCCCAATAATTCTATAATAAATCCACAAGGTCATGTAACATAAATTAAAATATTGTTGTTTAAAACTATCTATTATAGAAAACTGTATTATATTACATTATATTAATATATATTTTAAAGTCATTTAAATATAACATAGTTTATATTTATGAAGATACAAGACTCTCTTAACTAGACACCTTTCTCGTTATTGTCAATAATGTATATGAAAGTATTTGTGAACATGAATGAAATATAATGGTTTGTCTTTTTTTATTGCCTCACCAAATGTATGCAAAATGAAATTAAATATTTCTATCATGAAGCATCTATTTTAAACATATCCATAGAAAACAAATGATTTAAATCATGAAGTACTTAAAAAATACTGCAAATACTTGTAATTCTCATAAGATGCAATGAACATGCATATTTTAATTGAGACAGAAAAACTAATTTGATAATCATAATTTAAACTTTTTAATTAGGTATTTTCATTGACATCTTCTCCAAAATTATTTCATATGTAGTTCTCAGATCTTTAGAATACCCAGAGCTCTGAGTCAAAACTAATTAAACTTAGGTTATAAAGCCACAATTGAAATTGTTAGCTTAATTGGTTATTTGGGAATTAAATCTTTCACAAAAATGTTTTCAGAAGTTTTTCTTTCACCTATTTTAAATATATCATTGATGTTTTAGTAGTTTATTACATTAAAGAAGTGACATTTTAATATTCAATGTTGATATGTATAAATAAACCAAAAATATTGTTTTATAAATGTAATAATTATTTTATGTATAAGTGTTGAAAGTAATGAATTATGGTAAATAAATCTCTAGAGTTAGAATTATAATCAACATTAAATACAGAAGCAAATGTAGGGAAAAAGTAAAATCATATGGGTCTCTGATGCAATAACCTAATTTAGTAATATTAATGTGCAGATGGAAACAATAAGCTTATTTTTTCAAAACATTAATTTTGAATTAATTTTAGACTTACGGAAAAGTTGCATAAATAGTACATAGAGTTTCCATATATTCCTCATAAGCTTCCCCTAATGTTAATTCTTTATATGACTATATATAATTATTAAGAACAAAAAATTAACATTTATACTATATTATTAAGTAAACTATAGACCTTATTGAAATTTCATCATTTTTTCTACTAATGTAATTTTTTTTATAATTCCAGGATCCCACTGAGGATTTTGCATTGCATTTCATTATGATTTCTCCTTAATCTATTTCAGACTTTCAATCCCTTCAGTTTTTCCTTGCCTTCTATTATCCTTATGCTTTGGAAGAGTACTGATTAGTTATTTTTAAAATGACCTTCAACTTTGATTTATCTGATATATTTTCATTATGGTAATGATGTTATGCTTTTTCAGCAAGAATATCACAAAAATCATCTTTATCATCCAGAATCCATAGTTTAGATGAGGTTTCCCTCTTGGGATTTTATATAATATCAGTTTGGGGAAATATATAATGACATGTATCCAACATTGTAATAACATGCAGACTAGTTACATTGCCCTTAAAATCCTCTGTGCTCAATCTATGTGTCCCTTCATCACCCTAATCCCTAGCATCCACTGGTATTTTTACTGTCTCCACAATTTTACTTTTTTCAGATGTCATATATAAAATAGGTGGAACCATAGCCTTGTAAGATTGGCTTTTTTCACTTAGTAATATGCATTAAAATTTTCTCCATTTTCATGGCTTTAAGGATCATTTCTTTTTAGTGCTTAATAATATTTCACTTTCTATATGCACGAAAGTTTATATATCCACCTACTTACTGAAGGACATCTTGGTTGCTTCCAAGTGTTGGGAATTATGAATAAAGCTTCTATAAACATTTATGTGGGGGTTTTTGTGTGGACATAAGATTTCAACTTGTTTGGGTAAATACCAAGGAGCATGTTAAGGTGGTAATGGTATATTTCATTTTGTAAGAAACTGGCAAACTGTCTTCCAAAGTGACTGTACCATTTTTCTTTCCACCAGCAATGAATGAGAATTTCTGTTGTACCACATCCTTGCCAACATTTGGTGTTGCCAGTATTCTGGATATTGATTATTCTAATAGGTGCATAATGGTATCTCATTGTTGTTTTAATTTTCATTTTCCTTATAACATATGATGTGGAACAGTTTTTCATATGTTTGTTTGCCACCTGTATTTCTTCTTTGTCAATGTATTTGGCCCATTTTTAATTGGATTGTTTGTGTTTTTACCATTGAAGATCAAGATTCTTTGTATATTTTGGATAATAGTTCTTTATCTGAAATGATATGTCTTCGTAAATTCTTATCTTAGTCTGTGGCTTTCTTTTCAATTCTTGGCCAGTGTCTTACACAGAACAGAATTTTTTTTTTAATTTTAATAAACACCAGCTTATCAGTCTTTTTTCCATGAATCATGCTTTTGATGTATCTAAAAAGTCACTGTAAAACCCAAGATCATTTAAATTTTCTCCTGGTTTATCTTCTAGAAGTTGCATAGTTTTGTATTTTATATGTAAGTCTATGATATATTTTAACTTAATTTTTGTGAAGAGTGTAAGGTCTGCATCTAGGTTTCTATTTTTTTGCACATGGATGTCCAGTTGCTCAACACAATTTCTTAAAAAGATTTAGTATTTTTTTACCTATTGTAATTGCCTTTGATACTTTGTCAAAGATCAGTTGCCTATATCTGTGGAGGTCTATTTCAGGGCACTCTATTCTTTTCCATTGATCTATTCGTGTATTCCTTCACCAAAACCACAATATCTTATTTATTTATTTATTTATTTATTTATTTATTTATTTATTTATTGGAGACAGAATCTCACTCTGCTGCCCAGGCTAGTGTACTGTGGCATCAGCCTAGCTCTTGGCAATCTCAAACTCCTGGACTGAAGTGATCTTCCTGCCTCAGCCTCCCGAGTAGCTGGGACTACAGGTGTGTACTACCACACCTGGTTAATTTTTTCTATTTTTAGTAGAGATGGGGGTCTCACTCTTGCTCAAGCTATTCTCAAACTCCTGAGCTCAAGCAATCTTCCCTCCTTGACCTCCCAGCAAAACCACAATATCTTGATACTTGTTGGTGTACTTATATTTGTATTACTTGTGCTTATACATTCTTAAGTACCTATTGTTCCCTTTTTTGTTCTTTTACATTTTCTTAACTGTTTAAAAATTTAATAAAATTTAACTTTAAATTCTGCGTATTAGGGGGGCGGAGCAAGATGGCGGACGAGAAACACCGCCAGTTAGAGCGT